>OX392463.1:29748741-30372233 GCA_947623515.1 Neoascia interrupta
TCCAGATCAATCAACCGTCAAGCAGATTGACCGCATTGAGATCGGTGCAAGGCGCTCCTCCAGTATCATGGATGTCCGAACTTTCCGAGGTGCAAACATTGACTCGGCACTACCTTGTTGTAGCCAAGGTACAGCTGCAGATATCCCGACCAATGCCAAGAAATGGAAATACTGTGAGGAAGTTTGACATCGGCCGACTACAATCGCAAGAGATTGCCACCTTCTAAGAAGTCCTATGCGGCCAGCATTAAGTATTGATAGCCAGTAGCAACATTGCCAAAATGCCATCAGAGACTGCGCCTCTGAAGTGCTGGACTTCACACGGCCACCACAACGAAACCCCTGGTTTGACGGTTAGTTCCGGCAAGCACAAGTATCAGGAAGCATACAAAACGGCCCTGCACAGAGGACTAGAGCTGCTCGCGAGCTCTATGAGCAGAAGAGGAGAGAGGAACACCGGCAATTCTGAAGGAAAAAGAAAGAGCACGAGAAGCGCGCAGTTGAAGAGATAGAGAGATGTTACAACAAGAATGAGGTCCTACCAAGGGTATAAAGTTTGAACTGTAAGAACCACCAAAAAAAACAACGTTGTAGAATCTCTGTCTGTGCTGAGGATATGGAAGGACCTGCAGACTGTGCAACGGCGAAGATGAACCAAATACCGCTGTCAGGCAGAACGAGCAATAATTTAACCCGGGTTGAAGACGTTACCGACGAATCATACGAACGATACCGCCCACCCGACCTAAAGGAGGTTAAAGTAGCTGTGTTAAAGCTCAAGTGCAACAAAGCACAGGAGCAGACGGCCTAGCTGCCGAACTTTTTAAGTCCGCTGGCGATGAGCTGCCTAGGAGCATGCACCAGCTCATCTGCAAGATATGGTCGGAAGAAAGCATGCCCAACGAATGGGAACTCAGCATTATTTGCCCGATCCTCAAGAAAAGAGACCCTCTGAGTTGTGCCAACTACGGAGGCATCAATCTTTTTAACATCGCATACAAAATCTTTTCTGCTGTACTGTGTGAACGCCTGAAGCCGTTTGTCAACAATGTGATAGGCACATATCAGTGGGACATTAGGAAAATCCACCATCGATCAAAATATTCACACTGCGGCAGATCTTGAAGAAAGCCCAGGAATTCCAAATCGCTACACACCACCTTTTCATCGATTTCAAGGTCGTATATGACATCATCTATAGAGACGAGATATATAGCGCAATGTCTAGTTCTAGCATCCCTGCCAAGCTCGTCAGTCTGTGTAGGATGACGATGGCAAATTCACACTGTTCCGTCAAGGTAGGCAAAGACCTCACCGACCCCTTTGATGTCAAAAAAGGATTTAGATAAGGTGACGCGCTGTCATGCGACTTCTTTAGCATCATACTTGAGAGAATTGTGCGGAACTCCCGCACCAACACCAGAAGCAACACTATCTTTCAAAAGTCCGTTCAACTACGACATTGACATAATCGGAAGAACAAAGCGTGATGTCAATGAAGCCTTCGTGAATATTGGGAAATCAACGAGGGGAAAACCAATTATATGCTGTCATCAAGAAAAGACACCCAACACAGACGTCTTGGACAAAAACATCACCATCGTCAGCTTTGAGGTAGTTAGGGTCTTTGAATGTTAGGGCTATGAATTCAGACAATGACACAAACGCTGAAAAAAGATAACTCTTGCCAATCGTTTGGTTCTTTGATCAAAGCCCTGTCTCGAGCAACTTAAGTGTCCATTTATAGGACCCTCATCAGCCCAGTCCTGCTTTACTTTGCAGAAGCATGGACCCTGTCAAAGGCGGGTAAAACACTTTAGGCGTGAGTAAAGGAAAATTCTTCGATCGATTAATGGTCCCGTCTGCATAGACGGAGAGTAGAGGGGGGATATAACATCCAACTGTACAGCGACACCGACTTAGCCAGAAGAGTCTAAAAACAACGTCTACGATGGCTGGGTCATCTAAAGCCATTCGAAAAATCTTCGAATCCACCCCGCAGGCACGGCGCAGTAGTGGAGCACAGAGACTAAGCAGAGGCACGCGCAAGTGGAAGCGGACCTTAGCCAACTTCGCATGCAAAACTGGAGACGGCTAGCTAGAGACAGAGCTGGCTGGCGAAGCTTGTTGGCTGAGGCCCTGGGCCACCCCGGACTGTAGCGCCACCATAAGTAAGCAAATTTTTTTTCCCCGCAGCAGGTCAGCGGGAAGGGAATCACAGAGCTGGAAGACAGTGCAATAATTATGTCTTAAGGCGCAAAAGCTTTCACAAGCCTAAGGCAGTTTTGACCTGATCGAGCCATCTGGCTTAACCCAATGATTTCGCCCCAGTTATAGCTAGCTTCACCATTCGAGAGCTGCTTTCAATTACTCTGACTTAAACACAGATCCGATTCTCGCATGCTGACACTTTATAGGGTTGTCACAGGAATATCATTTATCTCTCGTATTTAAAAAAAAAAATTAAGTTTTCTCGAAAGCCGGACAGCATTTTTGAGAGCTGCAGCTTTCATCTAGCTGCAAGGCAGGTTTATTAATCAAAACGAACCTGGTGACCAAATTAAGAAAAAGAAATCCACTTATTTCGAATTACTTGGGTAAAGATTATTTTAAGTACAACTGCTCTTCTAGGGACAAACAATGATGATGAGTTAGTTTAAGTCAGTGTTTTCCAGTGATTTTTAGCCTCATTCAATAAATGGCCGCATCAACTCTTAAAAGACCAAACCCCACACTTGTGATTATACCCCAAACCCCACATACACGCAGTGGTCCGTTGAAATTTTTGCTGGATATAATATTTTATATTCTGTTGTATACTTTTTACTTTTCGGCACTTGTTTCACTTTACCTAAATTGCTTAATAATATTGTTCTGAGCCAAAAGTCTTTCGCTGCTAGTGCTCTTTGCTATATATTTACTATATTTATATCTATATTTCTATATTATTTTTATTTATTTACATTTATTTTACATATTAATAGGAAATTTAAATTTTTTAATAATAAGAATAAATAAGTAAAACTGTTTAATATCAGCTTTATAAAGTAAGTGGTTCAAAGATTCTAGAAAAATACTTGAAAAGGAGAGATAAGGCAGCTGTACCAGAGCTGAGGTCCTTTTCCATTTTTGAGGGACCTCTGGAAAGAGAATTACAGAGCGTCTAGGTGTTTACTCAGCCCAGTTTAATATTTGAATTAATAAATCATTGTTGCTTATTAATTTTTTGCACATAACAAAAAAATCAATTGTTCACTTCAATTAACTCTGAATATTTAATTTTGCATTTTTATTTTCTGTTTGTTTTTCAGTTAAATAAGTTCATTTAATTACTTAACATAATTACGGATTCCAAATATTTGATATTAATTAGCACAAATGTTATTTTTTCTCTGAAAAGGATTTAAAGTTTATTGAATTTATATGTTAGTCGACTGGTACTAAAACAAAAGACTTAATAAATACTTTGACCACGAGGGAATTTTGTTTATTTTATATCGAAACATCAACAAGCTTTGAGCTAGCAACGAGCCTTAGCAGCAACCTCTGTTTATAACTGGCCGGACCTCCTTTTGCAAGCATAGTTTCTGATGTCCTTTTCCTCTGAGGCACTTTTATGTGCCACCTGAGTCACTAGACTCCTTTAGTACAACTTCCCTGTCGGGCAGACTAAAGAGACGAAAAGTTTTTTAGTGTCCATATGCTTTAAAGAACCCAGCCATCGCAGTCGTTCTATTCTGCTTTTAATTGCGAGTTAAGTAGTGTCGCTGAACGTGCCCAGTTTGATAATATACACACCTCCTCCTTCCCTACTCTCGATTTATACAGGCGGGACAAAAAGCAGGATGAGTTTCACGGTTATGAGTCCCAGGTGTATATTTTGTATAGAATAACTCCCAGATTCTTGACTTTAATAGCGTTCTTAACAATGAAATCAAACCCAAGTTTATGCCTTTCAAATCCCTTCTTTTTAACGTGTGAAAAAAACTATGATAGTCTTACTTGGGTTTGTGAAAAAGTTTTCCCTAGTTCAGTTGTGTAGGTGAAAACCTCATCTTCACCCCTAATGCTGGTAACCTGGTCATCGGCATAACCAATTATGCTCAGGTCTAAGGTGCTTAACATATGAAGCAGGTCATCAGTGATCAGGGACTTCAGCAGGATTGACAGTAGATTCATCTCCCTCCAAGTTCGTGGTATGTCTGTGTACCTTCAATTGATATACTGAGTCATAATAAAGGCTATACGCATGGGTACAAGAAGATATAAACCTTTTTGTAAAAGCATTGGAAAAATTCCGTCTGTACCTCGTGCCTTGTATGGTAAGAGTTGTTAGCCAATTTAACCTTGTCCGATCGAAAAAGTTTGGAGGGAGCACAAACTATTAATTCTAATTATTCGGAGGAAAACCGTACGAAAGTAAGTTATTAGAGAGATACCGCTGCTGCTACCTCTTGGACCCCTGAGTTTCTGGGGTACCTTTTTCTTTATTCGCTCAGGTCGATCTGCATTCAGATTTGGTCTTTGGCAATCGCGTTTGGAGACAGCATCAGCTCCAGCCTTAGTATGCTCTTAAGCTGTGGGTTTTATGGTTTGCCACGCATCTGTAGCGCTGGTTTCTTCCTCTTCCTGTTCGATAGCTTCTTCATTCCCACTAGTTTCCCCAGTTTATGTTGAAGTTGATCTTTGGGGAGCTAAAGAGCTTTGCGACATTACTTTGTCTGATCTTCTGAGGATGAACTAGGACAGTCCTAATCGCTGTTTGACCTCTTCACTACACCGAGTCCCTTCATATCAATTAAAACTAAAATAAGCCACCGAGTTTTGAAAGTTACACCGTCGAACACTAGCTTTACTTCTCCACCACGTATTTCAGTCGTGATGTCTATAATCATCCATTTTTAAACTGTTGCAATGAGCATGAAGATGAGCAATAAGTCTTTGAGCAAAGTGTGTAACTTCTGTGCTCGCATAAGCCAGTCCTAAGTGCATATAACTATCTCCAATATACCATGTAGCATTCTAATTTTTTCTCTCAATGTTATGTTTTGGAAAGTCTACAAAATGGACGTGTGTTTTCAGGACGGTCTTAGTATCTGCCTATAGAAAAAAACACTTTTTATACAGTCTCCGAAAATTTCTGGATAAGCCAGCACATTTCTCTGAGACTTATTTGAATTCAAGACAAGACTGAAAGACTTGGGCTAGCTTCCTTGGTGCTAGCCCAAGTCTTGTAAGTAGAAAAAATATCGTCACTGGGGCCAATTCTTACTCCTAGATTCTTTAATGAAACCGTCGCTTTTTAGCAGACTTTTGTCGGCCGCCAAGCCAAAGCAAGGTTTCCTTTTGATAAGTCCTATGCAAGATAAGCTCTTATCCCATCTCCCCGCTGATATTTGAAGCGATGTATGCGATAAGCCACCACGTAAAATATTAACAGCAAAGAAAGGGTCGTGAAAATTTTCTGGTTAATATGGAGACCGTCTACAGTAGAGCAGCGCAAAAAATTTTCCAAACTAACTTCCTATTCCCAAACCTTTTAGGCGAATATCAAAATTTTCTGAATACAAATTAATGCAAAGATTAAAAAATAATAAATCCGACTCGACTTGGGGCCTAAGTAAGTTTTTCCTTTGCGACGTCGATCCTTTTTCGTGCAGTATTCATCATCGTGTAGTATTTTTATTTTTACGCATTTGAATTTTTATTTGATGCTTTTTAATAAAAATCCCACAATAAAACGCATATTTTTTTCTCCTTATATGCAGTAAAGAAAGCTGCATATTTTCTTATAGCACACACGGTGACAAAACACGCGAGGACAATACTTTTAGCATTTCCAAAAGGTCATAAGAAAATTTTGTTCTACTAATTACGAGTATATTAATAATTGAATGGAGCATATAAGTTTGTATTATAATTTTTTTTAAAGGATTATTCCAGACATAAAAGGGTACAATACTTGTAAACAATGTATCGTTCTTTGGGAATCGAAATCCAATAAAATCACTTACTCACACTTATTACATTGAATTGAAAAGCCTTTAAAATTATGACGGGTAACCAGGAGTTAGGCTATTGGAACCTATCATATATAGGTTGGCAAATACATTGTAATTTGTATCCCCTTCTGATACACTGATACGCTGATGCACTTCTGACTGTAGTCAGTGTGAGTCTACAACAGCACAAGTGCATCAGCTTTTTGTATCTGAGCACCTACTGTATCAAACATTCCCACTTCCGTAAGCATTGATTTATCACCGACTTCATGCTCAACCTTGATTGCAACCTACAATACACACCTTGCAGCTCGACAAATCATACAAGCGCTCCGCTGATCTGGATGTATGGTGCCTGGTGCATCGTTTCCATACGCAGTCAGCCACTTAAAGTCAATTATTCCTGCCATGTGCATGCAATGACTGCCTGTACAGCAACCCCCTTGATAGCTTTGCACGAATGAAGCTTAACTTCTGCAATTCAAAATAGTTTCGAGTGTTTCGGGCCTACAAGAATTTTCAATCTCTCAAATCTCGACAATAATTGCCTGCCTCACTGCATTCAAAAATGAATGCCTATGTGCGGTTCTTGTGGCATTCATTGATAGTCATCTTGCTGAGAAGTCAAATACTTGCCCAAGATGGCATTTCAATTCGATATCACTGAAGTGTAACTGAATTGAAACCAAGGTGTTTTTCAATACTCATCAAAAGGATTCATCCTTGAATAATGATTCAATTCCTTGCAAGTGTAGAGCTTCTACATCGCTCAAAAAGTGCTCAGAGTACTCTCGAATTGATGACACAATCACATTGACGACCATGGCGTGCCTTTTATCTATTCTCCTTTGATTGCTATTCGAAATTTTATTTCATCCTTTGAAAACTGTTGTTTACACATCCCTTCTCCCTGTAGTAAAAGCATTCAAATTGCACTCAAGTTGGTGTGTTGGTACAGCTCATCATAAAAGTTGAGATGAATAGCTTGAAAACCTGACCCCTACTACTTAAGTTCAGTTTGCGGTCTTGTCCTATTTAGGGCTTACCTGAAATACAGCATCATAGTTCTGGAGGTTTTTGTTTTCTTTTTCGTTTTTGTGTTGGTTCTCAAGATAATACCACAAAATTGCATAAATTGCCCAAAAGTATAAATCTCTCTCCCACGTAGATTGTGTTTTTTTTTGTTTTTGTTCCCGTTCGTTTCGTAATTTAGAAGAAGGCTAGGAACTGAATTAAAAAAATGCTCCCATACCCCGCAGGATACTCAACTTTTTCTAAGTAACATTTCTGTTTCGGTTTGTTTTACAAAATATATGCGGAGGCCGCATAACGAAATCTGCTGTTTTGATGAAATATTCTGAGAGAATACCTCAGGGAGTGCTCTGAACTACTTCTTTTTATATTTTCCGACATAAATGCTACAAGCTTCATTAAAACTTTTCTCCTAAATAGCAGAGGAGGAATAAACTTTAATTTTAAATTTAAATTTATTTCCCGAGCCATGGAATCCTTTTTTCGAATGCGAGAAAACAATTATCAGTCTCTGGGGGTGTTTCACATGATGGTCTGGTCATGTATGTTAAGCCTGCCCGAATGTCTAATAACATTGGATTATCCGACCGTTAAATCCTTGGGGCCATATTACACCAGCCCAAGCACCACTCGCTACAAACTGATTTCAGGGATTATAACAATTTTGCAAAATGTTTCGCAATAAAGCGAAGATTGTTGTGTTTGTTGTATGTTATGTTATGTCCTTGTTGGCTATTTGCCTCGTCCAAATAGGAGGTAATATGCAAGCTGGGAAGTTGGTTGTGCCGTGTACAAGTGTGTATCACATTTTTATTTCCACATTCTTGGCTTTGTTGAGGCTCTTACTTTTTGTGGAGGTCAGTTCGCCACAAGGGAACAATTTTCGTATAGAAAGCAATTGCAGCTAGCAGTTGGCTTGAAAGTGTTAATGTCTAGACCCGGGTGGACCCGGGCGGTAGCCAAAAATAATGTGCCAATTTGTAGTCTTTTGACTATTGCCAACACTTGATCTAAATAGGTATAAGGGTTGTTTCGGAAAATAGACCTCATTGATTTTTTTTTAAATGTGCAGGCAAAACTAGACAAATTATGCAAATTATGCTTCGCAAATTTTTTGTCCTTAGTCCTTAAATGTCAAAGTTTTTATGTTTAAATAATTTTTTTTTATTAAAAATGAAAATTTAGCTCACAAAATTCTGGAAGCTAATAAAATGAATAAATAAGGAAGTCAACTAAACGGATTAAAGTCAACCCCAAACCTCATTTTGGATTCCGTCACTGCTGATCACTAAGCCCTTACGATTACCATTGTGACTTTGTTGCCACAATGTATAAGATATTGTGGCACCATTGTAGATTTTCTTCCTACGTGGTATCACTGCTTTATATCAAATTTCTCAGTTTGCTTCCTGTGTTTTGAAACTCATGCTCCCAAGGGATATATTGAAATGTAGCGATGCCGCTAAGTATTTTCTTGTCAAGCAATTGAGAAAAATGTATTCCCTTGTACAATTCTATGGCGAAGTGTTTATTTGCTTGCCATGGGGATTACATATAAATTAACTTATTTTGTTTGCTGTTACACTAAGTGAAATTAAGTGTAAAACTTAATAGCTTCCGGTAAAATAGATATAAAACAATCAAAGTATTCTTACATAATCTTTTGTATATTAAAGTTAAGTAACACAATATTTTTGGGTGCAATAAAGGGCGCAGGATCATACACTGCCAGAGCCAGTGAACCAAACAAGTTTTTTTTCCTTCGACATTTCATCCGCTATAGTATTTCAACTCCACTCTAAGAGTAAACGTCGGAATAGGGGGGTCTGTACAGCTTGATTGTCATTATTATTGCTATAATTTACTTAACAAGACACCCTGGCAAAAACAAAAATATGCAAAGTATTTTTTCCGATCTGGGTGTGAACCGAGGATCTTCCGATTATCGGTCCTATCTAGGTGCTACCATTTGCACGACAGCCCCACTTCCATCAAAGGTGCTTAAAAAGCCTACATATTCTCTCTGCTTACACATAAAATACAACCAAAATGTAGAAAAATATTTCGCTGACTTAAAATATTTCAAAAAGTCAAACGTTAGTATTTTTATCGCTGTTGGTTTGTGGTAAAAAGCAACAAAGCATTTGTGTCAGCATTTTCCTTGGTAGCCTTCAAACTACTGCTCCAAGTGTAGCTTTAAAGTGTCGAAAAACAGTGGAGCCAGACAATGCGGCATGTAATTTGGGGCGCTAGGCGGAATACCCTTTTCTATAGCATATCGAATGAGCTGTTACCCCAGACATAAGCCGGGCTTTAAGGTTAAGGTTTGATGTTAGTAATACGCCAAGATACTCTCGAAAAATCTTTTTTCTCAAGGAATAAAAAGTAAAAAAAGATACGGGGCTAAAAGCACGTCCAAAATGAGCCTATGAATGATGACTTATCTGCATCGACAAACTTAGAAACAAGCAAAATAAAACAAAACGTAGCAACACACAAACGCGACCAAATCTTCGAAACCTTTCCAAACCCTCAGCCTGACCTTACACGAGCGAAAATAAAACTTACTTATTTAAGGTGGCGCTACAGTTCGGGGTGGACCTGGGCCTCAGCCAACAAGCTTCGCCAGCCAGCTCTGTCTCTAGCTAGTCGTCTCCAGTTTCGCATGCGAAGTTGGCTGAGGTCCGCTTTCACTTGCGTGCGCTACCTGAGTCTCGGTGCTACTGCACCATCCCTGGGGGGTAGCTTCGAAGATTTTCCGGGCCAGCGCGTTGATTTCAATCCGCTCTAGATGACCCAGCCCCAGTAGACGTTGTGTTTTGACTCTTCTGGCTAGGTCGGTGTCGCTGTACAGTCTGTACAGTTCGATGTTATGACTCCTCCTCCACTCTCCGTCTATGCAGACGGGACCATTAACCGATCGAAGAATTTTCCTCTCCTCACGCCTAAAGTGTTTTCATCCGCCTTTGGCAGGGTCCATGCTTCTGCACCGTAAAGCAGGACTGGGATGATGAGGGTTTTATACATGGACTTAGAATTTAGGAATCTCGAATTAAGCTGCTCGAGACAGGGCTTTGACCAAAGAAACAAGCGATTGGCAAGAGTTATCTTTTATTTGATTTCAGCGTTTGTGTCATTGTCTGAATTCATAGTGGAACACATGTAGACAATGTCCCTTGCTACCCCAAAGTTATAGCTGTCGATCGTGATGGGTGTCTTTTCTAGATGACAGCATATACTTGGTTTTGCCCTCGTTGACTGCTAAACCCATATTCGCCGTCCCAATACTCACTCATATCTTCCGTCCCCATTCTCACGAAGGCATGACTGACATCGCGCTTTGTTCTTCCGATTATGTCAGTCGTCTGCGTATGTGAGTAATCAAACGGACTTTTGAAACATTGTAACTCTGGTGTTGGCGCGGGAGTTCTGCACAATTTTCTCAAGTTTGATGCTAAAGAATGTCTGAAATACTAGAAGATGGTTCCGATAAAATGAAATTGAGAACACGTCGACTAAGCTTGACTTCAGTTTATTATAAAGTGATTTAAAAGGTTTAGAAAAGTAAGAGCTAAGTTAGGTTAGTTACATTAGAAAAAGTGTAGTTCAAAAATTGTAGTAGATATAATTTTAGGATCTTAACACACTGTAAGTATCTTATTGGAGATAAATTCTTTATACGATAAAAGTTGTTTTTAAATGATTATTGAATATTATTACAAGATAAATGTTTTTAATTCTAACAAAGAAGTCACATGACAGCGCGTCGCCTTGTTTAAATCCTTTTTTGAAATCAAAGGGGTTGGTAAGGTCTTTGCCGACCTTGACGGAACAGCTTGAATTTTCCATCGTCATCTCGCACAGAATGACGAGTTAGAAGACGCGGCTGTCAGGGTCAAAATTAGACATTACGCTGTAGCTCGTCTCTAAAGATGCTTTCATACGCGGTCTTGAAATCGATGAAAAGGTGGTGTGTATTGATTTGGAATTCCTGGGTTTTCTCCAAGATCTGCAGTGTGAATATTTGATCGATGGTGGACGTTCCTGGCCTAAAGCCACACTGACATGTGCCTATCAGATTGTTGAAAAATGTCTTCAGGCGTTCACAAAGTACAGCAGAAAAGATCTTGTATGCGATGTTAAGACGACTTATGCCTCTGTAGTTGGCACAACTCAGAGGGTCTCCTTTCTTCAGGATCGGGCAAACAATGCTGAGGTTCCATTCGTCGGGCATGCTTTCTTCCGACCATATCTTGCAGATGAGCTGGAGATTTAAAAAGTTCGGCAGCTAGGCCGTCTGCTCCGGCTGGTTTGTTGCACTTGAGCTTAGACACAGCTACTTTCAGCTCCTCCAGGTTGGGTGGGCGGTATCTTTCGTATGCTTTGTCGGCAACCGGGTTGAATGGTTCGTTTTGCCTGACAGCGGTATTTGGTTCGTCTTCGCCGTTATACAGTCTGCAGAAGTGGTCTTTTCAAATCCTCGGCACCGACTGCGATTCTACAACGATGTTCCCTTGATAGTCCTTATAGGCTTCAGCTCAACCTTTATACCTTTGGCAGGACCTTTTGATCGTCTTGTAAAACTTTCTAACCTCATTGGGGGAAGCCGGTGTTCCTTTCTTCTCCTGTGCTCGTAGAGCTCGCGAGCAGCTCTAGTCCTTCTGTGCAGAGCCGCTTTGTATGCTTCCTGTTTAGCTGTATGTGGTTGCCGGCACTCATTGTCCAACCAGCCTTGTAAAACCCAGCACTTCAGAGGCGGCCGGCCGTCATCTCTGATGGCATGTTGGTATTCATTCACTTGATCTGAGGCCTGCTAGTGCCTTTGTCTGATTTTATAGCGTATCGTAGGTGAGGAAATCCTAGTTAAATGGAATCTCAGTTTTACTTGGACCTGTTGTTAGGTCCAGTTGGTTTGGACAATTGGACAATCAGCGATGTAAGCATTATATTGCCCTATAAAGCACGTTTTAATAAATGATTTTACATGCAGGCTTAAAATCGACAAAAATGTGGTGGGTGGCTTTAAGCCAGGAAAGTCGATCAAATTTTGTCCGATGGCGAACTTTGGGATTCCTGGCCTATAATTCTGTTGACAAGCAGCTTTGTGTGACGTTTACTAATGATGCTGATGTCTCCTTAGATCCTCTCTCAACGACCAGGCAAAAAAGGACTGAGGTTCCATTTATTGGGCATGATTGATGCTTTCCTCCACAATATCTTGCAGATAAGTTTCTGAATGTTTCTGACCAGCCAATTCGTTGTTTGTTAAAAATAGGGCTGACAACGGCGCCACCAGAATTCCTTTCACCCATCAGCAAAGTATTTGGTTTCTTTGACCTCTGACTTTGTCTCGTTAACGTACCCCTCCGCCCCTGTAATGGATAGCGTAGCTATTTTGAAGCTGCTCGTAACTTCCAAATCAGGTCGGAATCGAGCGGAATATTTTTACCACCAAGCGCTTGCATTCTTACACTCGCTCAGCTGCCAAGTATATAGCCCCAAAGGGTGTCCTATATTACATGAATCGGCATATATCCGCGGCTGTTTCTTTTCTCTTCTTGCACTTTATTCCTAGCTACCGATAAATACTTAAGTCGGTCCCAACCTGGAATACAGACGCTGTCCATCTTGAGACAGACGCCAAATTCATACCGCGACAAGCGCCACTTTTCCCTGACTAATTCGGCTCCTTTTTTATTTTTTTAACTGTCTATCTGTTTTGTCAAAACAACTACCGTGGGGTCAAAAACTTTAGTGCCAACATCACATTCGTTTTATTAATATTATGGCAGGGTCATAAACAACTTGAAGTAAGCTCAGTAGCTTAGTTCTAACGATACGAACCCTTAAAGGGTTTCAGCAAAAATATTTAAAGTGCAACCAACTAAAATCTTAGCTCCTGCTTTTATCTCTTCTTCAGTTTCAAAGTATTTCTGGACCATTTAGCTCAACTCCCGCCTCATTAATTTAATGCTTTGTTACACCCGATCGCTATCGCCAACTAAGCACTCTTATAACTGGAACAATACCATTTGCAAGCACCATGCAACTTAAATAAAGTCAACAGCAACTGTTTAGATACAAGTATAAACTATCAAATGCCCTGCAAATTGTCTACTTAATGCACACAGTCTTATAATATCTAATGGAAAAAAATAACCCACAACCACTGCATTTCCTTCCGTCCGCAGCATTCTACCATGCAAACACCATTAAGGACACACAACACTGCTGCAACCACATCTATTAAAGTCCTCAAACTCTTAACTGTTATGCCCGCGTCACAGCAAAATAGCTGAAGAAAAACTTGTGACAAAGCTGACCCAGTTTGCGCAAAAACTTTGCTAATATTCTTCCTCTCCTATGAGTGTCACATAAAAGTTTCACAAAGATAGAAAAAAAACGTCCTTTCTATTGTTTTCCAACCGAAAAACTATTTTTGCTTATGACGACGTTCATTTTACACATTCTCAACTTTTCAAAGAATCGCAGAATCCGCTAAGTGTATTTACTGCTAAATAACCGCCCGAAATTAGTCACAAACAAAATCATAATAATTATTATTTTATGCTGACAACCGTCTCGTTAAGCTTAGTAGGAAACTTTGAAAGACTTCTCGAAGTTATAATTCCGTATAGTTATAGTTTGAGCACATACACATAAGAATGGCCGAAGAATGTAAACTGTGGGACTCTTGGTTGCGGGTCTTGGAATGATGATGATATGACATTTGTTTTGGACTATAACTCGGTAAGGAGCATTAGGCGAAAGGAAGGAAATTCGCCCCATTTCACATACTCAAGCGTTGAAAGCAAAAACTAAGCCTCTTCAAGCAAGCTCCTCACAACTTTACGGGTCATTACCTTATCGTGTGAGAATATCTTTTCATTTCAAGCAGGATGCATAAGAGACACGGAGATTTTATCCAAGGATATTGGTTGTGAATATGAAACTGTACATACAGATCCCAGTTTACATTTTCAATTTGCCTGCAGGAAGTCTTCTGTAGTATGTATGTCACACTCACACGTTGATATCAGGACCATTAAATAGCTCACCCCACAGGATACGCATAGCTTACAAAATCTGGGTTTCAATTCGGATCTGATAAAAGTAAGTCTGTCAATATGTGTACTGTCGATTTTGATACTGTCTTGTTCTTGTCATACTCTCGGGAGTTGTGCTTGAATTTCATGCGGAAATTGACAGTTCAAACAATGATTATTATTTTGGGATATGCCATGCCATAAAAACAAATTATATGCAGACCTAACACATACACAATCTATGATCAAAAAAATATTCAAAAACCCGGTTGACTTTAATTTAATAGACCGCATCGTGAGCCGTCATCGTGTCAACAATGTGAGGAAGTCTTCAATCAGTGTTACAATTCTAGTAGTCTTCAATGTTTTTACTGTCAATGCAAGGAGTAGTGTACGTTACTACAGGAGTAGTGTACGTTAACAAGGATCATCAGTGTTAGAATAATAAAGCAGGGATAAACTGAGCCTCGGAAGCCGTCAATCAGACGCATTGGAATCAGTTTTATTTCGATTGTCTTTGCACAAAAGTGACGTGGACTTTGACTTTTCTCCTAGAATGTCAATCAAAAAACAGTCAGTGGTTGGTCTCATAACAGTGATATGTTTTGTAATTGTTCAGTTTAATGTCTGTTCATGGACACATCGACATGGATGAAAAAATATATATTAGTCAATGTCCACGCTTGATTGTAATGTAATTAATCTTTGAAATAGGCCCTGATTGGGGCTGTCTCCGATATTGACTAAAAATTTAGCAAATAAAAACCTAAGAAAGAAATGTAGGCCCTGATTGGGGGTGTCCCCGATATTGACTAAAAATTTAGCAAATAAAAACCTAAGAAAGAAATGTATAAAACAAAAATTTAAAAAAATCTGTAAGGCCAAAAGAAAACTAGTGGAAGGGTTACAACCCGCTTAGATGAATCGTGGGATGCCCCATTCCAATTGACCACTGTCAAGCTACGAATTGTGTCATAAATCTTGGTTGTTAAATTTTGAAGTTTCTATTAACTTCAACTGTATTTAGAATTTCTCAGTTAAAGAATCTTCTCCCTAAGAAAGGGGCGTGGCATCCACCTATTCTCAATGACACCGTATTGTTGTTTATATTTTTTATCAGAAGTGGTATACATGTGTTGATTGCATTCTCATATTGAAAATTGGGTTTATACTTAAAAACGCCCCCAAAAGTGGGCATGGCGAAAATTTATTCACTTGAGTTGATAGCTTGCACACATACCTGAACATTTTATAGCGCAAGTTTTTTGGATTCAAAGAAAATATATCGAATAAAACCCGTTTATTAAAATGCGAATTAAATATAACAACGCCCAAAAAAGGGCGGGTTTTGCCTTCTTTTGAAATCTCAATCGCAATACACTTAAGCGAGGATAACGCATACCAAATTACAGCTTCCTGCGACAACTTTGATTTTTCAAGCTATTAAGTAAAGTAGGCGTGTCAGTGGGCGGATTTCAAAACATTTTACACTTGTACTGCTTCGGAACGTAGGAAGAGCAGATATCAAGTTTCGAATTCCTAGCTCAAAATTTAAGGCCTAAAAGCTACCGACAGACGGACGGACGGACGGACGGACATGGCTCATTCGACTTACAATTCGGTCTCGATCCTTAAGGTCTTATGGGTCTACGGTGATTATTTCTCTATGTTACAAACTATGAATCAAACTTAATATACCTCCTATCCTATGGGATGGGGTATAAAAATGTTGGTGGCCATCCATTCTAAGCCCCCAAAAAGACGGTTGTATCTGTCCGCGGGATCTTAGTCTGTTATTCGGATGGCAACTCCAAACTTCGAAATCAGGATATTCCACGTCTTTCTTATCCTTCCTTTAATCCTGCCCTAACCGTACTCTAACGTCTAATCTACATGAGTGGTAGAAAAGCTCAAAAAAACATTAATGGATAGGCCAAAGAATTTTTTACTCCAGGTGGCACTAGCTATGATCGAAAACCACCGGCTGACTTCTCGACAACGGCCGCGGCACGTATCAAGTCCAAAACGCAATGTTGCGTTGCTTCGTGCGTTCGATGACAAGCAGAGTAGAAACAACGAGCGCATATGGGGCAAAACGAAATGTTACTTCAAAACTTCACCCCACGTTTGACCGTAAATATCTTAGACGCATCAACAACGCAAAAGTAGATCTACTTTCAACTTTTGCGTCCGTTGAACAACCTCGTGCTCATTCATTGTGTGGTGAGTGAGTATAGTTCTCTTGTCGTCAGTAGGTTGTGGTGTGGGGACGAAAAAGGGTTGTTTCTGTTTCTGGTCAGAATAAAAAAAAAAACAGGTTTGCGGAGAGTAGAGAGGTTTGAGTAGAGAATGTGATGTTTTTATGTATTATTTCAGTTTGTCGCGATAACTCGCAAGTTGTTGGTTTTTAGCATGCACAAAGACACGAGTGCTACACTTTGGATATTTTTGTGATGGAATAAACAGAAATAATTTTATTTTCATTGCTGGGCAACTTGGTTCGTTTTTAAAAAGCATCTTTTCTGCTCGTTCTTTTGCAAATATCTTTCAACAGAAATTTAATGTGTTTGAGGTGATACTTTACAATTTCCTTCCCCAAAATGCAAAGCGGCATTTGCAAATTTGTTACGTGCGTAGTTTGACGTAAAGTATCGTAAAGTTTTGGCAACGCATGGCAAAGGCCATTAACGTACGCACGCAGCAACGCACCATTGCGATTCCAGCATTATGAAAGCCTCAACATTAATTTTTGAACTAATAAGCCACTCATTGAGTTCTGTTTCTGCTGAGACCTACAGTAGGTACTGCTGCTCATGTGATAACTCGGATATGCCTGTAGGTGAACGGGCTCTAGAAGACGCGGACTCTGAGGTGCGCCCGACTAAGGACGGCGGAATTGGAAAAGAAAGAAAAAAGATCAAAGAGGATCTTTACCACGCGCATAAAAGCTAGGCGTGGTGAAGGCGATCTTGCGTTCATTTTTTTATTTTTCGGTTTATAAAGGCTACCATGATCGCCCGCTTTTCTGAACAGAAAAACAAAAAAATTAACGCAAGTTCGTTGTAAGATTTATTCCCTTTCTAGCGAGGTTCGGCTCCTATCGGGATACCCCCGATTTTATTTTTGTCAGGGGCATTGTATTTTTACTTTTTTATTATTGACTCGCGATCAAGGGGTTATAATTACCCTTAAGATGCATAGCACACTAGTGAGACGCCCAATTTGGGACCAGCAGCCCCAGGTCGTGGTCGTGAGTCGTGGGCTCTCCCATGGGCATGATTCCAGGGGGCGCACCAAATGTTGAAGCTGCCCGGGCTCTGGTAATAGATGCTGAAGCTGGCAACCAATAAAGCAAGCATTATTAGTGCACAAAATTTAATCAAAGCTTCTAAATTCTATTATGGTCCTTCTATTCATGGTCCTTAAAACCCGATTGTGTACAAGCCTAGAATCTATATCGATCGAAGCAAAAGGATCCTTAGAAAGTAGATCTTGCGAGTAGAAAAATTTCTTTTACAAAAAAAAATTGTGATGACGTCGAATCTCTGAGCGAAACCTGCAGACTTGTCAAAATCCTTCATAAGAAAAGACCAAGCAAACTTGCATCAATTCTCAAAAATCTTTCGAAAGTTTCAAGTCACCTGGTCTAGATGGAATCTACTAAGTTATGCTAAAACACGGTTTAAGTCAGCTGTTTTCCATAAAGAGAATATTCAGTAAGCCTTGGCTTACATGCCCGCCCTTTGCCGTATGATTAAGGCCGTATACAAACCTAATCATGGTAAGTCTGACCGTAGCCTATAGCCAAAAGTCTCAGACCCACATCCTACCCGCTGAAAAGCTGGGAGAGACTGGTTGAGCTGCGCGTGTACAAGGTTGCTCTTTGATCGCATTGTCGTTCTAGGATGCAACACGCTTATGAGCGCGGAAAATCCTGCGAAGCTGCGCATCAAAGCTTTGTTGGTAGCGCATTAAAATGTGCTCTTGACCAAGAGGTATGCGCTGGGTGCGTGAGCGAGAAGGTTTTCTGTCTCCCCTTATATCGTGCGTAGACTCTCTCCTATCGGCTCTTAACACACAAGCCTATGCGGATGATGTCGACATTCTTTCAGTTGTCGGCTCAAACTTAACGAATGTGTGCTCTCATGCGCCGAGATCCCTGCACTTGATCGATGATTGGTGTATTTGAAGCGGCTTTTAGTAGATCCTCTTTAAGGCTTCGGTTGTTCTCTTTACAAGAAGAAGGAAGGTCGCTGGTCTGTCTTAACTCGTGTTCACTTATCCCGATGCGCAGCATTCTACCATGCAAACACCATTAAGGACACACAACACTGCTGCAACCACATCTATTAAAGTCCTCAAACTCTTAACTGTTATGCCCGCGTCACAGCAAAATAGCTGAAGAAAAACTTGTGACAAAGCTGACCCAGTTTGCGCAAAAACTTTGCTAATATTCTTCCTCTCCTATGAGTGTCACATAAAAGTTTCACAAAGATAGAAAAAAAACGTCCTTTCTATTGTTTTCCAACCGAAAAACTATTTTTGCTTATGACGACGTTCATTTTACACATTCTCAACTTTTCAAAGAATCGCAGAATCCGCTAAGTGTATTTACTGCTAAATAACCGCCCGAAATTAGTCACAAACAAAATCATAATAATTATTATTTTATGCTGACAACCGTCTCGTTAAGCTTAGTAGGAAACTTTGAAAGACTTCTCGAAGTTATAATTCCGTATAGTTATAGTTTGAGCACATACACATAAGAATGGCCGAAGAATGTAAACTGTGGGACTCTTGGTTGCGGGTCTTGGAATGATGATGATATGACATTTGTTTTGGACTATAACTCGGTAAGGAGCATTAGGCGAAAGGAAGGAAATTCGCCCCATTTCACATACTCAAGCGTTGAAAGCAAAAACTAAGCCTCTTCAAGCAAGCTCCTCACAACTTTACGGGTCATTACCTTATCGTGTGAGAATATCTTTTCATTTCAAGCAGGATGCATAAGAGACACGGAGATTTTATCCAAGGATATTGGTTGTGAATATGAAACTGTACATACAGATCCCAGTTTACATTTTCAATTTGCCTGCAGGAAGTCTTCTGTAGTATGTATGTCACACTCACACGTTGATATCAGGACCATTAAATAGCTCACCCCACAGGATACGCATAGCTTACAAAATCTGGGTTTCAATTCGGATCTGATAAAAGTAAGTCTGTCAATATGTGTACTGTCGATTTTGATACTGTCTTGTTCTTGTCATACTCTCGGGAGTTGTGCTTGAATTTCATGCGGAAATTGACAGTTCAAACAATGATTATTATTTTGGGATATGCCATGCCATAAAAACAAATTATATGCAGACCTAACACATACACAATCTATGATCAAAAAAATATTCAAAAACCCGGTTGACTTTAATTTAATAGACCGCATCGTGAGCCGTCATCGTGTCAACAATGTGAGGAAGTCTTCAATCAGTGTTACAATTCTAGTAGTCTTCAATGTTTTTACTGTCAATGCAAGGAGTAGTGTACGTTACTACAGGAGTAGTGTACGTTAACAAGGATCATCAGTGTTAGAATAATAAAGCAGGGATAAACTGAGCCTCGGAAGCCGTCAATCAGACGCATTGGAATCAGTTTTATTTCGATTGTCTTTGCACAAAAGTGACGTGGACTTTGACTTTTCTCCTAGAATGTCAATCAAAAAACAGTCAGTGGTTGGTCTCATAACAGTGATATGTTTTGTAATTGTTCAGTTTAATGTCTGTTCATGGACACATCGACATGGATGAAAAAATATATATTAGTCAATGTCCACGCTTGATTGTAATGTAATTAATCTTTGAAATAGGCCCTGATTGGGGCTGTCTCCGATATTGACTAAAAATTTAGCAAATAAAAACCTAAGAAAGAAATGTAGGCCCTGATTGGGGGTGTCCCCGATATTGACTAAAAATTTAGCAAATAAAAACCTAAGAAAGAAATGTATAAAACAAAAATTTAAAAAAATCTGTAAGGCCAAAAGAAAACTAGTGGAAGGGTTACAACCCGCTTAGATGAATCGTGGGATGCCCCATTCCAATTGACCACTGTCAAGCTACGAATTGTGTCATAAATCTTGGTTGTTAAATTTTGAAGTTTCTATTAACTTCAACTGTATTTAGAATTTCTCAGTTAAAGAATCTTCTCCCTAAGAAAGGGGCGTGGCATCCACCTATTCTCAATGACACCGTATTGTTGTTTATATTTTTTATCAGAAGTGGTATACATGTGTTGATTGCATTCTCATATTGAAAATTGGGTTTATACTTAAAAACGCCCCCAAAAGTGGGCATGGCGAAAATTTATTCACTTGAGTTGATAGCTTGCACACATACCTGAACATTTTATAGCGCAAGTTTTTTGGATTCAAAGAAAATATATCGAATAAAACCCGTTTATTAAAATGCGAATTAAATATAACAACGCCCAAAAAAGGGCGGGTTTTGCCTTCTTTTGAAATCTCAATCGCAATACACTTAAGCGAGGATAACGCATACCAAATTACAGCTTCCTGCGACAACTTTGATTTTTCAAGCTATTAAGTAAAGTAGGCGTGTCAGTGGGCGGATTTCAAAACATTTTACACTTGTACTGCTTCGGAACGTAGGAAGAGCAGATATCAAGTTTCGAATTCCTAGCTCAAAATTTAAGGCCTAAAAGCTACCGACAGACGGACGGACGGACGGACGGACATGGCTCATTCGACTTACAATTCGGTCTCGATCCTTAAGGTCTTATGGGTCTACGGTGATTATTTCTCTATGTTACAAACTATGAATCAAACTTAATATACCTCCTATCCTATGGGATGGGGTATAAAAATGTTGGTGGCCATCCATTCTAAGCCCCCAAAAAGACGGTTGTATCTGTCCGCGGGATCTTAGTCTGTTATTCGGATGGCAACTCCAAACTTCGAAATCAGGATATTCCACGTCTTTCTTATCCTTCCTTTAATCCTGCCCTAACCGTACTCTAACGTCTAATCTACATGAGTGGTAGAAAAGCTCAAAAAAACATTAATGGATAGGCCAAAGAATTTTTTACTCCAGGTGGCACTAGCTATGATCGAAAACCACCGGCTGACTTCTCGACAACGGCCGCGGCACGTATCAAGTCCAAAACGCAATGTTGCGTTGCTTCGTGCGTTCGATGACAAGCAGAGTAGAAACAACGAGCGCATATGGGGCAAAACGAAATGTTACTTCAAAACTTCACCCCACGTTTGACCGTAAATATCTTAGACGCATCAACAACGCAAAAGTAGATCTACTTTCAACTTTTGCGTCCGTTGAACAACCTCGTGCTCATTCATTGTGTGGTGAGTGAGTATAGTTCTCTTGTCGTCAGTAGGTTGTGGTGTGGGGACGAAAAAGGGTTGTTTCTGTTTCTGGTCAGAATAAAAAAAAAAACAGGTTTGCGGAGAGTAGAGAGGTTTGAGTAGAGAATGTGATGTTTTTATGTATTATTTCAGTTTGTCGCGATAACTCGCAAGTTGTTGGTTTTTAGCATGCACAAAGACACGAGTGCTACACTTTGGATATTTTTGTGATGGAATAAACAGAAATAATTTTATTTTCATTGCTGGGCAACTTGGTTCGTTTTTAAAAAGCATCTTTTCTGCTCGTTCTTTTGCAAATATCTTTCAACAGAAATTTAATGTGTTTGAGGTGATACTTTACAATTTCCTTCCCCAAAATGCAAAGCGGCATTTGCAAATTTGTTACGTGCGTAGTTTGACGTAAAGTATCGTAAAGTTTTGGCAACGCATGGCAAAGGCCATTAACGTACGCACGCAGCAACGCACCATTGCGATTCCAGCATTATGAAAGCCTCAACATTAATTTTTGAACTAATAAGCCACTCATTGAGTTCTGTTTCTGCTGAGACCTACAGTAGGTACTGCTGCTCATGTGATAACTCGGATATGCCTGTAGGTGAACGGGCTCTAGAAGACGCGGACTCTGAGGTGCGCCCGACTAAGGACGGCGGAATTGGAAAAGAAAGAAAAAAGATCAAAGAGGATCTTTACCACGCGCATAAAAGCTAGGCGTGGTGAAGGCGATCTTGCGTTCATTTTTTTATTTTTCGGTTTATAAAGGCTACCATGATCGCCCGCTTTTCTGAACAGAAAAACAAAAAAATTAACGCAAGTTCGTTGTAAGATTTATTCCCTTTCTAGCGAGGTTCGGCTCCTATCGGGATACCCCCGATTTTATTTTTGTCAGGGGCATTGTATTTTTACTTTTTTATTATTGACTCGCGATCAAGGGGTTATAATTACCCTTAAGATGCATAGCACACTAGTGAGACGCCCAATTTGGGACCAGCAGCCCCAGGTCGTGGTCGTGAGTCGTGGGCTCTCCCATGGGCATGATTCCAGGGGGCGCACCAAATGTTGAAGCTGCCCGGGCTCTGGTAATAGATGCTGAAGCTGGCAACCAATAAAGCAAGCATTATTAGTGCACAAAATTTAATCAAAGCTTCTAAATTCTATTATGGTCCTTCTATTCATGGTCCTTAAAACCCGATTGTGTACAAGCCTAGAATCTATATCGATCGAAGCAAAAGGATCCTTAGAAAGTAGATCTTGCGAGTAGAAAAATTTCTTTTACAAAAAAAAATTGTGATGACGTCGAATCTCTGAGCGAAACCTGCAGACTTGTCAAAATCCTTCATAAGAAAAGACCAAGCAAACTTGCATCAATTCTCAAAAATCTTTCGAAAGTTTCAAGTCACCTGGTCTAGATGGAATCTACTAAGTTATGCTAAAACACGGTTTAAGTCAGCTGTTTTCCATAAAGAGAATATTCAGTAAGCCTTGGCTTACATGCCCGCCCTTTGCCGTATGATTAAGGCCGTATACAAACCTAATCATGGTAAGTCTGACCGTAGCCTATAGCCAAAAGTCTCAGACCCACATCCTACCCGCTGAAAAGCTGGGAGAGACTGGTTGAGCTGCGCGTGTACAAGGTTGCTCTTTGATCGCATTGTCGTTCTAGGATGCAACACGCTTATGAGCGCGGAAAATCCTGCGAAGCTGCGCATCAAAGCTTTGTTGGTAGCGCATTAAAATGTGCTCTTGACCAAGAGGTATGCGCTGGGTGCGTGAGCGAGAAGGTTTTCTGTCTCCCCTTATATCGTGCGTAGACTCTCTCCTATCGGCTCTTAACACACAAGCCTATGCGGATGATGTCGACATTCTTTCAGTTGTCGGCTCAAACTTAACGAATGTGTGCTCTCATGCGCCGAGATCCCTGCACTTGATCGATGATTGGTGTATTTGAAGCGGCTTTTAGTAGATCCTCTTTAAGGCTTCGGTTGTTCTCTTTACAAGAAGAAGGAAGGTCGCTGGTCTGTCTTAACTCGTGTTCACTTATCCCGATGCGCAATGAAATCATTTTTTTTGAGTAATCCTTAATAGAAAACGTGTTTAGCGCAAACAGTTTTTTTTTTATAACATTATGCTCGTGATCAAGGAGTTATAACTACCCTTAAAATGCGTAGCACATCGCAAGCGGAAAGAATTTGGGGTTAAAAAAGAAGGAAGAAGAAAGCATTCTTTTAGATCCAACAAAAAAGCTGATAAGCCAAACAGGAAACATTTGCTCAGAAACACCAAAGCATACACCCGCAAGTGTTGTGCCTTTACGGAGAAAAGCAATAGCATAACCAGCAGAATATTTCATAAAAATATCTGGCATGCACCTGATTGTTGTCTATTCTATTTGCATAGACCTCAACCTGGGTAAAAGACGACGACCCAGAAAGCCGATTTTTCGTTTGTTGCTAGTTTTGGTCCTCCCGGATATTTTTCATACCGGTACCCACCATATCTGGTCAGCATTCCCCTATCCGCCACCTGGGGAGGCTCCCAATTGGGGACCAGAAACCCCAGATGTTCAGCAATCCAATACCAAAAAAGTACTGTCCTCTTCCGGTGGTGCTTTTGCATAAAGGTTTGTAGAACGTATATAGAGACTTTTTTGAAAAGACAAAGGGCCTATCTCCGAAAGCGGTCTTTTGTATCTTTACGGCCATGTTGTTTGATGAGACAGACTTTCGCGAAAACGTTTATCTGCATCTCTTTTTGAGGGAATGGTTTGTCTTGGCTTCACAGGGGCCTTCCCTAGCATGCCGGGCTCTTCTCTAGATGCTCTGATGATCATGAGGTGTCATCCACCACTTGGTATATTGATCATGAGCTGTGCGCTCCAAATCTATCTTTAACTTAAAGAGAGGTGGCTCAATAAGTTCGGATTTGATTTCGATGGCAGATATTGACTTTATGTCTGCATGGCAGTCTATGAATATGGTGATATCAACTTGTGGTATTGCTCCCGTTGACAGTTGGCTGGCTGCTACCCGGACTCCGCTTGCAAAGAACTGCAAGAGTCAGACAACCTTATTGAGATTATTGTCTTCAGAGTCAATGCTCAAATTGGGTTGCTCTTCCAAATTAATTTTAACAATACAGTGCTATTGTTGGTTAATTTGTCACTTTAGTCACTGAACAGCCGTTCTGATGGATGTCAACAAGCTAACACGGCAGGCACATTCCGTTAAAATCTGCCCACGCAAATTAAAAAACCCTTAAAGGACCTTTTAGGCTCTCGACAAACGGACGCAAACTTGCACACAGTACAGCAGAGAAGAACTTGTCGAGGTAACTGCTCAGACTACTTGTTTTCTTGAAGTCCGAAAACAATGCAGTTGTGTCATTCACCAGGCATGCTTTCCTCCAAACTTACTAACTCTGCTTTCGGGGCCATAACAAAGCGCCATTATACTTCGAAACGTGTCTTTATTCCACCTATATACCGACAGACTATCAATGTAGTCCCTCAGAAGGCCTCGTCCATTAGCAACCATTCTCATTAGTCAAGCATAAAACAATAATGTCTCTGCAAACTATCCAGCGGGAAACCGTCTAGCTTAAAAATAAACCTTGTGCTTCCCTCAAATTTCTACAACTTCTGCCCGTGTCAGGGGAAAGAGAAGAAATATTTGACTAATCAAATTAACGAGAAAAAAAACCATCAATCCTGATTCAAATTGTGCGGACCGAATTACCACATCTGATGTCTTTGTTCGCCCTATGCTCTCGGGCATATTTATGCCTGTCATGGACTGACAGATACAAATGAGCCATTTTTCGAATTGGCATTTAACTTTGAAAACGACTGGTAAAGTGGACTTTTGACGAAAGCACTCAAAGTAGGACTACGTGCAATGGAAGGTGTATAGTGAAAAAATCGTACACATGCAGTTCTCATGCAGAGAGTCTGTTTGTTGGCTCCTGGCTGGGATAACTCTATCAATGGCTCTCAAAACAAATCCTTATTACCTATCATCCCGTTTCCTCTTCAATACACACACAACAATCAATGACAACCAAAAACCACAAACCATTAAGCATTCTCGTCACATTCTTAGCAACAACAAAAAGTTTGAAAGCAACACAATAAGGCAACACCCAGAGCCAGGACAAAAGGATATAATCAATGTAGAGGGAAACTAGGTCAAGGAGGTTCTAGTTCAATGTTCCATTGCTGTGCTCAGGTACAGAGAGTCATTTTCCTTTCAAAAGCGTTCGTTCGGATGCTCTCATTACCTCGTCTGATTCATTCGAATGGATGAGTTTGAATGGCTGCAGGGTGTGGAAAAGTCAACAACAGATCCAAACAAAACAGCAAATCCTAGACTTCAATCTTAAATAAAACCCCATTTACTGCAGTTTCCTTTTGAACAAGTGAAAGGCTGAAAGGACTAAACTTTCGTTGACTCAAAATGCCTTTGACCTGGCATAGTGAGAATTGAAAAAGAAAAAGGAAACCCAAAGATTGTGTGGAACTGACAAGACAAGGCGTTATGTTGAAAGCTTCAGATGCCCATGTCCTAGTTTTTTTTTTTTTATCTGCCGCGTGGTAAATCTATTTCTCACAGGGCACGTACACATCTTGCTTTGCATGAAAAGGTCTTCTTTTTTTTGGTATGGCCTATATCTGCCAATGTGACTGCTCCTTTTGCACTTACACTACAGATAAAATGAAATGATCAAGTGTCTGGCTGATGTGTCAGGCGAATCAGCAAACGATTCCCTTTATTGATGGCCGAACAGTGTCGGGTCGAGCGTGCGTACCTTTTGAAGAATGACCCTGATAAAGGAGTACATTGGAAAATACGTCCATAACAAAAAGGGTGAAGGCTTAGGCATTTTGTTGCCGCCAGCGAATTAGTCTCGCTGGGACTGAATGGTTTGTCAATTTACGTTCCAGATAATTTGTCAATTTGGCAAAAGGTTGTAATTCTTGGACATTCCATGGGCTTTTTTTGTTTTATGTTGCACTCATGGTACATTTAGTTTGACCTATTGCTTGGAACCTTTTGCGCTCCATCACAGTTTGTCTGATAACCGCAAATTCATAAGATCTGAGTCAATCCGTTCGCTAAATTTGAGTTGATAAAATGATACAATGGTCCAAGTTTAAATTTTGTATAAAGAAGAATCAAAAATCTTATAAAAGGCTGCAACATTGATGCAATTAAAATTTGAATCAGCTATTTGATACATCAAAATCAGAAGATTTGCAAAGCTTGTCCACCAAGTATTCGTTAGAAGCTAGGTGAGAAGTCTGGCTTAAGGCTAATATGGATGATTTTCTGACATGGAGTTCTCAAATCTGACAGATCATTGCGGCCACATTGCATTGGTGACCGCAGAGAGCTTTTAATTTGGTTAAAAGCTGCAATGATTTTCATATCCTTGAAGGACCTAGCCAGCTTGGATGATAACATCCTGAAGTAGGCAAGGGCGGGTTTGACGAGCATAGGTTCCGACGTAAATTCTATGACTTTTGGTTTGAATGACTAAGGTCGAAACAGTCGACCGTGTTCATCCACTTTTGGTTCATATTTTCGGTTAGACTTTTTACCACTCTTTTTATCAGTTTTTTCATACAATCTGTCACTGTCTGCGTTCCAGCACGGAATGTATTCCTTGCGCAAGGCTATAAGAAACCCTGTAAAACGATCAAAGTTGAACGGTGGTGAAGGGTTTTTTTTAATGTGTAATCAAGGGGTTATGTATGACTATTCTTAAAATGCAAAACACAAAACGAGCGGAAAGAGTGTGAGGATAGAAAAGATATAAGAAGAAAGGATTTTTGGATAGAAATAAAACACTGATGAGCCAGTACTGAACATAAAAGCCTGGTAGAGTAATGCAAAAGCTTATCCCCGCCAGTGTTATGCCTTTACGGAAAAAAGCAATAATATAGGTAGGTAGGTAGAAAAGTGGCTTCTTACATGCACTTAGGCCAAAAAGTAGGCCCATTGTACCGCCACGTGGGTATATTACCAAGGGAGTAGGTTGGCGTGAATTCTATGCCAGCCACCCAGTCTTTTCGATGAATTTTTGTAGCTTTTTGACCGGTGTTCTACTAAGGTCGCTAAGGTAGTCGTAGAAGTAGGAGCCTAGTATGGATTCCCTGTACAACGCGAGTGCCGGGCAGCAACAAAGAAGGTGCTGTACACTTTCTTCCTCTTCCTCATCTAGGCAGCTTCTACAGAAGTCATTTGAGGCAATAATATAACCAGAAAAGCATTCAACAAAAGCACTTGGCATACATCTAATTGTTTTCCATTCTATTTTTAACATCGAGAGGAAAAATGTTTTTCAAGGTGACCAAAAGTTGAAACTTTTTTAGGTAGGTATAAATTTTTTGTTAAAATTCGGTTTTTTTTTTTGAAACTCAGGGATTTTTTGACCTCAGTCCTTAGATGATTTCCAAATGTCTTCTGCTTCTTTTTTTCCATTTAGGCGCGAAGCTATGATCTGAAGTCATGGATCATAACCTTCCCACCCTACCGCATTCCTAATGATCCGCTTGTGGGTTACGCCGATTTGACCTCAGAATGTACCCGCAGGCCATCCGGTTTTGGATCTCTTCGTCACCAAGGCCAAATAAATACTGTTGTCGTTGCATTTGTGTGATCCATGAATGTTTAGGCTTTCCTCTTATTTGCGATTGCGCTGGAATTGACAGCCTTTTTGACGGGGTTTATAGGATCTCTCCTTTGAACAATACCAAGTGAGCCAGTCGTGCGCTGCATTTTTCTGGAGATATAGGTTCTTTTACATGGAGACTTCCTCGGATCTTCGTGCTTCTAATTCTATGTCGCTTTGTTGCTCCTGCTGTCATGCGAAGCATCTTCATCTCAGCTGCCGTTAATTTGCTCTCTTATTTCTTATACGCTGTCCAACATTGTGGACCATATATAAGGATGCCGGACGTTAACTGCTGTATACAGCCTTCCTTTCAGCTTAGGGGCATTTTTCGGTCACAGCAGGTGGCTTAGCTTTCTCGAGACTCCATCCACCCCGCGCTTACGCGATGTCGTCATCACAGTTTGCTTTCCTATTGATCATAGATCACAGGTTCTTAAACTTTTCACACTTGAGAAGCACATTTCCGTTCAATTTAATGTCTGGAATTTGCTCGGGTGGGTCAGAGAATGGGCAGCACAGGTACTCTGTGTTCTTTTGGCTACTGCGATACCCATTCCCCTCTAAAACATCCACCCATATATCATGTGCTCACTGCAGGAATGTATGATCTTCACTTAGGATGGCCCCATCGTCAGCGAAGGATAACTGTTGTACTTCTGGGTCCGTCAATTTTCCTTCAATCAAGTTTTACATTGAAAATCAAAGGGCTTAGGACGCTTCCCTCGTGTACACCGACTTTAATTGGGAACTCATCAGTGACTCCGGAAGGACATCTTGTCTTTGCTTCATCATACATGTTCACGATCATCCGCTCCTAGACTTCTGGAACTCCTCGTTTTCTTAACGCCACCCATTTCAGATCTCGTGGAAGTCTATCGAAAGCTTTTTCAAAACCAGCACTATATGCAGATCTTTAAGGGCATTACGATGTTTTTCCATTATGATCCTTATACTTTAGATTGCATCAGTGGTTGATTTACTCGCGAAGAAACCCACAATCGTCCTAAAATAGCCTTATTACTTTTCGAAGTCGACTATCAAGTACCCGCTTGATGATCTTCATTGTGTGGGACATCAGCTTGATAGGACTGTAGTTGTCACAGCTTCGTGTGTCACCTTTTCTTTTGATCAAACGAAGAAGATAATTTTCCCTCCACTGATAAGGCATTGGATCCCCTCTTATTAGTTTGGAGATGGAGGTCTTAAGCCATCTGGACCCACTGTCTCCTTCTTTCTTCTAGAACTCTGAGGACATCTGATCTGGCCCAAACGCTTTTCACTTTTTGGAGTACTTAACCGCCTTCCCAACCTCTTCGACTGTGATGTCTGGTACTTCTTCTCGGTTAGAAGTAGTTTCTTCTGGTGCCTGGAAAATTGTTCATTCAAAAGTCCCTCACAAACTCTGCTGCCACCTGTGAGGAATTTGGTCGTCATCTACAAGAAGCTGTCCCTGAGCATTGCTGATAAACCTTGGCGAACGAATCTCCTGGGCGCTTTTGAAGATTTTATTCCCCTTATTCAAGGTGCTTTCTTGAAGATCCAGTGTGGCCTGATGTGTATTAGCATCCTCCAATTTCTGATACAGGCCCTCCACTCTCTTTGCTTGAATCTGGCGCACCTCTTCTTAGCAAGACTCTTGAGGTGTCTTTATTCAAATTCTAGGCAAAGCCTTTCATATTTGTTGTTTGAAAAGCATTTCCTCCATACCTTGAATGCCACTTTCTTTTCACTGATCACTAGTGTCGCCTCATCTGACAACCACCATGTTTCTTTGACCTGCTTGCAGTGGCCTTTTGAAGTCCCGAGCAGTAATTTGGCCTTCTCTGTGCACGTTCGCTGTAGGTCATCCCACATATCTTGTGCTCTGCAGTCTACATCTTCGTTTTCGTCAATGATGTTACGGTGTACTTTCGCATCGTGTTTAAAAATGCTTCGCCTTTTTCCTTATCCAAATTGTACCAGATGGTTCTCCCAGATACCTTTGCTTGCTTAATTTTCTTTTTTGACGGTTCCATGAAAATGACGGTTAGCAGCAGGCGGTGTTGTGTTGTGATCGCCTCATCTAAAATCACTTTACAATCTTTGACCCGCGGTTTAAGGGAGCTGTGAACCAAGTGATAGTCAATCTAGATCTCCTTCCCACTGCTGCTGTAAGTGATCAGGTGCCTGCTTTCCTTCACAACATGGTATCAAGCACGATAAGACCGTATTACTTCCAAACGTTTAGGATATCTTCATCAGAAGAGTTCCTAGTACCATACCCCAATCCACCATGGCAGTTTTCATAGTCCTCGTTGTAATTCCCGCCATGTCCGTTCAAGTCTCCGCCTACAAACAAAAGCTCTTTCTTTAGGATCGACTTGATGAGATTTTGAAAATCTATCCAGAATGCATCGTTTACCCTCTGCTCACACTCAACTTGGGGAGTATATGTACCAACGATTTTTCACACGTCACCTTGCATCATCAACATGAGAGACATCAACCGGTCACTTAGCTTTGAAATATTCAAAATGGCATCAAGTAGTTCTGCCGCAAGGATGATACCGATTCCATTCCTACTTTGTTCGGTTCCGTAGTAGTACATCTTGTAACTTTAGCTTCACCTACAGCGAGTAATTACAAGTGATTCTTACCTGGATAACAGACGAGTAGCAATAAGCCGTCCATTGGAAAACCGGCGCGGTTGACTTTTTTTTATTATTCTTGGCTATTTTACGGACCATGTATGGCGAGCGTGCCTCTATCTACCACCTGAGGACGCCTAATTGGGGACCAACGACCCCAGAAAGAGCGAGAGAAACAACATCACCTACCTTCTTGTGAGCGAATGTAGTAAAGTGGATATTCGTCGGAGCATTACAATTGAAAACTTTAATTTTTTTTGCATAAAGGTAGCTTACGTAGCTTATAGCCTACGTATCTAGGCAGCTTACATACCTTACAATATGATTTTTCTGATAAATGTAATAAGCACACGTCGTTTGAGGTAAGAGCATAAGCAAGCAACGAACTACTTTCTTTTTAGTGACAACGCTGTGGACTAAAAACATAATTGACAGCCCGCAAAAACAATTATAATTCGAGCATCCTTTTAGCCTTATGCAGCCTTGTTTAACTCCACCGGAACTTCCGATTTCACTGACCAACTAAGTCAAAGGTGGATAATTTCTTACAAAAACTGACATTCATGTGTAGAATGACTTTTCACTCATATTTAAAAAAAGTTCTCTTTTTGTAAATGAAAACTTCTTAAACGAACCGGCGAGAACAAATCGAGAGAAAAACCCAGTTTGCCAAAATCAGTTAAGATATTGACCACACATTTAAAAAGGATTAATTTATCTATTATTTATTATTATATTTATTAATTTATTTTATGGATCGCCAACAAACGACCTCACATGTGTACACAACACACTCATGTCAAATTACATGACACCTCTTAGTCGCTATCCAGATTTGTGTGACACCATTTTGACCTCATTTAAGTACAGAGAACCACTACAATGCAAAAGGGACTTTATGTGATTTTGGAATTTCTCAGCTTAATCCATTCGAAGAATAATCACGAAAACCCCCCGTACTATCTATCCACTTGGAGGGATTTGCTAATCTATTAGAAAACGAAGGCATTTTCCTTTCAAGGATGTGCGCGTGTGTTTTTCGCCTTCTTATGGGGACTAATTGCCCCTGGTTTTGTGTCTTCAATTTCATATTAAAATGATAATATTTTTCGCTTTGACGGTAAGAAATGGAACTTTAAAATGGGTGTCATCACGTGGGTAAGTTGCTCATTTAGGGGCGAATCAAACTGGCAATAAATTAGTTTATCACACATCAAATTCAGGAAAAAGTTTAAATTAGTCAAACTCTTAGAATAGCAAAATACGGAAGTTCTAACTTACTCATAGGGCTCCCGACCCACTGGAGCAAAATTAAAAATCAAAAATTAGCTCCATACACCAGTTTCAATAGTTTTTCCTTAATCTAAGCTTAATTTCTGAACCATAATAATTGTTCAAGGCAATCATATGTCAAAACTGCGCCGAAAAGTACATCCAGTAAATGTAAAGCTGAAATCCTATTTCCATAGGCCGTGCTGAATTTAATTGTCCGCACGCACGCAAAGTTTTACTGAGGCGATTCACAAGCATATTCTGGCAGGCATTCATCAAGGGCAATCGGCTTTATCCTTGCATAAATAGTCGATAAATAAATGTACCTACTCGAATGGCCATGACATTGGGAGCAGGCCTATAGGATAATCCTTGTAATTGCAAGTTTGCATGGTTGGTGGTAGTACCTACCTAATGTAAATTCATGTGTCCTTGAAACTGATTTAATGTCCCTAAATAGAGGCACAGCAATGTGTTATATAAAAGTTGGCGTGAATGTTTTTGCTAGTCTTACATGAAAGCAACTAGCTAAACCTGTCCGCCGAATCCTCGTTTTGAACAAAATCAATCGATTAAGTTGCTGCCATATTCTTATCTTCTTCATTTATATTTTCCTAACAATCTATTGAAATAAATTTTCCCAAATTTCATAAAATTGTCCAGCTGATGTTAAATATTTCGCAATAAATAACATAAAAACAAAATTTTAGCACACACCCAACAATCGCAGATCACAAATATACGTACAAGTGCTATCGGCCCAGTCGACGACAAAACACACGAATTTCCCATCACTCTAAAATTGGGAATAAAATTAAGGATCGAATAAAGTTTCTTTATGCTAAGCGCTGATGAAAGCTTTAAGTTAAATTCTTTATTCTCAAATATATTGTACCTGCACCATATTCAGTATATTTACGACTATGAGTAAACATTTTATTTATTTGCCAAGATGAAGACATGCCTGATCCCAAAATGTGCTGTGGTATACGCGTTGTAGTCAAACATCACGTCATAAGCATAATACTCTGCGAATTCGTACGTAAGGACTACGTACGAAATTTCCAATACACACATTGCAATTACAGGAGCCCCATAAACATTTCACAGCTCGAATGTGAGTACACACATCAATGTTGTGTTAACCTTGGGGTAGGTCCCTATGATGGTTCGATACCATGACCCTACACATACATATCTATACGTATCCAAATCGAAGTGAATGTGCTGAGCAATATTTTACGATGATTTGACTGCCTCCCACAGTCGTTAAATCGGAAATTCCGCACACCGAAATCGGGCACATAAATACATACTTGTATGTATATGAAAATGTTTTCCAAATGAAGCGATTTCAAATGAAGCAAACGAAAATCAATTAAGTAAGTATTTCCGACATTTTGAGAAATTTATTACGTAAACAGCAAATTGAGCAGAGGATATTAAGGCATAAAGATGTTCATCTCCTGTTTCCCTTCCACCTTTCTTTTTAATGAGGGGCGTTAATGGGACTCGGGCCATTATGGTCGGCGCTAAATAGGCTTCTTAAGCAAATGAAATTGGTATTGTTTTCGCAAGGAGCTGCTGGAAATATTACTTATATTGTGAAACCATATTTAGATACACATCGGTCAAGGAACCATAACTCCTATGATTCTGAAACCATAGGAAAATTCTGTGATGGGGAATGGGACTATTTTAAAATGACAAAAATAGTTCCTGCCTTCTTAACGAAAATCCCGAAAACTATTTTAATACAAGATGAGCACACAATCCTAAGAGCTAATTATTATTATTTTTTTCTCCAATTCCGAGTCAAAAAAAGGGTGCGTATTCCATTCGCAATTATTGTCCGCAACTGCCAAAGAGTTTAGCACGAGGGCATTTGTGCTAGATTAGCACTGTGCTTTAGGACAACCCTGAAAAACTCTGGACCTACAAAATTTTCAAAGCAGACGTTTTCAAAAACAAGAACAAAAATTCTGATTCGATTATAATGATTTAAAAAAAAGATATAACTACAACAAAAAATAAAAAAAAAATGTTTATGTTTTCAAAAAACAAAGCCAATTTTCTTTGTAAAAGAATAACTAAAAGTGCAAAATATTTGAAAACATCTACAACTTTTAAGCTTTCATTTGTTTGGGGCGAAAAAACTTACTTCTAGCTTGAGCACTTAAGAAGAAAAGCTATGACTTAGCAATGCAACAAACTATTGATTAATAAATTTTTAAATCTAAGGCTAGGGACACACGGGCGAGAAAAAACAGCGCTATTTTCTGCACCAAGTATACTCAACACACGAACAAAAATTGTCCGTTTTGATAAATAATTTACTTTCATCGATGAAAAAAAAAAAGAGTTTACAAGGCCTTTTTGGTAAATTCAGCGATTCTAGTGAATTGTTGTGATAACCGACATTTTTATCGATAAATAAAAAAAAATAATTTCTTGTCGCGCGGTTTGAAAGAGTCGCAATTCGGTAATTTGTCGTAAATCTAGTCTCGCGACTAATTGTCGTTGCCCCAATTAGTCCAGGCAACGAAGCAAAAATAGGGGAAATAATTCGTGTAGAAGCGAATTCCGGCACAGTTGTAGAAAAGGTGCCTTGAATGACATACCGAAAGCACTGGTGGGTAGGGGCGGATCTATCGGGTGGGTGGGGCTTTTAAGGTCTGTTTTTTTTTTTCAGTTTTTGGCAAATATCTCAAAAGCTATAGCTCCTAGCAAAAAAATTTTGACTACTAATCTACATATTTCTAAATTCTCTACAAAAAAGACTATATACATTTTTTAGTTGGGATGAATACTTAGACTTTTTTTTATTAAAGTGACTTTTATCATCTAGAAAAAAACAAATAAAGATTGAGACGGAAACGTACACACGTTCATTGTATCGCTTCGTCTTCCAAATTTTAAGAATCTTGAGGTTTAGAGTTTGGTGTGTCTTCGAGTGTCTTTGGAGTGTCTTGTTGCAGGAGCCAAGGCAAACCCACAACGGCATAATAATTCTATTTGGAATTGAGTCCGATTGCTTGTTGTCGTGTTTAATACCATCATCTCTGTGTTCCACCCTTATTGAGTGAGTGGTTGGAGGCTAGCGTATAGCTCTTTACCTAGCAATCATAGTATTTTGTTCCTGTAGCTCAAGCCCGAAATATATTATGCACGCTATTTGTAGAAAGCTGTATTTGACAATACTATGTTACGTTAACAGATTTACCTGTATAAATATCCTTGGACTATTTCAAACCTGTACCGTAAAGGACATTCTTAAGGGCAAGGGCTACCGGGGAGGGTTCTTACACCTGCAAGGGCGACCAAAGGATGTATATTACAAACATGAGGCCTGTCAATGTTTTCGCACGGGTATTTGTGAAACGTCTAAGAGAGTGCTGCTTCGAAGCCGTTTGGGTTAAAAGAAGAGTGACCAGATAAGATTTGGGCTTACTTGCGTTCGCTTATATCATCCTCCAGGACTCGCTTTCCGTTAATTACCAGTTTGCTCAATTTGCTCAGGTGATGATGAGGGATTAATAAAATTATTTGAGATTTACTTGCTCAAGGCAGGTTTGGCTGTAAGAAACTTAGAGACTCCTACTTTCACCAAAGTAGTCTCGTATCCGAATAGGTTTTGAATAAGGGGGGTCTTTTGTGCAAATGAAAGAGTTATGTATGAACTTAAGTCACTTTGGGAAGGTGGACCCACCGCCTGGATGCTGGATTCATAAAGAATATGTTTGTATATGGTGATGCCAATCCTAAGAAGGGCTACAAGGCCTATATACTCGCCAATTACTGAAATATTTGTAAGTAAGCTACCCGCTTTAAAGCAGCACTCCTGCGACCTTGTCCAACGAAGCGCGTATGGCAGTGCTACCCGGTGATTTGCAAGCTCATTGCGAGAGCAAAAAAACAGTAATTCGTCTTCTGAACCTTTCATCCGGTGATTTTGTGTTTTCAATGATGATATACTACTCTACTAACTAATTCTTCTATGAAATGTAAAAAGAGTAGCGCAATAGCTCGAGGTACTTCTCAACAATGTAAGCAGCGTGTGTTGATTAATTCACATTTACAAGGGGACCTACAATTTTTTGCCGAATCTGAACAGCACTTTGAGAAGTTCGTCAGACCCTCGCGGAGCTGGGAACCATAATAAAAGACGAGTCTTTTTTTCAGGTAACGAACCCATACGTACATAGTACATCTTTTAGTCCAGATCCACCCATTCTGTGTTCAACACATGCCTTTAAGGAACACTGAAGCATTGCACCCATCATGGATTACAATATTCCCAAACGTGATTCTAGCTTATAGGTAGACCGTGCGGACCAAAGTGTGGCCCCGATATTCTGACTTTTCCTGTAAGCATTCTCTAACGTATATAGTGCTGTATTTTTTTGGTGGTGAGTTAATGATCAGAAAAAAAGATTACCAACAGTATACCATTCTGCTTGATTCTGGAAATATTTGCAGCTCTGAAGTGGGTCACATCTTCTGGACCCACTTTCGATACATCCATACAATATCTTGAACAAAAAATGCACAGGCACGGAAGGATATCCACAGGATAATTTGTCGGTGCACGGCTGGTTGTGTGCCTTGGCTCTTGCAACAATGCACCACAAGTTGAAGACACTCATGACGCTGAACCTTGAATACTCTTTAAATTTCGAACACAATGCGGTGTTAATAAAAGTATATAAAAATATCCGTCTCAATCTTTTTTTTCACAATGAAAGTCACTTTGATTAAAAGTGTCTATTTCCCACCTCTGTATTCATCCCACCGGAAAAGTGTAAAAAATATAGTATACATTTTTTCGCTGGGAGCTATAGTTTTTGACATATTTGCCAAAAACTAAAAAAGGGACCTTTAAAGCCCCACCCACCCGCTAGCTCCGCCCCCAACCACCAGTACTTTCGGTATGTCATTCAAGACACCTTTCTCTACAACTGTGCCAAAATTCGCTACACGAATTATTTGCCCTATTCGGTATTTTTTGGTCTTCATTGCCGGGACTAAATCGTGTGTTGTCTACTATTTAAACGTGTGAGCTTCTAATCGGACGGCAGAATTAGCCGCGCGTTTTTCTGTCGCCTTGTGTCCCTACCCTGAATGGCTTCGTAAGGCAACGACCAAATATTTTTACATTTTACCGGTTTACCGTTTTTATGCACCGCATTATTTTCTAGAGTTTTTTCTTTAAATATTCCTTCTAATTCAGACAATTTAAAGGTTTTTAAGCGAGTTTATAGGCTTTTAAATTATTTTATTAGCATTATTTTTTTTTTTGCAGGTTTATGTTGCATGCAGATGCATAAAGCCCAAATTGTTTTTAAAAAAATTTTGTGCACCAATGAATAAAATTTCGATGAATATGGTATCACTTATTACCATAATGGCCATGATCAAACCCTCAGGAAAGAGAGTGGATAAAGATGAAAAAAGAGTGAAAGGGCCTCTAGACCTAATGCTGGGGGCGTCATTTAAAAACACTGTTATGGAACCAATATATTTTGCCCGATAATTTAACTGGGGAAGCCTAATTATACTTCCTTAGAAACTAGAGAATTTGTTTGATTAATAGAAGATGTCACTCTTGCAGAGATGTATAAGGTATGATATTCCAACAAGACCGCTGTCCCGCTCGTTTAAGAAGATCAGTATGCGAGTTTTTGGAGATTACTTTTCTAAATCGGTGGATTGCAGGAGAAAACCCAATTGCTTGGCCAGAAAAATCTCTCTTGCTTGTCCATAACTCTCTTATAGGTATTTTTATGCTTAAGACACATGAAAACACTTGTTTTTGACCCTTTACCAGTCCCTACCCGGGAAGAACTAATTTCAAGAATTAGAAATGCAGCTAAAGAAAATTCTCTAAAAGAAACATTGGATGCGAATTGCGTCACAGAATGCGAGAAATCGGCGAGAAATCTTCTGTTAAAAATCAGGCTCATAAATTTAGGAAGATTTTAAAAAAAAAAAAAACGTTTTAATGACTATATATTTCAATATCCCTTTAGTTCTATCCTCATTGCCAAATTCTTGTCCGCAGTTCGTCGAATGTAACTGATGGTCTTAGGGAGGGCGATCACGGATCAGGGTGTTCTTCTCCCGGATTGGGGCTGTATATTCGAACAGCCAAACACGTTTTTCTTAATTTTGAAGCTTGTCTGACGTTGTATTTGTGAAGCAAAAGCTTTTCTACAGGGGAAAAATTACATTCATTCAAATTGACACATGCGTTGTATGATTGTGTGAGTTTTTAATTCTGGATTCAAAACCAGAAGCGAATTTCTCTTCTACCCAGAAGAGGAACTGTCAAACGAGTCCAAGAAAAGATTTTCAGGAGAGTCCAGAAGACTACCGAACGCTCCCGGATGATCAACCAAAAAGGTCATTCATGACATGAGTTATACTGTTATAATAACACAATGAAGTACTTGACCTATCAACCAAAGCTTCTTTAAGTTCTCATTACAATAATTCAACTTCACCACAATTGGAAGTTGACTAAGGTCAACTGCGTCCCTTGAGCTGTCCATCTTCCTTCAAGTAGGTACTTCTTAAAGCTTTCCCAGAACGTTACCTGTGTAAATTCGAGTGGGATTCGCAGAAAATTCTAAAGACAGTTGTTGTCAGAGCTTGACAGGGATGACAGTTGGCTTTCGTTAAGTGGCATTTGATTTGCAAAAAAAAAAAGAATTTTTTCAAATATCCTTCTTCTTATTTTTCGTGGAAGAATGTTTTTTCGTGGGTTTTTCGTAGAAGAACTCTATCAAATGGCACGATAAAAATGGCATAAAGTCCTTAAAATAAAACACGTCGAGAAAAATGCTTTTGTGGTTTGTCCCGTTTTTCGGACCTTCAGTTCCCTCGAACTGCGTCCGTCAATTTCTAGGAATTTTTGACCGAATGAACTTTCGGATTCAAAAAAAAAATACGTTCCTCTCAGTTTTTAAATCTTTTTAAAGACACAAGCTTTTCAAGAAACATTTGAAAAAATTTTGAAATTCTTCTGAAAAAGTTTAAATACTACTGTTTTGACGCATTTTAAAAAAAATCGCTTACATTTATGAAAAAAACCTGCTTCTCCCCTCCCATATTCGCGGTCTTAGTTGGAGAAATTATATGAAAAAAATCACACGTGTTAGAAACTATACAAAATTTTAAGGAAAATTATAGCGAATTTAAGGGTTCCAAAAACTTCTGAGATTTAACTCAAAAACATAAAAGAATTTTCAAAACCAACTTTTTTAAATCTTCTAAACCATAGTATCTTAGCGGTAAGGTGTTAAATTAATCTGGGCTAGGACAAAGTTATTAATAGAGGAGCCTTTTCTTTGCGTTTTGAAAAGCTTTGAATTTCCCTTACTTTGTGTAGCTATGTATATCTGTGGATTCGAAGGACTTTTACGTCTTTCGCAACGTTGTTTTCGCGGCTCACTTTTTGTAAAAAGTCGGCAAAAGACAGCCGCGACGCTTGTAAAACAATTCTCAAACTATGCGCGCCACCGACATCCGGTAGAAAGGTATTAAAGGACCTTTACTTTTAATTAGAATGGCTTGAGAGTTATTGTGTCAAACATGATAAGATTGGTTTTTAATATTTTAAACTTAATATTTTTTAAGTGCTGTCAACACATAGAGTTTTTTGTTTGCTTGTTAGTTATATCAACAAAGTTCCGATAAATTCGTTTGTCATATCAGATATCAACTCCAACCTTAAGCTCATAAGTCCCAAGCGTCTGTTGGGCTAGAAATTCGAAACTATCGAAAACATTGCACAACTAGAACACTAATTGCTCCAGATGACATCACTGAAAAGGCATCATACATAGCTACTTCTCATTATCATCAGCAGCTGCTTTACAGTCTACAGCATCTGAACAATGTTGAGAAACTCTCGTTACCAGCTCCCGTTCATTCGAAAGCAGACAGCCTCTGGTAAATTTATTCCATCCATAACACCGAAAACGTTTAGCAATAGAATGTACCATTTAAAAACTCTTCCGGGAGTCTATTTTTAACGTCCCTCCACCAAATATGGGGAAACGTGTCTGGCTGCCGCACTCGGCTCGGCACACATTCTGCACTTGCCGATTTCGACAAGCGTTCCGTCCCCTAAAACGAAGCTGAACTTTTTTTTTCTCGTTGAAGCCCCAACCATGTGGCACGTACCTAGCGTGAGTTCAATGGATTTTTCGGATTAAATTGCCAGACAACGAATGGGTCTGCTGCAGAATGCATATTAAATTTTATCGGTCAGATGTTGTTTTTATGAAAATTTATTGAACTGAACTAGTTCCCTACTTTCAGGGCCCCCTCCCAGTGGGGTCTGCATGATAGAGTGGGCGAATAAAAAAAGGAAGAAAGCTGATATGGCCATGTAGTCTTTTAAGGGCTTCTTTGGGAGCAGTTTTTTTTCGTGCATTGCGTGGTCAGTAGACTCCTTTTAATTGGGATTCCAATTTGGGGCCTGAAAATAAAAGGCGGAAGGCTCTAAAATAATCGTTTCAAATCTTTTTTTTATTGACTAATCATTAAGTATTATAAACTACTGCAGCGATTTCCATTCAAGGGAAGAATTTAATTGCCTGCAGTACTGCATTGCAGTTAAGTAGGTCATGCAGCATTATTTATGGGAATGAACTTTTGACATTTTAATTGAAAACATGCATTAGGATTTGACTTTGCCCATTCCAAAGCACAAAGCATAGTTAAATGGATCTCTTATGCATATCTACAAGTAAATTAATCCCGAACTGTGTAAGGTTATTATCAACTTGAGAGACCTAGTGCATAAGACTCAAAAGAGGAAAGTTAGCCCGCCGGAATCTCATTCGGAGGAGATTTATCTATAGTGCCCCATATAATGAGCTCATGTGTATTCCTTGGGAAAGTGCAACTTACATTTCCTATCACACCTTTTGAGCTCTTTTGGAAAGCATAATCTTGATTAGAAGTGTACTTTGCATTTCTAAATAATTAAGTTGCGGTAGAAGTTTGCTTTGGAGCTAAGGTAAAGCTTTGGCAATTTAAAGTGGATTTACTTGTGTTTGAGGCAATTTAAGATTATTAAGGAATTAGGTGATGTTTTACAAATTTAACTTCTTTGTCGTGATTTAATTTTAGTATTATTGTGTGTCATGTAAAGTTTGCCAACTCTGCTAATCCAAAGATCCTACTTAGTTTTCAGATGACTAGCTCCATTTGGCACGAAAAAGAACAGCCATTATGATTTTTGACCTTTAATTAAAAAAAATTTTAAGATAGACTGTGACGAAAGAGAAAAACCCGTTACTGTTGTAATAATATTAAACCGACATATTAAAACGACTGGTACCGCAACCGTTTTTAGGCTAAGCCATGTCATCAAAATAATGGCGGTCAGTGACGAGCATTTATAAACGAGAATCAAAGACAGGATAATCGGTTACGGTATGAGACTCAAGTTAAGATTAACCTTGAGCAACGGGGAGGCAGTGGTAACCCTTGCGACATACGCCTCCAGCCAAAGTGTGTTTTAACCAGTGGCGAACATTCTTAAATGGAAAACTAAAGCCGGGAAAACCATTTTTGGAGTAAACTCGTACCTCGGGAATGAAATAGATGAGGGAATTGATTGGAGTCTCTGACATGTGGTTTTTGTGCAACAATTTCAAGACCAAATCATCACACGAAATTCCATTAGTAAATGGTTGTCTGGTATTCGCAATTTTTTCCTTGGAAACTCATGAAATCTCGTGTTACTACGAGCCATCATCATCATCATTTTCGAATGCCGCTTATCCCTTAAAAAAGTCGCGGAGCGAGAGTGGCTAAATGGTCCTTCCATCTTTCTCGGTCCTCCGCCACCAACTCAAGAGACTCCGGCGCAGTCCCCAGGCGGGACTCAGAGAGGTTCTTTACCTGATCCCACCACCTGTTTCTTTGCCTACCAGGGGGGCGACGCGCTCGCATCTCGGCTAGCATGACCTATATAGGAAGTCTGTCAGGGCGCATGCGAACAACGTGTCCAAACCATTCTCTCCACTCGGAGAAGTAGCTGCTCAACATTAAGATTCCTACGAATACTGACGTTTCTCACTCTGTCCCTTAGAGTAACACCAGCAACGCACCTCAGGAATCTCATTTCGGCAGCTTGTACCCGCGATCTAATTCTTTCGGTCATAACCCAAATTTCATGACCATAGATGAGGGTCGGAACGAACACAGAATTAAAAACTGAGATCTTTGCTTTCACTTCAAGCTCAGCTTTCCTGATGACCGGGCGGCGCAGTTCCTTTACTATTGCTCCAGCTTGGCCAATTCTACAGGACAACTCAGTATCACTCCTCTCATCTTTCGTGAAAAAGACCCCGAGATACTTAAACTTCTCCACTTGTTTTAATGGAACTCGATTTAAGGCGATTTTAGGCTGCAAACCTATCCAGTGCTCGTTGAAGTTCCTATTTGGATGATGCAAGGATGGCCAAATCATCTGCGAAAAGTAGATGGCTCATCCTGATGCCAGCCAATTCGAAAAATTGCTATGAAAAGGAGCGGCGACAGAACACAGCCCTGGCGAAGTCCAACGCGCACATCAAAAGGACGGGATTTGACGCCATTTATCCGTACACAGCTTCTGCAGTTTCCATACAAATACTGGATGGCTCTCAAAAGAGGCCCACTTAGCGCATAGTCCTGCAAAACTCTCCACAGTGTATCCCGAGGGACTCGGTCATACGCCTTTTACTACGAGCCAAAGCTACCAAACCACGAATAGAAATATTTTTTGCTTTATACATGTTGAGATCATGCTAGAACTAAAAACAATATTTCCCCGAAAAATATTGCCCAGAACTGGTTTGGTTTTCGTGGTTAAGAACATTGTATAAAATATGAAGTTTTTCGGACTAACCGCAAAATATCATGAAGACACCCGACGCTTCGACAAAGTTTCAGAAAACACAGAAAAAGTATGGTTTTTTTTAGCGGTTCGTTAAAAACGGAAAAAGTCAGTTTTATGTTACCTCGAGTTCTAGTAGAGGTAGGTTAAAATTCCAGGATGGGTTTCTATGGGATGAGAGAAGCTAGAAGACTGACTGATGGAGATACTTTTAAAGTCAATCCTAACCTCAATGGCTAAGATTTTTTCACTTAAACGCGATAAATCGAGGAAATATTGTCGTTTTTTTTTTAACAAAATTAGGGGAAAAGTAGTATTTTGGAGCAAGGAAAATGGAAGGGGGTTTTAATCAAGAGAAAAAAAAATAAATTTTGCCACCAAATCTTTGTTTGTCAAGTTTTCTTTTTTGAATAATATGCGTGCATTTTTATATACTCTTTGGCGAATAAACTATACATTTTTACACTCTACTTTAAGTGCCCATTTTTTTTTTTTTCATAGTAAAAATAAAAAAAAATCAACATGTAACACTCTAAGTTACATCCATATTCACCTCACTTTTGGTCTGTTTAAAAAATATTAAGAATATATAAAATAAAATAAAAATTTCGAAAACCCGGTTTTTCTGGAAAATTTTAGGTTTTTCTTAAATTTTGCGTCCAAGTTTGGGTGTGGCCCAGAACTTTGTATCATTCATCACTCATTCATTTAATTTCTCGTTCATTTCTTTTGCAAGAAAAACATTAAATAAATTAAAATAAAATATTAAATTCGAATGATTACTTTTAAAATCAATACCACGCCCACTGTGGGACTTAGCTTTTATATTTTGTGTCTTAAACCATGAGAATATTCTAAATGTTCAATTTCAGCTTTTCAAGACTTCTTTGAAAGCTCTGCAGTTAGTTGCACACTTAGATCGATAGTGGGCGTGTCTGAGGGCGGATTTGAAAATTTTTAACTTTTATAGGCTCCGGCTGGCAAAGAACCTACGAACAAAATTTCAGCTTTCTATCAAAATTTAAGGCCTCAAAATTTGTGTCATACGGACGGACATTACTCATTCGATTCAGAATTCGTTCTTGATCATATGCCTTAAGGGGGGGGGGGGTCTATTGTTATTATTTCTTCTATTGTTATTATCTCTGTTTCAAACTTAATATACTCCATTCCTCTGGAATAGGGAATAAAAACGAGAACGCATGTAAGGAATTTGTTTTTTAACAGACTTAACGGCTTAAGTACATTTAGACTTTTCATGTCGAAAAGGACAAAAAGTGTTTTGGCAACTGTCATCAAAAACTTTACTGCCTAAGTTAGGAGCCTAAGTTAGGGATTTCTTAACTAAGGAATTAACTAAAAAAATATTGAAGTGTTAGATAGTTTTTGAGAACTGAAGAATGAAAAATGTGTTCCCTCTTTCAACGTGTCTTAGGTACTAATTTTTTATTATTTTTTTCGAAAAGACGATATTTGGCAGAAATACATACATCTATATTACATACAATGATACAACCGTTATGTTATTTAAGCATAGGCTTAATTTAAATTTTGGGAAGTTTCCCTTTTTTTTAGAAAAAAATTTTTAAAAAAATCGTGACAAAAAATTTACCCGACATAAGCGGTGTGTGTTAATTTCTTCACATACAAGGGCACCTAAAATTTTTTGACGAATCCGCACGGCACTGTGAGAACTTTTTCAAGACAAATGTTACTCTCGAAAAGTTAAGATCTCGAAAGTCGGTTGATCACTTCTACATCAGGACTGACATCGGTGTCAGCTTTAGCCGCAAGAGGCTGCCCACAGGGAGGCGTACTGTCAACCCTCCTGTGGTCTCTGGTCATCGACGACCTACTTCACAAATTAAGTAATTTAGGCTTAAACATAATTGGTTACGCCGATGACCTAGTCATCATCATTAGGGGTGAAGAAGCAAACGAAGTAACGTCACGTATGCAAAACGCCCTTTAGACAGTCCTTGACTGGTGCTCTAGAGAAACCCTTTCAATAAACCCTAGTAAGGCTGTCATAGTTCCTTTCACAAAAAGAAGAAATATCAACTTAGGTTCAATTTCAATTAACGACAAAATCGTTGAGTACTCCAATGAAGTCAAGTATCTGGGAATTATTCTAGACAAGGGACTCACCTGGAACTCACATCTAAACAGCAAAATCACTAAAGCTTCCAACGCTTTATGGGCTTGTCGAAGTATGTACGGCACCGCATGGGGAATCTCTCCAAAGATTGCTCATTGGATCTACACTATGATGGTCAGGCCCATCATAACTTATGCTTCCATAGTATGGTGGACTAAGACCACCCAGCAGACCGCCATCCTAAAACTCAAAAAGGTACAGCGTCTTGCGTGCCTGGGTATATCAGGAGCTATGCGAACGTGCCCCACAGCTGCTATAGAAGCTATAATTGGGCTTACACCACTGCACATTTTTGTACAAAAAATGGCAATACGCAGCATGGCAAGTCAACTACAAGTTAATGAGTTAAGTCTTAGCGACCATCCGGACCTGCTTTCACTTTTCTCTGAACTCCCGAAACTTGAAATGCACTGCACGGCTACAGACCGCATACAAAAAACTTTATGCTTCAACAGAAGGTTCTCCACGGAGATCCCTACTAGAGAAGTATGGGTTAGCAATAACTCACCAAAAACTGTGGTGGGTTCCTGGTCACAAAGGTATTGATGGTAACGAGAAAGCCGACGAATTAGCCATAAAAGGCTCGGAAACTCCTTTATGGGACCTGAACCTTTCTGCCCACTTCCAAATCGGCAATTAACGAAGTTATAAAAAACTGGGAGCGTACTAGATGAATCTCATATTGGGTGGACACCCCAGGCCTAAGACAGGCCAAACGGGCCGGGCCATTCAGCCCTTTACAAACAATGCCAAGAGTTGCCTCAATCTAAACAGGCATGATTTTAAAAACCTAGTAGGTTACCTAACTGGGCACCACAGGTTTAGGTATCACCTCTTTAAAATCAAAATAGTTGACTCCTCTGAATGCCGACTTTGTCTTGAGGAAGACGACATGTGAATGTCCAGCCCTAAATGGTATTAGACGGACCTTTTTCTTCAGTAGTGTTGTCCATTTCGCACGGAAGGTGAATGACCTACTAGCCTAACTATCCTGATGTTTCACGGCACAAAAGATCTATTCAGGTCGAGGTGCCTTAGTTCGCAATAGTCGAGTCAAAAAAACTAGTCTTTTTTTCAGGTAACGATGGCAGGAAAGGAGAAAAATGAGTCCTTACCTATACTGATGTGGTCGGTTCGATTTTCGTCATGTTAAAGGATTTTAGTCGCAATTTTTGTACAGCAAAATATGAGTCCACATACCTTGTTTAAGTTGGTCAAAAGATCATTTGAAAAAAAGACGTGAATTAAAGGTTGTCTTACATTGAAGACATTAGGGCGCGTAACCGTGCGTTGCGTTGGTGGATTTAACCAATTTTACCATTTTGTCTGTGAAACAAAAGAACGAAGCCGTGCCCCAAATTTTAGCTCTCTAGCTTGATTTTGAATATCTAAAACCTTCACATATACAGACGGAATAAACTCATCTGTCGCTCTCGATCATATCTCTAAAAGGTCTTATTCAATATTTGCAATTTTTTTAACAATATTATATTAGAATTATTTTTTTATTGATCTGAACTAACCGAATGATTTTATGCAAACTCGAATTGAGTTTTTAGCTTAATCTGGTTCATCTGCTAAGGGATAAGGTTTAAAATTTACACAAAAAAGCTTCCTTAGAAAACTTCCGTTCAAAATGATTCTATACTAAAGATGAAGGCACATTAATTGTAGTCAAAATCAGTACTTTTGCTTATCAGACTTTATAAAGTTAAGTATAAAGGCACCAATTAGAATATAGCTACTCTTCACTTAAAAGAAACACAAAACCTGGATCTGGAACCGTTTTGGTGATTTTAAATGACCGGATAAGGTAAAATTGCAATCACACATTTATAATTTTCAGTGGTACTTAAAGTCACATAGTAGTTGGTATTTGGTAAAAATATTGTTACTCAGTAATAATAACTTTATCAACTCAAAATGCAGTCAAAATCTGTCTGGATCATTACCATAATTTTGGAAAAGCTTAAAAAAGGGCACAAATTTCTACACGGGGCATGTCGCAACGAGATACTAAGCTAAATTTTATACAAAGCAATAATTTTATATGCTAAGCCTTCAAAAAAAAAAAGCTGACGGACCACGCCGTGTAAGACGTTTTACCAATTTGACAGTCTGTTTTCAAATGGAGATGGTCGCACGTACTAACCTACTGTGGGTGTGCCTACAAAGGATTCGAAGATTTTTCAACATTGATCTGGTTCAAAGAGCTTTCAGTTGAAGAACAAAATTTTTCCTCGCTAACCTCCGCCTAACTTCACCTTAAGGCATTGAAGCTGCTTACATGCGGACTAACGGACGGCTTTGCCCTCTTCAACTATTCTCCAATCGGTCTCAATTATTATCTCCAAAAGGTTTAAGGAATCACGGTCATTATTTGACTGGGTTATAAACTTACATCAAGGTATAATAATTTATTCTTAAGTGTGTCATGGCCATTAATCTTATTTTTCGAACTTTTGAAATAATTTCATATTATTTCCCATCTGGAATGGAAATAAAGTAGATTCGACTTGATTTGACAACGAACGCAAATTCATAATCTGTTCTCATACCCATTAAGTTCAAGTGACCTCGATCTCCATAAATGGCCGACATTTTTCGATAATTAGTTTCAAATATTTAAGCCAATTATTTTTACTTCTTTTTTAGTAAAAACGCATTTTTAATACGGCATCCAAGAATAACCAGGCTAATTGAAAGTAATATTTTCTTATAAATTGTTTTCCCAATTATTAGCCATATCAACGTCGCACACATTAGGATAATCATACCCTCTTATCAAAAGTCGGTAATCTTCATTAAAAAATCTTCTTACTCCTTGTTTTAGCTCCTTTTCATGGAATTTTTTTCTTAGCTCAAGAAAATCCCTTCAACATGGCTGTAATTAGGAAGGTGAAAGCAATGTTAGGAGGCTTCATTAAATCCATATGACACAAAAAGGTCTCACTAATTGTGATTTTACTTTGGGATAGGATTTAAACAAGCAAGAAAGGCATCAGGAGAGAGAACACGGTTCAAGTGAAGACGACAGTGTTGGTTCATCCCCTTTTTTGGGTCCTTGCTGTTGGCTTTTTTCTTCCTTTCTTCTGTGATATGGGTCAAGATAAAGGAACATGAAGTTCTTGTAAGAGCTGAGCACAATACAATTGTGCTACTCATGTACCAGCTGGTCATTAGGTAGATGATGTTGCTTTTTTTTTACTTCAAGGATAATCGACCTCTTTTTCGGAGTGATACGTGCATGTTAACTTGGGGCCGAGAACAAATGTTTATTGCATAAAAGTCGTTTCTACAGCTGATGTTGTGGTAGAACAGCATGTTGCTTTTTGTTCTTTGAAAATTGTGTTGTTTTGTGGGATAATTTGACTTGGCGTGGGGTCAATTCTAAAGAGGGTCCTTATACTGGTCATACTAGAAGATTTAAACGTATAACAATCCTCTAATGATAAAGCTAGAACTTTTTTAATTCATGTGTCTTAGAATGCAGATAGAGAAAGTCAAATTAGCCACATTTGTATGTCATCCTTAGGTATCAGCAAAATTTCAAAGACTCCAGTTTCGAAGTAGAAACTTTGTACCGCTTTTAGACGATGTAGGTAGATATTATACGTACCCCGCTTTTTGCTGAAACACAATGCACTGAACGCAGTGTCTTGTTTCAAACTAAGTTTAAGGAATTTCTGAAAAATTTTAGAAAGGTAAAATATACCGTCATCACTCTTTCTTGCTTCAATATTTGCCTTCAAGTTGCTAAACATTTATTCAAGGTATCCAGGGAAAAGACCAAGTCATACCTAAAACCTTGAATCTCATTGTGTAATAAAATTTCGCCATGTTTCCGAGAAAAAATTTCTACAGTAGGTATCCAGTATTTGCATAAAAAGGAAAACTTTTTTGAATATTTTTTTAAATACCTCTGCAGAAGAAGAAGAACTTTTTCCCAGCAAATTTCTGTCGTAGATGCATATATGAAAATTTGCTAGAGGCGATAAAACGTGATTGAAAGAATCGAGCACATGATGTATCCTAAAAGGTAACCCATATATGAGAACGTTACGAGGTAACACACTTTGTAAAAGCGAATCAAGTACGTGGGTGGGTTAAAAGGAGTAAAGTTGGACGAAAAGTAGCTCAGAGAATTCTTATGCGACTTGGGTCTGTGAATAAAGGATGGTTTTGGTTCATGGTGTATTTGCAACAGAAGTGCGTGTGCGGGATGGTTGTTTCTTTTTCTCCCTTTCTATATATGCTCTACTCGTGAGCACATGCATGATATGCCAATAAAAAGAAAGTTTATTATTGGAATAAAATAAGGGTATTGACTCGCGTCGATATTATGAATTTTCAATAAGTTTTCCAAGAATTCCATATGTAATGTGTTATGTGCTTTTGTTAACCAATAATCTTGCTAAAGTGAAAATGTTCGTCTTTTACTGGTAAGCAAGCTCCAATTTATGGCTTTTAATCCAGATCTGTGAAGTTGGTTTAATCATTTTTTTAAGTTAACAAAAAATCTGATTTCCCTAATTTTATTTGTTGATGTATTTAATGCACTGTGACCCATAAAAGTACTTTATTTTTGGGGTGCTAACCCCAACCCTAAAGTGCAACGTCTCTCCCCCAATCCTTTTATTGCTTTCGTCCTTCCCAAACACAAATCCTCCAACCGACAAACCAAGGTTTTGGGGGAATATCAGGTCATCAAGTGTACCGACATGTTCCCCGAGAATTTCCGTAATGAGTGCGTTTGTAAGGTAAGTGACCGATATCGGGCTGATATCGGTCCTTCCATCTTTCTCGATCCTCCGCCACCAACTCAAGAAACGCAATCAACTCAAGGCGCAATCCCCAGGCGGGACTCAGAAAGGTTCTTTACCTGATCCCACCACCTGTTCCTTGGCCTACCAGGGCGGCGACGCGCTCGCATCTCGGCTAGCATGACCTATCTAGGAAGTCTGTCAGGGCGCATGCGAACAACGTGTCCAAACCATTCTCTCCACTCGGAGAAGTAGCTGCTCAACATTAAGACTCCTACGAATACTGACGTTTCTCACTCTGTCCCTTAGAATTACACCAGCAACTTACCTCAGGAATCTCATTTCGGCAGCTTGTACCTGCGATCTAATTCTTTCGGTCATTACCCACATTTCATGACCATAGATGAGGGTCGGAACGAACACTGAATTAAAAACTCAGATCTTGGCTTTCACTCTAAGCTCAGCTTTCCTGATGACCGGGCGGCGCAGTTGCTCCAGCTTGGCCAATTCTACAGGACAACTCAGTATCACGCCTCCCATCTTTCGTGAAAAAGACCCTGAGATACTTAAACTTCTCCATCTGTTTTAATGGAACTCCATTTATGTGCAGAGTACACTGCACAGGAGCTCGGGAAACAACCATCACTTCCGATTTGTTCACGTTTACTTTCATCCCAGCATCACCACAGACGGCTGCAAACCTATCCAGTGCTCGTTGAAGTTCTTCTTTAGATGATGCAAGGGTGGCCAAATCATCTGCGAAAAGCAGATGGCTCAGCCTGCTGCCGGCAAATTCGAAACATTGCTCGCCAAGACTGCGCTTCACCATCCAGTCCATATATGCTATGAAAGGAAGTCCAACGCGCACATCGAAAGGACGGGATTTGACGCCATTTATCCGTACACAGCTTCTGCAGTTTCCATACAACGACTGGATGGCTCTCAGAAGAGGCCCTCCAGGGCACCCTTTTCAGCTAGGCCTGAGGGGTGTCAGCATGCGAGCGCTTTGTGGTCGGAAGGTCCTGCTCGGCATCCGACCAGGTTAAGCCCGAAGAAGTTACGAGCACCCCTTCAATGGTGCCGCTATCCATTACGGGGGGCGGAGTGGGACAGCGCCAAGTCAAAATTAAGGGCTTAGGTGGAAACTCTAAAATAAAGGTACTGACCAAAATTACATTTCCAGAATTTTGTGAAAAGAATTTGGACCCGGCAGAATTTTGACTTGAATCCAAAAAGAGAGGCGGTATAGGTGCATATCGCACTATGTGTCGTTTTGTAGAAGTGACGCTTACAGAGCTTTGTAAAACAGAATGTTGAAAACCAGAATTTTAGATCTGCATTTTCTGACACAAAATCTGCTTTCAGAATTCGGCTTTTTCAAAATTCCTAATTAAGTAGTAAAATCCAGTTTTTCCTCCTTTTCTTTTTCCAGTATTTGGTCAAACATAATTTTGAAAAGCTGAACTTCGGAAGCATAATTTTATAAAAAAAAATTGACTCAAACAGAGTTTTGACCCTAGCCCGACTTTAAGCTCAAGCTTCTCCCAGCTAATGACATCATAAGGAGACCAAAGAACTGCATATGGTTGCCTAATATGGACCCAAAGTGAGTGAAACTCCTCCAAATTCTCCAAGCTCACAACCTAGAGTTGCTTGCAGATGAGTTGAGTGAGGTCAGCAATTTAGGCCAAGCAACCCCATAAAAACTGTATGTGCTTCCTGTTCCTTCGCAGAATCTTAACTTCATCATTAAAATAATGTTACTAAATAAAATAACATTTCCAGAATTTCGAGAAAAGAATTTGGACGCGGGCAGAATTTTGACTTCAATCCAAAAAGAAAAGGCAGTAGTTGCATATTTCACTGTGTCGTTTAGTAAAAGTGACGCTTACAGAATTTTGTAAATCAGAATTTTGAAAACCAGAATTATGGATTTTCAAAATTCCTACTTAAGCAGAAAAATTCAGTTTTTTCTGCTTTTCGATTTCCACTGTTTTGTCAAGCATAATTTTTCGGAAGCATAATTTTCGAAGCATAATTTTGTTAAAAGATTTAATACAAGCAGAGTTTTGACCCCAGCCCGATTTGAGGCTCAAGCTTATCCCAGATAATGACATCATAAGGAGACCAAGATTCCGCATATGGTTGCCTAATATGGAGATAAAGGGAATAAGACTCCTCCAAACTCTCCGAGCTCACAACCTAGAGGTGTTTGCAGATGAGTGGTCAGTAATTTAGGCCGAAGAACCCCATTAAAACAGTATGTCCTTCCTGTTGCTTGGACATGAACTATGAATGGAATAAACTCTCTCTTTAAAGAATAATTTTCGCTTTGAAGGCATTTGCTAGTGATTCCGACGAAATTAGAATTCATTGACTTTAATTCTCAGCCCAGGGCATTTTTGGGGCGGGGCCAATTAAAATAATTGACATACAGTATGCAACAGCCCGAAACATTCAGGCGAAAATTTTTTTAGATTTCCTGATTTACTATCAGACGAACTCTTGCGCTTACTCACTTTTTTTCAAAACTGTCTTTTTTACTTTGGGTGAAGTAATATTATAGATTTTTTGGATTTGTTTTGGATTTTCTACTACTACTACTGTATTCAAGTTTATATTACAAAATGAATTCATATTACAAAATGAATTGAAAAAAAAAAAAATGCTTTTTCTATTCAATTGATTTAGACCAGATTTTTTTTTCAACAATCGTGTTCTGACTGACTCTCATTATATATGTTTCCCCTCTTTTTGGTGTGTGAGTCGTTCTTAAATGTTGTGTTTATTTTCTACGTTCCTTAAAAGCAATAAAACGATGTGTGCTTTCGACTAACAGCCAAAGTAAGCCACCCTATTTGGCAGCCATTGTAACCTGTCAACGATCACCTTGACCGCGAAACGACGAGAAGAAATATGGGACGATTTCATATTCAATTCATCCTTGCGCCTTCTTAACCCTGCGTCGCGAGGTATTTACCTTATGGTAATGCTAATCCACAATTCGACCGCTGTACGCCCTTGTAACATATAAAATCACTCAAATTCTTTCGTTCCTTATACCATACGCCCGTTACTTACCATCGATTTGCATAAAAAATTCCACTTTTTCATTTCCCCCTTTGGAGTAAAAGCGGTGTTATCCTGTTTTTGTTCGCCAAGAGTAAAAAAATAATAAGGAATTTGGTTTATTTTTCACTTGTCATGAAAAATATATCCATGGCTCCTCTCGGTATTCGAAAGTCGTTTCGTGATATTTTGGGTCTGGTTTCGAGCCAAAATGACATTGGAACTTGCCTAAACCTGTGCACCCATCAATCTGAGTCGTTTCCAATTAAAGACATTTCCGTCATTTGTTGATGTAGTTTTTTCTTTTCGTCAATCGAATTGATTGATGTTCGAGCATACTTTCGACAACCAGACACATGGATACGCACAGAGGGGTTATGATGTTCTGCGATTTGTAACAGAAGCCTTGCGTGATGTTATTTATTTCTTTTTGACATTTCTTTGTCAAAAAAGACAATAAAAAAAAACAAAAGCAAACGACATTCAGCTTGTGTGTTGTGTAGGTATTGTTTTTTGATACCTTTGCCATAAGCAATTGAAATCGGAAACAAATTATACTTGCAAACAGTTGCATGTTTCGCTTTTGAGGATACCCATCCATACCATAACCACTGAGCTGATGGTTCATGTCAAACGGCTGATATTCTATTCTTGTTTCAGAAATGAGTTTTTGATTGAAGCACAAAGCACTCGTTTTCTTGTTATTGCTATTGGTTTCTGGTTACGAGCCGATTGAGAGGTCCTTGAACTCAAAGTTAATTTTAAATTGAAAGTTCAAATAGCTGCTTGTTATTATTATATAAAAAAAGGCCTGGGTAAATGCAAAAAAACAGGACCAAATCCGTTTTATTTCAAGTCTAAAAACTTCTCAAAGTAAGCGTTGCCATTTCTTTGATGATTTAAAATTGAAAGTTCACGGTTGCCTATATTTACTGTGATATATCAAGCAGATATCACAATATCGGTTGAAAGGTCACCCCCTTAAAGTATGGGAGGGGACAAGAAAATCACCTTTAAAATGCCAGTTCTTTTAGGCCATGAATTTTAACAAAAACCAGAGCCATCAGTACTCTAACCAAGCTTCTTAGTGAAGTAGGGAAAAACCACCGCATCGTGACGATAATATTTCTTGACTACGAGAAGGCTGGAGCTCGGGAGAGCTATGGAATGTGTGTAAGCTGAATCAAGTCGTTTTTATTCCATTGGGTTCTTGCAGAAACGAATTCAACTGGGCAATTCAAGACAGGCAGTAGTTCTTGAAACCGGCTTTTTTAAAAAATCACATCAGCCTTTTAACTTTTCGATAGTGTTATGCGTCGTACATTAATGCGAAAAAAGACATGTAGGAGTCACTGAACTCGCCCATAGATTCACTTATCGAATTACCAATCGACGCACCTATCCTTTCCAGAGGCAAAATTATAAAAGTACGGAACAATGGAAAATTACCTAAGAGAATTTTCGGGAATATGGTCCATTTTTTTAACAGTTTTTTAAGTACGGTAGTTTAAAAAAAAAGCCAACAAGCTCACGGGAAGTTGCCTGAAATCCCCTTCCACTTGCGTGTGACATCTGAGTCTCGGTGCTCCTCTACTGCGCTGTCCCTGCGGGGTGGATTCGCAGACTTTCCGGGCCAGGGTTTTTCTGCCCTCATGTTGTATTATATTTGACCTTTATTTGGCAAGGTCGGTGTTGGTGTTGGCGACAACACGACACAGGATACTTCTGCTCCACTCTCCATCTATACAGACGAGACCATAAATTGCTCAAAGGATTTTTCTTTGAAGCATTTAAGCATTTTTATTCGCGTTTGACAGGGTCCATGCTTCTGCATCATAAAGCGAGACTAGAATGATCAGGACCTAATAAATGGACGCTTCAGTTGCCCGACGGGAGCTGTGCTAATCAATAGCGATTGTCTTGCCCAAAGAAGCAGCGACTGAAAAGAGCGACTTCGTTTGATTTCAGTGCTGGTATCGTGTGAATCTATAGAAAAATCTTGGTAGCCAAAACCTCTAACTGCCTTAAAAGTATAGCTGTCGATGGTGACGTTTTGTCCAAGACGTCGGTGTTGGGTGTCTCTTCTTGATAACAGCATAAACTACTTAATTTTGCCCTCGCTGACTGCTAAGCCCATTTTTGCCGCTTCCGTCCCAATACTCACGAAGGCTTCACTAACATCACGCTGTGTTCATGATTATGGTCAATATCAAAGAATTTGTACGGAGACGGTCTTATGAAAAATTGTGCCTCTGGTGTGGACGTGGGAGTACTGCACAATTATCTCGAGTATGAGTATGATGAGTATAAAATAAAAGAGGTCAAATGACAGTGCGTTGACTTGTCTAAATGCTTTTTTGACTTTAGGGGGTCTGTGAGGTCTTTACCGACATTGACGGTACAGCGTGATCTGACATAAATAAGGAACAGTAGCATAGACATGTAATCACGATAGACCCTTATATTTGCTTTAAGGCCAGGATCCATTTCCGGTTGAGACAAAGCGTAAGTACACTTTACGTATAGATTGGTTCTTTGTACCTACGTTCTTCTTGGTCATAATTCTAATAATTTTTACACTTAAAGGGTAGTTAATATGGAAGAACGTATAGTCGCTAACATAGTCTAGTTTATGAAACCATACAACGCGAGTCATTAGCGACTGTTCCCTGCGTTTGTATGTTCAAACACCGACCATATAGCCGAGTGAATTCTTCGATGTGAATTTTACGAGGTCATATTCAGGGCCTCAGAGGTGCATTCGGCTAAGGCGCTTGGTGATAAGTGATGTCCCCAATCATAGAAATACGTCGGCGCAAATTGTGATCAAAACATTTTCTTATGACTGCTCGTCTTGAGCTTCACTTGAATGTCTATTAAAATCGGCTGGTTGACAGTTTTTAAATTTCCAGATTCGTTGATTTCATTGCATAATCTAAGGAAGAATTTCTGTATGCAAATATAATAAAAAAGCTCTTGCATCACAAGCAAGGCTAAAATATGCAATTTTTTTTTTTTTTTTCAATCATATAACGCAGAATGATTAATTGGCTTATATTATGTCTCCACCGGCAGTTAAACGAGAATTAGTGGGAGACGATTAAAAATAAATCGCAAAGTGACTCCACTGGTCATATATAGGATTTATTTGAAACCAACACTCTGTTTTTATCATTTTAGCTCTCAAAAGAGATTGGCGATGTCATTTCCCAGGAGCGAAAAACCATTTTAGCTGCAAAAATCACAAAAAAACCGTATTTGTGAAAGATCTGTCGTACAGGGACAGTTTCAGTTTCCTTTTTTGTTTTTGAAACTCTAACAAAGGTGCAGAAAATAGGTTTGCGAATAGGGTGTTTTGGATTTATGAAAGGATTTATTTTTAATCGCTTGCCGAGAGGATTAAAATTTCTATGGTAAATTGCTTGATTTGTAGAGGATTTAATAAAGATTTATATTAACCGTGGATTAGTGTCCGGTGGAGACATGGCATTAATCAAATTGATTATCACAAAATGTGGTGAAATAATCCTTAAAATCAGAGGTTCGGTCTTCCTGGTCGTCTTGAATTTAGATTCGAATTAATTATTTAGATTCGCCTTGAATTAGATTCTTGGGCTTAGATTCGAATACCCTCTTGGCAAGAGCGTTGTTTTCCATTCAGATTAAGCTGACCAAGCCAATATAGTCTTGGGGTTTTGGCTTTTTGAACTAACTACATTCACATCTTGGTACAGCGCATAAAATCACGGTTGTGTCTTCTTCTCTCCTCCAATCGCCCTCCTCGCATACAGGACCATAAACTGGCCCAGTACAGTTTCTAATTCTATGCTTATCGTCCAGCACTAGGCCATAGAAAGCAAAACCGGCAGAATAAGGGTTTTATAGAGCTTGCACTTTGTCTTTCATGAGAGGAGCTTTAAACCCATTTATTTTGCTATACCGAAATAGCATGGATTTCCTGAGTTTATCATGTGAACTCCAAACTAGGTGTACTCCTTAACTACCTCAAAGTTGCTACTACCAACAGTGAAGTTTTGTCCTAAGCGACGGACGGATGTTTCTTTATGTCCTCATAACATAAAGTTAGTCTTACCTCCGTTTACTTTCAAGATTGTAAAGTAAATGCCACGATTGACTTGGGCGATTAAATGGCTGAGTGTTTTCTATACAGGTTATGCTTTTTTATGTTTATTCTATTTTTATTTCACATGTAACGAAATGAAAGTTACTAAAGAGGTAGATGATAAATAGATTTAAATGTTATTGTACTTCCTGTTGCAAAATATTACAAAATTGTTAAAGCTGTTACAAAACCAAGTAGCGTACTAGGATATTCAACAATTGTTTTTTTTATTATAATTTTACTTAAGTGCTGTGAAAGAGGGACGCCGAAATCAAGTTTTTGCCTCTGTTCGGATAAATCGTAGATCCGGGGCTGGAAAAACGGCTATAAGCGTTTACACAATAAAGCGGAAAATATCTTGTACGCGACGCTAAGACGTATTTTATAAATGAGCTCGCAATCAGGGGGTCATAACTACCCCTAAATGCGTAGCTTAATGAGATAGAAGAGAGAAGGAGTTCTTGATCCAACACAAACACTTACGAGCCAGTAAGGAACTTAAAAACCCACAGAAACTCGAAAGCTTACCCCCGCAAGTGTTATGCCTTTAACAAAGAAAAGCAATGGTATTAAACAACAGGGTATTTCAAAAAAAATATCTTCCATGCATCCTAATAATGCCAACCCTATTTGCAGGTTGGAAGAGAAAAAGTATTTAATACTCGGCCGACTCTAATCGAATTGAAAACTTTTATCAGAAAAAGGCCAAACCTAAGCCTACCTACTTATTCAACTCGTAAACGTGGCTTTTATAGGTCTCCTCACCTGAAATAACGATTTTTGTACTAATTCTAAAAACCATCGGCCTAATTCAAGGTAAAAGCGTTTAAACTTTTCTTAATAATTCTGACGACTAATCAAATGAAAGAGACAAATTATTGCCTGGGTCATTTAAAAACTTAGCCTCCATTTAGTACTGCTAAGCCAGAAGTTAAAACATGTATTTTCTGAACGTCAATAAAACAAAACATTTAAAAAGGAAACTAGTCAAAAGGTTCTAACAATAGGAGTTCATTGGACTATTAGAGACGCTTTAACTTAATTTCCATTCAAACAGCCCAGCCGCGATTAATGACAGAAATAAAGATCCATCCAGTCCCATGTTGGCTTTGATAATTTCATTTGTCCCACATTGACCTGAAAGAACAACATTGTTCTGTTCCTTTTTTGACTATCGCTGCGCTGTCAGTCAAATTGAGTTACAGTCCCCCATAAAATGATAATTTTTCCAATTCATGTCCAAGTCATTAATATTGAGCTTACCAATTATTTTATAACTAATTTAAAATTTTAGTACTCCATTTCTTATATGGACTAGAAAACATATTCAAACAGATCGCTCCACTTCTACATGCAGCTAATGAGGCACTTGTTGATTAATTTTAACGACACCCTGGCGTATGTGTTTTGGTTAAGATTAAGTATCTGCTCCCGAAAACGATTATCATTTATCTCTCTTGGTGTCAGGTCAAATTGATCACTTTTATGGCTGGATGCAGTCACCCAAAAGGAAGCAATTTAAAAACGACAACTCGCAGGTACTACCTACACAAAACATTTGGCATTAGGGGGTGTGTCGCATCTTCACCTGGGATGTAATTCTTTAAAAATGGAAATCTTTTCGGTTGGTTTGTTGACATTTTATTGGATTTGGTTAAAAAGATTTAGGGACAGTTTTGATTTAGGTAGAAAGTATGGTCTTTAATTATCTAGTCGACATGTTTGAAAAAAAATTGGTCGTTCACACACGACTTTAAGATTTTGTCGTTCCTTATTCTCTCAAATAATTGTATAAAATAATGTAAGTGACCTACATGTAAGTCAATGATGGGCGTGGCTGAGGGATTCAAGAAGTGAAGACAACAAGGATCAAGCTATATCTAAGCGAAGTTTCACTTTTCTAACTCAATCCTAAAGAACAAGAAACTTCACCTTCAGGTAAAGACGGACACGGACGGACATGCTTCAATGAATTTACCTATTGGTCTTGACAATAGCCTTTACTGTTTTAGCGGTCTATGGTTATAACCTTACGTAACCCTGTTACAAACTATGCATTAAAATTCATATGACCTGGTTGTAGGGTGATAGACAGCGCAAAATCTAGTCCTCCAACAAATACTGCGCCCCTCAACATTAAAGGCCTAACGCCCTTGAAAAACTCTTCCATATTGGAATGAAAAATCAATATTTTTCCTTTGAATACTAATCACGATCCAAGGGCTACTTAGGGCGAATTTATTTGCATAATTTTGCAACGTATAATATGACCCGTAGTCAGAGCTCTAACGCTGCTCTTAAAAATTTATTATGAAATTGGATGAAACTGTCACAACAAATTTTGTATTAAAAAAGTATTTTAACGTTTATTCAAATTTGTTTTCGTGTTTATTTACCTCTTGGTTGACATGTTGAGTTTGGAATATTGGACAAAAAAAAATTAGCATAATGGGTCAGTACTAAATTTCCAATGACTGGAAAAATTATTCATACGTATGACAGACGGTAATGCCTAGCGCTCATTTTTTGTACACAAATTCAATAGAAAAGAATTGGTCCTTTTTCAACCTGTCTAGAAAAAACAAACATAATTTATTTCATTTTAGGGTTAAAAAATAAATTGTGGTTAGAAGCAATTTTAAAAATGAAATTAAATAACTCAGTCATGCCTGTAGAGCATAGTTGAGCATTTAGGTTGACAGGTTGGCGGAACATGTGCAAAATATCGTATGTTAAGGCCTTAACAGACAAATGAGCAACAAAAGAAAAATTTATATAAACTTTTATATCAAAATTATCATCGCTTTTTAACTAAAAAATAACTTTTCTCAAAGCCGCTCCCATAAAAGTGAATGGGGGAAAATAATGTCAAGCCAACACGGCAAACATTAGCCATAGGGCTGTAAATAAAAATATTCAAGGTTGGAATCAAAGCCTCAAACTTCAAAGACTGCTCAAGCTTCTAAGCTAAGCAACTCCCAATGGCCCCTTAGCCAATCACAAGTGCAAGGATTGACAAATCAAGCCGTAAAAGTTTCACAAAAGAGCGTCACCAACTCAGGTGCAGTTAAAAAATGGCCACTTGTTGAATTGGAATTGTACGCGCAAGTTGCGTTAGACGAATATAAGGCAAGGTAGTCCGCAATAAATTCGGTGTCTAGATCCTTACTGTAATGTTGAAAAAACTTGAAAATCTGACAAAAATTAATCAATTTAGGTTTCACAAATGAGCAAGCTCTTCTGCTGTCTTCTTAGTTTTTTCCGAAGGCGTCCATGTCAAAAATCCCAGAAGGTTTGTCAACAACAGGTCCTTGCACACAGGAATAGGACCCCAAATTTCATTTAGAGTTTTTCTCTCGAAATGGCTAAGGGTTTTCTAAAGCTTACACTTTGTTCTTTGTGAAAAGAGCTTGGAACCTATTTGAGTTTCCAAACCAAATCTCCACTTTGGCTTCAATTTTGCCATTGACGTTAACTCCTTAACTACCTCTATGTTGCTACCAATGTGGCGTTTAGTCCTAAGCGACGCACGGCGGGACTAAACTAGCAAGAAACTGATCATCAACATAAATCGTTTATTTTCCGTTGTTAGACGTCACAGTTTGATCGGTTTGGCAGGGATCCTGATCTCCGCCATCGCCAAGTAAAGTTCCTGACCATAAATACTTTCATTTTCAATTTAACAATACGATCGAGTCTACTGGGAGGGCTTAAATAGCTTCTACAAACTTTTAAACAGCTCGCATTGACTTTGCTGAACGCCGCAGCTGATGTACTTGCTCACTGAAATAATCCTTCTGGGTATGAAATCTGTTCTTCCTAACCGAATCAAGAGTATCTGACCAAAGGAGTCTTAGCAGTATAACTCGAGCTGCAAAGAGCCTATCACGTTAAATGAAAGGAGTTTTCAATCACGCAAAGACAACCCAAATCGAGAAAAGCATCAGAAATCCAAACAGGCAAAGAATGAATGCAGTGCAGAAATTTAGGGTAAAAAATTCTATAATGTCCCAAAGAGAGTAAAAAATGTTGGTCCTTCGTCCAAAACATTAAAAAGTGTGCCTCATCTTCCATCCCAAGGCTCATTTGCAAAAACAACACAGCCGTCAGCTTCTTTAAAGAAAACCTGTCTGCTTGCGGCACACTTTACTGCCAGCTCTACACTTCCTGATTGTGGGTTAGCACCGCCTGTACTTATGCGCATTAAGTATTCCCTGGTGACCACTCCACTTTTGCAGTCGTAAAGTTGCAACATTTCTTAAAAATCTCATCATAGTCAAACCCGCTGGTCCTAATGGCCTATCATCCCAAAGCTCATTTGTAATAATATCACAGCTGCCAGCTCCTTCGAAGAAGCCATTCTGCTAGCGGCACACTTTGCTGCCAGCTCAACGCTTCCTGATTGTGCGGTGCCTCCGCCTGTACTTGAGCCCATTGAACATTCCCTGGTAACCACTTCACTTTGCAGTCGTAAAGTTGTAAGAGTTCTTAAAAATCTCGTCATACTCAAACCCGCTGGTTCTTATGGCTTACCGTCCATAGTTCTGAAGGATCTTATCCACTCTGGCAAAACAATTGCGTCAGCTTTTGCATCTATCCTTTACCAGTTACCGACCAGTTGCACTACTGATCACTCACTGGTGATCTGACAGCCTATTTCACCAAAAAGTGGAACCGCTCATTGCTTCTACATGGTCAAGGGAAGGCTTTCTTAATTAAGATGGCGCTACAGTCCGGGATGGACCTGGGCGTCAGCCAACAAGCTTAGCCAGCCAACAGCTAGCCGTCTACATGCGTTTCGCACGCGAATTTAACTGAGCACTTGCTCGTGCCACCATACTCTCAGTGCTGCTGCTCAAAGCAAGGTTGTTGCGCCCAATGATGCAAAATTATTCGATAAGGGTCTGACATCAGGCTATCTTGTAAAAAATTCTTGAATTTGGAATCGATGAATCTCTTGTGGTTTGGAATCAAAATTCACTTTTCTTTCATTACAAAAGTGGTTTTAGGGCTGATATCCACGGTATAAATGCTGGTGTGCCACAGGGTTGAGTTTTATCCCCGACGCTCTTAAAAATCAATGATCTCTCGTCTGCCACATCTTCTAAAATTTATTCTTTCGCTGATGACAGTAAACTTCATCGTCCGAGCCTAAAAAATAAAAAATCATCGTCCGAGCCTTCCATTCGAGCATTTAAGAATTTAAGTGTAAAATTTCTAAACTTGCTAGAACTTTCCCACTTGGTAATTTTCCATTCGTACTTTTCCACTAGTACTTTTCCATTGAAGGGGAAATTCGTTATTGAAATTCGAACTTCGAATATCAGTATAATGTCAGGTGACTGGAAAGCAAAGAAATATTTTGCATCTTCTTATCTGGCGTAAATCTATGAAGCCAATACGTATACGGCCAAAAGTGAATTATAGTTCTCATGTCTGGGCACGTGCTTCTGAGACCTCCTTACAACTACTCGATAGTATCCAAAAAGAAAAGTGCGTCAAGCCTTATGGCAGACAGCAGCATTGAAAAGGTAAATTGACTCCTTGGAGCATCGTCACAATGCCTCCAGCTTTCATTGTTTTATCGATACTTCTATAAAAAGTTCTCTAGTGACATAACCAGCTGCATTTCACCTCCCAAACAGTTCAACTTTAAAAACCGCCCTAGAAGGCATACTTATGAATCACCCAAGCGAGCTGCTCTTCTCCTCTTTAGCATTACAACACGGATATGGAACATGCTTCCAAGTAAAATTTTTCAAAGCTATTTATGTCCTCAGTTGTTTGAAACCATAGTGCACCTAGTCTCTCTTGTCTGTCCTCAAACCATTTACGCTCTTGACCCCTTTCTTTTCTTCAGCATAACATGGATATGGAACAAGCTTCCAAGTGCACAGCTAGAACTTCCGGCCACCACCAGATTTGCTCTACTGTAGGTTTTTCGAATCGCTGATCACGAATTTCGAGTTTTTTTCTCGATAAATTGGGGCTTCACCCTTGAATCACCCTAAAATACCCCTAAACAGCGGTGCTTTTGCTATATTCGCGCTTTAAGTGTAAATTGGTGTCAAAAATATGGTTTTACCTTAAGTTTTACGAAAAATTTCAACATTCGGGTTCTAAAGGGGTGATCCCCCTAAAAGGGGGATTATTTAAAATTTACACTTTTTGACTTAAATCATGGGCTAAAACGGTTTTTCTGACTCCAAGTTGTAACATTTAGTAATAATTGATAGAAAAAAATTTACCTTTCGGCTTAAAAGAGGGGGTTAAACTACCCTTAAAAAGGGGTTTGGCCTCTTTAAGAGCTAACGGGATGGAATTTTCTCTATCATAAGTTTTTCTTGGGTTGATGATCAAGAATGTGGCGTTTTTTTACTCGATAATTTTGGGCTTCACCCTTAAATCAACAAAAACTACCCTTAAAAAGGGGTATTTTGCTATATTCACATTTTCAGCGATAAATGATGTCAAAAAAAAAATGTTTTTACCTCTAAAATGAAAATTTAGCAGCATCTTATAAAAATTTCAACCTTCGAGTTAAATAAAATGGGTGAAAATTACCCCTAAAACGTGTTTTTTTGCAATATTTGCACTGCTTGACTAAAATCATGTAAAAAATCTGTTTTTCTTTTCCCTATGCTTCGATGAACTAAATATTTCTTAGACCCAGCGATGCGCTTCGAGCAGCAAGCAGGCCAGTTATTTGGCCGTTTTATAGACCTTTCAGGTGTTGTTTTAATTGCTAGCCTTTTCGATCTTCTTGAGCTGGGAATTTGTGTAGGCCCTCATCCTTTTACGGTGTAACCTCTTCTCCTTCTTTCTCTTGGATCGATACTCTTCATGTGCAACTCTTGTTTTTTGCTGCGACGGCTTTGTCATTTTCTTCCTTTCTTTCCTTAAGGATGATTCAGCAAAGTTTTTAATGGTAATATCGCGGTACCGGTTCTACTGGTTTTGACCGTCGTAGAGAATGAACAAGGAGGGCCTTTCACTCAAGCGCTCTCTCAAGGCTTTGGCTTTTCCAGGCGCTCTGAGATATCCGACATTGAGTTTCTTTTTCTGATCGCTCCTTGGAAAGTGTGCACATTGGTGGTACACAGGTACACTATTGGATCTGTACCTTGCGTCATAAGCACTTGGTCTTTTTGGTTAGAGGCATGACTTTAGAGTCCTTAGGGTCAAGAAAAAATGGATAAGTGTCATTACACTCTTACAAATCTAATTAAAAAAAAGTAGTTTTCTTGCTACTACAAAGGGAGCTAAATTAAGAAAACCCCAGGTGGCAATCTTTAATGCTTCTGCCTTAAGACTTATCCCCATCAACCTAAGCGAAAAAAAAAACAGAAATCAAACTCGACGAAAAACTTAAATCCGAAGAAAGTCCCATTCATCATGAAAATTTCTCGCAAAAGCGTCGTAATTAATTTTTGACAAGGATAAAAGCTGATAAATGATGTTGTTTTGCGATTTACAATCAAGCTGAATCATGTCCTATCCGGGGTCATGGATATTGGATTTCAGGGCATACACAACCCTTTTTCCTCAAACCAAAGTGCTGCTGCAATTAATTAATCACCAGTAATGCTTAGTAATTTAATGCCTATTCTTTTGTGTTGATTAAAATGTATATTCGTCTGGCTGGGCGAATAAGGACCAATACTTTCACTCTTAATTGCTTGGAAAGATCGCAGAACCCGAAAAAGGTTAAATTACGCAGTGAATTTGAAATCAAGTGCGTGCGGTAGATGGGCGCTCTCAAAGGTTGGTATGGTTTAGTGCGAGCAATTAAGGCGAAACTTGTAAATTGAATTTGTTTTCTTTGCAGGAGATATTAAAGGGGCTTTAGGGATTTTTTTAAGGTTCAAATTTTTCATCGTAATTTTTTTCTGGAATTTTATCTTCTCTTAGTTTTACTTGTTTACAATCAAATAAATTAAATATTTTCCCAAAAATTTTAACATCATTTTATTTGAAAATAAATCAAATCACTCTCCATTCAGTATTACCACAAAGCTTATACTGTCTCTAGATGTGGGTAACCTCAAAAACCCATCCAAAAACAGGCTTTCTTGACCATAATTTTTTACACATTCATGAATGATAAGGACTTCCCTTTCATTTGTTCAAACGACAGCAGTTTAGCCCTAATAAGTGTTCCTTATTTCGTAAACAAGTTTATGCGACGTCCAATTTACGTGAAGCCCAAACCTTGTCATCAAAAACTCAACACGATAACACGAAGGCATATAAAAAAAGCCCTAAACCAAAAAACAAAATCTAACAAAAGTGTATAACACTTGAAGTAACCGGCAATGGTGTTAAGAAGTCCACCCTAATAACATAACTCGTCTCAGGAGCCTCTCATAAATTTTGCTAAAATTTATTCAAACACACAAAATGGAATCCGAAAAACGACCTTCTTACAAAATGTACCCACTCTCCCTTGTGAATATGAAATTATTTCATACGCAGCGATTCTGACCCAACCTTAAAGTACACATACAGAAAATGAAGCAACCTGGAAGTAAGCCCACACTGTGCTGCGTGACCACTAAGGCTCTCACATCCTTGAGGGAAGATTTCAATAGGTTTTATCACACATCTCATCCTTGTGGACTTGTAGCTCTGGTAGTATGCGGGGCATTTATTATTTCGGCTTAAATTCTGTGTTCACCAAAAATTGTTCACTTAAGAGGATGTACCCAGGGAAACCGGGTGGTGATACACTTTAAGTTGTCGCCTTCAACCGCCCCACCACACAGTTATCGTCTTTCGCAGAATGCTTCCACTTTAAGCATTCGAACGTATGAACCAACTCATAGCCCCCACAAAGTCCTTAGGTAGTTCTAAGAAATTTAGTTCGAGAGCCTAAGTAGGTCTAGACCATGGAAATAAAAACTTTTTTTTTTTGCGATCATCTAACACACCGCGAGCTGGTCTTGGATATAAAAATTAAACAGGTTCAACTTGGCTTTGTGGTTTCGTGGTATTTTATGATTAGCCTCCGAGAATACTGCAAAAGATTATATTGGCATTAATATAGCTTCTTCAGGCTTTAATAAATTCAAGGGATTTACCTTATACAAAAGCGCCCTCGAATTGTGCGGCATTATTGCACTTTCACAAAAATTCATTCCAGACTGTACGATAGTACAAAAACTTCCCTGTCGCTTACGAATCCAACTGCAAATACTTAAGGCTGTTGCCATTCCACTGGCATAGCGCATTTACAATATAGAAATTAAAAGCCCTGTGATGCCTCTGGCTGTGCAAGTTTTTGAATGTAGTAAGGCCGTAGTGCGATTACAAAATAGCATTCATATAGCTAAGGACTCATACCCAGACGACAATAATGATGATGAAAATTCCAGGAAGCAAAGCAATACTTCCTTCTTCAAAATATACGGAAACGGGAATCAGACGTCCCTTGATAAAGTGCATCATAAGCCGTTGGGTTGCCTTATCGAGTCGACTGGTGGAGCTGGGGTAGCTGCTCTGCTCCCCCGTCCATGGCCGGTGTTGTTTGAATGCATTTTGTACACCTCTCCGTCGTGTCTATCCGCATAGAATAGCGTCTAGAATGAATACACCCTTAATGGATGCAGAAAAACGTTTTATGTCCAACTGCTTGGGTAATTACTTCACGGTACGGTAACGCCACAATGGAAAAGCAGGAAGAAGAGTGTTTTCTGTTCCTTTTGCTGGGAGTTATTGTGGCATTGAAAACAATAATATTAGCTTAGAAACAAGGCTTAGGTACATATAGAAAGTTGTGTGAATGGAATTGTTGTTAGAGGCTCTAGGTAGCAGCACAGCCATCCATGACTACTTTTTATTTGCAGACAATATGGGTTTGCAAAGCTATTTAAGGACATTTCAATTGCAGATAGAAATAGTGTCGATTTCTTAGCAGGAAGTTGCTTATTTCTTTTTTATGCCAATCAGACACATATCCCAGTGCTGTATGACACTTAACTAATTGAAATTTATACTCTTTTATGGGTCAAATGGAGAATTGTAGTGTGGTCGTCGAGTCGTCGGACGTCGCGAATAATTATGCGATTTTGTTTCCATCTTCATTTACATTAATTGTTGTGAGCACCAATGTAGGGTACAGCTCTATATTGAATTACGTTGATGGCTTTTGCATTCTGGTAGTCATTCCTTTTTCATAAGTTGATACTACAAAAATTATGCATCCATTTTAATGTGGCCATAAAAGCAGGTTGAAGTTAAATTAGTGTAGTTTAACAGACATCTCAACTTACTTATGTTTAAGGTGACAAATTTAAAAAATATCTAGTTTTAACCGCCTTAAGTTTGGACAATTTTTCGGTCTGTGCTTAAAATGCAAGGAAGAAATTCCTTGCATTTTAAGCACAAAAAAAATTAACACCTGAAGATAAAAAAAAACTAGCGAAACGTCGTGAAGTAACGAGTAGTCGATGTTATCTTTTTACTGACTTATAGTGGCAGAGTAGATCTCAAAGTCTTAGCCAATAAGCTTTTTCAGTGTTCAGTCTGCTATGTCCCTCGCTAGAAGTCACTAATTTTGCACTCAGGCCTGGTTGGGTTACTCACCTCATGATTCCTTGTCTATTTTCGGTATAGATTAAAAGAGATTGGTGATAATCAAGCGTTATCAATCAAAAGTCGTATAAAGTCATAACTCGTAAGTTTAGCCTAAGTCAGTGTTCTTACTACCTTGCAAGTGCTCCGAAGTCAACTTTTATGTACGAAGAAAACAATATAAGTTTAAGCGCAGTGAGTGAATGCGACAATGCGTATGTCATAACTTCGAACCGTCTGTAATGGACCACCGTTTGAAGATAGACCCTATTTCTATTTCCCTTTTCATTCCTATTCTTCTTTGAAGTGATATTCTCCTTCGCATTGCTCTCCGGCTGTTTTTCATACCTATTCCCGCTGCCATTGATGAATCAATTCCTATTTCTTCCTTTCTTCTCCTTTTAGGCGCGAGTTGTTTATGATCTGAAGTGATGGATCATAACCCTCCCCTTCAAGTGCATTCCTAGTGGTCCGCTTGTGGGATATGCCGCCATTAATGGATCAATAAAAATGACTTGCTTTTTTTCCCTATAAGGTTTTTTAATTTATTTTATAAAGGGGCGTGGCATAACTCGCCCCTATAACCAAAAATGTTTGCATCGAAAAATATCCAAATAAGCGGCTTTAATGTACCCAAATACATAATTGTTGGCCAAATTTAATATTTTAATAAAATCGAAAACCACAAATGGGCGTGGCTAAAAATGTTGGGTGAAAAAAATGCTAGAAAACACCAAAGGAGTTTTTTGTAAATTTTTTCCCCGAATTAGAAAAAAAATAATTAAATTAAATGTTTTTTAAAAATTCCCCTTTTAACCCACGCACACTAGGAGAAGTCTACCGACGTTTTTTATTTTGTTTTGTAACAATAATTCGAATATGCTCAAGTTTCAGCCTTTTATGACGCCTTATAATTCCCACAGTTCTGGACGTAGCTGCATATATAGACCCATTGTGGGCGTGTCTGTAGGCCGATTTGAAAAATGAAACACTTCTTGTATTGTTTTTGATGACAAAAAGTTTACGTACAAAACTTCAGCTTTCTAGCTCAAAATTTAAAGCCTTAAAATTGGTGACATACGGACGGACGGATATGGATTATTCGACTCTTAAGATAAACCAAAAAACTTAATTGTAAAAGGAAAAGGAAGTTCATCCAATGTTAATTGCATTGCTTGCATTGCATGCATCGCTTTGATGCGTAACCATTCGACTGCAGCAATAAGAAACTCCAAAAGAAATTATTATCCCTCTAAGCTTAACACGCCGCGCCGGCAAAAAAAACTTCGTAGAAATCTGCAAAAAATTGGTATATCTTCAGCTAAAAAAATTTAAATTGTGAAATTGATTCTAGTACTCTAAACTCTAAAGTCTAAGAAATTGGCTTTATAAAAATACCGAGGAATTAGATCTCACTTGTCAGGAAAATTTGCCCAACTCCAATAACCCAGTTGATGTCATCAGTTGTATTGCAGCGATTAAATCAAGCGCTTGAAATATAAGGCGCTATTGTGATCTATAAAGATGTGTTTGCCAAATATTTTCATCTCGCCTGACGCTCATTTTCAACCACTGCATCACATTTTGAACTTACCCATTTTTCCTCCTTTGAGCTACAATCTTGAAGATTTTGACAACCCGTATTCAAGGTGCTATTTCGAAGGTCCTGTATGGCCTGATGTGTATCAAAGCGGGAGAAGAAACTTCCTCCAACTCCCGATACATGCCCTCCATTCTCTTAGGGAGAGAGCCGCGGTCAGGGTTGTAAAAGTCTATACAATTGTATTTTTTTCGAGGGTGTACCTCGATATCTCGAAAACCAAAACCTCGAAAACAAAATCTCAAAAGCAAAGATCTCGAATTAACGTTACCCACACATGTTTGAGAAAAGATTGAAAATTGCCGGCGAATACTTACTCAAACCCCTTTTACTTACTTAAGGTGGCGCTACAGTCCGGGGTTGCCCTGTGTCTCAGCCAACAAGCTTCGCCAGCCAGCTCTGTTTCTAGCTAGCCGTCTCCAGTTTCGCACGCGAAGTTGACTGAGGTCCCCTTTTACTTGCGTGCGCCGCCTGAGTCTCGGTGCTCCTATACTGTTCCGTCGCTGCGGGGTCGTTTGGTTTCATCATTCTCTTAGGTTTCATCAACTTAAAACTTGAAGGAAAATCTCGAAAAACTTTTTTGCTTTCGAGATTTTTTCGGGATTTCGTCTTTCGAAATTTTTGTTTATTCGAGATTTTGTACCATCCGAGATTTTTGCATTCGAGATTTTTGTCATTTGAGATTTTTTTCGTTCGAGATAACGTCATGATCCATTTTTTCTATACCACCGACTTTACCTCAGTACGAAAATACAATGTCGTCGAATTCAGTACAATTTGTGCTGCCTCTAATTGTTCAGGAATTTTTGTATTTTTTCCACTTAAATATGTTTGACAAAAAACAAGCATAAAATTTTTTGTAAGTTGTGTGTACCAAATGAACGTACCCGTTTTCCATACGCCGCACCGACACCCTATTTTTTCGTGAACAACATTCCCGACCGACCTGCAAGAAAACCGATGCATCGAATAATCTTTCGTCTAGTTTTTTCTAGGCGTCTGAAAAGTTTGTCCCTAACATTGACCACGCGAGCTTTTTAAGGAGCTTTAACTGATAATTACAGTTATTCAATAAACATTTATTCGAAATTTGAAGAAAAATTACCAATTTTGTAAAAGTTAGTATTGGCAAATTTTTTTGTTTGCATACATAGTATATTACGTCTCCGCCCACTTTTGTGGGTGTGGCTTAAAAATTGTAAGTTCATTAAAATTAACAAGTGAGTTAGTGCAACAGTTCGTCTGTGTCAAACTTCTATATACCCGACCCTTTATACGGTGTGACACCAAATCTTAAAATTTTTTGTTACGTTAAAAGTGGGCATGGTCGATTTTGTGGGCAGTCCAATCTTAGAGATTTTGGGTCATTATTACTCTTTACCAAAATTTGAGTTCCTACGCCTTGTCTTACTTGAGCAAAAGACATTTTGAATATCTTGTGCTCTTCAAAAGACATTATATCCCACATATTTTGTGCTCTGCACTCAACATCTTCGTTTTCGTCAATGATGTTACGAGGTAGTTTTGCATCGCATTGAGTAATGCTTCGCCATTTTCCTTATCCAAATTGTACCAGTTGATTCTCCCAGATACCTTTGCTTGCTTAATTTTCTATTTTGACGGCTCCATAAAAATGACGGTCAGCAGCAGGCCGACGGTGTTGTGTTGCAACCTTCTCACCCAAAGTCACTCTTGACAATCTTCGACCAGCAGTTTTGGAATTTGTGAAGTAAATGATAGTCAATCTAGGTGTCATTCCCACCGCTGCTGTAAGTAATTAAGTGTCTGCTTTCGTTGACGAACAAGGTATTAAGCATGATAATACCTTGAATATCTTCACCAGAAGAGTTCCTAGTTCCATACCCAAGTCCACCATGGCAGTCTTTATAGTCCTCGTTGGATTTCCCGGCATGTCTCTGTCTAAAAACAGAAGCTCTTCCTTTGGGATCACCTTGATGTGATTATGAAATTCTATCCAGAATGCATCTTTTTCTCTCACACCCAGCTTGGGGAGCATATGCACTAACGCCGGTGTTCCTTGCATCAGCAGCTTGGGAGACATCAACCGGTCACTTGGCTTTGAAACATTCAAGACGCCATCAAGTAGCTCTGCCGCAAGGATGATACCGACTCCGTTCCTAGTTGTATTAGTTATATTAATACATAAAGCTTTTGTCTTAACATCCAAGCAACAACGGGCCGATTTCCGGTATTCCGCCTTTTCGTCTCTTGGACACACAAGATGTCCACTCGCCTTCTTATCATCATCTCCTCCAGTTCGTAGCTACGACCAGTCATGCTTCCAACATTCCAACTTGCGACCCTGAGCTTTCGTTTAGACAGTTGCACTATTTTGCTATCCCCCTGAAACCGAATAGTTCTCACCCGAGCATTACTGCTCGTCTCAGGATCACTACCATGTAAGTCGTAAGCAGTGCCAGGCGTTCGTAGTGACATTCGTAGCGTACCCTTACAAAAAATTTGTTATCTAAGCAACTTGTTTTGCTCGACCCGTGCATAGTCCTAATTGTTGTTTGAACATCCTTTTCCGACATAGGTGGTCCCTCATCCATGTCAACCCACTGACTTACATAATTTAAACTAAAAATGCACCCAATTTAAGAACAGTAAGACGGCAAACAACAAAAAAAGTATACAATTTTTTTTTTTTTGAATTCTTCTCTCAGGAAAGGCGAACCTATAAAATTTAATATTTTAGAACTTTATAATATTTTTCTTACCAATATAATGTTAGAAAAGTATTATGATAGCAATTATTTTAATAAACAAATCGAGTTTTACACAAGCAAAGGTGAGCGTAGCCTTCAACAAAAGCCGACGGACCTCTCCGTGTATGTCTTCATACTTGACGGACTTTTTTTCCGGTGTAAGAATGGTATAAGATGTGCTTTTCATTGTCTTTTCACAAACTCGGGCAGGCCCTAATGGCTTATAGTCGTGAAGCAGAATTTGGGATATTAATTTACTTTACCCCAATGATATGGTGAGATTTGTATATGTACTGCAAGTTCTGAAAGCTCTTGAATATACAACAGATCTGACAATCTCGGTATCACAAGTTGCATGTACCTGCTTTACGGCAGCATGTTGCTTGATATTCAAATAAGGTCAACGTTAAATTATAACCAGAAAACAATTCCCATAAGAAAAGGTGATTTCCCAAAAACAAAGAATGTAGGTACCTACTATTTTTGCGATGATCTATGAAATGTATAACCTTAGCTTAGACATATGGCAGGTTATTGAACTTCTGCAATTTTTGTTCATTAGCTTCTTTAAAAAAAGACGTCAACACAGCACTTATTGTGATCTACTACAATGGCCTCTTCTACCAGTCGTCGAATAGTAATAAGACAGATCCCCTTAGCCGTTATCCCTTGAAATGGATAAAATTTCCCTTATAAAATTCATCATTAATCATAAATATTACATCAATGAATACAAAATATCGTCAACCATAGCCCAGAGCCCCAGAGCAGAAACAGGAGCACTAAAAATTTATGAAAACCACACCTCGTCGATGTTCCAACAAGACAGGCCACATCAGTGGTACGTGACAGTAAGTTGTTTCCTTCCATCTTTGTTTTCAAACAACAGCAGCAATAAATGAAAATAAAAACCTCATTTCGCAGTGGTTTGATAAAGCAATTGAAGTAACGTTCATTTTTCAGCACGTGGTGGCGGCTGATGTCCTGTGCTTCTATAACATCGACGGACCCCAACATCTTTTAATGTGGATCTCTTGTGGAGACAGAAATGTCATTTATTTGAGGAACACCGAATACCCCCCATGGTGAGCGACCAGACCACTTCAACGTTTATTTTCTGAATGTTACGATTCGCTTTTTGCGGTTGTAAGAATCATAAACCCAGTCTTCTCTGGTTGCACTCTTAAGTTTCTTAAAGAAACGATACGGCAAAATCTCTACTGTAGACAGTTGTAGATTGGTTGGTGGTTTTTCTCGAAATCGAATTCAGTCGATAAAATATTGCATTACAAATTTTGTTATCTGAGGTTTGTCGTCAAAGTCAGCAGATCGATTTCGCTCGATTATTTTTCATAATTGGAAGATAGATACTTGTCATGAGATGCAGTTGTGGTTTACAATTTTATATTCACAACAGATAACCTCGCGTAGCTATTTTTCATTATACAAATGCCATCAAAATAATTTGACGAATCCAAACATTTGATATTTGGGTCAGAGTTTAACGACGTATAAATACGTCGCCGTTCCAGCTCAATATCCGAAGAGCAGGGACGGAAACTGAAAACTAGAATGAAAAACTGAGCAACTCAACTTTTCAATTCTCTTAGAATAATCAATCATATTATTATTCATTCATTGACCTATAGGAAAGTTTATAAAATGGTTAGTTATGGGGTTTCCTAAGGGCATGTACCCTTTAAAACTCAAACCCCCTGCAATGCCACCGCTATCAATCCCTCTTCCAAGTAATATATAAAAAACAAAACTATTCCCCGTATTCAAAACAATTTTAAAATTTAATTCAAACCCCAAAACGACATGACCAAATGAGATTTTCCTAGTAAAAAACGCAATCGAACTTGAGTGACATTTCAACGACGTAATAGAATAAGTTAGTTGACATTCCAACCGAATTCGCAATTAATTCTTTTTAAAAGCGCCGATCCAAAACACAATATCCTTGCTGGAAACGTCAAACAAAACCCTGTTTGTCTTTCTTTAGCCAGTTATCACACCATAAATAAACGCTCGACTAAACCTAGGACAATTTATCGAAATTTGTCCGTAGCATCCTTTTGGCAAGAGGCTTTGGCCATACAACAGCAATGACGTAACAAAAAAGATTTCATGGCCCAACTGAATCTCTGCGCACTCATTCCCGCTTATACCAGGGACGATATGGTTCTAATTCGATACACGTGAAGTTTCTACCGACCCGATTGTCGGTCCCCAAAAACTGTTAACACAAAAAAAAAACACTGTATGTATAGATTTAGGCAGGTTTATGTACCTACATAGGCACATTGTCCACATTGAACGATAAAAGGATATCTGATTCAATTAACTCTGGACATAGAGGAAAACCAATCCTTTCAGTGACTAGGTGTATTGTTGTATCTGGTCAGGACATTGAAACCTATAACGATAGGGAGTCGTGACCAAAAAAAGTTTTGCCGCTATCGTTTGGTTATCAACAACGTATCCTTAGAGTTGTTAGTTTTTTGTGTTGCTATTGTGAGGTTGCGGGACACTGTTTAGTTCTGATAAAATATACGAAATAAAATGGCAATTAGTTGATTTCGATAAGAATGTTTTACGTAAAGACGTTCGAGCAGCTGTTCTGTCCCGACTTGTGGAAATTTCGTGTGTAGCTTTCGAGAGAAACAATTTTTCAACTCCATTTTATTTGTTTCAGTTACGGTCCAAGGTTCACACGTTACACACGTTATACACACGTTATAGAAAGTCAACACTTTGAGAAGGCATTTAATCGTGGCAGGGAATCGTGCGATAATTTTCGTAGTGGATCCCAGGCTCTAGATTACGTCTTGCTTAAAAGCTTTATTAATAAAATTTTAAGTTCATGTCTCTCAGCCTTAATTTTTTACTTCCAGCAACTATACTAAAAAAATAGATTGTTGACAATCTAAATCGCTAAAATTCTACTTTGAGAACGACTTTAAACTTTCTTATACCCGGGGCAGAGACAAACTCTTTGAAGTATAAAGGAAATCGATTTTTAGTTGACTTCAAATTTATTTTTTCAACACAACTTGCGAGGAATTTAGAGAAAAAGTCTTCAAAGTTTTATCCCAAAGGCAAGCGGAGAATTTCGTACTGCCCATTAAGTGGCAGTAACTTTAAAACTCAAACAGTTGACTCGAAAAAAAAGTTTCAATACCATTAAAAAATAATGCAAATCTATGTACATCAGACATCAGAGTAAAAGACTGTTCTGCGAAAAATGTTACACTTGTGACTCGGCAGTAAATTTGTGCTGGGCGGATCATGGAAAAAAAATGATTTATATTAAACAGAAGATGAAGATTAAATAAATTTGGGCATGAAACACTGTAAAATAATGACGAGTAGATCCGAAATAAATTATGCAATTGGAAAAAAATCTGACCTCTGATGTTCAGTGAAAGCGTTCTACTAGAACAAAACGAAAACATGCACCAATCACGGATTTTTCGCAAATGACACTGCGATGGGGGTAGAGACTGCAGAGCTCCATTAGCTTAAGCCTTAATTTGACCTAGACTTGAATAGAACTCTCTCATGTCTGGGCAGTTGCATCAAAAACATCTCTGCGATCGATAAAACTTGTAGGAGAGTTTTTCAACATAGCAACGCTGCTCGATTCGTTGGAACATCTCTGTCTGTCTGAGCATTAACGTCTCCTGCCTTTCTTTATTTTATCGTTTCTTCCACGCAGAAAGAAGTTCCAATGAAATAGCAAGGTGCATCCCACCTCTTAAAGAATTCAGACGCAATACGCAAACAAGAACGAAGGCTTATGAATACACCCTTGAGATCGGCTTCACAAACAAGTACGGCATTATACTGCAATTCATTTTTCTAGCAGAACATCACGAATGTGAAACGAGCTTGCACGCGATGTTTTTCCTCGTAATTATCGTCTTCAATGGTTGAGAACCAAAGGGCAGCAGCACCTTCTATCTTTGTCCTGATCCTTTCCACTCGCGAATTATAGAAAAAATAACACAGCAATACATGAAGCTCAAGCAAACATCCGTCAAAGAAGGACCCGTTGGATAAGTTAACCATCGGATTTTCTTATCCTGGCAAATATACTGGTTTGTCTGTTCTTTTGAACATTGCTGATTGCATTGCTTTTGAACATTGCTGTTCCTGGTAACCTAGGGCACTCTTTGGAGCTAGACCTGAGGGGTGTCAGCATGCGAGCGCTTGTTGGTCGGACTGTCCCGCTCGGCATCCGACCGGGTTCAACCCGAAGACGTTACGAGCAGTCCGGCAATGGTGACGCTATCCATTACGAGGGGCGGAGGGGGGCAGCGCTAAGCCAAAATGAGTGCTTAGATGGTCCGCACCAACTTAAAATTATCACATGGATCGTCTCATCGCTAAAGGCGAAGTAAATGAAAATGGTTGAGGAGGCTAAATAGTATCAGTTCGGTGCTACTGGCATCTCCTCAACTACGTGGAAAGGTTTCGGAACCAGAGACTTCGCTGATGGGTGGAGACTTTTCTGGTCTGGCGTCCCACATAACATGACCGCACAGGCGGGTGTGGGGATATTCACAAGCTCCCGGCTGTCCGAAAACGTATTGGAGTTTATTCCATTGGAAGGGTGGGTTTTGATCTTAAAGCTTAAGCTTGAGCGATCGACTTTGGCCTTAGCGCAGGTGTACGCACCCAACCTAGAGTCAGAGTATCCGGCTTTCTTGAACGAAGTTGATGCTGCGCTGGAAAGAGTGGCAAAAATTGACTTCTTCCTCCTGATGGGTGACTTCAATGCTCATGTGGGTACAGACGACAGTACTTGGAGAAGTGTGATTGTGAGGCACGGTAACCCTGATCAAAACAGGAACGGAGGGAACTTGTTGGACTTTTGTCGTGCTTATGGCTTGTCCATCATTAACACCTTATTCCTAAACAAAGGAATTTACAAATACACTTGGTAGCGGCACAGTTTAAATCAGAGATCTTTGATTGATTTCCAGGGTGTGTTCAAAAAATGATTTGTGATGTTCGCGTTTTGAGAGGAGCTGAGTTGTCAACTGAACACCACCTAGTGTTGTGGAAATTGCGCTTTAGCAACAGTATTCCTTTGCCACCCAGGCGCGACCCGCATACGGTGATAAGGGTTACAGGATGCTGAATCTGATTGCGGGGAGCGATTTGCACGTTTCGGAAAAGTTTGAAAAAATTCCACCTGACCTTTTCAATGTAGAGAAAGAATGGCAGCTGTTTTCATCGACAGTCATTGCCTCTGCAAGAAATGTTTGTGGAGTGAGGCGGCTGGTGGTAAGAAAAGAACTGCGTGGCTTAAGACTCCTGGAGTTCAAGAAGCCATCAGAGAGAAGAAGAGAGCCTATATTGTGTGGATTCAATGTAGGAACTCTATTTCTCGAGCCCGGTACACTCAGGCGCGAAAAACTTCCAATATGGCGGTAAGAACAGCCAAAGAACAGGCATGGAAAAAGTTCGGCGAGAGCTTGGAACACGATTACAGATCTGCAAACAAGACATATTGGCAGACTTTTCGCCGGCTCAGAGAAAGGAAGTTGAATATCGTTCAAGGGGTTAAATCCAAAGACGGTACACTTCTTTCAAATGAGATTGACGTCTTACGCAGATGGAGCGAGCACTTTTTGGAGCTGTTCAATCCCTAACAGGGCATTAAAGACGGCAATTCTATTGCTGATGAGGGCAAAGAATAGTCCTACAGTAGATGAAGTCACTGCCGCGATTAAATCCCTTAAAGTAGGTAAGTCTGCTGGAGTTGATGAAATCCGGCCAGAAATGCTCAAGGCAATGGGTGACGAAGGTGTTGACTGGCTAACACGTGTCCTTAAGGTGGCCTGGGAAAGAGGGAAAGCACCTAGCGATTGGCAAACAGGAGTTATAGTGCCCATTTTAAAAAAACGGGACAAGAGAGATTGCTCTAACTATAGGGGTAGATCTCTCTTAAGTCTTCCGGGAAAAGAATTCGTAAAGGTGTTGGAAGCGCGTTCTAGTGCTCTTAATCGAGCCTTTGCTGCGAGAAGAGCAATACGGCTTTTGGCCTGGCAGAGGCATAACCGACCAGCTTTTGGCGTCATATTCCAACCTTTCGATGTGTGCGTTAGATTTCGCGAGGGCTGTGTTCTATAGCCTCTTCTTTTCATAGCATATATAGACTGGATATGGTGAACCGCTGTCTTGGTGAGGAATCGTTCGAAATGGCTGGCGTCAGAATAAGCCATTCGCAGATGATTTATCTATCCTGGCATCATCCGAGGAGGAACTTCAGCGAGCACTGGATGGGTTTGCGGCCATTGCCATACGTGGGTGAGGCTGGGATGAAGGCAAACGTGAGGAAATCGGAAGTGATGTTTGTTTCCCGAACACCTGCACAGTGTACCCTACACATTAATGGAGTCCCATTGAACCAGGTAGAGAAGTTTAAGTACCTCGGAGTCTTTTTCACGAAAGATGGGAGAAATAGCTGGAGCAATAGTAAAGGAAGTGCGCCGGGCGGTCATCAGGAAAGCTGAGCTTGGATTGAAAGCAAAGATCTCAGTTTTTAATTCAGTGTTCGTTCGAACCCTCATCTGTGGACGTGAAATTTGGGTAATGACCGAAAGAATTAGATCACGAGTTCAAGCTGCCGAAATGAGATTTCGGAAGTGCGTTGCTCGTGCTACTCTTAGGGATAGAGTATGAGAAACGTTAGTGTTCGTTGGAATCTTAATGTTGAGCAGCTACTTTTTCGAGGTTTGGTACTCCTGTCAGTCTCGATCTTACCTCTAAATAGTCTTAGGGGTCTACGGTGACTATTTCACTGCGATACAAGCTGTACATTAAATTTAATATACCTGGGGGAGGATCAAAAGAAACCTTGAAGCCTTTTTCAAAATCGTGGCTCCGTGTGAGATTTTCTTTGTTCATTAAAGGCCTCTTTATGTATTTGTCAATTAAAACTTTTTTCTGTTTCTTTGACCCGATTTCAGCAGGCCTTCATTTTTAGTGGAAGTGACGAAACTTCACATAATATCCTAGTTCATTCTCCTTATATTTTACGTGTCCTTGTTTTTAAGATGATGGAAGAATGTGTTGATATTTTTCTTAAGAGGTCCGGACAATAATTCTATAGTACTGAAGATACGATCTCCAAGCGGGTTTGAGAGTCCTTCGTTCAATCATTTTATTCTTGTTTTGCCCACTGGACCGTCTTCTTGATAGCCTGGCATCAGTGACCCATCTATAATGTCTGCTGAAGGCATGTAAGGAACATGTTTAAACTATTAACGTATTGATCGTTCCACTCTAATAACTATCTGCCAAGCTGTCAAGATATTCTGAACACCGACTTTGCCTTGCAATCTTTACAATCTTAGGCGGTACAAAATTTCGCACTCTTCAGGTTGGCCACGCACCTTAATTATAGCACTTAGTGTATACAGTATACACAAAGTGAAGGATAAGTCTAATTCAAGACAGTTAAAATGGCTTAATAAAGTATAATCCCCGTTCAGTTCGCTCAATTTAAGGCCCTTAGCAGTGTTCAGGTCCGCTTTTATTCTGACCGCAAAAAAATTACTGGTTTTGCCATTCCCTAGCCACTATTAGGCGTCTTGCATAGCAGCCTTTATGCACTTAAAGGAACACACTCGTATCTACATATCACCACTTTATGGTTCCAAGAGATATTTCGTAAAGTTTTTGATCTAAAAGTCGTTTCAGACAGCGAATGCTCTCATTCGCATTAAAATCGTGCTCAGCTTTTCATGCAATTTATAAAAGAATTTGCTTCCCATAGAATAGGATATTACCCATACCCGCTTTGGTAAGCACCCAAAGATGACATTCACATTGAGTGCATTCGCTGGTTGGAATACAAATCGATGAGATATTGTTTTTGCAAGACTCATGGTGAGGTCATTTCAAGATGCAGACGTTTTGCTTTCAAACACAGCACAGTCATGTCATTATTAAAATTGTGACGCAATCAATACAGCTATCGGTAGGATACAGGATACGAGGTTGAGATTTTTTTCCATAGAAATGTAAGAGAGCATGTTTAAGAAAAAACCTCGTTTTCGAATAAGAAAAATTTACCTAAAAGTGACACAGACAAAGATGGCTCAAAGTTTCACCAGGGCATTAGATTTTGAGTTTCAATCCTGGTGGCAGAATAATTTCACACGTCTACACGTCAGCTTTCTGTTGATAGTAAAACCATTAATTAAACTACACACGTCGAGCCTTTTATTCCCACAACTAATTGCAGGATATTGTGCAAAATAATTATAATTCTGTGCAAACAATCACTTTAATTGTACACATTTCCAGTGTATTAATCCCAGATAAATATCTGCAAACAATTTGTGGATCGTTTCATTGTCTATGAAGCATTTCCCATGATTCTAGAAGTATTTGTATGTTTGCACTTTTCTTTTCCAATTAATGAATTATTGTTAACAGCAACTTGTACAGAAAATAATATTTTAACCCTTTTGTTGTGTTTTGGGGTATTAATTTTTTTTTTTAATTGACAATTGGCTTCAGCTATATTAACCCTCGGCGGATGTAGGCTTAATTAAATAATTATAAAGTTCTTGATTCCTCTGTGTACGAGTTTATAGATTTACATACTAGTCTCAACATGATCGAGTTTCGTTCGAATTGGGTCACATTATTATAATGAGGGGATAAATTTTAAGAGGATTCTGATTCAATTAAAAAATCCTTATTTTTCCGTTGCACATTTTTGTGCGATGTGTCGAAGTTTTAATCTGTTGATTTAAAAAGCAAATTGTGGGCTCAAAAGTGTTTTAAATCATTGACTGCTGGAAAGAAGCAATAAATAAATACTTTACTTTAACTTGTATGCCCAGCATCTTTCGCTTTTTATATTCGATTTAGATATAACTAAGACAATATTCAAAAGATAAATGGAAAAAGTTGTGTACTCTGCAAATTTCAACTCTGGCATTCGTTTAAAAAACTTCCTGCTTCGTTTACCTCCAAAAACTTTTGTAGTACATACCTTGGGCAAAGCCCCAAATTTATGATCTGTATCTTATGAAAATAAATATAAAAGATTATTACTATATTTGCAAACCCAGTACAAAATTATTATTGCTCCATTCCTGTATTAAGTAAATATTTGAATGCCCTTTGGTTGGTCAGGATAATAAAAGAATGAATAAGTATTTGATGCCAAACGCTATGCCCGCACCATAAAGAATGGCGTCAAACCTAAATTTTGTTACGCTCATTAACCCCGAAATCCAGTAAATGTCTAACTTTTGCCGCCCAACCGCACGCAATTATATTTGGTACTTAAAAAATTTACTACCGCATTCCTAGAGGGATGGGCTGCAAAATTTATTACGCAAAAGGACCAACAAACGAGAGCGAAATTTTTACACGTTATCAACTATTATCAAGTTGGTTTGTCTGTGTGCTAGTTTTGGCGATTTGGTTGTAAGAATTTTCATAACCTTATTTCGAAAACTCTTGATTCTAACTTTTATTAATGAGTGAATAATCAAATATTCTACACCATGGTAATTATTATTATGCCCCTTAATTCAGCAATCGACTATCCTTGAGCTTATATAATCTTGAAAGTGTTAATTCGGCATTTTTTTATATATCTACAGGGTGAGGGTGATATATAGGGTGGCATACTTTTTAAATGGCAAAATATTTCGGGGAAACCCCGTCAAGTATGAGGACATAAACAGAGCGGTCCGTTGCGTTATTTTACGAAAATGCCTCAAAAGGCATTATTTAAGAGCCGCCGGTATTCTTTTAAAAAAAATGTGACTAAAGCATCTGCTTGGGCTTAAATTGATTTTAACACGGCTTTAAGTCAAGTTATGGCTTCGAAAATTATAATCCTTTTTATATCTACACTTTATTTCCTAAAAACTTAACAATATTTTCAAAAAACTAAATTTTTCCAGTCAAGCTTAGGGCTTCATTTTTCTAGTTCTTTCCTGCAGAACTTCACAAAATAATAAGTACTGAAAAACATTTAATCCATTTTTCGATAAAGCTTCAAACCCATGTCTGGGCAGAAGCTCCTATGACTAATTTACACCTACTCGATAGGATACAAAAAAGAGCATTGAAATTAATAGCTGACTCAAATATTGCGAAGTCAATCGACTCCTTGCAACATCGTCGCAATGTCTCTTGTCTTTCATTGTTTTATCGTTTTTTCCATATATAGCCAGCTGCATTCCACCTCTAAAAAAATTCAACTGCAATACTCGCGCAAGAAGAAGTGCACCCTTGAGCCCAATTTCAAACGAACCGCATTATATTGGATTTCTTTTTTAAGTACCTAGTACATACTAGGTACTAACTTTTGACTATTGCCATGCCTTAAAGAACACAAAGTCTTAGCTTACTACGACCTGCCGTTCAATAGTTAAACACGATAAGACGGACGGACAACGTTGTTATACCACAAGAAGTCCTTTTTCCATTTTTGGACGGACCGCTAAAAATTAAGGCAAGTCATTTAAAAAAACTGGGAAAGTGCGACATTGCGTATGTAAAGACTTCAGTCCGTCTTCGGCGGATTGCAAAACACCCTACCCTCGGATAGTAGCAACCTCCAACAGAAACGTAAACGTAAAACACCCTACCCTACCTAAAAAGGAAACAGCCACGCCTCCTAAAAGTGGGCGGGATGTAAAAATATAATTGTGGAATGCTTTATGCTAGGTGGTTGCATACATTCTGGACTAAATACCCGCCTTATCGACTAAAAAAAATCACTTTTATTAAAGCCACGCCCGAAAAGTAGGCGGAGGCCTATACCAAAAAACTTAGAAAATGCTAATATATATACAACTAATAAAATTTTTTGTCAAATTTTCATTGTAAAACAGTAATTTTAAGTAAAAATTCCTTAAAAAGTGGGCGTGGTCAATGCAATTTCAACTTTCTCTGCTACCTCAAAAGCAATTACAAATCAAAGCAATGTCACAAACCAAAAATCAGTGTTCTCGCCATTGTTACACAAATAAAAAAATTTCAAAAACGTATTTTTCAAAATTAGAGATGACCGCATATGCAGGGGTGTAGTAATGTCTGTGAACGGATTCAACTAATTTTCAAACTTGATCTGAAGGACTGGATTTCCACCCCATTCACCAACTTTCAGCTCTCTATCTTAAGATGTAAGGCCTAAAAGTTGTTTATATATGGACGGATGGACATGGCTTAATCGATTCTTCTGTCGGTCTCATTCATATCTCTTAAAGGGCTCACGGTGATTATTTCACTGCGTTATAAGGTGTTTCCACCGCACATAAGACAGAGATTATCGTAACAAGATTAAAAGTTAATCCCAAAATGTTTCCACCGGAAACGAGGAGAGTAGCTGGACGTATGCTTTCACTTTTGACGTTTCTCAATGAAGTCTTATTGTGTGAAATGGCAACGTCTGGTCGTCAGGCTGTCACGCTTCCTTAAAAACGTGAGTTTTTTTAGCTCCCGCGACAACTCATATTTAAAAATAATTCAATTAATATAACATTGCGGCCGATTTCCTTACCCAAAAAAAGAAAAAAAAAGTCGTCTGATTTTGGTTCACAAATTAAATTAGTAGACCAACTTGATCAACATCAGCAAGACCAACTTTTACATCCATCAATCTTTTACAGTGGGCACTCCTCAGTGCATTGAACCGTTTTGACATGTCCAATCACATCCACATCAATAGCAACATCAACCATTCTGCGCAGCCTTTTACACAACACAGCAAACATAGCTGAGTTGATGTTGCCAAGCTGTCAAATAAAGGTTTATTTGATTTGTTTCGTTAGATAACGCACAGATGTAGAATTCTGTACCGTTTAAATCGACAATTCATGCCTGGAAGAGATTAATTACGCGATTAATTTTTAATGTCTTTGTAAAGAGATGAAAACTTGTTTGGTAATTCGCCTGATTCGGAGGGGATTTAAGGGAGATTTGTCTTAATCGCGGATTAGTGTCCGGTGGAAACACCCTATTACAAACTTTACATTCAACTTTATATCCCCTGGGTAGGGCATAAAAACTAAATACATACCAACCGTTTGGAATTTATTATTTTTATACGCCGAATTCGCAGTTAGCTATAACTATTTATTTCGCAGTTAATAAAAATAAATGAGCTTACCAAAAACGGACCAGAAAATTTCGATTAGACCTTTGACTTCATACATATTTTACTGTAACTAAGCACTCTGCCGGATTATTTATTTTTAATAAGATAAAATCAAAGTTGGCTTTTCAGCGCAGTCGACTGAATTTAAATTTTAAGTTTTCCTACTTATGGAATGGATTGCTACGTTAAAAAAAATGGAGCTACAGATGGCCAGTGGAATCGGGTAATGAATGAAAGAATGTAAAGATCACGCCACGCGTTTGTTACGACATTTGTTCGATAGATCTTGAGGTAAAGCTGACGTCATGGAATTGAAACTGTCACTTTGAACGCGTGTAAAAAACATCAATTTGCTTGTGACAGCTCTCGATCAATAACTGTCAATATCAGCTGGTTCATAGTTTTTAAACTTTCTGGTAAGTTGGGTTTTTTGCCTACATTAAGGCTGACTTAGTGACTGACTAATGACTCCATTAAGACTGGTTAAAAAAATTATAGATTTGATTTAAGGCTACGTTTTCCGCATCCGTTCTTATAAACGACCCAGGGTATATTAAGTTTGATTTATAGTTTGTAACGCATTGAAATAATAACCGTAGTATCCTAAGACCTTTTAGAGATATGAATGGGACCGACAGGAGAATCGATTAAGCCATGTCCGTCCGTCCGTTCGTCCGTATGTAAAAAACTTTTAGGCCTTAAATTTTAAGGAAGAGAGCTGAAATTTTGTGGGTTGGTTGGAAGTCCAGTCCTTCAGATCAAGTTTGAAAATAAGCTGAATCCGCCTACAGACACGCCCACTACAGGCCTGTATGTGCGACCATCTCAAATTTAAAAAAATACATTTTGCAAATTTTAGCTATGTTACAATGGCGCTAGCGAATTCATTTTTGGTACGTAATATTGCCTTATAATTATCCTTAAGGTAGCCAAAAAGTTTTAGATTTTTCATGGACCACGCCCACTTTTTAAGGGATTTTAGCTTAAAATGACTGTTTTTTCAATAAATACATATGAAATTTGACAAATAATTATATGAAAAGAGTTGTAGATACTAGCATTTTCTAACTTTTATGTATATATTGTATGTGCCTCCGCCCACTTTTGTGGGCGTGGCGTTAAAAAAAGTGATTTTTTTAGTTAAAAAGGCGGAGTTTTAGGCCGAAATGTATGCAACCACCTAGTATAAAGCCTTCAACAGTTATATTTTTATATCCCGCCCACTTTTTGGAGGCGTGGCAGTTTTCTTTTTGGTACGGTCGGGTATTTTGCAATCCGTCGTAGATGGATTGAAGCTTTTACATACCCACTGTTGCACTTGCCCACTTGTTAATTTTAAATAAATCAATCAAATCCTTCTTGGGTTGCTGGTCCCCATTTGGGGCCTCCTCAGTAACCGGGAACGCTCACCAAATATGGTGGGTTTCGGTGTGAAAAATTTCCATAACGGACCATAAGCACCAAGTCAGGCAAAATCCAGGAGCGTCTATCTGGTGCTTCTGTGCAGGGCTTCCATATTCCGTACTGGCTCATCAGCAGTTTTATTGGATAGACAACTCCTTTTCTCTTCTTTCTTATCTGTCCTCAAATCATTTCCGATCGCGATGTGCTACGCATATCAAAGATATTCAGAAACCCCTTGATCGTAAACTTGTTATAAAAAAAGTTAATTAGAGCAGCAGTGTCTATGTAGATAATACAGCTTCGGTTCGCCTAAATAAGACCGTAGCATACCCTATTCTCCGTTCCAGTGCAATTCCCCTTCCCATTCCAAATCTTCTTTCCATTCCTATTCTACTTCCCTTTCCTATCTTTTAGTTTTCCACTCCCTTTCCGTTGCCATTCATGGATCATTAATTGACTTAAAAAAACTTATTTTATTCTTTATAAGGTTTTTTAATTTATTTTTTAAAAGGGACGTGGCATGTCCAGCCGCTATTGCTAAACCTCAATATTAGCATAAAAATATCTAAGTTTTCGGCTAAAATGTATCCCAAAAAATAATTTTTTGGTTTAAATTCTTAAAGCAGACCATGTTTTTCTGGCAAATAAGAGTTTTTTTTTTACAAACAAATATTTCGATTTTGAACAAAATTATTGAGTTAACTGCATTTGAAAATTTGCTCCTTCAGCCGATATTTAAGGGAGGTCTCCTCTTCTGACTGTGTTTATTTTTCTACGTCTAACATCATTAGGAGATGCTAAATGTCAAATGTAAGCCATTTACTACGTCCTATGCTTTGAAAGCATAGAAAGTTACTGCAAATTTAGTCCTATTGTGGGCGTGTCTGCGGACGGATTTGAAAAACTTTAACACTGGTATGATTTCGGATGCCAAGTAGCATAATGTACAAAATTTCAATTCGGTATCTCAAAATTTAAGGCTTTGAAATTTTAGACATGCGGATTCCAATTTGAGGCCTTTGTTATTGTTAATTATAAATCATATTAAATGTAATTCTCTGTGTAACATTCTAGAACAAAAGTTGAAAGCATTGACATTTATTTTTTGTTTTCTTAAACTATATGTTTCCACCGACAATGAAAAGAGGATTAGCGGGAGACGATTAGAAAAAAATCCCAAAGTGGTTCCACCGGACATATAAAGGATTAGTTTGTTAATCCCAAAGTGGTTCCACCGGACATATAAAGGATTAGTTTCACGCAAGCACTCTGTTCTTTCAGTCATTTTAGCTCTCAAGAGAGAGGGGCGATGTCATTTCTCAGAAGCGAAAAACAATTTTCGCTAACAAAATCACAAAAGAGAACGCACTTATGACCGATCTGTCGTATAGGGACAGTTTCAGTTTCGTTTTTTGATTCTTAAACTGTTGCAAAGGTGCAGAAAAAAGATTTGTGAATAGGGTAGGGAATGGGATTTATGAGAGAATTTATTTTTAATCGCTTGCCGAGGGGATTGAAATTTGCGTGGTAAATCGCGTGATTTAAAGAGGATCTAAAAAAAAAATATATTAATCGTGGACTAGTGCTCGGTGGAGACATGGTATAAATTAGTGTTGAAACGAATAGTATGTTCGGCCTAAGGCCATATTTCAGATTATAAAGCTCTGAAAAGTACGAACATAGTCGGAGCGAACATGGTTGATTGAACCATAAGATCATTCCAAACAAATTCCAAAGTTTTTTTTGTCGCTCCATGTAGTTTATAATATGACAAAGTTTTATCTCTCCAAAAAAACCCCAAGCTGTCGATGTTCGAGTAAAACGTTTTTTTTTGCGTGCAAATCTCGTCCCCTCAAATCGCGTTTGTATTAAAAGAAGGTTCGTCTCCGAGACATTAAGGGAAGAAAAAGATCATGCTGCCTCGCGCCGCGACGCCACGCCGGTTCGTCGGACGTCAACTGTTGAAATACAAGGATCGCTCACTCAGAGCGCCTACGTAAATATTGGTAGTGGGCAGTGTTGCCAGAATTCTAAATTTCACAATGCTCGATTTAAAATTTTCCAATGCTAAATCGTATGGAAGCTCAAAACACAGAATGCTAGATTTAACAACATACTTCATTTTTATTAAAAAAAATAAGAACCAAATAAAAAATTAACGTGATCTTTATAAGGTACAAAAAAAAATTGATTCTAATTTCTTTTAAAACAACATAAAAACAACATAAAAATTCAGTTCAACTTTTTTAAAATTAAGTTTTAAGTATAGTAATTCTTGACTTTTGTATCATGTTTTAGTTTTTAGCAGCTCGAAACCATTATGTAGGTACGCGAAACCATAAACTGTTTTACCTGTCCACATTAACGAAGTCTATGAATTAAAACTTACTTATTTTTATAAGTTTTAATTACTTAACTATTTTATTTTTAGTTTTATTTGCACAAGAAGTGCGTAGGAAACACACAACACAGCACAGCCGTCAAACCCTTTGCACGAATGGATGACATTTCACATTTAGTTCATTTTATGACAAGGTATTCCGATTCCTCGTCACAAAATGAGGCGGTTCATGACAAGGCGTAATTTAGGGCGCATCTTCATCTGCTATTTCTGAGTTGGCTAGACAAAGTTGGCTTGGACTTAGCGAAAAATTAAAATATTTTCTTTACCGAAAAGGTGTTAAATAGGAGTTTGTTCAAAGGATTAAGCAATGCTAAAAAATAAACAATAATGCTAAAAAAGCATTTGGCATTTTTTTCAGATTTCGGAATGCAATTCTTTCGTTGATAATGCTAGATCTAGCATTCATAATACTAATATGGCACCACTGGTAGTGGGTAGACATAATTTGTACTCAGCTTTCAAAGCTTTGAAGAAGAAAAACCCTCTTGATTTTTTAATTCTTCAAATAAAGAAATTAATTTAAAATGATCATGTTTTTTCTGCTCCTTTTTCCAACTAATTCGGTATTCGGCCAAATAGTAACTCAAACCAGTGAGTGAGTGCTACAGTGTGTACGCGGGAGTTACATTCCTTAAAAGGGACCCTTGGATACCCCATCCTATCCCACATTGTAAAATGCTGATGGCATAGTTATTTTTTGACATTTTATAAGTAATGCAAACTTCGAAAAAGGGCGTGGTCCAACCGCCCCTAATTACAAACTATTAATAATACTTCCACTTCCAAAGATACTTCCACAGATATTTCCAAGTTACACTTAAATGCACGTAAAAATGCAATTTTTTTGGTTCAAATTCAATATTTTTGAAAAATCGACCCCTAAAAGGGGGCGTGGCTAAAAACTTTATACGAACAAAATCTGGACTGAAGTCTCGAAATTAAGTTTTTCTGGAAAATTTTAGGTTTTTCTTCAATTCTGCCTCCAAAATGTGGGCGTGGCCCAAATGAACTAAATGAACGTTAATGAAATGAGAACACATATAAGGGCAATTTTTATACCCAATTCCATAGGATAGAAAGTATATTAAGTTTGTCAGATAGTTTGAACATAACCCAAGACCTTAAGGGCATATATGATAAAGACCAAATTCTGAGTCGAATGTCCGTCCGTCTGTATGTCACATGTTTTTATTCCTTAAATTTTGAGCTAGGGTGCTTAAATTTCTTACTTAAACTCCACGTCAAGCAGGACAAGTGTAAACATTTTTGAAATCTGCATACAGACACGCCCACAATCGGTCTAAATGTGCAACTACCTGGAGGGCTTTCAAAACTGTAAGACGTCTTAAAAGGCTGAAATTTGACATTAGGCATATCCTAATTAATCTAAGATACCAAAATGAAAAATTTAATTGGTAAACCTCCTCCAGCGGGCGTGGTATCTATTTTATGGATAAATGTTCAAAAGCATTAAATTTTTTTGCTGCAAATTGGAAAATTTACCCAACGGTTTTATGTAGAAAACACTTACAAGCCGGGCACAATGTGTGTCTGTCGCTGTGTCTCGGCACATTTTTCACCTAAAATCAGAAACACAGCGTCATACGCATTGTGGCGCTATATACGTGTTCCCGTAAGCTGAACTGCGAGACCCCGCTATTTGTTCTTAACTTTGTTCATACAAGACTTTGGGCAACGGAGGCAATTGGAGGCAGAAAGAAAATTAAAGAAAAACCTTAAAATTTTACAGAAAAACGTAATTGGGACTGGCCTTAAACCTAATTTAGGAAAGCATTAAACCAAAAAGTTGGTAGGTAAGAAAAGTGAGATTTCATTCCAGATTTTGTTCATACAAAGTTTTTAGCCACGCCCCCTTTTGGAGTGAGATTTTTTTTAAATATTGAATTTGAATAAAAAAAAAAACTTTCGTAACTTGAACATATGTGTATTACTATTGATAGTTTGTAAAACGGAGCGGTTGGACCACGCCCCTTTTGGAAGTTTTCACTACTTATAAAATATCAAAAAAAAAGCAATAAAATCAGCATTTGGCAATATGGGACAGGATGGGGTATTTAACGTTGGGTTTTACGGACTGTAACATCTGCGTACACACTGTTGCAATTACTCACTGGTTTATTGGGTGTTTTCACCGCACATAAGAAAAAAACAATTGTGGATAACTAAAGAAGCACTGGGAATACATGAAAATCACCGCACAATTAAATAGTATAAAAAAAAACAACGAAAATATTTCTCCTTTTTATTTTATAAACAAACTGCATCGGCTGTCATGTCTTTTTTTTCTGATTGAATTAAAAAAGTGTGTTTTTATTTTCCTACGATTCCCACAAAATCGAATACAATCTCTTACATTTGTATTCGATTTTGTGGGAATCTAGATTCTGAATTCTACAAATGTATGGGAAATCTAATAGATTTTAATTAGATTTGGGGCTTTTTTACTCTGAATCTAGATTTTGGCTCGGTGTGAAAATCGTATAAAGTTTTTTTTTTTTTTGGTATTACGAAAACATTCGACGCTTCAATCGTCGCGGTAAGTCCTAAAATTTTTAAATTTTACAACGTCGTATAAACAACCGCGAAAATCATAGCTCAAAATACAAAACTTAAAATTAATTCACAAAAAAAAAATAGTTCAATGCTACCAAACTATCAATGCTTTTCATTGTTTTCCGGCTTTGCTCTAAGGTTTTGGCGCAAAATGATAAATTGCGTAGGTCTGGCATCACCTTCCATGACCATTAAAATAAAAAAACCTTTCCAGGGTAATTTCCATTCCAAAGCAAAGATAAATTTCTCATCTCTCCACTCCACTCTCCACTAAAGAGAAACCAAATAAATTTCCCTCGTCCATCATCGAAGAGAGTATTTGTGTATTCTTTTTCATTCCCGTTCGTAGTTCCAGTGAAACAGCAACCGAAAAAATGCCAAACCTTCCAGTGGCAAGTAAATTTCCCGTAGCGTATGTAAACGTCAGTTTGCTCGTAAACGCCGGTCGTGTTGGTGCTGTTATTCTTCTCGCTGCTCCGCGCAGTGATGTATTCGTTGTGTTACAATAAGAAAAACGAGATAACTGCAATTTGAATAATAAATTGTCTTGTTTTTTCTCTCCACCACATCCCATGAAAAGTTTTTTTCTTCAATTATCCGAGTATACCATTGCCTCTCATCTTGAGATCATGTAAAGAAAGAAGCACAGTGTTGTTGCAGAATTTCAAAAAGTGCTTAGTTCGTCTTTTTTTATTTTATAATTTCGACTCGATCTTTTTGTTTTGTTGCACACCGTTTTGTGTGTTTTTTCTCGACTGCGATACCCTAGTTACTGTGTTTGTGTGAGTTTCGATTCCTTCATCCACGGATCTGCTGCTTCGGTCGATCTGTGACGGTCCCTTCGTCGTGTGCTTGGCTTTGGTGCCCTCAAAGCGGCCAATAACCAGCAGCTGCTGTTATCCGACCAGCCGTTCCCCTCTGCTGCCGCTGCTGCTAGAAGGAAGAGGAGGATTACCTCCAAAACGGGTTTTTTCCTCTGTGCGGTTCTTCCAATACAATTGCGTGGGAATTAAACGCAAGAATTAATCAACTATTTATCCTATTATCTGCGTGTTGTTTGATCTTTTAATTAATAAAAAAAAAAACAAGTTTTTTGTTTACACTTTACCTGTCGGCTATTCCTCTACATTTATTTTTAATTCGATCTTGCAAAGTCTGTCAGTTTTGAAGTTTTTATTTCAATTTTGTTGAGTAAATTCGTTCAACTTTCAACAAAAAGAAAAAGAGTTCAACTTGAAGTAAAGTGGAGTAAAGTGTGTGCAGCTCAGTGAGTGGTCTCTTGTGTGTCATAAATCGCCTTCAGTGAAAACAAAGTGTCAAGTGAATTTAAACAAAGAAAACACAAAATACAAACGAGTTTTCGTTGAATCAAATTAAAAAATTTAAACACACCTGCAGGATAACGAACCATAAACAGGGTTTTTGGGATTACGAAGGAACAATTTAATAAACAAATCAAGAAACGCAAAACGGATAACACTGCAAATAGGTGAGTGCATCCAGACGTTTTTGAAGTAGAAGACAAAACAAGACCTTAGATTTGGATCTTAATTTTTTAAATTTTGATTATAAACCTACTGAACTAGGTACCTACCTACCAACTGAAGTTATGAACGCCGATTGGATGTTAAGATAAAGTTCTAATGGTAGTCCTTAAAATTGTTGTTGGAAAATTAAGAGAGAAAAAACTAAAGTTTATGTTTAAAGCCCATCCTTGGTTTTGTTAAAAACTCGATAAATAGATTACTGCACTGGGTTAAGTGACAGCACAGCATTATTGAAGCTCGAGCTCGCCGAACTGAAGAAAGTGTTCCTCAGCCCCTTCAATCAACTAGCTTTGCGCCTCCGAACCTCTATCCTTTGTAAAAACTTAAAAACGCACTGGAAAAGCCACATATTGATATAGCCAACATATTGAAGCCATGACACGATTGCAGCCATTTTTCTAGGAGTCAATTAACTTCACAATTCTTGGATCAGACAAATTAAGGAAATGCCAGCTAGTCTTTGGCGCACCTACCCAGACACTAAATTTTTTTTTTTTAAAGACGTTAAAACGTTAGCCAGATCAGATGATATAAAACTACAAAGTATTTTTGGCATCGTGTAAAACAAGACAAAACTTCTCGGGGTTCTTAGTGACGTTGAACGGCTATTCCTTCGAGGGCTGTCATTAAGACACATACCTACCGAAGACGAAGCGTTTTTCAGTTTCAGTCAGACAAGTGCTTTTCATGGCTGTACATTCGGCACTACAATGGCTGTAGATTTGAGGGATGTTAGACAATGTTGTGTTTTCGGCGCTTTAAATTCTACTATGATTAGAAATTTTTGCAAATCCTCCGCCCACCCCGGTTGCCATACTGGTTAGGTCCGAATTTCATGCATTTGAAAAGCATAGCAGAACTTCACTTCACATTTTAACGTAGGCAAGAATGATTGGAATTAGAAGCCAGGCAAAGGATTGTTGATGAAAATCCAGAATCACGTTGGAAATAAAAGTGAGCCTTGAGGCAACACCAGCATTTTCCTAGGTAGGTATTATGGTGGTTATCACACTTGAGGCCGAACCACTTGGATTGGACAGTTTAAAAGCAAATTTTCAACACCCTTTTCTAAAGCTCTCATTTTTGAAAAGAAAGCTTGATGCCAGACTCAGTCGAATACTTTCAAAATATCAAGCGCAACAGGCAGGCTTTTCCCAAAGAGGCGCAAGGAACTGTTCCACTTGAGGTCAAACAAGTCACCAGTGAACGTTTCACTACGAAACCATATATTGACGGCCATTTTGAGAGTCTTCCGTAGCTCGAGACATTTCCGACAGCTGACAGATTAGCAGCGTTTCCATGACCTTGGATAAAAGTAGATGCTAATGACAGCCTAGACTAACGTTGTTTTCCTTCCATCTAATCGAAAAGTTAGAAAACTTTAATTCCAACATAAAGACACCACTTCAAAACTATGGGGGGTGGGTATTCCATCTGGACCAGCGGATTTGGGAATGTTTAAAAAGATTTTTCATAACTGCTACTGTAAGAGCACAAAGCTGAATGTGTCCAATTGAGTGATTTGTGCGCTCAAAAGCAGCTTCTTGGGCGTTTCACATTCAGCGCGAGAGCGTCAAACCAGAGCAGCAGCGACAACACGAGACCAGAGAAATCGTTTGTTAAAATTTTTTACATTTTTTTATATCTCCGCTGTTTGCTTATACTAAGTCAGAAATTGGCGTGGCCGCCTGCCAGACTGACATTTGGACTAATTAAGTAGATGTAAGTAAATTTAAATTAATTATACATATTTCCCCCTCCTTATTTCTTTAAATACTTTTATCTAAGGCTTGTTTAATTACATGGGTTGCTTAAAAGTTTTCCTGGGTTATGCGCTTTCTATATCGGTAAGCATTTAGCGCGAAGTTATATAATATGTCCCAACCTCTTTCTCCATTCAAAATCGTAAGGCTTTCATCCAAGTTGATTGAGGCAACTCCAAAGCAGCTCCTGCGGATCTCCTTCAGGACTGGGCATATTCCTAAATCGTTTGTTAATACACAATGAAAACGAGAAACCGCGACGGCTTATTTGACGGCACAGTGACAAAACATAACATATTTCTAAAATTTGTCAACTTTATTGCACATAAATAGTTTATATTTTAAAACAAGTAGTTATTAGCTTCGAGAAAAAAAATGTCTATTCAACAGCGTGTCATAACTCACAACACCGATTGACAGAATAATCGTCAACCTCGGCGAGGATTATTGAATTCTTCGAAAAGCCCGGCGCTCGAGACAGCGATCCCGCCGGTATTGTGGACCACCCCATACATTAGCATTGATTGAAATTCATTTGAGAGCTCGCCCGAGACCCTCGCTCGCTCTCTCGCTCTTTATGTGAAACAGCCACCTATGTTAGGTGAGCCACCTATGTCATGAAGCTGACAGCTAGGTACGATGTCATTGCAAACGATTGTTGGGCTGAAATATTGGGCGGATTTTATTTTATATTATTGATGAATGACCAGAAACTGTGATATCTTGGTTACCGTAGAATCTCACGCCATAAATTTGGTCATAACTATGCAAATTTAACACATATTTAGGTTAGGGAATTGCAGCCATTTCTGGCTCATTTGAACTTCTCTTGGTTTTCTTTAGTTGGATTGGTTTTTCGACCGACATAATGATCACCCAAAATTCAATACACAATTGACCAAATAGAATTTTGGGCTATTATTCATTTTATGGATTTTAGGGGATTATAGTTAACTCGGAAAATTAGTCACTTAAAATTTTGGCCGAATGTTCACAATTTTTTGGGCGATTGTTCGTTTTTTATGGCGATTCTTCATTACGAACTATTGATTAAAATTTTGGAGCGATTATTCACTTTTTTGGTTTTGGGTGATTGTAACTAAGGCGATTGCTCGTACAGCCACCTTTTTGTACCTAATGGCCTCTTTAAAACTTGGGTCGTGCGTGGGTACCATGATTCTCGATCGAGTCACGATTGAAAAAATAAAGTGCTAAATTGAAGTTCTTCAAAAAGTTGTTAAAGCCGCCCGTCCCAGTTTGCTTTTCGCGTATTGCATAACAGTTATTTTTTAGGTTGGGTATGATTGACTGAATGATTGACGGATACTGTAAGTTTGACGGGAAAAAATGCGACATAACACAATGATTAGACGATAACACGTTGACTGTGTGTTTTTCAGGATAAGAGGTGGGGAACAATTCCAGATCCAGAGTATTGGCAGTATGACAACAGTTAATGTTTAGGAATCTACGTTTCCTTTTTTACGAGTTGTGTGACGTGTGAGGTTATAAGCCGTAACTAGAGTGACGGGAAACAATTCAATTGATGGAGTTAGGCAGTTCATCGAACTTGTCACATGTTTGTTCACTACACAAACTGAGACTTTAATAAAAAAAGGCAGAGATGTATGGTTTGTCTACGGACAGTGACTATTGAATTCAAAATAGAGACTGGTGTTTAGTTACGCCTATATGAAATTAGGCCCCAATGAAAAATAGCTCCAAACTGAAAATGAAACAACGAAAAATTGTCAAATTGGGACCATTTTTATTTTCAAAATTCGGGCAATTTTTCATTGTTAATGAGACTTTTGCAAAATGTATTTTCGCGCCAATGAAAAATTTTTCGAACTATAATTGAAAAATCCTCCCAATATTGAGGCTATTTTTCATAATGAAAAATGGCGCCAATTTCAAAAATGAAAAATCACCCCAAATTAATAAAAAACGCCCCAAAAAATTTTGATTCAATTTCAGTTTAAAAAAAAAGTGAGACTTGAAATTATGCCGATAGCAGCGCCCTGAGCACCTGCATGTGAGGCGGCAGGCCGGTCGGGGCGCGGCGTATGAGTCAAAGAGACGCCCGAAGTCTTTTTTTATTAATCAACCAAACACTGTTTAATTTCCGGCATTTTGAGTTCGGAAATAATACTTTGCTTGGGTGGTTCTACAAACGAGAGACTCCGGGTATCTCTTCGACTCATACGTCGCACCCGGCCGGTGTTGGTTAAAGTAGGTACAAAGCGTTCAGAAAGAAAGCTACCTAATAACATTAGCTACAACATTTTGAAATAATCGTTTCCAAACTTAATTTTTTGAGCGTATTTAAAAAGTCGATGTAAGAAAGAGCTTGTTTAAGGTACCGTTAATGCAAAAATCGGCCCAAAGAATTAAAAACAAACAGCCAATGCTAGCATAAGTGGTTGTGCTGTGCTTTTGGAAAAAAGCCTAACGGAAACTGAAAAAAAAAAATTAAAATTGTTTTATGGATTTGAAATTAAAAAATTAGAAAAAAGATCAAAAGAACGCATGTCTCCGCCGCTATCTCCCAAACGGTACATATAAAGCATAATTTTTAAATAAATAACGGCCACAGCCCATCTTCTAAAAATTTATTCGAAGCTAGTTAACTATAGCAAACTGCGACTATTCAAAAGCTTCGAAGATTTGACTAAAAAACGTAATTCAATATTTTCGAAAACAATTTTTTAAAGGTTAGGAACCTCTCTTGACGTCTCTTCACTTGACGTCCTTTAACTTGTTATGACGATTTTTTTTAAATTTGTCCGAAGCATGTAACGTTTACAAGGGGAGCTAACTGCATTAAAAATGTTTCAAAATTGCCGTTTCAAACCTAGATTTTTTTATTAAGTCGCGTTGTCACAAGGAATAGGAATAGAAAGAGAAACAGAATTTCATACATTAGCAACGCAAAAAGCATTCAGCGAATTTATGTTTCATTTGCTAATGTATGGGATTCTGTTTCTGTTCCTGTTTTACGTTGCTTGTGACAAAGCGGCTTTACCGAGAAGGAAAAAGTAATTGATCTTGATCCATGTCTTTGTTTACCAATGCAGCATTCCCAATTCCCATTACATTCGCCAATGCAACATTTCTATGGCTACGCACATAACAAAAAAATGTATATTGTTGTCTCTTTCTTATTCCGCCTTTTTCTGCGTTCTATTTTTTTTTTTTTTGATTAAATAAAGTTTCAGTTCTCTGTTATTCACAATTTGTGTCGAACGCGTTTTTTATTATTTCGGACGGAAAACTTTTCTTTCAGCCACTCAAGACGCGAAAAAGGGACTCGGAGAACCTACACGATTAAACACGAAAACAGTCTTAAAAGTGGACTTCATTTAGTCTAGCTTGAGGGCTTTATTAGACATTTCAACAATCAGTTCGAGAATATGTCAACCACACTAACTGTTCCACTCCTCGGGAACAAGTACAAGGCTCTTCGTTAAAAAGGCTTTGAAATAACTTAACTAAGTACCTATAGTAGTTGTTAAGCTAAAACTGTTTTACCAACCTGTACTGTACAATTCCAAGTTAGATCCTATGCCTGGAAAGAACACAATGGACAATTCAGTGAAATACACACGTTCTTATGGGAAGCGAAGTACATCACCAAGTTCTTCTATAGGCCGCTTCCCATACTTCAACGTCACGGATGCACGGATGCAACGGATTCATTAGGCTGAAAGGCAACTCCCATGTCTGGGCAGGTGCCCCAAAAATGCACTTCACCTGTTGGACAGGATACAAAAACGGGCGTCAAAGCTTTTTGGCGACAGAATCATAGGAAAGTCTATTCACTCGCTTGAACACCGACGAAATGTTTCCTGCCTGTCACTGTTTTATCGCTTTTTCCACGAACAGTGTTCCAGCGAAATAGCCAATTGCATTCCTCCCCTCAAGACATTCAACCGTAATACTCGTCAAAGATCGAATGCGGACCAGTTCACCCTCGAGCCCACTTTCGGACGCACAGTAAAGTTCAGAGGTTCTTTCATAAGCCTAACAACTCAAATATGGAATGTCCTACCACAATCAGTCTTTCCTACTCATTACAATTAACAACTTTTCAAAACAAGAGTGCACCGGCACCTCTCCTCCTCTTCCTCTTCTTCTATTCCTTTCCGCTCGTGAGATGTCTTACATTAAAAGGGTAGCCCTTATTCATGAGTAGGCTATTCATAAAAAAAAAGTTATTCAAAGCCAGACCTACTCTTGGGTAGAGGCAGAATAATTTAAGGGTTATAGTTAGATGCCCTGCAAACGTATAAGAATTCTTTTGCAGTCCAGTTAGGCTTTCTCTGTCAATTCGACCTTAATAGTTAGTCACTTACTGGCTAATAGCTTATAGTACCTGATCGCGGTACTTTTAACTAAGCGAAAGAAGCTTAAACAACTACAAAAGAGATCAGTTTCTGGATTTATTAAATGCAGACGGTAACGAGTTGCATAAAAGTACGTTAAACTAAACTTAAGCCATAATCAATCAGTCTTTGTTAATTGATTGAGTGTTTTTTCGTTGTTCTGGCATTAACCGTATTTTGTGGGTTTTAAAAAGCTTAATACATTGCAACTGTTTGCTCATGTGTTTGAGGACTTTTCGTAAGGTATTTATTAAATTGGGTTAAAATGCCCTCAAAAGGCAGCATATATATACCACGGGACTAAGGTAGAGTAGGTATGATGTTGTGAATATTGTTTATCTAAAATTGTCGCCTCGTGACGTAGCTATTCAGGTAAAATATTTCTTAGTGAAATTAAACAGTGGCGCGCATTATGCAAGTTGCGTTCACTTGACGGCATACGCACAGGGCGAAAAAATAAATCCACCCAGAGTATCATGTCCTCAATCCTGCAAAAGGCTGGAATTCTTATGGCTGATCTGAAGTTCTGATGGCTGGAATGCTTTACCAAAACAAAAAACAGTTTTTCTAAAGGGTCGTAGGTAGGTATTTAAAGTCAATTTTAAAATGCAGTCTAAAAGCCACACAAACTTATTTCTTCGAGAAACCTGCTCGCGTTATTCCAATCAAATTTCTTATCAAATCTTACGGTAAACTCAATTGAAATCGATTTCAAAATAATAAATAAAAAAAAACGACGCCTTTCATAGAAAAGTCTTATCAGTTCAACGTGTTATCTCTCGAGAGAGGAATTTACAAGCAAACAATTTGTTTGCCGCCAAAACTGATATCATGCAGCGCACCAAATGTTTATTTTTTGTGTCATTGGTTATTTCCCTTAGTTTTTTTTTTTAATGCCCCCAACTGCCATACCTATTCCGTCAACATTCACGAACAAGTTGATCAGTGATCGTTGCAGGTCGATCCTCTCTCAGAGTAAACAATACCAAGAATGACATCGTATGGTCTACCTGATGAGACTAAATGACGAATGAGCGAGGACATAGTGTTAGTGTCGTAGATAAAGAGTGGTAAGGCACCCTGATGGTACATGTACTAAGAGGTGCACTTGACACTATCGTACACTGAAACCTGAGTTCAATGAGAATGAAAAGGGCACAGTGGGTTGTTTCTTATCAGCGTGAATTGAGGACTTAAGAGCTCAAAAACTCCCGCACCATCAGCGTTTACCACAAAGACTGACTAATGACGTCTTGCCATTGACCTCCTGCCAGAAGGAACCCCTCAAAAGAAGTAAGAAAATTCAACGAAAAGTACCTTCGCGAGACACAAAGACCCATTCCCTTGTCTAAGTTTCTCCATTAACGAGCCACCATATTGCCTATATCACCAGCAGCTCTATGGCAACTCCCCCCTCACAATGCATTCGCTCGTATATCGAATAAAATTACAGGGGTACAGAAACGAAATTATCGCAAAGTCATCAATTATCCAAGTCGCTCGCTGCACGTGTTCGAACCCCAAAAGTGCTCATAAATTTTGAAAGGCACACATACACACAACACAACCATCACAATATCCCAGCACACGGCAGGATTGACGCCCAGATACGATTTTTGCTTGCAACCCAAAAGAGTATCTAGTTACAAGTAGGTACGACAAGTAAACAAATTGGTTTTATTCAAAACCAGTGATACAAATTCTCGCGTGCAAACGTTCGAATGCATTCAATTTGAGTGTGTGTATGTGTAAATATTGTATAAAACTACAGCTAGGTATACACAATTATGCATGCATTTATGAATTTTTCAACGATAAACAAAACCTTTACTCGAACAGCGGAGTATCTGCGATTATACTTTATGCTTCAGTAACTCACCGGTTCGCAACGAAAAAAAAAGTTCAGGGGGATTGTGCACATGCCTGCTTCTATACAAGGCTTTTGTGTCATTTCGAAGCCTTCGAGTGCATCTGATTTTGAGAAAAGAAAGGACCTGCACGAGTCTACTTATGCAATAGTCATACAGATGCGAATGCCTTGATGCATTGACATCCCTCTCGGGGTGATTGCATGACAATTCTGCTGAGTACCTTTCTAATTTCACTTTCAATCTGTAAGGCATTGATTTTTTTTTCTCATTAATTTTTGCAAAAGAATTCTGTTCCAGTAACAAGGCGCCTTTTGTAAGCTCTCATCCTTTGTGTGCAATTTCTTAGGGTATGTATCGTGAACATGCAGATGATATACTAGTCGTAAAGTGTGTGCTTCAAAACGATTTACCTGTAACTATTATTAATTGCTCGTATACCTTGACACATTTTTCAGCTATCGTTAAATGTACAGCTACTAGAATCTTAAGAGAGTGCGATTGTTAACGTCGCATAAGGAAATTAACAATATGCAAAGCTTTAGCGCATGGCATGCAATCTTTTCCGTTGCATGTTTGCCTTCATTGGAAAAAAGCAAAGTACCTAAGTGGGCAAATGTCACATGCATCAAATGTGCTTAAGTGGAGGACGGTGTCATGAGCCACGTTGCCTTTTACGAGGAGACACTCAAATTTATTGGTGTTCCGCAAAGAGGTTTGATAATCCCATAATCTGTGATAGTTTGCTTTAAGTTTCGTTATTAAAGAACAGCTTTATGTCGAGCGACAGAGCTGAGCAAAATTAGAGAAAAAAAACTCACAAATTCTATTTTTTTTATAATTAATTCTGAGACTTATGCAAAGCATCTAGTTATAAACTTTGCACATTTAAACAAAATAAGGGACAATATAAAACCGCTTTAACTCTCAAACTCCCACTTATATCACCTCTTTTTGAAACCTTTTGGAAAAAAAATGGAAAAACCGATTTACCAAGGACACAAGACACATTCCAAATGGAACATCCATCAAAATTCTACCCATTCACATTCCTAATCGGCATCCTGGCATTTGATACGTTGATGGAAATCAATATTTCATTTGTATTTTAATCCATTCAAAAAGAGTAGGTATCTCGTGCGCTTATCAACAAATCTATCGGTGTTCAGGAAAAAAAGCTTAAAAAGAACATAATCTCCTGTTTGGGTTTTTTTTTCCCCCATTTTTGTCAAAAGCATCAATCAAAATGGGGATAGGGTTTAGTTAATGCCAACCTTATTCCCCATGAGGGCGCATAAGCTACATTTTGTGTATATATATATCCTACCGATTCGATGACTGCTTACCTTCATTTCTTGTTTAAAGATACCTTCATCAAATGTTCGTGTCCCTTATCGGGTTTAAACGCTTCTGAGTATCGATGATAAACCACTTTAACCATATTATCGGGCAAATGAGGAAGATATCCGGTGTATGCTTGTGAATCATCTTTCTTTTCGCCTTGTTTTTATGTGCCTAACTACCCGTACCTATCCGCTCTGGCTCAATATTGATTTCAAAATTTACGTTTACCTACATTTTTGTATCATGTTGAAATATTAAAAGTATGAGAGTTGACTGTTTTGGAAAACGATACTTTCACCTTCTTTTCGTATTGAATTGAAGAAATTTTAAAACCTACCTTATTCGCTGGAGCTAAAGTGCCATGCCGTGTGATACTCAACTAAAAAAGCGGCCCAAATTGCTTTGTATACCATTGACAGCTTTGATTGACTTTTAAATTCAGTATTAGCTTCTTTCAATGTTAAAGAATTAAAACGTTATTTCAATTCGACAAGAAGATTTGAAGAGAAGCAAGTAAGTAAGAGCAAGAGTTCGTCTGTAACGAACTTCTAAATACCCGACCCTCTTTACCCATTAACACCAAATTTAAAATTTTTTGTCTGTTTCATATGCTGAATGTCAATTATTTATATTGACCACGCCCCTAAAAAAAGGCGTAGGCTGAAAACTAAAATCAATTAACACTCATTTCGTTGGAATCACGAGAAAATGTGTTAAAAGCAAATGTTAATACTAAAAAAAACAGTTTTTTTTTTCCAAAAACGCCCCCTAAAAGTGGGCGGAGTTCAATGCTTTGTATGCAACAAACTTAGCAAATGGTAATATCTTTAACATTTGTCATAGAATTTTTTTTTCAATTTAGAATGAATTTCTCGAGAAATCAGGTTTTCAAAGATTTCAGATGTTAAAAGTGAGCATGATCAATAGAGTGGGCGGTTCGGTTTTTGTATAATTAAAGGCTTCTGGTCGATATTGCTCTCCACCAAAATTTAAGTTCATATGTTTTGTCTATCTTGACCGAAAGCATTTTGAAATAAAATGTAAATTTAAGGTTGTCTGATATTCAAGCTAATTGTGGGCGTGGCTGTGGGCGGATCTCCTAAATTTTCATACTTTGCCTGAACAAAATGAGAACCAACGCTGCAAGTTTCAGTTTACTAGCTCAATTTTAAAGACCTCAAAACTGCATACATACGGACAGACGGACGGACATGTCTTAATCGACTAACCCGTCGGTCTCGATCATATCCCTAAAAGGTTTTAGGTGAACATTTCACTGTGTTACAAACTATGCATTAAAATTAATATACCCTCTTGTTGTAGGTTAAGCTACTCTATGTGTATATAATTATTTTTGAGAATATTTAACATTCTGCTTTAAAATAATATTGTGTGATAGGTTTAAAAACTTGAGGTTAGAAACGGCAATCTTAAAACCTTTTAAATGCAGTAAACTTGCGTTGTAAACGCTTAATCCTTCAGCCAAATTTAAATAAGATCGTCATTACCATTCGACTAGCAACCTTGAAAAAATCGTTTTCGAAATTTTTTTTACGATTTTGAGTCAAATCATCAAAGTTTTTGAAAATTCGAAGTTAAGCTTTATATAAAATTTTAGAAGATGGACCTTGCCCGTAATTTATTTCAAAGTTCACAAGGGGAGACATACCTTGTTTTGACCTTTTTTATAATTTTTTAAATTTCAAATCCATAAAACTACTACATTTTTCGAATTTTTCTTAGTTCCCGTTTAACTTTTTCCCGATAGCGCAATTACCTCCGTAAGCATTGGATACTTTTTTAAGATTCTATGTTTAATGGTTGTTTCGTTGTTTTAAATACGCTTCGAAAAACTAAAGTTTTTCTGACGCAGTTTGCAGTTTGTTTTGTACTTTAACTGAATCTGAAAAAAATCGCTTTTATTGTTAAGATATCTTCTAGTATCTTCTAGTATTTAAAAAAAATTGAAAATGCTTTTCTGTTTTTGAGTTAAATCACAGAAGGTTTTGAAACTTTAAAATTCGCTATAACTTTCCTTAAAAATTTGAATTACTTCTGATACATGTGATTTTGTTCATATAATTTGTCCGAACAAGACCAGAGATAAGGGAGGGCACAGTTTTTTCATAAATTTTTGCGATTTTTTTTTTTTTGGAAAATGCGTCAAAACGGCATTATTAAAACTCTTTTGGAAAAATTTAACTTAAGCACTTGGTATATTTTGAGTTGCTTTATATGTGTGTTCAAAATTGATTTTATGCACGAAGCAGTTCAAAATTTATGGCCTCAAACACTTTGAAAAACGTCACCCATTATTCAACTCTTCATTTCTCGAAAACTTTTCAATATTTTCAAAAGATTCAATTTTTTTATTAAAGTTTAGCATCTACTTAACCTAAGTTTCGCTTTTCTTGTTCTTGCCTGCCAAAAACTTCTTAAGAAAAAGTTCAACATTTGGTCAAGTTTCCCATGAAATTTCAAACTGTATTTAAACCGCCAATAACGGGTATGTCACAGTTGGAGACTTTTTGAACCCTTTTTTTTCAAATTTGTTGTGGGGCTTAGTTATTTCCTTATCGAAAAGCGGGGCTTTTTTCCGTGGGAGTTATTTCACCGCACCGTAGCGATACCATAAGAGGTCCTTTTTCCACTTTTGGACGAATCGCTAAAAATGTCGCATTTTGGGGCTATATTAGTTGTATATTTCTGAAAGTGAAAAAAACTTCCTTGTTTTTTACAGTAAGTTTAGTTTTAACAGTAATCTTGTGGTTTTGAGATGCAGAAGCTGTCAATGTCGGTAGGTATTTACGCATTTTCGTTCTGCCTTCGCTGCTTTGGTAGTAAGGATCTTGTTTCTGCGGGCTAAACACGTGCTCAGGAGTTTATTTAAAGTGGTAACAGAAGTTTCTAAGTTTTTTGTTGGTTCGTAAATTTTGTTTGGAAATGGAAAATAAAAGAAGAAGTTATTTTCGCTAAATAAGCAATTTTTTCCTGTTCCCGTCTTGTACTCATTAGTACGAATTTTTCTATAATCCGAATACCCCCTTGTAATAATTGAATAAGATTAACTAGGCATTACTGTACCTATTTAGTCGAAAATTTTTTAGCTTAAATACCTTTAGACCTTAAAAATATTAACTTGAATACCTTTTAGTGACCGGAAGCAGTGAACAACATGTTTTTGTGCTACCATAGTTTGAAAAATCTGAACTTTTTTCGAGAAACTAATTGGACGCAAATCAGTTCGGATTTCCTAAATTTAGTTTGGTGAGAAGGAGAACATATGGCAGGCGGACGATTGATTCACACTGAGCTCTGGCTCATAAATATTTTTCATTAAAACTCTACTTTCTAAGCTTTGATATGTAGGTAAAGTCGTTCGAACAAAATGATTGTTTTCTTAATGTTCTTGTGAATGTTTTAAAAAAAATTATGAAATAGTTAGGTACCTACTGAACAAAAAATGAACAACTTGAAAGATACTGAACATTTATATGTTTTTGTCAACTAAATAATTTATAATGAACGTCATCTTCGAATACTGAACTGTTCATTGATCTCACCGATCTTAGATTTGGTTCAATTTCGCCATTCGTACCTACCCTACCTACCTACTGTTCCCTACAAACTATCGCCACGCCACTGATCACACTAGTTATTCTCTCTCATCAGTGTATTGAAATGGAAACAGAACTGCAGGGAATCCCAGCAGCAAGCACCACAGAGCACAGAATATACGTAAAAAACCTGTTTTCTTTTCAGCATCGCGTGCGCGACTCATTTCATTTTCCCTTTGGCATAAAACAAACACCAACACGATCATTCAACATTGCACATGATCGCCCTTCATTCCAGTATTCCAGTATACCTACCTACTCCAGTTAGTTTTTTGTTTTGTTTTTATAGTTTGTATTCTGTTTTCTGTTCTGGAAAATATTGTTCTCCGCCATCTCCATACCATCCCATCACCTCACCATACACACATTCCTTTTTCACCTCTTCCTTGAGTTTCAGAGTTCGATTCGATCTACACTACCACGCGGAGTTTTTAAAACTGTTTTGTTTTTCTTTTTCTTTGTTATTCCTCTTGTCGTTGTCTGAGTAAGTGAGTAATATTCTCTTTAATCGCATTGGAAATTCAACTGGAACGACTCAATTTCAAAGTAAAATAAAAACTATCTGCTCTTGCAGATAACTATTTAAAAAGCAAATATCAAAAATGTAACTACATTATCATGATCATAATTCATGTATCGTTTGTTTAGATGTACATATGTGTATAGGTAGAATCTTTTGACAAAATGACTAGCCATTATTTTGAGTTGCCACGCAAAATTTACTGGGAAAAATTAGGGTGCTTTAAGATGTAGAATCCTAATAATAAATCCTAATTCAAAGAATCCTAATAATAAATTACATTTTAAATTTTTTTTATAGTTTTACGCTATTCACATTGAATCATAAACTGAGTTTTTGGCAAAAAGCTTATAGGGTATTTCCACCGGACACTAATCCGCGATTAAGACAAATCATCCTTAAATAACCTCTAAATCACGAGATTTACCATGCGAATATTATAGTACATTTACATCGAGCCTAATTTCAGCATTTAAGCTAAATTCAACATTTCACCCTGAATGTTCAGCGTCTCGCCATATATTTTTCAGGATTTATAAATGTTGAATTTCAGTTAAATGCTGAATTTCGCCTGGGCATTTGAAAGTTGGTCGAATTGAACATGCCTCTCAAAATTCCGAACCTCTTATTTTTAAGAGAATTCAAGGCAGTTGACAGAAAATACTCAAACAAAACATTTGTAATTTGACATAAATCGATAAAAATGCTCTGGGACGTATATTTCAAAACAAAAAATAAGTCAGTAATAACGACAATTCCCGCTTTTTGGAGTAATTGATGATTCAGATTTTGACCTCGATTGCCATTTGAAACGCTGGAACTCCAGTATAAACGGCAAAATTGGATTTCGAAAATTTTCCACTAAATTCAGAATTAAGGGGGTCGGTGTAGATGTAGTAATAATTTCTTCACGACGAGATTAAAAATTAGCTGCGTAATTAATCTCTTCCACGCAAGAATTCTTAAAACAAACCGAACAGAATTCTATGTGTTCTGTGCGTTTTCTGACGAAACAAAGCAAACACCCTTTTATTGACAGCTGGGTAACATCAACTCAGTCGTGTTTCTTGCGTGGTGTAAAGGGATGGGCAGAACGGCTGATATTGCTGTTGATGTGTATGTTCCTGTCAAAAAAGTTAAATGTAATAAGGTGTGCACACTGCAAAATTATGATGTATGTTAATATTGATACTGTTATTATGCTGGTTATTATCGATGAAGTTGGTCAACTATCAACTTTGTGGACTGAAATCCCAAATCAACTATTTTTGAGTTATTTCGTTGCAAAAAAAAAAAAAAACGGTGGCAATTTAAAATAAATTTAATTGTTTCTGAATTGGACTTGCCCGAGAGATAAAAAAACATCACGTTTACTAGGAGATGCGCAGATGACGTGATGTCAAAAACGAAAGCATACGCCAAGGTAATCTCCTCTATTCGGGTGGAAACACTTTGTAAATAACGTCGTGTGGTTTCGTTTTGAGCAAAAACTAGGAGGTTACAAAAACAGAAAACTTTAAAAAAATATAATGTGAAAACTCATGTTTTTGATTAAGGTAGGTAGGTTATGGGAGTTTACGCAAAAACTTGGTTTATGTTCCAGGCTCATGTACAAGGCTTTTACCTACATAGTACATAGTAAAGTAGGTGTCTTACGCGGGTGTCTGAAAAAATCTTAAAGGTACGAAAGTCTAGAACAGATAATGGGTATGTGTACAGGGTGTCCCGGAGCTGAACGTCAAAACAATAACGGGTAATATGGGAAGTCTTGCCCATACCTACTGGAAAAAATAATAAAACGAAATCTTTAAGTTTAGTTTTTTTTTTTGATATGAAGTGTCTAAGTTGGCTAGGAAGAAGCACAAGCAAGCGAGATAGATTTTTTCTATTATTTTTCCCAGTACGGGTAGAACCTTACCGAGTTACCTTCCTGCTTGTGCTAACTCTAATAGGCTGGTTCCACCGGATATTAATCCGCGGTTAAGAAAAGTCTTTTTTAAACATAAATTTAATAATCTCTAAATTTGGATAACAGTTTTTTATAGCGAATTTTGTGGTATTAGTGAATTATCATTTGAACGGTGCAATTAAACTCCATTCTGCTTGCATTACGTCAACAACATCTGCATTAACAAAAATGTCGGCGAGTCACATGTTTAGACACACGAACATCAACCATTTGTCGATTTGCTAAATAAAGTTTAATTGTTTTGTTTAAAAATGAAACCATTCCACAGGTAAATCTTCTTTTTATACCCGACCCAGGGTATATTAAGTTTGATGTATAGTTTGTAACGCAGTGAAATAATCACCGTAGACCCCTAAGACCTTTTAGAGATATGAATGGGACCGACAGGAGAATCGATTAAGCCATGTCCGTCCGCCCGTCCGTCCGTCCGTATGCTAACAACTTTTAGGCCTTAAATTTTAGGGCAGAGAGCTGAAATTTTGTGGGTTGGTTGGAAGTCCAGTCCTTCAGATCAAGTTTGAAAATAAGCTGAATCCGCCCACAGACACGCCCACTACAGGCCTGTATGTGCGACCATCTCAAATTAAAAAAAAAATACATTTTGCAAATTTTAGCTATGTTACAATGGCGTTAGCGCATTCATTTTTGGTACGTAACATTGCCTTATAATTGTCTTTAAGGTAGCCAAAAAAATATCAGCTTTTTCATTAGTCACGCCCACTTTTTAAGGGATTTTAGCTTAAAATGACTGTTTTTCAATAAATATATTTATGAAGTTTGACAAAAAATTATATAACAAAAGCTGTAGATATAAGCATTTTCTAACTTTTATGTATATATTGTATGTGCCACCGCCCACTTTTGTGGGCGTGGCTTAAAAAAAAGTGTTTCGGAGTTTTAGTCCGAAATGTATGCAACCACCTAGTATAAAGCATTCAACAGTTATATTTTTATATCCCGCCCACTTTTTGGAGGCGTGGCAGTTTTCTTTATGGTATGGTCGGGTATTTTGCAATCCGTCGTAGATGGCTTGAAGCTTTTGCATACCCACTGTTGCACTTTCCCACTTGTTTCTTTTGGAAACGTTTTGGGATTAACTTCTTATTTTCCCGTGTTAATCCCTGTTTTATATGTGGTGGAAACACGCTTACGACAGTTTGAGTCTTGTGCAAGGTTACCGAAATAGCCAGCCTATGATAGATCTCTCACAAATATTTTTTCTTTTGTGATTTTTAAAGCTCACAATTTTTTTGCCCCGTGTTGGAAATGTCATCGTCATTCTCTTTTGACAGCTGAAATGACAAAAAAGAGCTGTTTGGTGGAAACACGTTGAGATTTATTTAAAATCTTTTAACGATCGCTAATCTCCGTTTTGGGAACGCTTATGATCTAGAGTGTATTAGTGCGAAGCAATTCTAATCCGTTGACCAAAAATAGCGAACGATTTTGAATTCTCAGAACAGTTGAATTAAATATTGGAATAATAATCGGGCCAGCGATTGTCGTATTCCAACATTGCTTCAACTCTCGAACCACAGCGAATATTTCACAAAATTTATTGCAACAACATTGCTTGCTCTTTCTCCTTTGTCCATTCTCTTTGCAAGCTTACAATTTGGATTCTGTTTGGACACTGGTTCCAAATTAAATACCTCCGAACGGTTTTGTTACTTTTTTTTTGGAGAAGTCTCGTTAAAACCGGGAACACAATGTAAGAGACTCATCATGCTAAAAGATTCTCTCCTGCTCGTCGCCTTCATTCAGGTTTCTCTTGGCAATAATTTTTAATTCTCACAAATAAACCAACAACAAAACTGCGATGCCATTTAATCTCTTTTGTAAAAATGTTGAAAGTGCTAGTCTGCCACGATGGTCCTTCTTCCTTTTCATTGCTGGTTTTTGTGTCGCCTTCGTAGTGGACGCTTTCGCCGTCATGCCATTGTTAAAAATAATCTCTGATGTGCCACTCTTGGCCACGCAACGTTTCACCCACAAAAAAGCGGTGTATACACAAAAAATAATAATAAAAAGCCAAACTTTACTACTTGGGTAGAAGCGCTCTGGCACTGACATCCTGTCCGTTCACATGTGGAGCACAAACACGCATATGCATAAGGAACAAGCACTGTGAAGGTGCCCCCTTTGGTAAATGAATATTTTATCATAACAAAACGGATGAAAGAACACTACACAAAAAAAAATTCGCCGAAATCTTAAACTTGCATGGAATACCATGTAGGATACCGGCAGGTCCTTTCACGAAAGTCATAAAATTCATCACATGTTGAATTTATTTTTGTTTTCATCTTCTAATCGTACTGCTTCTGCTTTTTTTCATCTTTGGCATCAGCTCTGCTCGTTTTGTTTGTCTGACAGAGGAACCTAAGCTCCTCCTGGCTCGTAGCAAGGATATTATGATGTGTGTGCGCTTTTCTTAGAATTTTAAATCTTCAACAACAAAGGCGAACAAAAAGACCAAATTAATTTAGTAAAAATAAATTGCATTAGGATCTGCCTTTCTTTTCATCATCGAAACAGATAAAAAAGAGGATGAAGTGTGAGGGCACGCAAAGGATTTGCCCGTTCGCGCTATATCACTAAGGGAAGATTTTTTTTATCTAAAATGAGATTGAATTCCATTCTTAAAGCCAATAATAAGTTGAACATTGGGAGTCTTCCCTTCGAGGGTATCGAAAATCGAGGAAGTGGAAAAAAGTTAATAAGAACAAGAAGAAGAAAAAACTCAAGGACCCATCTTACTTGAACGTGCCAAGGATATACGTTTCTATCTTTCCACCCACCACCGTGGGACTATTTTGGTCAGTCCACCGACTGTAAGGGTGAGAGAAAAACAATTCTCATGTCACACAAAATTCCAGGACATGATGATGTTACCTCACATCAGGGAATATCCAACTTCGACCGCAAGGTAACCACTGCTTCTCCACAGTCAACAACTTTTGAAAAGACCCCTCTCTCACATACATTTTTGTTTTCAATTTCGTTTTCAATTTCAAAAGTGACATGTCAAAGACATTTCAACACCACACATGTCAACCAAAACGAAGGAAGAAAGAAAAATTGATCCAAATAAAACGTTTTTCCCGTCTTTTTCTTCCCGAAAATGTGCCAAAGTGGATTTTTTGATCTCCAAATAGCAACAAAGTAGCACCACCACCACCGCAATACAAAAATGAAAAGTAAAAAGGAACAAGAAAAAAAAATAATATCATAGAAAAAACAGTTGCGAAAAAAATGAAACACAAAGAAATCAAACAAATTTGACGCACGTATTGGAAACAAAAAGTATATCCGCACACATTCAGCAAGGACGACAACAACTGAAAGTGAACTCCGTGAAGAAAATTAAATTTTAAACAGCCTTGATCTAGTTTTTTTTTTTTGTCCCTAAAATGATTCTCTCCTTCTACTTTGATTACTTTCTGCTTTTGCTGTCAATAAAAGCGTTTCCTAGCAAAAATTTGTCTGAGAATGCTTTTTCCAATCAGTCGCAATTTGAAATCTTTGAAAATAGAAAATATGTAATAAAAATTGAGTGGGTTCATTTGGGAGGTTTGGTGGTGTACTACATTTACTCTAAGGCGACAATATAATGCAGGACTTTAACAAAGAACGTTTAAAAATCTTGATTGTATGGCTGCAGTACCTGAAAATTGACTCACAAAAGACTGCTTGCATTCGTTAACAGGTTTCTAAGTATATAAGTTTAAAGACATTCTGGGAGAATCGTGATTTAAATCTTCCCCAGAGAGGAACTGTGAAGCCTCAGTTAGTCCTTGTGTGAAAATTTCACTTAATTTGCGGTTTGTTTAAAAATCCCTCTATGCCCAAACAAAGTTCAGCTTTCGCTTAATCATCAACCCTGTAGGTAGGCATACGTAGGGCGAAAATCAGTGAGGTAGTCAAATTTGTCCAAAAAATACATTTGTCATCGATAGCTCAATTGGTTCACACCGTACAGGTGAAGTCACACAGGATCGTGCCTTCCGGCTGAGTAAAAAAATCTTTTTTTGTCAAATTTGGTTCACTCTACGACAAACGCTTTGGTCGAAAAATACTTTGTCATCTTTGGTCAGTGCTTAATTGGCTAACGCCGTACTAGTGATAGGTGAAGTAAGCAGGATCGTGCCTTGCGGTTAACATTAAATTTTTGAATCGATATTTCATTCACTCTGCGCCAAACTCTGTAATCTAGCTTATTTTTACCTATCCTAAACCCTTACGTGTTGACATCCAAAATTATTATTTATAGCAAAAGCAACAACCCAAAACTTGAGTATAGTAATTAGTAATCGCCTGTATTTACATGTTAATCCCTTGAGTTATTCAAAAGGGTTGATGAAGCTCAATTCCAATATCACATGTCGTTCCCACACATGATGCCAAAACACGGTCGAAAATCATAAATTTATGAGCCACACATGCTCTGGTTGGATGACCCTTTGCATCACCATCAGCAACAGCAGTAGCAGCATACCTTGGGAAGTGAAATGGGTGGGTGAGATGGTAAATTATTCAAAAATGTTCGTCTGCCTTGTTCGTTATTTTTTTTTTTTTCTGTGCGTCAGATTTATTGGACATATTTTGACAACAACCACACCAGCATAAGCTAAGCATGTTATGTTTCTTGTTTCAGGTTGAGTCCTTGTTTGCATACAAAAAAAAACCAACAACAAAGCGTGTCGGCTATTTTAATTATCTTATGGTGGTTTGGGGTTGGCTTTTTTCCCACCCTGTGGTGTGTTGATGACACTTAATCGGCGGGAAAGGTTAAAAATCTGTTGCAAATCGCAATCAGTTGCAGTTTGGATAATTGGTTTTCACAGAAAAGGGGACTCATCTCATTTTTACAAGGGTTACAATGGAAAAGGGTGTGTTATGTTCAAACGAGCCGGTTCTATGGTGCTCAGAAACAGTGACGGTGGTTTTGTAAATTATTCAGTTAAAAGTACTTTGCATAATGGGAATTACATTTTGGTGTTAAAAATTATGAGGACGTGTGGCAGACGGTTTTAGTTGGCTGAAAAAATGTTAAGTGGGTTCGGTGTTATCTTGTGCAATCATGCAATTCCGCAGTAGATTATTAATTAAAAAACTAAAAAATTCCTAGTTGTGAATGAAAAGAAGATCAAAAAATTGCGACGTTAGCCTTGGTATAATCCCAATAAAACTGCAAAATCTACAAAGCAATCACAATAAAAAATGAATTGCCCAACGAATAACTGTACTCTCTCTAGTAAAAGTAACACTTTGCCTTTCGTTTTCAAATATATAAACACAGCGATTAAGTTTAAACTCTTTTCATAAAGCGCGATACCATTGCACTTAAATTTTATGGCACAACTCTATAACTAAGGCACAAGAGAAGTTTATCTAATTAAAAATGTACAACTTTCCCCAAGGATGTTGTTCTTCGTTTTTACTTTCTTTTGCGAAATTATCCGTTGGCGCCATTTAACTACTTATTCAAATGTCAATTTTTCATTTAACGACATTATTTGTCTCTCGGCTGTCACCAAAGCAGCAAAAAAAAAAAGAAAAAGAAGACTTTTCTAAGCGTGTAGAAGAAATAAAAAATGGTCTACAACTAGGCCGGAATAGTTTGTAATAAATCCAAGTTTTTCTCTATAGCTAATTTAACTTTTGCATACATTATCAAGTTTTTGCGGCCAGCGACGGCTTTGCTTTAAAGACCAACTTTATACGAGAATACGTGACTTTGCAAATTGTCTTGAGGATTTATGGCTTAGAGTCAGGAAATAAATTCTTACCGAAGACCAAATGGAGCGCAACGTTGACAACGAGTTCCAGTTGGAGTTGTGTAGTGGTCAGTGTAAAGAGGGCAAGAAATTTTGTTCTCAACACTTGAAGAGCAATTTCCCCAACAATACTTTCTTGGTGAACCGAAAAGTTTTTTTGTTTTTTTGCTTCTCAAGTGTAAAAAAAAAAATTGAAGGGTAGTCGTGGTCAAAATGAATCGAAAGTCATGTGCATAAGAGGCGCCCTTCTTTTTTCTTTGTGGCAAAGTTTTATCGATTACAATGCCAGGGGTTGGTAAATAATTGGATTCGGAAGTTTTGGCATTCGTTTCTATCGTCACTGACTTTTCGACAGCCTCGCACGTGGGTGGAATAATTTAGTTTGCGGGATTTTGTGTTAATTACGTATTGAACTGATGGCAATGCTGGCAAGTTGTCAAGTTGTTTATTATCGCATTCGATACAAAATGTTTACTTGATGATTGGGGTCAATGGTTCATGAACCAGGAATTTGATAGTTAAGGGCAAAGAGAACGTTTGAAAAGAGATCACATTGTTTACTTACTTAGTTAGTAAGCTGGCTGTTGAGGGTCTCGTTTTGGGAGCTTTTGAATATCTACGGCATCCGTGCTACAGTTCTTTATAGGGGGGACTTTGAAATCCATTCGGGGTCACCTTAACATATTTTTTTTTTGCACGGCCTTAAATCCCCAATGGCAAGAATTTGGGGTGAAAATCTTACTTGCTTACTTAAGGTGGTGCTACAGTCCGGGGTGGACCTGGGCCTCAGCCAAAAAGCTCTGGCTCTAGCTAGCCCTCTTCAGTTTCGCACGGGATTTCTTTTTCCGAAATAGTAAAACAAAGTGGGATTGTGGAACGGTGTGAATGTAAGCTTCAGTCCACCTGTTACGGATTGCAGAGTGAATAAAATAATTGCCACGCCTACAAAAAGTGAGCAGTATGAAAAGCTTTGTTTCAAATTGCTTTATGTAGGGTAGCAACATAAATATTGGACAGAGAACATGTGATTTCTGACTTAACAAGTGAGTAAGTGCAAGAGTTTGTCTGTGACAAACTTCTATATACCGGACCCTATGTACCATGTTACATCAAATCTTAAAGTTTCTTGGCCCGAATTCATATATTATTTGTATAGGTAACGCCCCCAAAATGGGCTTAAAATTAAAATCAATTAACTAATTGTAATTTTGTTGGAATCATGAGAAAATACGATGAAAAGGAAAAATATTTTAGAAAAAAACAGTTTTTCCCTGAAAACGCCCCTAAAAGTGGGCGGAGCTCAAAACTTTGTATGGAGAAACCTTAGCAAATAGTAATATCTTTAATATTTGTTATATAATTTTTTTTCGATTTGGTGTCAACTTTCCGAGAAATCGGGTTCTCAAGATCTAACATATTAAAAGTGGGCATGGTCGATATTGTTGGCGGTCCAAGTTTTGCCTTTTTAAAGGTCTCAGGCCAAGCTCAGTACAAAAGTTTAAGTTCCTGTGCCTTGTCTTACTTGACCAAAAGGCATTTTGAAAAAAATGTGAAATAGAGGTTGTCTCACATTGAAGCCAGTAGTGGGCTTAGCAGTTGACGGATTGAGCCAATTTTTACACTTTGTGCAACAAAAGAACCAAGCAGTGCACTAAGTTTCAGCTTGATTTTGAAGACCTAAAACCTTCACACATACACACGGTCGGGCGGACATGGCTTAATCAATTCACCTGTCGGTCGCGATCATATCTTTAAAAGGTCTGAAGGGTCTACGGTGATTATTTTACTGTGTTGCAAACTATGCATTAAAACCAGTGAGTAAGTGCTACAGTGTTTACGCAGAAGTTACAGTCCGTAAAACGGACCGTTGAATACCCCATCCTATCCCACATTGTAAAATGCTGATGACATAGTTATTTTTTGATATTTTATAAGTAATGCAAACTTCGAAAAGGGGCGTGGTCCAACCGCCCCTAATTAGAAACCAAAAATATATCCAAGTTACACTTAAATGTAACCTGCTACTTTTTTTGTTTTATGCTTTCCTAAATAAGGCTCAAGGCCAGTCGAAATTAAGTTTTTCAGGAAAATTTTAGGTTTTTCTTCAATTCTGCCTCCAAATGTGGGTGTGGCCCAAAGTCTTGTATGAAAAAAATGTGGAACTATTTCTACATAAAATATTAAGCAAATTTTTTTCAAATTTGAGCAAAAATATTGGGTAAACTGCATTTGAAAATTTACCCTTAAAATAAATGCCACGCCCACTAGAGGAGGTTTACCAATTTAATTTGTCTTTTTTGTCTCTTACATTTATAAGGAGATGCTAAATGTCAAATTTCAGCCTTTTAGAACGTCTTACAGTTTTGAAAACTCTGGAGGTAGATGCACATTTAGACCGATTGTGGGCGTGTCTTTGGGCGGATTTAAAAATTTTTATTCTTGTACTGCTTCACATGACGTGGACCTTACGTACGAAGTTTCAGCACCCTAGCTCAAAATTTAAGGCCTAAAAACATGTAACATACAGACGGACGGACGGACGGACGGACGGACATGGCTCATTCGATTCAGAATTCGGTCTCGATCATATGCCCTAGGTCTTGGGGGTCTACCATTATTATTTCACCGTGTTACAAATTATGTGACAAACTTAATATACCTCCTATCCTATGGGATGGTGTAAAATTAACATACCCTCGGTCGGGTATATAAATTTACTTTTTTCTAAAGTCACGTTTACAAAAGTGGGCCGAGATATAAAGTATGTTAGCAGAAAACTTGTCAAACATCAATATCTAAAAAAATGTTGATACAATTATTTTACAAGTTCCTTATGAGGTTTTTTAATTTATTTTATAAAAGGGGCTTGGCAGGGTCAGCAAATAGCAATCTTAACATTCATCCTGCCATCGTCACCTGAAAAAAAAGACTTGTTCTTTTTCACGGTCCCCACCTCCGCGAGGGTCTGACAAGCCCTCCGAGAGTATCATTTGTCTTGAAAAACTTCTCAAAGTGCCGTTCGGATTCGGCAAAAAATTGTAAGTCCCCTTGTACGTAAAGAAATTAACACACCAGCATACATTGTTGAGAAGTTGGCCCAGGTTCACCTCGAGCTGTTGCGCCACTCTACTTATTTTTATTTATTTATAATCTTAACATTCATCTTAACTTATTAAGTTGTATTCATTCAGTTTATAAGTTGTATTCAATTTAGGCTTAACTAGACATAAAAATTAAAATTTTTTGTTTTAAATTCGATAATTTTAAAAGAGAATCGATCCCTTAAAATGGGCGTGGCTAAAAACATTTTATTTAAATGTTAAATTAAATAAAATTAAAATAGAATAGAGAGTCTGGTTAACTTTATGTGGTAATTTTAATTTCTTATTATTGCCTAAATTGTTTTATTTTTATATCTGCCTCCAAATGTGGGTGTGGTTGAAAATTTTATATGAACGAAATGTAGGATTGGAGGTTTTTTACACATCAAATCAATTAATTTTTTTTCCAAATTGCAAAAAAAATATTGAAGAAATGTATTTGAATTAATTCTTTTTTAACCTATGCCACGCCCATTTGGAGAGGTTGACCGATCAATTGTGTGTTATAAAACTACTAGGAGATGCTTTTTATGACGTTCTAGAAATATACGAGCGATACAAAAACATTGATATGGATTTTTGACAGAAGTCGACATTTAAACGTCGAAAAACTACAGATTTAATACGACCGGCATGAAGGTATCATAAAAGAGAGTCTAAGTCTGCTGTATTGCCACTTGTGACCATATCCTTGATTCTTTGCGCAGAAAAAGTGAAAATAATGTGAGTGTGTTCTGGTGCTTTTCCGGTGCACTATCTCTTGGGCTTAGACATGTTAGAATACTTCAACCAGTTTTTACCCAATTTATCAACCAGTTAGTTTGACAACAAATCGGTCATTTTCGGATCGATCAGCTAAAAATCTGTGTATTGGTGCGGTGTTGGTGGAAAGAGTTGGAGGACACGTAGAAAGTTAAACGACAGTATTCACAAGAATCTCAACGTAGATGATCTATACTTCGAGCGTTTGCTTACTTATTTTGTCCCACATAATTCCTTGACGGGTATATGAAAGCTGAGCTAAGAGCAAAGCTAGGCAAAGTCAAAAACCCAGCTTGAATGCGCCTATCAGCGTGAGTTAGTGGAAGGACAATTCAAGCACTCTCTCCCTTTCCTAGACGGATGATGATAGTTTTAGTACAACACACGGATCAGTCTTCCTTTTGTGCAAGGAGTTTATAGTTCAAATGACTTACAGTGTTCGAGGAGCGGACTCGAATCCCAGATTAGGAAATTTTTATCTCACCGTCTGTCAACATATTGAATATTAAGTGTCACGTGGACCCCCGATACAAAATTACTCTTGCGACAAAACCAGTTGGGTATTAATGGAACGAAAGACACAAAGAATATTCTTTCGTGTAAAGGCTCGGATAAGACTCAAGGTACCCGGACTAGATCAGTGAGAACTGATTAGTCGCTCACATCAGGCCAGGAATAAGGTTCAATAACAAGTAGGAAGTGGGCCTAGGTATCTACATAAAATTTTTACCATTGGCTGTATCCACTATAGAAAAATGAGTCGACTACTAAAAGGATATAAGGTTCTCCTTGTTCTATACTCACACCAGAATCTACCATCCCCTTCCCACTACGATTTTCCTGCTAAACGTTGAGTGTAGTTAAACATCCATCAGCGAGTGTGCTTTTTTTTCATGTTATCCTGCGGAGTTTTTACCCATATCACATATGCCTGTGCCTAAGCAAATATCGAAACACTTTGCAGCCCAGGACAGTGACAAATGCTGCGTGTCATTGAATTTTTTATTACCATAGTTTCGTGTGCGAAAGGAAACACAAAATAAAGCTCTCGTGCGGTTGCTGCCTTCAAATAAAATACATAATTTTATTTTCTGGCGCCAGCTTCTTCATTCATTCTGTCAAGGTCTCTGCCATATTTTTTTCCTCATTTTTTGATTTCCACATCCCATGGGAAGCAGAAAAAAAAGACAAGGTTTACCACCCGCTTGTTCTGCTTGTGAACGAACATCTTATTGCCGACATTGAAATCGCTGCTGAACGGATATGAGAATGATTTAGTAGAACATTGTTCCTTCAGCGAATAAAAAAAGGAAATTTGAACAATAGTGGTTTACTACATTAAAAATGATTTGAATATCTTTTTTGAGGACCTTCCAGTGTAGAAAGGATTTTGCAAGTTCTTTGTGTCAAACTGTGACAGTGTCCATGACAATCACTTGTTTTGTAAGGAATTTTTTTTCAGTTTTTCGTACAACACTAAGGACCGCTCTCTCTCTCTTTAAAAACGTAATTAAAATAAAGTCGTTCGGTTGAGCCAGTACTAAACCAATTTGATGAATCTAGGTCGTCTTTGTAATTTATTCGACTTGATAGTTTTTTCTCCAACTCGAGACAAGACCAAATGGTTTTGGCTTGTAACAAGATGAGATTTTTATACAATTTTTTGATACTATTCCTCTCCAACTGCTTGTTCTTTCCTAGATAGCCATTAAAATTCAAACGAATCACCACCGGGGCGAGTGTAAAATTGTAGAAAAGAAAACGGGAATAAATGTCAAGGTTTTATGGGCATTTGGCGTGGTTGCGGTTTTTTGGATTTATTTTTTTTAATTAGATGGGATGGTCCAGGGGCCAAATGGGGATCAACAAGTACAAATCATTGTTGAACCACTTATTTGTGAAGACCACAATCTCCTATGGTAGTTTGAGTTGAAAAAAAAAAATATTTTTATGGTTTTTGGGTTTTATGAGATGGATTATCTTTTTACTGGGATATTTATTCTTTAAGAGATGTGCAAAGGGGGGTAAAGTAATTGTCGACCAATGTCATGCTGGTGATGATGGAGATGATGATTCCTTTGAGTTGGGAAAATTGTTGGCTGTTACGTGGGAAAAAGGAGGTTGAGTTGTTTGTTGCTTATTTCTCCACTGGTTTGTCGTCTTTTTTTTCTGGTTTTATGACTGATTTTACGCTTGGTCTAGTTTTGGTTTAAGTTAACCCAAGAATTGTTAAGGGTCATTTAATGGTATTTTTTTTTTTAAGGATGGGTGTTTCCTTAGCTATGGGATAATAGGAAATGTACCTTTTGACAAAAAATGCCTATGCTAAAAGCTTGGGACTTCGAATTGCGTTCATATAATTATTTTTAAGTGGGCACATCATTTCGAGACCCTTGGATTTCGGTGCATTGTCATCTGCCTACCAAGGTGGTTTTATTCAAACGCCCTAAACAGCCCCCCAAGAACCTTTCCACTGATTTCCAAAACAAAGACATCCACAGTCATCTTTTTGGCGGTCCGTCCTAAAATGGGAAAAGAACATCTTATGGTATCACTCCGTTGTCCGTCCATACTTCCGAACCTGTAACTACTGAACGCTGAGTCGTAGAAAGATGAAATTTGCTACACTCATAAAGTCCGTGCAAAAAATGAGAACACATACAAGGGCAATTTTTTATGCACTCATAACGGTTTAATTACGGTTTGAATGTTGATTGTAAAAAAGACAAAAATTGTGTTGGTTTGGGTTTATAGCCAGAAAGAAGAAAATTAAAACTTACACGTGACAAATATTGAATTTTCATAATAAAATCGAATTTTCGAAAAATATTAACAAGTTTTTGAGTAAAGTAAAAATAAGTAATGGAAAATATGTGCAACGTGTTTAAGGCCAGTACTTTTTAATGACTTTATTCAAAAAGCCAATATTGGTCAAACATTTACAACAATTTTGGTTAAACTGTTTTAAAACTGCGGTTTTGGCGCGTGCCATAAGGCCAAATGATTTGAGAAAAATCACACAAATCAAGAATTATCTCTTATTTTCGGCAAAGATGTCGAAAACATTTCAAAAATTATTTTTCAAAATATTCTGGTATCTTAACGATAGGGGTGATTTAAAAAATGTGTTAATATATAAAACGTATGAAGATAACGAGTAAAACCTTCAATACAAAAGCAAAAAAAAACTAAGTCGACTGAAGCTAAGCACGTACATAGGGGTAGTAAATAATAAATAACAAATAATAAATAATAAATAATAAATAATAAATAATAAATAATAAATAATAAATAATAAATAATAAATAATAAATAATAAATAATAAATAATAAATAATAAATAATAAATAATAAATAATAAATAATAAATAATAAATAATAAATAATAAATAATAAATAATAAATAATAAATAATAAATAATAAATAATAAATAATAAATAATAAATAATAAATAATAAATAATAAATAATAAATAATAAATAATAAATAATAAATAATAAATAATAAATAATAAATAATAAATAATAAATAATAAATAATAAATAATAAATAATAAATAATAAATAATAAATAATAAATAATAAATAATAAATAATAAATAATAAATAATAAATAATAAATAATAAATAATAAATAATAAACAATAAATAATAAATAATAAATAATAAATAATAAATAATAAATAATAAATAATAAATAATAAATAATAAATAATAAATAATAAATAATAAATAATAAATAATAAATAATAAATAATAAATAATAAATAATAAATAATAAATAATAAATAATAAATAATAAATAATAAATAATAAATAATAAACAATAAATAATAAATAATAAATAATAAATAATAAATAATAAATAATAAATAATAAATAATAAATAATAAATAATAAATAATAAATAATAAATAATAAATAATAAATAATAAATAATAAATAATAAATAATAAATAATAAATAATAAATAATAAATAATAAATAATAAATAATAAATAATAAATAATAAATAATAAATAATAAATAATAAATAATAAATAATAAATAATAAATAATAAATAATAAATAATAAATAATAAATAATAAATAATAAATAATAAATAATAAATAATAAATAATAAATAATAAATAATAAATGATAAATGATAAATGATAAATAATAAATAATAAATAATAAATAATAAATAATAAATAATAAATAATAAATAATAAATAATAAATAATAAATAATAAATAATAAATAATAAATAATAAATAATAAATAATAAATAATAAATAATAAATAATAAATAATAAATAATAAATAATAAATAATAAATAATAAATAATAAATAATAAATAATAAATAATAAATAATAAATAATAAATAATAAATAATAAATAATAAATGATAAATGATAAATAATAAATAATAAATAATAAATAATAAATAATAAATAATAAATAATAAATAATAAATAATAAATAATAAATAATAAATAATAAATAATAAATAATAAATAATAAATAATAAATAATAAATAATAAATAATAAATAATAAATAATAAATAATAAATAATAAATAATAAATAATAAATAATAAATAATAAATAATAAATAATAAATAATAAATAATAAATAATAAATAATAAATAATAAATAATAAATAATAAATAATAAATAATAAATAATAAATAATAAATAATAAATAATAAATAATAAATAATAAATAATAAATAATAAATAATAAATAATAAATAATAAATAATAAATAATAAATAATAAATAATAAATAATAAATAATAAATAATAAATAATAAATAATAAATAATAAATAATAAATAATAAATAATAAATAATAAATAATAAATAATAAATAATAAATAATAAATAATAAATAATAAATAATAAATAATAAATAATAAATAATAAATAATAAATAATAAATAATAAATAATAAATAATGAATAATAAATAATAAATAATAAATAATAAATAATAAATAATGAATAATAAATAATAAATAATAAATAATAAATAGTAAATAATAAATGATTTATAACAAATAATACATAAATAATAATAAATTAATAAAAAACTAGTAGATAAGAGTCAGTAAGAAAAAGAAACAAAGTTAAAAATTTTGTTGGTTTATGAGTGGATTATCGCATAACTGACAGTCGTGGAAGAATTTTTCATTTAGCTTAGTGATTCTATCACAGATAAAATTTATATTTGTCCTGGTGTGCTTATCAGCGGTTGAGTTATAGGAAGGCAGATTAGACATAATCTGCAGAATCTGGTTTTGGCAAATTTGAAATTTTTTAAGGTGGCACTTTGAAGAATTTTCCCAGACTGGGCAACCATAAAGAAATATGGCCTGGAAGACTACCTCAGAGATTATTATTTTATTAACTAGCGTTGCTCTGTAAGAATTTTTGGTTTTCAAAGGGGTACAGCATGTTTATCGCAATATTTACATTGTGTTTCGTTTTAGCAGTATGCTCCTTGAATGTTATGGCGTATTCTTTTGAACACCGAATTGCCACACCGAGCTGTCAAATGATACTCGGTGTTTGCGACAATTCCAGCGTAGTGTATACTCGATTTCAATGTGTACAGAACGGCAAATACTACACCGGTTCAGTCTTCACGTTAAGTGTCAAATTGTTTTGACTTCGGGTGCGTTTCTTCATTCGTTCAACTATTCCGGCCGTATTTTCTGCGGTTTTTTATTTATTCGGAACATTGCGATCATTCCGTTTTGCGTTGCTTTATTCGTTCAGAATATTCGGAATGCATTCTATTCATATTACCTGCCGAAGTAGTGCGAATTAGAACGTTCGGAATATTTCAATTTAGTATTCCACATTTTCCCTTCCTTCTACGGAATGTATAAAAAACGCACCCTTCATTTTGTTTATTTTTTTTCATTTCGCAGAGTGATTTTGTTCCCGTCGGTTTTTTGTACTTTTTACTAAAAACTAATTTTGATAGCTTTGAGTTTGAGATATTAAGTTATTTTTTTATTGATTTTATACAATATCAGTCGCGTTGTAAAAAATCACGAATGAAAAATCAGTCGAAACGTCACTTTACACACACAACCAAAGCTACACCCAGTCTCTACCGTCAAATACTACGGTGGCGAAATTTCGAGTTCTGTGTCGACACCGAACTAATTCGGAGTTCAAAAGAACATTTACATGAAGACGATTCCGTTCAGGTGTACGTGAAAAGAACAATTTTTCTTTGTATTCCACACCAGTTTCACGATTCGGTTATGAAAAGAATACGCCATAAATTTGCGGTCCACATGCACGCCTAAATACCTTACGGATGTAGCCCAGAGTTAATAAAAGAGTTGTTCACAATTAACTGATTGCTTAGAAGGAGACATGACTTATGTTTTCGGCTGAAAAAGATAGCTTGCACCTGCTCAGCGTTAAGTTTTATCTTCCAGCACTTATAAAACCTTAGCAATATTTGAATTGCATGACTTAAATTAGTCTCCACATTCAGACTAAACTCATGCGAGGAATATATTGCCGTATTATCCAGAAAAATGGCAACTTCACAATAAGGAAGTCTTGGAATGTCAGACATAAAAAAATTATATAGTATCGGCCCCAATACCGAACGTTAAGGTACACCGGACACCACACATTGACAGGCAGAAAAACAGTTATTTACAAACACGAAGAAACGATCTGACAGAAAATTTAACACAAACTTAATGAGATAAGGGAAGAAATGCAGTTGTGTTCAACATCTTATGGATAAGTCCGGGATGCCAAACACAGTCTAAAGCTTTTTCAATGTCAACTAAGACAAGTCCAGTGGATTTTCCTAGGGAACGTTGATGGCAAATGGCATGATGGCAAACTCTTGCACTTGGTGGAATTAGCTATGATTTCGACTGAACCCGAATTGCTCGGTCGGAAGAATATTCTTCTTTTCGAATTCTTTTAACAGTTTTTCTTACATAACCTTCTTAAAAACTTTCCTTATGCTGCTCGAGAGGCTCACTGGTCTATGCTAGTTGGCATATCAAGTGGTTTTCCTGTTTTGGGATAGGAATTACCTTTCCATAAATTTGGAAAGTATTGGGTCCTTAAATACGCATTAAGTGTAATTGTTAAATATCTAATGGCTTCTTTGGCGAGTTTTTTTCAAGCTTATATTTTTGATACCATCGATACCGTCAGACTTCCTTGGTGACAAGCAACTTCTACAATTTTAAAGAATTTTCAAAAATGACGTTTCTAACTTAAAATTTTCTGAAACTGATTAAAAAACAAATTAAAAAATCCACATTTATAACCAATAACCAAGAAATCTGGGCCCAGAGTGTTTGGTATTCATTTTTTTCAGGTCTTAAAAAAAAAAATATTTGTCACCCTGCGCTATTCAGCATTTCGTATATGGTCAGATTTTTTGTTTATAGTTTTTTTTTGAAAATCACTCGAAATAATATTTGAGCGCGAAGTGAAATGAGTTATCGAGATGCATTTGAAAAAATGCCATAAAGCCGGGAATTGTCACAAAAGAAAAGAAAAACATAAAGTCGCAAATATACTAAACAACATTTTAGTTATATGCAAATTAAGCAATAATTGCAAGCTAAAAAGCCGGCCACAATAAGTACTAGTGTCAGCGAGACACAGCGTGATACGCGTTCCCGTATGCTAAACTGTGGGACGCAGTGTGGCCTTAGGCCCATTTCACACATACCCGGCAGCCGGCTAACCGGTCGTTGGGAATACGTTATTGTTCACACCTGCAAACCCGATTGCCCATACAAACAACCGGGTAGCCGGTGACGGTTAGCCGATTGCCGGGTATGTGTGAAATGGGCCTTATGTTTTATTTTTTCCCGCGTAAGCCAAGAAAACCATACTCTAAAGGCGACACGGAACTGCAGCATCAGAACAACTTCACTTACGGTGGCGCCGGGCTTGACATGGGCCTCAGCCAACAAGCTTCGCCAGCCAGCTCTGTCTCTAGATAGCCGTCTCCAATTTCGCACGCGAAGTTGGCTGAGGTCCCCTTCCACTTGCGTGCGTCTCCTTGATCTTCTACTGCGCCGTCCCTGCGGTGTGGATTCGAAGATTTTCCGGGCCGGGGCGTTGGTGTCCATCCGATCTAGATGACCCAGCCATCGTAGACGTGTTTTGACTCTTCTATGGCTAGGTCGGTGTCGCTGTACAGCACAGTTCGATGATATATCGCCTCCTCCACTCTCCGTCTATGCAGACGCGACCGTAAATCGTCCGAAGAATTTTCCTCTCGAAGCAGCCTAAAGTGTTCTCATCCGCCTTTAACAGGGTCCATGCTTCTGCATTGTAAAGCAGGACTGGGATGATGAGGGTCGTATACGTGGACACTTTAGTTGCTCGAGAGAGGGATAGGGATTGGATTATCACACTTGCGTTCGAAACACATATCATCAGTCTCAACCAGTTTTAACCATACATAAACATTAATTTTTAAATGATTGCCCAAGTCGCTTCAATTGACAAACGATTCGCATTATTCTTAACCAACCTCCCCATCTGGTTCCTCCCCACTGATGTCTCATCCATATACGTTTGTACTTGTTTATGATCCTTAAACAATTTATCATCCATGCTACACGCATCCAGAGCTCGTTAATCCTAAAGGAATGAAAAAAAAAATGAAAATAAAAGACCCCTAAAAGAATAAAGTCTTTGCCTCTTAAAAAGATTTGATCCTATCCCCGTCCTACGCAACGGATGGATATGTTCCATTAAACATCATATTACGATTATGGGTCCCGGAAAGACATAATTTTTCCAGAAATTATTCGGTCAGAGATCTCTTATTTGCTCCCCCGTCGACAACGCGTAACATGAGATCCCCGCCCTTCAATGTATACATAATACTTCTCATCAACTCACTCCCTCGTCCTTATGCGACTCTGCGTGGTGTGTTACTTTGGTTATGATGATGATGATTACGATGACTTGAACTCAGCTGGTAACACTGCATAAGATCCACATGAAAAAATATATGACGATGTGTGTGTGTGCAGCATACACAGCTCAACATTCATTTTATAGGATTTTCATAGCTCAAATTACTCGCTCTGAATAGAAGGATTTGTGCCTGCGTTATGGCAGCTCCACAAGCACTTTCACTCTCATTAAGGGAGACTCGTTATTATACACACACTTTTAATATGGCAGCATAACCTTGAAAGGATTCCGTCCGCCCCAGTCTCATATAAGCAGCGCGATTCTCGTTAAATGTGCATTTTATGTGTGTGATTGAAATGATTGCTGGTGTGTCGTGGTTATGCCATCGGGTGACGACGCGGAAATGTGGTCCCCCATATCAATGTTAATAAGGATTTCAGCAGCGCGGTTGTTAAGTACACCGCCAACGACGGCGACGCATACGATGCCAAAGATGATGGTTCAGTTTGGTGGGAAGGAATTAACACGATGGGCAATTAAAAGTATAAATTTATATCAGACATATTCGGTCTGGGGCCAGAAGGATATCCCTCAGGAAGCGGCGGCAGGAAATGAAGATGAATAGGGTTTACGCTTACGCGCTTGGATATGAATGATGAATGACAACGAAGGGAAAGAAAGCAGAAAAAAAACAAACGAGAAATCCTGAAAAGGGAGAAATAAAATGGGATTTCCAAAAAGGATTTTACTTTTTTACAGAGTGCTAAAGATGTGTCTATTTTTAGAAGTGGTTTCTTTTTTTATTCAGAGAGCATGGATAAAACTGGAAACATATCTGAATGGGTTTATTTTTTATTTTTATTTTTACGCGAAATCATTTGAATTTACTCAGGGATTAAAAAAGCACTTCTGGGAAGTGAAATTAAACAGGATTCAGAGTTTATTAAGGGAATTTTTAATCAAACAAATGCTCATACATTAAAACATAATTAACGGTGTTAATATTTGAATGTATTTTAACAAGCATAATATGCCAAACATATATGTTCTGTAGACTTACCTAATAAGGATAACAAAAAAGAACGGAATCAGTGAGCATTTTGACAAGAATTCGAAGACTTTAATGGGCAAAATTCTGTTTCAAAAAATATGACCAACTTTGCTGCATACATCAAACGCTTCGCCTAAGGGATTCAGAACCATTCTTTGAGGACGATATAGTCAGGGGCAAAGATCCGTTTTATACCTAGTTGAAAAGTTTCATTCCAGTGATTCTAATCACTATACCAGACGCTGTCTAGAAAGCCAGTGACTCTTTATGTGGCCGGTATTGAATTATTTTTCCGCGCCTTGTATAGTTTACTTCTCAGCACCGACCATAGCAGGTCAGCACTTATCACTTCGGTACTAGAGAAACACCTCAAAATTAGCTATCAGCAACCTCAGAAAGAAGAGCTTTCTTAAATAAGGTGACATTATTCGATTCATTCACCAAGGAGCTACGAGCAATGGCGCCCAACGTGGGGCTTTTCTTTTCTATTTATTTCATTTTAATAAATATGAGTTCTTACCCGGCCTAAATTATGTTAGGAACCCTCGAGCTATTTTTAGCCTGGGTGCGAGGAGCTGCCACCCATCTGCAGTTTTATCAACCGCGGTGTTATCCCAATTACACCAGGTATTCGGTGCTTGCACCGATATAGTAACTAACCTCTGAGTAACTACAGCTATATAAAAAAAAAATTGTAACCTACTTGGAAGATAAGCAGAAACATATTTTAAAACCAGCCTTCATGCAAGACTCTTAAGTTTCGCTCCAACAACCCTTTCGTGTACAAAATTTGCACAGTTACAAAAGCTCGCGCAATTACTTACACGCAGCGCGAACCCTCCAACGCATTCTGTCAAAAGACCTCATTCTTGCGTTCATATGCTCCTTTGAAAGACAATAGGGCCGCAACAATAACCACACTAATGTGTCAACACATGACAATGGAGTTGGGCGTTGCTGCTGTGCTGCGTCAGCCTTGTGATCGTCTATCAAAGCCCGCACAACAATCACACGGTGCGGTGGTACGGCAGCCTACTTTTCATGTCAACATGATATGTCAATCATTTTTTTTTTTTTGCATAAGCATTGCCTGAGAAGTATGTGCCATTCCATTTACGAATCCAATTTCGATTTAAACGGAAACCGAATGTAGGTGAAGCCTCTGTGACAGCGCGGGTCGTCTGTCAGTTGGAGGAATTTCAAGAAATCTCCAATGAGTAGGCATAAATGATTGGAATGCTTTTTGCACCTCGACTGAAGTGGATGGTGTTGATGGTTGCTGTTTTCAGTGGCACTGTGATAGGTACCCACAATGTAAAAGCCATTCGATGTCTATCCGAGGTGCCACTGCACAGGATTTCTCTGCTGGATGTAGTACTTTGTAGTTTGCACGTACGTTCATCTTCAATGTTTTTTTTTTTTTTTGATTTCTTGTTTTAGTGTTTAATGCTTAAAAAATTAAAAGTGTGGAACCCAAAAGCGACCAGGAGAGGAGAAAACTTTGAAGTACACTAGAAAGCATTTTGCAGCAAAGTCTACACCAAGAGTGCCAAAATGAAAGACATCAAGAGTCTTAACTGATCATGTTCGAGTGGTTTGGCATGAAGATATGTTTTGAAATGAAACACAAGAGTTTGCCAAGACGTGCGTAGAAGTGGTCAGGCATGTAACTGAATATAAATTTATGTTTGAGTTGGTTTCTGCTGCAGGTAGGGGTAATACTCTAGCGATGACACCTTTTCAAGTCACAGAGGAGATAGGAGTTTTTATTATGTAATGTGTACCTACTTAAAAGGATAAGAAAAAAGACGTCTCACAATGCTTTTGGATGTGTGCCCAACATAACCAGGGCGTGTTATGGACTCAGTGAAATCCAAAGCAGAGCCAATCGCTTTCCACCGGAAAAAAGCCGAAGAGACAAGTATTCCCCACTTAATTTATTTTATTGTTATATTCCCCCTTCAATTCTGAAGAAGGACCAACTCCCATAGCCAACAATCTCATACTACCTCATCATCCACAAAATTTTTACTTTTTTTTAAAATCAAAAGAAAAAAAACTTCATTTCTTCGTTCAAATCATGGAAGTCTGGCTGTGACACGGGAGTGTAGTAAACATTACCGCTATACAAATATGTACCTACTCTAAACAAAAACATTGCCAAAGAATTTGTTTATCCCTTAAGGCAAACAGGATCAACCTCCAGTGCAGATTCCGTATTATGATATAAGTACGGCCACATGTGTGCAAATGTAAAGCTTGAGGTACCACAACCGCCTTTGGCGCCTTGAAGACGTTCTTCCTTTGCCATCGAAAAAAAAAATCCTCGAAGATGACTTCACATGGGAGCACACACACAAATTGCCTAACACAGGGAATTATTATTATGATAATGTGTCGGGGAGTTTTCGAAAAAAAAGGTTTTTCTTTTAGCAATTTCCTTGTCTTTTGGTTTATTTTTTTGCATTTTGTCTCCCTATTTTTTATAACATTAATATGAGCGTGTGTGACCTTTTGAAGTTTTAAGGGATAATAATGGAAAATTTTGCCATCGAATGTCTACATCAAAGGAATAGAGTAAGGGAGTTTTTTTTTTTAAAGACACCATTCTAAAGGGATGTGAAGAGCAACTAAGACAACTTAAGAAAAGCAGAAGAACTTTGGATAAGTACAAAATTCAGCATTATATCCAAGAACAATTTATGATCACAGAACTTATCTATGTAAACTTGTGACTTGTAATTTTTTTACTACTGACATTCCGTCTAGAAGCATCCTTAACTTATCAAATCCAAAATTTTGGCGACATATGAAATCAATGACGGAGAAGAGAACAGTACAAGCATTATTGAAGTAAATACTCTTTTAATTTTAAGGCTGTTGATACCTATTTTATTCAGCAAACTATGGCCTTCGCAGTCTCAAACTATGAAGGTCATAGTTTGAGACTAAGAAAACCGTCAGATTAAGCACGACCGACATGGCGACGTCTTTCCTTGGGTAGTGACACAAAAACCGACTGATTTTCGGTTTTGGTAGCACCCATGCTTATGTAATTTTTTTACCGTTCAGTTCCTCCTTTTTTGTAACCGTAAAAAGCGACAGATAGGTAGATAATGGCTGATTTGGTCAGAATATTTTTTGCAGGCCACAATTGATGTATCAAATATAAAAGAAGCAAGCGAGGTGCTAAAATTTATTTATTATTTGGAGAACCTACTCAAGGCAGCTGGAGTCAAAATGAGTACGTGGCAAAATATTGGCGGGACACTATTGATTTACTCTCACTACTGAGACAGCAATCACTAACTATCTCGCGGCCAGGATGACTTTCGCGAATTTCTGCACTTACTTGTGCGATCTGGAGTGAGGCTGGGAAGAACTCATACTTATTAAAATGAAATGAATAGAAAATAAAAGCCCCACGTTGGGTGCCATTGCTCGAAGCTCATCGGCGAATGAATCGATTAAGCCACTTTATTTAGGCAATAGCTCTGCTTTCTGAGGCTGCGCGTCGCTAATTATTACGAGTTTCTCTAGTGGTCAGTTACTGGACTTTAAGGTGCTGACCGGACACGATGGCCTCCTTTTTGTCCGAACTGCCTAAATTTGTTTTCCTGAACTCGTGCTTTTTAAGTCACCTATTTGTATGGGACACGCCTCCCCGCCAAATGGGCTTGAACAGGGTCAAAATCATTCAATATTATTTCTTTTGAACAATCGGTTAATACCTACTTTTAAAGTGGAAATTAATGCTGGAAAAAAAGTTTTTTCCTAAAAACGCCCCCAAAAAGTGGGAGATGCTCACAACTTTGTATGAATATTCAGAAAAATCAAGGCTTTCAAGCATGGTTTTCCTAGCAAGGAAAAAGTGGGCTTGCTCGATGACGCAGTCTGATTTTCATTGAGGTAAGAGGTTTATGCCCACAATTCCTATATACAAAACTGAGAGCTCTTACGCCTTGTATAAAACTTGGACAAAAATTGTCTTGTGAGATAAAATGTGAATTTGAGGTTGTCTTACATAAAGTGTGCGTCGCTGAGTCGGATCTTAACAAATTTCAGTCAAGCTACGGACCAAGTTCTTTATTGCTCCAAGTTTTCAAGACCCTTTTTAGAAAGTCTCAATGAGCTTTTAAGTTGGTGCTATATGTAAAAAATCTGGAGCAAACCAGGCTCTACGGTATAAGCATAAAATCGTAGCTGGAAGACTCACTTTGAGATTTGCTTGGATATCTCCAAATCCGTCAAGGAAGGAAACTCTAAAGGCTTGTCCAAGGGGACCCTCTTTTGAACTCCTTAACTTTAGAAAGCTCAATGCTTTGGTTGAGCTACGAAACGACAAGAGTAATAAGTAAGTGGCGAGAAAACTCCGCCATCTTCTGTGACTGAGATAATGATGCATCGCAGGACAGCAGGAGTAACAAAGCAGGATAGAATAAGAAGTACGAAGATCCGCGGAAGCCTTCATGTAAAAAAAAATCTATCTCCAGAAAAATGGAGCATGACCGGCTCAGTTGGTATTGCCAAGTATAGAGACACTAAGAACCCTGTCAAAAAGGCAACGTCAATCAACAATCCAGCGCAATCGCGAAAGAAAGGAAGGCCTAAAAATTCATGGATCAAACAATGTAACGACAACAGCATTTATTTGGCCTCAACGACGAAGAGATCCAAAGCCGTGTGGCCTGGCGGTATATTCTCAGGTCAAATCGGCGTACCTCACAAGCGAACTATTAGAAATGCAGTAGAGTGTGATGGTTATGATCCATCAATTCAGATCATAACCTCTCTTTTTTTAACCGCGCCTTAAAATAAAGAGAAAAAGAGCTTTGCATGCCTGTTAAAGTTGAGGTTATAAGTAAGCTCGACTTAGAGATGTTTAGAACACCTGACTATTTCAATCGGTTTCTTACCAAGAAGTCGTCATCTAAAACGCCTTTCGCAAACTATCATGTTTGTTTTTTGGACCTTGATTCTAAGCTACTAAGTTTCCCAGTAGGATTTAAGCTTGTTTTTTTAAGTGTGAAGGGGTTGTCCGTAATCAGGGCCAAGTTATCATCATTAAGCTGAACCTTGATAAAAAAAACTCCGCCAAGCGTGATGCCTCTTGGCAGGGACTCGTGAATATTTCGATGGACAAATCAAATACCAGAGAACTTAGAAGTTAACCTTCAGGAGGGACACTTTGAGGACGTTTCGAACTAACCTGATAAGTTTTAACTGTCCAACGATATTCTCGTTGGAGTTCTTAAAAACTCAGCAGGGATCCTTCGGGTTCTGCAGCGAAATAAGAAATAACATTCAAGCTTCTACGATTAACAAACTCAGTTATTTGACGAGCATTAACTTACGTACTGCCCGGCATGTCTTGAAATTGCTAACGTCTCAATTAAATTAAAGTTTTTACGCTCTTATATTATTTTGTGGGTACAACGTTTCCGTTTCTTTGCAAAAAAAAAACAAAAATCGATTGCAATTCCTCTTGGGCCTTGGACACACACGACATGAATAGGTGCGGCAAATAAACGCACGATTTTCTGCCGCAAGCATACTTATTTTAAGTGTGGTTTCTGTAAGTTTTTCTGGGAAAGAGAAATACTTTTAATATTTTTTGTCTTGCGGTTGAAAAGTCGCAACTTGAAAAATTATCGCTGACCAGAGTATCGCAAGTATCGAAAGTTGTCGCGCGTAAAAGTATCATGCCTAGCCGCAATCTTTTGTTGTCTGCTACACAAGCGCTTAAACTTCTATTGGGACGACGTTGTATGTCCCTGTCATTTTTAAAAAGAATTACAAAAATAAAAAAAGGTGAAGTCTTACATCTTTCGAAAGTCCCGCTGCCCCCGTTGTCCAGAACAGAACCGAACAAGTTCTCTATAGACGCAACATATATTTACACCAACACAATTCACAATTAGTTTGCAAAAGTAAAACTTTTTCCTTCTCGAATCCCTTCTTACTCTCAGAAAGCAATAGCAACGCTTAGATTAATGACCAATGCGAGTCAGCAGTAACCATTTGTTTCACATTCAACCTAAGCCCTTTTTCCATTTTGTGAAAATATCCAACTATTGGCAACAACGATACGCGTTCAACTCATTTGTTTTACTATCCTCTGCAGCATCGAATAAATTGTTCATTCGGATCAGAAATTGTTCTTCCTTCGAAAACAGTAGTTGCCACAGCATCAATACCAGCAAACGTAGTAACTACATCAAACTTTTATTTCCCCCTTGAAGGTTCTATCGAGAACAAAAAAAAAAAAAAAACAGAAAAAACTTTGACTAGGAACACATAACACTGCTTTGTTCAGTCATTTCCCAGTGGGATGGATTCATTTGAAGGAAATCCTCGCACAGTTTGTCTATTGGGGGTTCCCAATCCAGAGAACGCAATTTTATCCTGCAACGGTTAAACTGTGCGCAGATTTTTTTTTCTTCCGCCCCAGCCTGTATCAATTTCGATTATAGTGGGAGGGAGTGTAAATCAGATAATAGATTCAATTCTGACTAATTGACTCTATTCTGAGAATCAGAAAAGTTTTTTTTTCACTTCCCGTACTCCCTACCACCCCCCACTACACAGGCCGAGTGGTTAAGCGTGCATATTTGTACAGTTACGAGTTGAAGAAGCATCGCCCCCCACCCCCCAAAAAAGTTGAACGGTATTGCGTTCTTCTTTTTCTAGACGGTTTGCTCAATGAATCTCAAGTGGACCATGAATCATCAAATTTCCCCGAAATTACACAAAACTTTTGCGGACGGTCTAACACAAGCGGATTATTTTTGTGCCTTTAACATGGAATCCGAATCCGAATCTGTTAGATTCGGGGGTAGGAGAGGGCGGGCGGATGATGGTAGCGTTGAATGTTTGTATTGGATTTTCGGCAATGCTAATTCGCCATTATGACGGTCGTTTAGTAGGACTTAACGACTTTTGATTTCACCAGGAGCCTAGAAAAGAGATAAGGCACTTTGAGTGTTGTTATGGGAATATGACTTGAAAACGTGATGCGGGTGAAAAAGTTATTTTAATAGCTGTTCTGATGGATTTGAAAAGGAAATTATTTATACGTTAATGCGATGCTGCAGTGGTGCTCGAAGTGCTTTGCTTTAAACTTGTTTAGGGTTGATGATTTCGTTGGAAAACAGTTTTAAGGACTTTTGAAGATGCCTTTGGCGTGTACATTTTTAAGAGCAGTCAAGGTGTTTTCTGCTCTATTAACAAGAAGAATCCACCATGGCCATTTGCGGTGTCGAGTTCTGCCTTTAATACGTTTACGGAAGTTGGTTGGAAATTAATGTTTTTTTTACTCTTAAGGTTTAACTTTTTAAGGCGATGTACCCGACGATTACATTTTTTGGATCATGAGACTTTTTATTTATATTTAGAGCCTTTGAAAGTCATGAGTTTGTGCAGGTAATTAGAAAATGAGTGTCAAATAGTATTTATTATTGCCTCAAATATCACCTAAATCAGCTTGAGGTCTTATTATCTTCAGGATCTAGGATCTTACATAGTTAAGCTTGGAGAACGCAAATGCGGAACCATTTTTTTAATACAAGCTAGGTTCATTTTGGAAATCAGAAGCGTAAAAATGACGTTAGTGGTTTCGAGCATACAAACACTGTGATAACTTCACACAAGAGGCAACTGCGCCAGTGCAATAATTTTTAGTCAAGAAGTTAGTCAAGAAGTTTTTGAAGTTTCGTATGCCAGCTTTGAATCAAGCGGCTTGGGAGCGAATTCGACGAAATCCTCTGTGTCACGCGGGGCTAATACCATGAGTAATCTTAAGATTAAAAGCAAAGCACTGGACACATGCTTACATCTATCTTGAAAAAAAAGACGACAAGAACAAAACAGCTTCTACGACGACGCATCTGACAACCATCTGACAAAATTTGTCAAAATTTTCTGAGGACGGCCATTCTCAAGTACCAAATTGGTACAACAAGGCCACCACTCGACTTCTGTTATGGTTCAGTGAAGACTATATGACAGAACGACAAGACACAATTTTCGTAAAGTGAGGTTTGTACAAAAGATATGTATTTTGGAAACCTGTCCTTTAATCCATGACGAATTCCTTGTTTAATGTAGGCCGCTTCATTATCCTGCAGAACTTAATACGCTGTATTAAGACTTACTTTAAAACTTATTAACTTATTTCTATGGGCTAATCTGTTAGCTAAAATGTGGATCTTGAACTATCTGGAAGTTGTGTTGTCCTTATCGTTATGAACTATAGGGTCTTGTTGTATGTCACATATTTTTAGGCCATAAATTATGCTGAATTTTTCGTACGTAAGCTCCACGCCATGCGAAGCAGTACAAATGTAAAATTTTTGAAATCTGCCTACAGACACGCCCACAATCGGTCTAAATGTGCAACTACCTCCCCAGAGCTTTCAAAACTGTCAGACGTCTAAATGGGCTGAAATTTAGCATTTAGCATCTCCTTATGAATGTTAGACACAAAAAAGGAAAACTTAATTGGTAAACCTCATCCAGTGGGCGTGGCATCTTTTTTAAGGGTAAATTTTCCAATGCATTTTACTCAATATTGTTGGTTCCAAATTGAAAATATGTCGCTGAATATTTTATGTCGAAAACATTTAGTTCTTTATTTTGTTTATACACGTCTTTAGACCACGCCTACATTTGGAGGCATAATTAAAGAAAAATTAAAAAAAAAATTTCAGAAAAAAGTAACTTCGACTGGCCTTAAGCCTAACTTAGGAAAGAATATGAAACAAAAATTAGCAACTAAGGTAAACGAGATTGCAGATTTCGTTTATACAAAGTTTTTAGCCTCGCCCCCTTTTAGAGGTCGATTTTTCAAAAAATATTGAAATTGAACCAAAAAAATGCATTTTTACGTACATTGTTACTTGGAAATATCTGTCAATATTAATACGCGCGGTCGGACCACGCCCCTTTTCGAAGTTTGCACTACTTATAAAATGTCAAAAAATAACAATAGCATCAGCATTTTTACAATGTGGGATAGGACGGGGTATTCAACGGTCCGTTTTACGGACTGTTACTTCTGCGTGCACACTGTTGCACTTACTTACTGGTTTTCTATAATTTTGAGTGTCAAGTCTGGCAGCAGCTGCGGTAAAATAATGCAGTTTACCTCTTTCACTTTCTCTCCGTCCCGAGCAACCTAGAGCTGCCTGCCAGTAAATTATCTGCTGGTTGTATAATACCATTGTTTTAGCCCATTATAGGGAAACATAACACTTGCGAGACGAAGCTTTGAAGTTCTTGTGCAAAGTTTTTTGTATTGTCTAAATCTAAATTGGTCAGCAGCCTAGCAAAGCAGCAGAAAGTAAAGCTGTTAAGCTTTAAACTTTTAATAATTCTTTTTTAAACACTTCAGGTTATTTTAACCAAATAATGGTCAAATTTATTACCGCTTTCTTATTACTCACAATAATGGCGCCCAACGTGGGGCAATTGTTGTGATGATTTACATATTTTTTGATATGAAACATTTAAAGAAACTTCACAACGTTTACACCGGGTTGTTAGGCAATTGCTGTGGATGGGTGTGTATATATAGAGAAAGGTCAAGTTTGTTTCAAATCTTCCAAGCCCGCAAGTGGATTGCACCCGATCAGTGATTGTTGCTTATTATAGGAAAAATAAAAAAAAAAAAACTGTCCTTACCATTCGGAGTTCTTATTTTTTTGGTAAATCAAAATCCCTAAATTATAGTTACCTAAATTTTTTGCTTAGCGGGCTCACCAGACTTGGCGCCAATCTTCTTCGCTAAAGCCTCTAATGTGCTGTAATAGCCTGCGATAATTTGGTCCCAGAAAACGGAGAAGCAGTCGTCCTGATCGGGGAACCTTCAGGCTGCAGTTCAATGATGATTGTTAAGCATTATTATCCGATCGTGCTGACCTGTATATTTTTATACCCGACTCAGGTTATATTAAGTTTGATGTATAGTTTGTAACGCAGTGAAATAATCAACGTAGACCCCTAAGACCTTTAAGAGATATGAATGGGACCGACAGAAGAATCGATTAAGCCATGTCCGTTCGTTTGTTCGTATGTAAACAACTTTTAGGCCTTACATTTTAAGGTAGAGAGCTGAAATTTGGTGGGTTGACTGGAAGTCCAGTCCTTCAGATCAAGTTTGAAAATTAGCTGAATCCGCCAACGCCCACTACAGGCCTGTATGTGCGACCATCTCTAATTTAAAAAATAACTTTTTTCCAAATTTTAGCTATGTTACAATGGCGCTAGCGCATTCATTTTTGGTATGTAACCTTGTGATGAGTCTTTAAAGCAGCCAAAAAATTTTAGCCTCTTCATTGACCACACCCATTTTTTAAGGGATTTTAGCTTAAAATTACTGTTTATATGAAATTTGACAAAAAATTATATGACAAAAGTTGGAGATATTAGCATTTTCTAACTTTTTTTGTATGCTGTATGTGCCTCCGCCCACTTTTGTGGGCGTGGCGTTAAAAACAGTGATTTTTTTAGTTAAAAAGGCGGAGTTTTAGGCCGAAATGTATGCAAATACCTAGTATAAAGCATTCAACAGTTATATTTTTATATCCCGCCCACTTTTTGGAGGCGTAGCAGTTTTTTTTTGGTATGTTCGGGTATTTTGCGACCCGTCGTAGATGGACTGAAGCTTTAGCGTACGCACTGTTTCACTTTCCTACTTGTTTTTTTCTAAATCCATGCGAGCTAATGATTCTGCTTCCAAAATTCTGCTTTTTCTGCTTAAAAATCAATAAAAATCTGCTTATTCTGCTTTCTAAGCTTACTTTTTACTTCTTTAAAGTAAAGCAAAGGTAAAAAAAAAGAATCAAGCAAAGGGCTGCAGGGGATGACATACTCTTCTTATTTTTGAGCTGTGTCGCTCTGTTAAATTCGCATTTCCAGAATTTGGTAAAACCGAATTTTACAAAGCCGAATTTAGTCAAAAAAATTTTGACCCAAGCTTAATTTTGAGCCCGACTCTTAAAAGCCATGGAATATTGCTTAGGGTTTTATTGAGAGTCGCGTCTACACACCTTAAGTTTTGGAGATATATTAAGAACCAACATCCGGTCCAAGATCGAACCATCGAAATTTTCGTTCTCGAATTTTCTCGAACGAATCGAGTTTATTTTGAGGTTAACCTATGAAATATGTTAGGTTAGATTGAAACTAGACTGAACAACTAATTTCTGGAAAATTAGAAGTCCAAACCTCAGTTCAACTTCGAAACTTAAACGATACTCCCAGCAATCTCTCAGAGAATCTACTATTCCCTGCGCTTCAATGATTAGGTGCCATTCGCTGTTTCGAAGCGTCTGTGCTTCTTCCCGCAGTCAGCTTCTTGGTCGTTTTATAAAATTTTCAGTTCTTGTTTGCATCGCTTGACTATTCGATATGATGCTTGATCTGGGTCTGGGAGACTGCGTATGCCCCATCCTTTAACGCAGCAGCTTGTTCTCATTTATCCTGGTTGCAAGAGTTTCTTTTGTCGCTCTCCTTGTTTTATGCTCCAGAGTTTTGAAACATACTTCTTTCGTCACTCTTTTCCCGTACACACATTCTTCCTCATATAAACGACTATTTTTTGTGGCGTTAAACCTAAAGCGAATTTGGCCACATTTGAAAGGATGCCGCGGTAATGTATTCAATGGTTGTTGACCATTTTTGGTGGAGAGTGAATTCAAACCGCAATTATGCGCTCTTTGCAGTGTCTTGCTTCTCCAGGACCAGGTGTGCTGAAGGCTGGGACTGTGGCATATATAAGTTCTGACTTTGCGTTTCTTTTCAATGGCTCATTGTCAAAAAAAAAAAAAAACCCGAAATTCGGCAAGTTGCTCAAAAGCATGTCCCAAAATCTAGTTTTGGTGTTTTGGCATTTTTTTATTTTTGGTGATCTGTTTAAAAAGTGTGTGTAGTAACACATATTCTCAAAATACTTATGCAAAAATTGAAACTGAGCCTTTTTCGGGTGGTTTTCAATTCAGACTCATGGAGATTCGAGCTCAGAATTTATCCAAGACGAGAAATCTGACATGTATTAAATTTATTATGGGGTGCCGTGGTGTAGTGGTTAGTGTGTGTGCTTACTACGCCGGAGGTCTGGGTTCGAATCCTGCCATCGTCACCTGCAAAAAAAAAAGACTTGTTCTTTTTCACGGCCCCCACCTCCGCGAGGATCCGACAAGCCCTCCGAGAGTATCAATTGTCTTGAAAAAACTTCTCAAAGTGCCGTTCGGATTCGGCAAAAAATTGTAGGTCCCCTTGTATGTAAAGAAATTAACGCACCAGCATACATTGTTGAGAAGTTGGCCCTGGTTCACCCCGAGCTGTTGCGCCACTCTATTTATTTATTTATTTTATTTATTAAATTTATTATAAGTTCTTTTTTTTTACGACGCCGTTTTTAATGGTGATATATTATAATTTTATTACTTTTGAATTTTATATTCAAGTTTTATTTTTTAATATCTTTTTATTATTAATAACAGCTACATGAATATACTATTTTAAGAAAAGAGACCACACGCAATTCTCCTTTTGCGTTTAAGAATTCCTAAGCAATTTCTCTCATTTTATTTCCTTTTCACGGAGTAACAATTCCGCTTTATAAGTACACATTTTATCTACAAATTGTGTTTTGTTCCAAATGCCTCAAGTACCTACACACCGCATGCCTTGTTAAATGACAAGACCCCCAAGGAGACAATGAAAAAAAAATGTAAGAAGAACAAGAAGTTGCAAACTTTTTGAAACATGCTCGAAACTACTTAAAATTATGATTGTGTCTCTTCCTTTCCATTGACAGTTCATAAAGAGGAAACATAATAATACACTTACTCACAGGAGCAGCCAGCCCACAGAAAGTAAACAAAACCATAAACAGAATCTCTGTTTTTCCAACTAAATCATAAACAGTTCCATTAAAAACAAATAAACTGAATTTATAAAATTGTGTTTCAACTCCTCTATACTTCGCGCCGCGCCGCCCTCCCGGCCCGGCCGGGATATGGTGCTGCTTCTTTGACATGTCGTCTTCATGTGTGTAGAAGGTAACTACACTTATTTGGAAAACAACTTATTTCTAAGACAGGAAAGGGATTTTATGGGTACGAAAACAAGTTCCATTATAAATCTCGGAATAATTTTCCGGGTACATGGATCAGCTTTTCCGAATGGTGCGGCACAGACATTTTGTCAACTCTTGATTAGGTTTCTTTTATTTTTGTCAAAATATCATTAAAAGATCTGTTGTAAGAAAGTAGTGTAGAAGTACGAAAAACTGTATACATTTCGGGTTCTTTAAAAAAAAAACTAATAAAATGCCGAACAACGATATACAAAAGAATAAGTAAACACCCCTGTGTTGGGGTAGTTACGAAATGAAAAGATTCACCAAGATATTTACAATTAGTTGTTTGTTTTTTTTTTTCTTTTATTTTATTTTTAACTTCTTTGTTCTTCACCCAAAGTGGATTATACTTTCGAGCTAAGAGGGTGTCCATCATCGCCCGTGGGCGGCTGTTTTTGTGGGCTGCGCGAAGTGAAAAAGTTCAAAGAATAATGAGTCAATTATTTCGTGTCTCTCCAAAAAAAGTTATTCAGAAACAATTTCAATCTTTCCACTTCTTTGCAAGAGAGTTTTTAATAGTCTACTATGCATCTGCCTTTGATCTTTTTCATCTGACTCTTCTGTTTGTTTGGTCTTCAAATTTAAAGTGTTTTAAATTTAATTAGAAAGAAGTCCTTCTGGCTGAGTTTTAAGGATCTGTTAGGTCTGCTGAACTACTGCATGTTACTTCTCTACTAGTAACATGGTGGACCAGATCAATCAAATCATTTTGTGGATCAAAAATCAAATCATGGTGGACCAGATCAAATCAAAACATTTCGAACAAGGCCAAATATCCTTCATGGTACTTTTTTGTCATTAAATTATTTATACTCGATGGATAGTATGATGTGAGCGTTGGAAAGAACGCTGCTATTCCAACCTGTTGAAGCATTTGTTTTTTTACAGCAGTATTCAATTGACCTTGTATCAATTCCACGTCATCATTGCTAAAGTGCTGACAATTAGACCTCGTCACGGGACATACTAATCAATTGAAATAAGACAGCTTACAGAAGCGACTGCAATTGCAATAATTGTTATTTTTTATCGCTTAAGTAATTCAATTTAGTTCAACTACTGACATAATGCAAAACAGCAGACTAGTTCCTGCTCTATGCTTACTAAGCAAGTATTATCCAAACCTTTGTATGATAAAACTTTCGCGCTTTAAACAATAAAAAAACTGAAGTCGCGTAATCACTGTTTTGAAGTGAACTCACTCTCACCTATTCACTTAATTGTTTTTATACTTTCTGTTTGTTTATACCTTTTGTTTGTTTTTGTTGAATGTGTGTGAATTATTCTTGTCTCGTATCGCAAAGTGAGATGTTTTTTTTTTTATAAAGCTGTATCGTTGGGTAATAAAAGTTAATTCCCAGGGCTGTTTGGTATAGGAAGGTGTTATCTATAGCATTGTCGTGGGAAGATTGAATAAAAATATTGTTAATCATCTGTAACGAGTGTTGGTGTTTCATTTCCATTTGAAAAACAAAAGAAAATATTTTGAAATCATGTAGGTAATGCTGTAACATTTTTTCTGTGACAATTTTATTTAGACAGCAGGCGACAAACTTGACAAACCGAAAAACTTCGTTTCTACCAGAAAACTATTTTACAAGGACCTTTAAACTTTTAAGATCGGGATAGATCGATGGATAGCTAACTTTTTTCGTAAAGTCGAGTTGAAATATAGGCGGACAAAATGTCGAATAAGCTGTGTGTAGTTCACCGACAGGGTAGAGTCGCTGCAACCTTTACCATTTACCTTTTGCGGGTAATGCTCTACCAATTGAGCCCGATTGATTCTTTGTCAAATTCGACCACCTCACTAGTTTTTGCCTTACGTATGCTATATTCTTTGTAGCTGATGAGAAATGGCGCATAGAAGCCTTGTGTAAGTGAACTTCGCGCATTGCAGATCCCATAGGATATAGGGCGTAAGTTTAATTTATAATTTGTTACATAGTGGAATTTGGTTCAGACGGCCATAATTTGTTACAGGCGGCCACCAAGTGCCTGGAAACGGTTTCTATAAACTCTAAAGTAGCCTTAGACTGCGGTTCGTCTCTAAAGGAGATGACAGGTCAGAGCAGTTCAACATTCTCCTGTGCTGGGTGCCAGGGCATAGTGACATTCCAGGCAACTGTGAGGCTGACGAACTCGCCAAACTTGGAACTACTCTTTCAATTTCGCCTGATAAATGCTCCTTAGGCATTCCAATTTCGACATGCAAACTCGTAATAAAACTGGATGCAATAGAAAGAACAAATCTCAGATGGACAAGTGGCAGTACCTGTCTAGTAACAAAACAGATTTAGCCTTAGCTAGATCTTAAACGCTCTAGGAGCTTGATAGCTCTTAACAGATCGCACATGAGTGCTACAAGCGGTGTTATTACAGGACACTGTCTGATAGGCAAGCACGCGACAAGGCTTGGTGTCTTTCCTAAGTTTTGCAGGAGCTGTATGGACGAGGAGAAAGAAGAGACCACTCTCCACCTTCTCTCCACATGCCCCGCTCTCTCTAAGAACCGAAATCTTCATCTTGGAGTTTTCTTGTATAATGATCTTAGTGATCTTAGCACGACTGACCCAAAACGTGTCTTACGCTTCATTAGTAGCTCAAAATGGTTCAACGAGTAGGCAATTTTTCCAGATCCACGTGGTATCACAATTGACCTACAAAGGTCTAAGTGAGTTGGGTTCTTTGAACCCAACAACTATTAAACCTAACCTAGCCTAAATAGTGGAATAATAAACAAGACCTTTAAGGCATTTTTAGACCAAATCGTGAATCGAATGAAAACCTTTCGCAAGTCGACAATTTTAGGGCGTACATTTTATACTGGCCCTCTTGAACCGTTACTACTTTCCACTAAAATTTGGATTTGAAATTTCGGTTATCAAGTTACCAAGTTTTACTACTCATTACTTCTAAGAAAATGTTTAAAATCAACAGCTTAGGTGCAGCACTAAAACTGGTCAGTTGGTGTGTACTCAACAATGAGATTTTGTCTTGTGGCTATTGAATGCCATAAACTCATAATCATAACCACAAGTTTCACATTTTTTTAAGGTCAACTCCTCTCTTAGAAAGAAGTATCTAGAACTATCTAGAAATAACTATTGCTAGTCAATGCGCAGCGCATGTGTAGTTTTTAGGGTTAATTGATATGAAATCAAGAAAAGATCAACTTTGGTCTTTGCCCTAGTAATGAAACCACCGTCTGTTTCGCACGCAATCTTGGTTGATGCTCAGAAAATGTTTTAACTATTTTAAGAAAATAAGTTTAAAAATTTGAGCTTATATGTTGAAAATAACGTATTTTTATGATCATTGTGAATAATTGACATCATTGTTATGATGACAGACGTCATAGTGACGCAAATGACAATTGGTCAATATTTAAATTAGGTATGTTCGACTAGCCACTAAGATAAAATGCCATAAATGCAGACAGAAAAGGAAGAAATTGTATCGGCAGCGAGTAAATACATGAATTTAAAACTCATAGCTAATAATGTCCTGAGTTTGTGATGAAATGTGATTTTTTAAGAGTTGATTTAATTTTCGAGTTTTAGCGATCCGTCCAAAAAAGGAAAATGGACTCCTTATGGTATCGCTACGTTGTCCGTCCATTCGTCCAATTGTGTTATAACTTCTGAACCGTAACCGGTAGAAAGACAATATTTCGTGTGCTTTTAAACTTTTTTTTTTTTAAGCAGATATAACGGTTTAATTACAGTTTAAAATTTCATGGGAAAATGGATTAAATGTTTTTCAATACTTTTTTTTTTGAGAAGAAAAGCAGGCATGAACAACAAAAGTGAAACTTAAGTTAGTTAGATATACTGAACTTGAAAAAGGTTAAAAGTTTTTGAGAAATGAAGAGTTGAAAATCGGTGACATTTTTCAAAGTGTTTGAGGCCATACTTTTGAACCGCTTAGTGCACAAAGCCAATATTGAGCACACGTATTGAGCACACGTACAGAGTAAATCAAATGCGTAAGTCATATTTTTCGGAAAAAGTTTTAATACTGCGACCATACCAAAAAGAAAACTGCCACGCCTCCAAAAAGTGGGCGGGATTTAAAAATATAACTGTTGCATATTTTATACTAGGTAGCATACAGTTCGGCCTAAGACCCCGGCTTTTTAACTAAAAAGAATTACTTTTTTTAACGCCACGCCCACAAAGGTGGGCGGAGGCATACAATATATACATAAAAGTTAGAAAATGCTAATATCTACAACTTTTGTCATATAATTTTTTGTCAAATTTCATATTTATTGAAAAACAGTTATTTTACGCTAAAATCCCTTAAAAAGTAGGCGTGGTTAATGGAAAGCCTAAAATTTTGTGGCTACTTCAAAGACAATTACAAGGCAATGTTACATACCAAAAATGAATACGCTAGCGCCATTGTAACATAGCTAAAATTTGGAAAAAGTATTTTTTAAAATTAGAGATGGTCGCACATACAGGCCTGTAGTGGACGCGTCTGTGAGCGGATTCAGGTAATTTTCAAACTTGATCTGAAGGACTGGACTTCCAGCCAACCCACCAAATTTCAGCTCTCTACCTTAAAATTTAAGGCCTAAAAGTTGTTCACATACGGACAGACGAAAATGGCTTAATCGATTCTCCTGTCGGTCACATTCATATCTCTAAAAGGTCTTAGGGGTCTACGGTGATTATTTCACTGCGTTACAAACTATACAACAAACTTAATATACCCTGGGTTGGGCATAGAAAACGAAATAAAACAAGAGCTTGTTTTACCGTTTTCGCAAAAGCCGTTGGCCATAGAAAAAAAAGCATGCAATGCTAACGCAGGTAGTTGCGCTATTGGAAATACTCTAAAGGAATCAAAAAAAATTCAGAGTAATTGTTTTACGGACTTGAAATTTTAAAAATTATAAAAAAGGTCAAAAGAAGCTATGTCTCACCCTCTAGCTACCAAACAGTATAAAGTAAAGCTTTTAAATAAATAACGGGCATAGTCCATCTTCTGAGATTTCATGTTAAGCTAGAAGCAAACTTCATATATTCAAAAACTTCGAAGATTTGACTCAAAAAGGTTAAAACATTTTCGAAAACGAATTTTTACAGGTTGATAGTCTGTTAACGGTAATGACGATCTAATTAAAATTTGGCTGAAGTTTTTAAAACGCAAGCTTACTGTATTAAAAAAAAATTCAATATTGCCGTTTCCAACCTTCCGTTTTAAATCCTATTTGGACAAACGAAAAAGAAAACAACATGTTTTACCGTTTTCTCAGATATCCATGTCCGCATGTCCATTCAAGAAAAGTAGATTGAATGGATTTTAAATTTTGAAAATGGTTAAAAAGACCAAGAAGATTTATGTCATTGCCTTTATTTTCGAAGCGCCAAGAGGCAAAAATTTAAAATAAATACCGAACGTTGTCCATCTTTTGAAATAATAAAAAAAAACACTGAAGCAGTTTTGAAATAGTTTATGGTTTTCTATATGTACCTGAAAATACTGTAGTTGACTGATCGTTACAACTGGGCCACTTATTTTACATCAACCAAATTTGACGCAGGCACAACCACATGAACGTTAACCAACGCAAGAACTCTGAAAAAAAAACAATAAGCTTAAAAAAGTTAATTTTTAAGAAAAAAAAAATTAAAGGAAAAGTTAATGCAACCCTTTTTTTAAGTGCCAAAACTAAAAAATCACCCAATATAATAACAGTAGACTCCACTACGAAAAAGTATACAACAGAATGTAAAATATTCTCCGGAATTATAATAAACAAATTTAATTTTACAGAAACTGCCACACTAAAGGATTGCCTCACAAAAAGCCGACGCACCGCTCCGCGTATGTCTTCATACTTGACGGTCTTTTTTAAATCACTTTTTTGTGAGCTGTTATAACATAAAATAAATATTCTGTTGCGTTTCGCTTTTGTCATTATTGGTACATTTTTGTGACTTTCGGCACTTTAGACGCCCAAAAAATAAACACAAAGGTGTTTTCAAGATTTTTTTTTCTTGAATTCAGAAATCGACCTGATTTTGCAACGTTTCCACAACTTTCACACAGTGATTTTCAGTTTTGTACGTTTTGATTTGGCGTTAATCTATCCATAATAAAATGGCAACACATACGCAGCAGAAATCAAATTTCAACTGCCAAATTAACGATCTGTAAAAACAGTGCGGCCAGTTTAAAAACCAAACCTTAAAAGAAAACCACAATATTTATTAAATGCTTAACTTCACTCTCGCGAAATATTCTCGAAAAGTCTTGAAAATTTTCTAAGTCATCGCTAATTTTGTTACAATTTTAATTCCATGGCAGACTTTGCGATGAAACATTACGGTGCTTAGGTGTTCAGGGAAAATAGCCATGATCGATAGAAAGACAGAAATGGACAAGGCGTTCATCAGCGTTGTTCTTGGATTAGAAAGTTGTGGGATATTTTAGTGGCCATTTCAACTTTTGAGGATACACTCCATTTTTCTCATGTGAACCAAAGAAAACACTGAAATAATTTTATGAAAGGGCGAAAAATTCTATTTGGAAAATTTTCGTTTCGTTCGAATATTCTTTGACACCAAATTCGTAAAACCACTCAGTATTGAATATCGTTTTTAATGAAAATAAGTCCCAGAAACATGATTTAATCTATCCGCAAAAGAACAACAAAGAAAAGAGACTTCGGGGAAAACGGTTTGAACGAAGAGACATCAGAAAGTGGTTTTTGGATTTCGAAAAAACGGTATGACGATTCGTGTTGGCGTTATGGCGATTAAAAAACGCTGCATGTGAGCGTTTGAAAATATTTATTAATGATTGGCATTGGGATTGGATTGGCAAGCTAAGCCAGAAACTTCTTGGTTGCTGAATCGCTTTCTTACTTATAACTGTCATTTCATAGGTGAGACGGTATGGTACACTGTTGGCATACTGGTGAGAAGACAGAGAAGACTTCCAAAACTATGCAAACTTACACGACTGGAAAAAGCCCATAAAAATATTTTGATATTACCTGAATTTGGTGTTACATTTTCGAAACCAAAAAGTGTTAAATGGAATTAAGCACCTACTAAAGGTACTCTGAATGGCAGTGAGTGCCACGTGTTTAAAGAAAATTCTAAGGAAACAGTCAGAATTTCAGTTACAGTTTCACTGTTGGTGGCTCCCACTATCCAAGAATATTATTTTTTGTGCCCTTTCATTTGAAAGAGTGGTTCAAGGGATGAAAGATTGAACTACAACTCATACAACATGCAACATGTACAATTTTTTATTAGAAAAATTACTCTTAACTTGAAGTGAGCACTGCCTTAGATATTAAATTTTTCTAAAATCTAATTATCGTTTCCCTTAAAATGGACATGAAACAAGCTTGCTTCAATCGGTTTATAGACTTCATTCAAGCAGTTGGCCATTGTTTCAATTAATCATTTTGTTTTTATTTATTTTAAAACGATAATTTCACTTCATATAATTAATCAAAACTTTCAGCAATTAATACCAATTTCGCACTCATATTTCACAATTTTATTTATTGTTGATTGTCAGAAACGAATCGAGACTGGTTCGGCTTGAATGTTGTTACAATTGACACAATTTAAATATTATTTCAATAAAAAACAATAAAATCGATTTTATGTAAATTAAGCATTTTTTTTTCAATGGAATCGGAAACCGTCCGATAGCATCGAATTAATCTCATCTTAGTCATCCTGCTGGCGGGGCTTTTATGAGCAATCTCAATTCGCCGTATATCGTATCGATCGACCAGTTGCTAATATGAATAAATAAATTTGATTGTGTTTTATTTACCCCCAGCAAGGGAACACAGCAAATAAAAATCACAAATGATTGCATTACAAACTGCGAGTAGTTATTTACTATAGGGGGTAAGTGAAGGTGTCTGTGCGAAATCAACTTTAATTGCACGACATTGAGTTACGTATACTGTTACCATTTCGATTGCGAATCCAGATTTATTATCTACAAAATTATTAATTCTCCTCGTGGGGTGTGTGTAGTGTCTGTAAACGCCCATATCGTATACCGCTCGCGGCCAACATGAAATATTTGCTAAGGTTGGTCATTTTATCACGCCCGGTGTAAATTATTGTGCTGGGCCAAGGTAATGAACTCCAATTACACTTTTCAATGATAAAAAAAAAAATGTTGTCTGTTTACGTTACACCTTTGCTAATATATTTTTTTTCTCTTCTTTTTGCAGATTCGTCATATGGAAATATATATCACTGGTGAGTTTTGTTTTATCAGCATTTTAAATGTTTACTAAGTCCGGCGTTGATTTCCATATCAACTTGATGAGTTGCTGTTTTTTAAGCGTATCATTTGTGCAAACATCAGAAACAAAATATGCATCTGGGTAACACAAGTCCAAACGGAAACATGATATTTCCTCTAGAAAGCTTTGCATAGTCTAGAAGCTTTATTTGATGTAAGTAAGAAGGTATTTCATGTCAGTATTTTGTTCCTGGCACTGAGCGAGAATTGGAGCTTATCATTGCCAAAAGGATTGAAGTGCCGGCACATATTTCAGCATCTTTGTTAAAAAAAATCATCGGAATGAATCATGCCTTTTTTGGTATACGAGTTCTTTGATGCATCATCATCTTTGGCTTTACATTGTTCTTTCTCGACGACGCTTAAGATAGCCTTTTTACTTTTCCTCCCTGTGTTTGCCTTCAGGTCAAATCCCCAGTCGAAAGCACGTGATTTCATTCCCACGTTATGAGTATTTTCATATTTTCATTAGTATACCTCATAACATCATTTCTTTAAAGAAATAAGTAAAAATGTAGTGTTAAATCCTTATTACTTAAGACAGGTTTCTTAACTGGGCTCTTCATCTCCTTCGATCGTTGATTACCTCGACTCAAACAAAAAAAGCTTTAAAACAGGAAATAAGGATGTTTCATTGTAAAAATCAACCAAAAAGGTTCCAAGTTGGGCCCTTTATCTTTTTCGATCGTTGATTATCGACTCCACACTCAAAGAAAGGAATCCTAATATCAAAAAACAAAAATTTGAACAGGAAAAATTGAAAAATGACTAAGCAACAAAGAAGCGTTTTCTTAAAACCGAGAAGGTTTTTTATTTTAAAGTCTGAAGTAGGGATTCGGAACCAGGATCTCCCGCATATAAAGCAGTCATAGGGTAACGCCACAGTGATAGGGTGTGCTTAAAACACAGCTTCATTTTGCCTAAAAGAAGTTTTTTTAAAAAAAAAAACAAAAGTGTTGCCTCAAAACAAGTAAACGTTTGTTTGCTTTAGTGAAACACGGCTTTTGATCAAGAGCAGCTAATGTCCGAAGAAACTCATTGCCTTTGGTTTAAGAAAGTTTGTTTTTGGAATATGGAAATTCGTTTGAGAAATCAATTTCTTTGAAATAAGAGAAACTGCATTTTTAATCGAAAAAACGAATTTTTATTTCTACGAAATGAAGACAGTTTCCTGTGATATGAGAAAAGAGTCTCAGAACAATGAAATGTTCCCTTTCAAGTACGTTTTAATTGTCTTAAAACAAAGGCATGTGCTCTAGTTGTAAGTATGCCTATTTTTGCCCAAGGGGGTCGGATCAAAACTTTAGACTTGGTTCAGCAAAAAAAACTCTATCGGATTAAATGGTGTTACCCTAATCATTTTTTAGTAGAGATGATCACGTACTTGAAATGCCCGTCTTGAGCTCATGCCCATAGGCATCCTGGAACTTTGGTAAAAAGAGTTAAAAAAAAATCATACGATTTTTATTTGCTTGTAGTAGTAATGAAGCCAATATATGGCTGCAAGAGACTCTCCTGTACTTGTGTTCAAACACTTTGTTTAAAAGAGTAAGCTGGCCAGATTTGGGTACGCTGTTGGGTCTCTCGCATGTCTCCGGCATTCGTGGTTAGAAAAACTCCTGGAAAGCATGCAAAAAATCGTATCATCATTTTTATACTGATCAGCATCCATATACTGAGAAATAGCCGTTTCTCACTGCGCTAGTACGAGTACAAGCAATACGTTCGAGAATAAATTACAATTTTTCCATCCTGCACCCTGCATTCCCCATTTTCAACAATGCGAGGTACAAAAAAAAACTTAGTAGGTACTCAAGTCCTTGGTTTTACTTGAATGGGCCTATGCCCACTCGGCAGTCAATTTCTGGTTTCTTCGTTACCGACTTGCCAACTTGGGATACAATTTGCTTGGGTGTTTAAGAAACCCTGCCAGACTAAAGCCGCCAAGGGTTTTCGGTGATCGACAAAGCCGCACCACTTTAAATTTCAATATTAAAAACGAGCATAGTAAAGTATTGGCAAAACCCAGTCTATAACGTAACTTCCATTATTCATAAAAGAGATCTCGAATAGATATTTGAACTTCCTTTTCAGTGCAACTCCACTAGCATCCAAGAACACTGAAGAGCAGTTGGGCATCATCAAATCGCCACTTCTGCATTAGTTAATCTTGTGACTTTAAGCTGAAGTTCCGAGTATGAAAACTCAGCAAAAAAATTTAACCTTTCCAAGCTAAAGGAGAGGCTTCAAGATTGGAGAAGTTTCAAAACTTTCGCCCGACTTAAACCAGCGGCCTAGGTTAAATTATTTTATAAACCGCTGTGTACACCCAAATATATTCTCTGATTTTCTAAAACTTAGCTCAAGGGACACTCTTGTAAGCATTTTCGAAATGTAAAAAAAAGTCATGCATACCATCACCAGATACTAATATTTCCACGCCTTAAAAAAGTAATGTGTGGGGTGCCGTGGCGTAGTGGTGGGTGTGTGTGCTTACTACCCCTGAGGTCTGGATTCGAGTCACACTGCGCGTCGTCACCTGAAAAAAAGACTTGTTCTTATTCAAGATCCCCACTTCCGCGAGGGTCCGTTGAGAAGTTGGGTCTTGTTCACCTCGAGCTGTTGCGCCTCTCCTTCACGGGTCATGAATGAACGGAACAATTGCAGGAAGCTGACCAGTTCGTCTGAGGAAGAATGCGGTAAGCCGCACCAAGTCTAAAACGCTGAATACCGCCTAAGGGATCATGAATGAAGATCTTGCGTGTAGACGTGAGCAATCAGTTATGCAACCGATATAAACATCAAAAACTCAAAAAGTTAATAAAGCTTTAAGCCTAAACCTTTTAAAATTACCTCTTTCAGGAGGGTATTCTTGAACATCTATCAACTCTATTAAGAACAACAGCTAGATTCATCTTCCCATGTTGACTCTTGATGCGAAGTGCATGTGTGCCAAAGTCAATGAAACCTTTTATTAAACCTCAAAATTGTAACCCTCGATGATCACAAGCAGACAAGCAGTATCTTGTGAGCATTCCATGTTCCGCCTACATAGAAATGTATTGTTGCCCGACACTTTAATATTTTTCCCGCCAATTTTGTTTTCAGAACTTTTTCTCTAAGTTGGTCATCAATCACGTACTACTTAGCCTCTTCAGCTAAGTTGAAATTGTCGAAAATCATAACTTTAGTTTTTTTGTTGCAATAACCTCGCGATAAAAGGGTATTCAATACCCTTATGCAAAACCAAATCGCGAGTAAAAATGAAAGATCACGAGAAAATGTGGAAAAGAAACAAAAGAAGAGAAAATGAAGCAGGGCCGCGATGTAATGCAAACACTGAAGGGCAAAGCTAGAACTTGCCTACCGCAAGTGTTATGCCTTTACGGGTAAGATCAGAGGCATAACTAGCAGAGTGATTAGTAAAAACCCGCTTTAATATTTGAATGTTAGCTTTAAGGTTAAAGAAATGAGGGAAGATGCCAGTTTTAACAACCATCCGACCCATTTATGGATAACGGATGCCGACCGGGAATCCCCTCTTTTTTAGATTCTGGATTTTTTTTTTTGTTGGTGGCCAAAACTCCAACTTCCATGACAAATTTGTCCCAGAACAATTTCATGCCGGTATCCACCATAATCGTGTTAGCGTTTCCCTATTTCCAATTTGAGGCCAGAAACCTTAAAAAGGTCCACTGATGATGGCCTTTATTTAGGCTCTGTTAGCTCATAAGCTGCCACGCCCCAAGAAAAGTACCTGCTGATCCCTGTAAGATATGGTACTTGGATATCTGAGACTTCTTCTGGCTTAAATAGAGCCATAGGAAAACGTTGAGCAACAAGATGCTTATAGTAGGCGCTCAAGGAGGACACCATCAACATTATTTCGGTAAAAGACGTTTTTTAAAAGAAATTCCTAAGCCCCAATAAAATTGAAGTAAAAGCTCGGTCCTTTGCTATCGACTTAAACAGTTGGTTAAGGTCCTCGCCAGCGTTATGCGTGCTATTTCAGGTAACGCCCTATCTTAAGGCGTTACAAAATCAAGCTTAGATATCTGAAAAAATATAGAGAACAGTCCGTAAAAATTGCGGATACCCCCCGGTTGTGAACTCAAATTCTAACCCCAGGGTGCTGATGCTGATAAACACTGTGACTGTAAAATTGGTCGTCAAATATTTCTTAACTTTCGTAGCCAGTCATAATTTTTATGTCCTCCCTCAATTCTTGTGCAAATATAAGCATCACTGTGAGCTGTTACTCTAGAATCTGTTTCTTTGCTTAGGTCCAAACACACTCACCTGAGTCACCCCATTCATTTCCATTTAGTGATTGAGTCTTAACATTTCTTTTATTTGAGATCAAAATATGCAGACAGGCATTAATGCACTCATCTAAACCAGGTACTTTCACCATTTACATAAATCTCTTAGGCACATCCCTGATGGAACATGACACATAGCAAGAAAAAACGTATTTCTTAAAAAAAAAACCTTCAATAAAAGTCAAAGAAGTCACCCCCTCCAAAAAAAGGAACGAAATCCATTATTCAAAGTCGTTATTCAATATCATCACATTGAGTGCATGAAGTCCTTGAATAAATAAGTTCCTTCGTCTCAAAACCACTGAAGAGGAATAAAGTGTACTTTGAATTTGTTAAATCAAGTCAATGATCCCATCAAAGTGTACCCCCTTACACTCCCCCCAAAGCTCAGGAGTGTGCTCATTCATAAATCCATAAAAAATCAATCAATCGACTGCCTCTTTTAATAGGCTTCTAAAAGATTAATGGAAATCATTATGTCGCCGATCAAGCACCAGGACACTGTTTTTCACCAGATAATACATCTGAATCAGAGACACTCCTGCCGAAACTCTCAAGAAGTCATAAAAATTAATCAACAGGTGAGGTCTGTGTGAGGCACTGTCAATGTGATAAAATATGTATAACGTCACATAATGAACTCATTAGTTGAGCTCAGAAGCGGAAAAGTTTCCGACTCGAATTGAATACACGGATATGGGAATGTGGTATGTGGGGGTGGGACAAGGCTGTATAGCAGGTCCAGCAGAAGGATGTAAATGAGATGGTAATGCGTGTCGTCGTCGGGTCGTCTGTCGGCATCCAGGATAGTTACAAAAACATGCATGAATTAGTAATTACATTGATATGATGGCGTTAAATGTGCCATAATGAGAGAAAGAATGAAGCTACAGCCTATACCCATCACCTGGAACTACCCACACACTGACATAATAATTAAATGAAAGTGTGGGCACTAACCTTAGCTCTTAATCGACTAGGTAGAGGAGGAAAATGCCGACCTCTAAATGAGTGGGAGTTGGACATCTACAAATGAAACGTCTCTTTTTTTTTGTTTCATTTTATTATGATTGTTCAGGTGGAAAATGGAAATGGAGCTGCTTTCCTCATTTCCCACAAAAAAAATATTAAACCCATGAAAGGAAATTTATGCTCCGACACTTGCGGCAAGTAGCACGCAATTAATGTGAGATATTTTATTGGATCGGTACGTTGCAAAATTAATGGCATACATGCAACGATCTCGGCAGCAGTCACATTCACATCATAAATTTTAATGGCGCAAACGAGGCTTCCCGCAGTAAGTGCCATAGAATACAGCTGGCGTATTAATGACTTATTAGGCAGATGCCAGTCCGTCGTCGTAGGTAGGCATTTATGTTCAATAAATTTTCTCAATGATGTCATCGGAATTCAAGGGACACATTATGGCATGCGTAAGTTATTCGTCACACAAGGTCATATCTGGTCATCTGTGTGGCAACATTCGTTCCACATCTTTGACAAGAGTTCTTTTATTCATGAAAGTATTTTGGAAGTTTTGCCACTCAGAAAAATTGGCACTTGGGCCCGTGAAGGAATCCCATCTGGCTTAGAGCGCTTTATCCTTGACGAACCTCTGGCCAAAGGCTGGGGTCTAAGAGACCCTATTAGCTATTCAATCCAAATGGACTCCAAATGGGACCCATTTTCTTAATATGGGCTTAAATGACAATTCATAGGATCAAACTTCGAAACCAGAACTTCAACCCCGGGAATCGGAACTGCAGCTCTCTCTTATCTAGCAAATTGCAGCTGGCCTGACGGAAAAACGTCTCACTTCTTAATGAAATTGAATAAGGAACGTTCTTGCGACGAAACGTAAAAAATGTGTTTTTTCACTTGACAAACTCCCCTTGTCCGAAAAAAGGAAAAAACCTCAGTTGTAAATTCAATAAAATTTTTTTTTTTTTTTTTTTTTTGAATACTAGGATGGACGGAGACTAAAACTCCAAAATCTTTCAAAGATACCAATACGCCCACTATAGCAGGTACATAATACCGAAGTAGCCGATATTGGTTATGCCCGATTTCCACGTGCTAAAAAACCACCCATTTATGAGAGACACTATGAAACTGCCAGAACGCACTTCATAGTAGTAAATTTTCGCTCTCATAATACTTCTTGATTACAACTAAGTTAACTTAACAAGTAGTTTACGCTTCCATAGTGTTGATCGCATTGGATAGGTTGCTTTCCAGTGAATGCACCTACTAAGCCGTTCATTAATGCGGCTTCACCCTACGTCGCTAGATCGAAGGGTCTTGTTCTTTGTAGTCGTCGCTCGTTGTTAACATCGTTAAGAGTCTCGTTTAGAGTACGGATCATTTCATTGTTGCAATGAACATGAAGGCGAGCATTAAGCTTTCGAGCGAAGTTTGTTACTTCTTCGCCCAAGGTAGCTATTCCTAAATCTCTGTGAATATCGCTATTCCTAATATACCATGGAGCATTCACAATTGCTCTTAGTGTTTTGTTTTGAAAAGTCTGCAACATGGACATGTTGCTCGGCTTGGTACAACCCCAAAGTTGTATACCGTATGTCCAGGACGGCTTTAACACCTGCCTGTACAAGAGCAGTTTGTTATATGTGCTTAATTTCGAAAATCTTCCGATAAGCCAATACATTTCCCTGAGCCTAATCTCGAGCTCGTCACGCTTCTTCTTTACGTGTGGTTTCCACCTTAGTTTAGCGTCCAGTGTCATCCCTAGATACTTCGCTTCATTTGCATAAGGTATTTGTACAGAATTTATGAACAGAGGCAAATTGTTAACCCTTCTGTAAGTGAAATTCACATGCGTAGACTTGTTCTCGTTAAGAGCGATTCGCCAAGTCTTCGTCCAGACACAAATTCTGTCCAATGCTCGTTGGAGGTTTCTCGTTGATGACTCGACTGATTCACCTGTTGCCAGGATGGCCGTATCGTCCGCAAACGTGGCCACGACTGTCTCGTCATCTAGAGGTATGTCTCTTGTGTAGAGCAGGAACAGGGTCGGACCGAGGACGCTTCCCTGGGGTACGCCAGCCCGAATTTGCTTGAAACTCGAGTATTCACTACTACACCTAACACGAAAGAGTCTGCTTTCAAGATAATTTTCCAATATTTTAAAAATGTCTTCCGGCAAGTTTTGCCGTAGCTTATATTTCAAGCCCTCGTGCCATACCTTGTCGAAGGCTTGCGATACGTCGAGGAAAGCACTTGAACATATTTTTTTCCCTTCTAAGGCTTTTTCAATTTCATGCGTTATTCTGTAGACTTGATCTATTGTGGAATGGTTAGGTCTGAAACCGAATTGATGATCCGGGATCAAGCGTCTTTCTGCAATTATTGGTTGTAATCGCTTCAGCAGAAGTTTCTCAAATACTTTCGATATTATCGGCAGAAGCGATATGGGCCTATAAGATTTTTTATCATTTGCGCATTTCCCCGGTTTAGGAACCATAATGACTTCAGCAACTTTCCATTGTCTTGGAACGTATAGAAGTCTAAGAGAAGCGTTTATCATATAAAGTAGCTTGACTAATGCCTTTTTTGGTAGCTCTTTTAATATTTCGCCAGTGATCAGGTCGTAACCCGGGGCCTTATTATTTTTAAGTTTGCTAATTGTCTGTCGGAGTTCAACTAACGAAACTTTTTTCATTCTAAAGCTACCAGGTTCCCCGTTGTTGTTTAGAACGTCAGCCAACGGCGGACCGTCGAAAGGCTTGAATGTTTCTTCTAAATGTTCAGCAAACAAATTCGCTTTCTCTTTGTCTTCGCTTGCCCATTCGCCGTTAGCTTTTTTTATTGGTGCCGAGTGGATTATAGGTTTCTTGATATACTTAACTGCTTTCCACAGCGAGTAGTTTGAGGTCCTATCCGCCGACAAGCCTTCAAGGTATTCAGTGGTCTCACGATTTTTAAGATCTAGCAACATTCCTTTCAGTTTGTTAGAGAGGTGGTTCAATAGGGTTTTGTCTGGGGGGGCCCTCGTGCCTTGCCATCTCCTACGCGCTCTTCTCTTTTCACGAATCAATTCTTCGATTTCGAGCGGATATGTTTTACGTACATGCCCGTCGGTGCTAACTGCGTTCTTTTGGGACGAATTGTTGTTCCAAGCAGCGCTCTGAATTGCTTCAATGAATTTGTCAACTGCGGTTTCTAACTCGAAAGGAGTTTTCAATGGCACATTCAAGCCAACACCCTCCTTACAGTCCTTTCTGAAAGCGTCCCAGTTCATGTTTTTGCTAGCTAATCTAGGAGCTCTTTCTATTTTCGCCAGTCTTCCACCCATCTTCAAGATAACTCCTGAGTGGTCTGAGCAAAGATCATAACACTCTTCAATTCGCGTAAGGTATTTGGGGTACCCTTTAGCGATGAAAAAATCGACAAGGTCAGGCTTTTTATTCCTATCGGTTGGCCAATATGTTGGCTTACCCGTGGAGAAAAAGTCCACCCCACGCTTCATACTATTTTTGTACAGTAATCTGCCTCTTGTTGAATTGCATCGTGAGCCCCAAAAAGTATGCTTCGCGTTAAAGTCACCCCCAATGATAAAATTGGACCCAATGAAGTCATACATACGATCAAGATCGTCTTCCACCAGTCTATATCCTGGCGGGAAATAACAAGATGCAATGTTATGATGAAACTGAACTGATCTGCATAGAGTCTAGCTCAACTTCTGTGTTCTTGAAGTGCTTTATGCAGTTCTTAATGTAGAGGGAGGATCCTCCTCTCGAATTTTGCGAAGGGTGATGTGCGTGATAGTCATTGTAACCTTTAAGTTTGGGTGTAGACCCGTTTTTAAGGTGAGTTTCCGTAATCATGCAAATATCAATATTGTTTTTCCGTAGAAATACTTCTAGTTCGTCTATTTTATTCAAAAGGCCGTTTGCATTCCATGTTAGTATTTTAAATAACTGTTTCATATTCATGTTCTCTTGTAATTTTTTCGAGGCTTAAACTCGAGCTTGCTCAGTTTGTCAAATATAACTTTGTTGATTTTAGTCTGATCCTCAAGTTTCTCCAAGATTACAGCGAGCATCTGAGACACTGCATCTGTTGTGGGCGATCTTGCCTTGCTTTCGTTTGCCGCAACCTGTGCGTATGATTTCGGTGCGACCAGTGGTGGTTTCTCCGCTGCACTTGAACTGGCGCCGCTCTTTTGTGGAGCTTTTACGCCTTTTGTCGACGCCTCCTTTGCCAATCTTCCACTTTTGATCGGCTTTGGCGTCTTTGGAGTCTTTGGCTTAGGAGTTTCAGCAGGTTTTGGGCGTCCTAGGCTTTGATTCTTTGACCCACCTCTGTCTATCAACTCCTACTCTCACCTCCCCGTGGTGAACACCGGGTGCCTAGTACCTCAACTGGAGATTGGGTTCCAACCCCTTTGGAAGGTTGTTGGGGGTAGCAGACGAGAGAGGGGGGGAGGAGTGTTCCCACTAAGGCACTTCTCCTTGCATCCGGACGGCAGCGGAGGAATTCCCCAGATGGAATCAACGGTGGCGTCCATAGTTCCAGTCAGGCCGAACTACTTAGTGAACACCTTATATGGGCTACTACGACGTATTCGGAGCTCAGGCCTATAAGGAGCGGGCTATCCGGCTCTCCGTCCTTAGAGCTAAGCAAAGGATCTGGTCCTCCAGGTTGGGGGTCGTGCCGTCGGGGTGACTTCCCGGCCACGTAAAGAAACACCAGTCACGAAGCGGAAACAAGCCTCGGATTCGGACGGATTTACTGTTGACGACCAATGCAAACGAGAAAAGGACAACGAGCTCCGGATCTGCACGTGGAATGTTAGGTCCCTTAACAGACCACGTGCAGCCGAGCAACTAGCGGAGGCCCTTAACGACTGCAAGGCAGACATTACTGCCATCCAAGAAATGCGGTGGGACGGGCCGGGCAAAAGAAGGATGAAAAACTGCGACATCTACTACGGCGACTGCTACCGGCATCAAAGACAGCGCCTATTTGGATGTGGTTTCGTTGTTGGAGGCAGACTTAGGCAAAAAGTCTTGAGCTTCAACCCTGTAAGCGAGCGCCTCGCGACGATCCGCATCAAGGCTAAATTCGCCAACATTAGCCTGATATGCGCACATGCCCCCACAGAGGAGAAAGATGACGAGACCAAAGATATGTTCTACGAGCTCCTGGACAAAACTTATGAGCAGTGCCCTAGCTACGACATTAAAATTGTCCTAGGCGATTTTAATGCCAAGCTAGGAAGGGAGGGCATCTTTGGTCGTACTGTCGGAAAGTATAGCCTGCACGACACGACCTCCGATAACGGATTCAGGCTGATCGACTTTGCTGCGGGGCGACACGTTGTGGTAGCTAGTACACAGTTCCCGCATCTCAATATCCACAAAGGGACATGGAGATCTCCCGATCAATCAACCGTCAACCAGATTGACCATATTGCGATCGACGCAAGGCACTCCTCCAGTATCATGGATGTCCGAACTTTCCGAGGGGCCAACATTGACTCGGATCACTACCTTGTTGTAGCCAAGGTACGGCTGCGGATATCCCGACCAGCGCCAAGTAATGGAAATACTGTGAGGAAGTTTGACGTCGGCCGACTACAATCGCAAGAGATCGCCAGGTCCTTCTCCAACCGAGTCTCTCAAAACCTTCTACGAAGTCCTATGCAACCAGCATCAAGTATTGATAGCCAGTGGCAACATTGCCAAAATGCCATCAGAGACGCCGCCTCTGAAGTGCTGGGTTTCACACGGCGACCACAACGAAACCCCTGGTTTGACGATGAATGCCGGCAAGCACATGCAGCTAAACAGGAAGCATACAAAGCGGCGCTGCACAGAAGGACTAGAGCTGCTCGCGAGCTCTACGAGCAGAGGAGGAGAGAGGAGCACCGGCTTCTCCGAAGGAAAAAGAGAGAGCACGAGAAGCGCGCGGTTGAAGAGATAGAGAGATGTTACAACAGGAATGAGGTTAGAAAGTTTTACCAAAGGATCAAAAGGTCCTGCCAAGGGTATAAACTTCGAACTGAAGCCTGTAAGGACCATCAAGGGAACATCGTTGTAGAATCGCAGTCGGTGCTGAGGATTTGGAAAGACCACTTCTGCAGACTGTATAACGGCGAGGAAGAACCAAATACCGCTGTCAGGCAGAATGAACCATTCAACCCGGGCGAAGACGTTACCGACGAAGCATACGAACGATACCGCCCACCCGACCTGGAGGAGGTGAAAGTAGCTGTGTCTAAGCTCAAGTGCAACAAAGCAGCCGGAGCAGACGGCCTAGCTGCCGAACTTTTTAAATCCGCTGGCGATGAGCTGGTTAGGAGCATGCACCAGCTCATCTGCAAGATATGGTCGGAAGAAAGCATGCCCGACGAATGGAACCTCAGCATTGTTTGCCCGATCCTGAAGAAAGGAGACCCTCTGAGTTGTGCCAACTACAGAGGCATAAGTCTTCTTAACATCGCATACAAGATCTTTTCTGCTGTACTGTGTGAACGCCTGAAGCCGTTTGTCAACAATCTGATAGGCACATATCAGTGTGGCTTTAGGCCAGGAAAGTCCACCATCGATCAAATATTCACACTGCGGCAGATCTTGGAGAAAACCCAGGAATTCCAAATCGATACACACCACCTCTTCATCGATTTCAAGGCCGCGTATGACAGCATCTATAGAGACGAGCTATATAGCGCAATGTCTAGTTTTGGCATCCCTGCCAAACTCGTCAGTCTGTGCAGGATGACGATGGAAAACTCACGCTGTTCCGTCAAGGTCGGCAAAGACCTCACCGACCCCTTTGATGTCAAAAAAGGATTTAGACAAGGCGACGCGCTGTCATGCGACTTCTTTAACATCATACTTGAGAGAATTGTGCAGAACTCTCGTGCCAACACCAGAGGTACAATCTTTCAAAAGTCCGTTCAACTACTTGCATACGCAGACGACATTGACATAATCGGAAGAACAAAGCGTGATGTCAGTGAAGCCTTCGTGAGTATTGGGACGGAAGCGGCGAATATGGGTTTAGCAGTCAATGAGGGCAAAACCAAGTATATGCTGTCATCAAGAAAAGACACCCAACACCGACGTCTTGGACCAAACATCACCATCGACAGCTATAACTTTGAGGTAGTTAGGGACTTTGTCTACCTGGGTTCCGCTATCAATTCAGACAATGACACCAGCGCTGAAATCAAACGAAGGATAACTCTTGCCAATCGCTGTTTCTTTGGGCTAAGAAGGCAATTGAGTAGCAAAGCCCTCTCTCGAGCAACTAAAGTGTCCATGTATAAGACCCTCATCATCCCAGTCCTGCTGTACGGTGCAGAAGCATGGACCCTGTCAAAGGCGGATGAAAACACTTTAGGCTGCTTCGAGAGGAAAATTCTTCGGACGATTTACGGTCCCGTCTGCATAGACGGAGAGTGGAGGAGGAGATATAACATCGAACTGTACGGGCTGTACAGCGATACCGACCTAGCCAAAAGAGTCAAAACACAACGTCTACGATGGCTGGGTCATCTAGAGCGGATGGACACCAACGCCCCGGCCCGGAAAATCTTCGAATCCACACCGCAGGGACGACGCGGTAGAGGAGCACCGAAACTCAGGTGGCGCACGCAAGTGGAAGGGGACCTCAGCCAACTTCGCGTGCGAAACTGGAGACGGCTAGCTAGAGACAGAGCTGGCTGGCGAAGCTTGTTGGCTGAGGCCCAGGTCCACCCCGGACTGTAGCGCCACCTTAAGTAAGTAAGTAAGTAAGGCTTTGATTCTGACCTCTAGTATTTTCCTTAAGAGGTTCTCGTCCCTTTTGCAGCTCTATGGCTACTTCGCATCCTCGATAGTTCGCGGGGTGGTTTCCGTGGCAATTGGCGCAAACTGCTGGAGCCTTTATGTCAACCTTGCACTCTGTTGACAGGTGTTTTCCGGCACATTTCACGCAACGTGGTTCTTTTTGGCAGTAGGCACTTGTGTGCCTGAATTCTTGGCATCGCTTACACTGTGGTATTAGTCTATTGCCCTTTCGCATGGGTTCGATTTTAACCCTGATGTTAAGTATCATTTTTATTTTATAAATATCGTTTATGCTCTCAGTTCTTTCAAAGGAGAGCATAAAAATTGGAAGGCCGCGTCTGATCACAGTGTCTCTTTCTCCTTCCGTGCGTTGCTTTTCCTTTTTAATGATATTGACGGCATCAATAATTTTAAGGCCTTTATTTTTACGTCTTTTACAACGTCTTCTTTTGTGCATGATGGGTGGAGCCCCCTTACAATGACTCGCAGTGGTTTCTCGTACTTATTTTGATAAGTATACCACTCGAGTCTTTCTGCATTCAGTCTAAGAGACAGTGCGCGATAGGAATCGGCGTTGTCAACATTTACTTTCCACACGTTATTTCGGTGCGAGGTAAGCTTATAGTTTTCTGTTCTCACCGTGTTTGCAAGAAGGTTGCGCAATAATCCAAAGTCTGCTATCCCGACGATGTTTATTGCGGGAGGTGGACGAATTTTCGCTTCTGGATTAGCCTTGTTTGAGCCAGAGGGCTTATCTTCTTTTTGTATTACTTCGGGAGAGGAATTCGCCTTTCGCTTCTTGCTAGACCTTTTCCTTAAGACTGAATCGGTCTCAAGTGCAAGTTCGTCCTCGTCCGTGAAGTATTCGACTGCTGGTCGGTTCGGTGTTACACACTCTTTCGTTACCTCACAGTCTTTCGTTAAACGAGTATTTTTAATATCCTCGTTTTCTTTTCGCAGAGAGTCAACTTCCATTTTTAGATCTTGGAAGAGTCGCTCCATTTCAATAAGCTTAGCTCGGAGTTCATTTTTCTCCTTTTCTAAGCTCTGAATTTTCACAGAGTCCTGGTTTACCGGTGGACTGCTTTTTCCGGATATGTTCGATCTAGGTGGTGGTGATCGATTTAGTTTTGTCCTTTTCTCAAAAGGATTTATAAGCAATAAAAGGCTCTCCCCAGAATCCGTAGAGCCTGCCTCCGAAGAGGGTGGATTTTCCAGCATAGCTGGGCTGCCACCTGGGGTAATCAAATCTTTCGTTTTGTTCATTGCCATTTTTTTTTTAACTTGTCGTTTTTATGAGAAATAGGTAAGTCACTTCTATTTTCATTTTTAAATACAGCCGCCCCTTTGGAGACAGACGCCGACCAGTGAGCCGCACAATGTGTGACAGACGCTTCTGGATTTTAATTTAACCTTCAGATTCATCTATAAGTTAAAACCTTACTGCCAAAAGTTGCCCCAAATGGAGCAGCATCGACAGCATCCAATGAAACATTAAAGAATATTTCTTCCGGTGGATTTTAGTCGGCTCTTACGACAGGCATACCTTACCTCAAGGCTATTCTAACCCCGACCTTGCAGGGGGGTTAGTGTTCAATAAAATAATGAACACTTTTGAGAAGGAAACTTGTTCAGAGGCTTGGCTGCTACACTAAATTCTCTAAACCCTACGTAAGTCGACTCTGCTTGAATTAAGACGCTGCCTGCGTAAAGTTTGGTACTTGAACGTCGACTAAGTTTGATGTAAGAAATTAAGTTTTATGCCAAAGTTCTTGAGATGTCCTTATCAGAGAAAAATCTTTGCCCATATGATAAACATTTTCGGTTGCCTTCAGGGGCTGCCCCCAGACAGTGTAACCCCCGAGAAAACAGTCGCAGCTTGGGGTCTAAATTAAGCAAGAAACAATCTCAAAAAAAAAGTGAGCCCAACGCGATTGGAATTTATCTTCCTGTTAGCAAGAAAGCAAGGCCGAAGAACTGACTTCTGTAGCGCTGCTAATAGCCCGTTTTTTGACGCTGAATTTTGTTTTTACCAAAATTGATTTTCTCATTTAGTTGGCAGCTGTTGAAGAGATTTCAAATTTCTGTTGTATTTGATAAGAAGTCAGGTTTTTGGTACTAAATTCTGTTACAATTGTGGGACCAATAACTTGATCGTAACATGGTAAACTGTTACGTCCCCAATTTTCTAAAGCTGACTTTCTGCTCCCTGAAAAATTTTCGGTTTGCTGCAGTAAAATGATGACTTACCGGCAGCTTTCTCTTACCAAAAGCCAATTATGTAGTGTAAACGACGTTACTGTAACGTTGCAAAAAGCGGTTTTTCAGTTGGTTTCTTTACGGTTTCTGTTACTTTGCTAAATGAAATTTTTCTGACAGAAGCGAATCGGTAAAGTGATCCTAGGAGACTGGTTGCTGTTACACATATTTCAAACAGTCAATTTTAGCTTCATCGAATTCCTTTTGTGACGGTTTGTGTTACGTTGCTTCAACTAAATTTCCTGACGAAAGGGGACCAAATTCTGTTTCATTTCAAAAGCCTTCTTTTCGATGAATCCTGTTGCTATTTTTAAGTATTTGCAGTTATTGCTTGAACTCTTACATAACCAGTAGTCAAATTTCTGCATCTTATTTCTTTCCTCAAAAAAACATTTCTGTTGTTTCTGGCATTTATAGAATGAAACCTAAGGGACAGGTTTCCCTAACTTTGCTAAAATCCAGCAAAATATAGAAATCTGATTTCTGTTAAGTTGCAAAAAGCCAATTTTTTTGTCGCTGATGATTGTGTCGTAAATTTTGTAGTCCAATAGCAGAATTTGCTTACAGAAAAAAAATCATTATTCCGGAATTCTGTTGCAATTAATGATAAAATGTTTCCTCTTGCTGGGATCAATAAATTGATCGTAACATGATGAATTGTTACGTCACCAAACGAACTTTTCTGCTGCTAACTTTTTACTTCCAAAAAAAATTTCGGTTTTTGTTGGCAGCAATAGGATTAGGAAACATGGAAAAGAGAAGATTTTAAGAACGTTGCTAGAACTCCGCCATTGAGTTCTGTTGCAATCGAAGATCACTTTCAATTATTGCTGGAATGAGAGAGAGAAAGAGAAGCCAGTTTTCTGACGATAAGCGTCTGCTTATTAAAATGTTTCTGTCGTTGCTGCAAACGATAGATTTGAAACTGAGTGACACCTTTCGAAAACGTTATAGGAGGGGAAAATTGTAAACGACTGGTTTCTGTTACGTCGGAAGAAGGCAATTTTTCGGTCACTGAATTCTGTTACTTAAGTCCTAAGGATACTAGTTCTAAGGAACTAGTATTTGTTTCGTTTCAGAGAGCAAACGTTCCGCCATTGAATTCTGTTGCGATCGATGGTCCTTTTCAGTTACTGCAGAAATTTATTGCTCGATCCCGACATGGCAAACTAACGTAACTAAGAGCCAATTTTCTGAGGCTGAAATCATGCTTACTAAAAATCTTTCTGTTGTTGCTGCCAACGATAAAATTATCACTACGAGAAACCTTTCAGAAACCTCGATAAAATCCAGCAAACGCAAACGACAGGTTTTAGTTACGTCGCAAGAAGCTAAGTTATATGGTCGCGTAATTCTGTTACTGAATCCTTTAATCGAGCCGTTAAACTCTGTTTTGAGGACTTGTTTCTGTTTCGCTGTAAGAAACCCACTTTTTGTCATTAAATTTTGTCGCCATCGATAATCACTTTCTTTTTTTCCTGGAATCAATAAATTGATCGTAACATGGTAAACTGTTACGTAATCAGTAACCGAATTTCGGTCGCCTAGTTATTGCTTCGAAAAAATGTTGCTGTTGTTACTCTGCCGGTTGCAATGAAAGCTAGGACACCTTTCTGTCACACTCTTTTAAGCCAGTGAGTGTGGATGATGTTTCTGTAACGTTAAAAAAAAGCCAATTTAAAAGTTCGTTGAGATTTATTACAGAACTATTTAATCGAGCCATAAAGGGGAGATTGAAGAACTTGTTAACTTGTCATTTTAAGAGACCACCTTTACGCTTTGGAATCTTTTTGCGATCGATGATAACTTTTTGTTATTTCCGGAATGAATAACTCGTAACATGGTAAACTGCTACGTCATACAATAACCAAATTTGTGTCGCTTATTTGTCGCTTCTAAAAAATGTTTCTGTTGCTCTGCGGTAACACAGTGTAGACTAAAGGAATGTTTACTGTTACTTTTCGGTTACGCACGGTTGCTGTTACGTTTCGGTTGCTGTTACGTTTCGGTTGCTGTTACGTTTCGGTTGCTGTTACGTTTCGGTTGCTGTTACGTTTCGGTTACTGTTACGTTTCGGTTGCTGTTACGGTACGGTGACTGTTGACGACTGGTTTTTGTTACGTAACAAAAAACATTGAATCGTTGATTAGCTTAATGCTGTTTCTAAATAACTGAATCAAGACGTAAAATTGTGTCTGAAGTTTCTGTTTTGTCTCATAACAATACTGAATTCTGGAGGCATCAACCACGTTTTTCACATATCGCTGGAATCAAGAATCTTGGTCGTTTGTAGATGTTACGTCACTGGTACTCAATATTTCGTCCTTGAACTTTGCTCAAAAAAAATTCTGTCATCGTGCGCCAGCATTCAATGAGGACTCAGGAAAATGTTTTTGTTCCTTAGGGTCAGTGAATTAGAAAGACTGGTTTCTGTTGCGTTACGAAAAGCCATTGAGTCACTGAATCGAGCCATAAAAGTGACGTTTGAAATTTTTACAGTAGCGATTTTTTTGTCACTAAATTGAAGCTTCAAAAAAATGTTAAGGTTGTTTTCGTCAGCAAAACAATTTAGACTAAAGCAGAGCTTTATCTTGCGTTGTCAAAGGCCAGCAATTGTAGCAGACTGGTTTCTGTTACGTTACAAGAAGGCAATTTTTCTGCCGCGGAATTCTGTTACTGAACAACTTAATAGAGCCATGAACGTGGGTCTCTGTTCCCACAAAACCTATGTCTGCAGCAATCGACGATCATTGGCAAATATTGGTTGCATCAATAACTTTGGTCGTAGCATGGTTACATGTTACGTCATAAGGAACTAATTCTTGGGCCTCTGAATTCCTTCTTTAAAAAAATGCAATTCTGTTGTTGCTGTGCTGGCGACAATACAATAAAGACTAAAAATCAGCTTGTTTTTACGTTTTTCAAGGTCAATGAGTGTGGATGACGTTTATGTTCAGTTGGCTGGATTCTGGCTCCTGTTACGGTTTCTGTTGCGTTGCTAAGTTATTCAAATTTTCCGATGGAATCTTGCCTAGTTATAATTTCTGTCTCATTGTAAGAAGCCAGTTTTCACTTCGCTTGGTTTTTGGTTCTGTTACGGCTTCTGTAACATTTCTTAATAGACAATTTTTTGACGAAAGTTAGTTATTTTCTTCGTCACCAGGGGTCAATTTCATCTCACAATGTTCTTGCTTCCAATCAACATTTCTGTTGTTGCTGGCAGTACTAAAATTAAAACTAAAGGTCAGCTTTCCGCAACGTTGCTAGAAGCTACCCAAACTCCGGGTTCCAAAATGTTTTTCTGTTGCTGGCTGGTAGGAATACAGACAGAATACAAGACAGAACGACTTGTCACTGTAGCATGGCCACCAGAAACCAATTTTCCTGTCGATTCTGTTACTAAATCGCTGAATGAAAAATCATTTTCTGGTGTTGGGGGCAGCAATAAAGAAAGTTTCAAACGGCCTTTATTTTTGCACAGTTTCTAAAAATGATTTCTACTGGCAACAGTAGAAGTTAAGACGGCTTCTTTCTCATGTTGGTGAATTTTATTGTAACTGAGAAACAGCAACTCTGTCTTTAATTTTTCTTTGTCGATTTAACAAAAAAAAAAAAAAATCGGTAAACCTACCCCTCTTCTTTAAACATTAAAAGCCAAAATAATTGGTTCCTCTAAGGACGCATGCAGAGTTTTTAACAATTGTTTCTTCTCTCCTTTACATCTACAACCCCGATATAACCGACCTTTCAATTCACAAAAAGGTCACTTGACATACAAAAAGTTAAAAAAGCCCATTCATATGGGACTAACAACCTTTTTAACGATAAATTTTTAACTATACCGCACAGCAGCTTTCTTTGCTTTTATTCTTCCCACTGGTGGAACACCACATGCACGTCCTTAAGGTTTCAAAGTTCGATCCCAAACACTTGGGCACAGGACGAAAAAGGAAAAAAAAAATAATAAATCGAAAGAAAACACAGGAAAACGAATCAAAAACAACTCTATTTCCAACGAGACCATTATGAACGACCATTGAACCTTTGGCCTTTGCATGCCAATCAACTTGGATTGCCTCACATTTACAAACAACCACCAGGGAGAAGAGGTACAGCTACCACCTTCCAGAGAGTAGAGCCATACACCAGAACGGAAGAGGCCACTTTGAGATAAAATACCAGAAACAGCTATTTAACTACACCCGACGCGTACGCAAGTGTGGCTGGCTGCCATCGTATACAATTGACAGAAGAAGGCAATTTCACGTCAGGCGGCAGCATAAGGCACTTGTCATAAATGAATCAACAAACTCGCAGCTTTGTAGGGAAATTTTTGTATAACAATAACGGCCAGACGTAATACACTGTGGCATTCACCGCACACTGAGACCACTCAAGATAATGCCATTGTTTCCAAGGACGACGTAGCCGAAGCTTCGGGCGAAATAATGAGGCACTTTGGACACGCAGCAAGAGAGTCCTCCCACACACACACACACGTGCTCGACGCAAAGCGGATTCCTTAAAAATCCGCAAAACATGTTTTCGTATCTTGTTGTCCTGATGGTGTAAATCACTCGACGAACGTGGCGTCAACTACGCTGGATATGATGTAGCCAAGCGAGGTTATGCTTCCCATGCTGGGCCTTCATCGAGAATTTAAATAAGACGCCAGTGTTTCGAGGGTTTTGCAGTATGTTCTCAACACCATTCACGACTATCGATAATTAACAATCGATCATTTTTATTCGCATATTTTCTTCCTTCATTCAGCAAAAAAAAAAGAACACGCCAGTCGAAATTCATATCCAGATCCTTTTTTTGCCTATTGGCTTCATGCTTGTGGCATTCCAGCGGCATCAAACACGCAGAGGTAATGGCTGTCAGGAATTCAATGGTTGCTGCTTTTGGGCTGTTAATGTCATGCATTATGCATCATTATGAAGCCACCAGGCAGTTGAATGTATGATGGTGCTTTTGGGGCTTCCGCAAAAGCAATTTAGCATAAACCGTGTACCTATATGCCTTAGAATACTTTTATCTGGTGATAAAAATGTTTCCCCTGACGTCATCACGTCGTTAAATTGCGACAACCCATCATTAAGGAATAAAAACACATTTTGTGGTGTTGAAAATTAAAGCTGGAAACTTGATGAGAATAATGAAAAATCCTTACACGTTAAGTATCCCAATATGTAGTAAAACAACGAATTAAAGCAGGATTGGCATTCCTGACATAAGCCCACACCTTTAGGGCTTATCCTCTAATCCCTAAAAAACACAAGGAAGAAAAAACGAAACTTTTTACAAACACAATCATCTCTTGCGGACATAATAAACTCTTGATGTAATTATCAACTCTGTCGAATCCTCTTTTTTCTCGGCCGTTGCTCCCACTCAAACCTTCATCCGTATTAGAGAAATGCCAGAAAAAAAATATCTAAATCAGCTTTGCTTATATTTTTCCATTCCATCCCCTGGGGTTAAACACTCGAAAAACATTTCTCAAACTGCCAAGAAAAAAAAATATCACAAAACAGCCTAACCTAAAAAAAAGAATCTGGCAAAACTTTCAAGTGGCAGATAAAACAAAAAAAAAAAAAAAAAACGCCACGATAGGGTAATACTTTGCATTCTTTGCGAGAAAAAGTCCCCTGCCCCAGAATCCTTGTCAGGTTATCCCTACGCAGCCTAAAGGCGATTTCGTGATCTGTTTCCATAATTTGACTCCGAGTTTGATTTGGTCTGTGTCTAAAACAGTTTTTGTTTTTTTTATTTTATTTCGTCGAAAGTAATGCGAGACGGAAATTTTTGCCCCAGAATTTTCGGAATGTAGTTAATTTAATAGAAATTGTTTTCCAGGCAATTCCCAAATCGAGTGTCTGGGAAGCATCCAGCCGTGAGTTAAATGAGTCTGGTCCTTTAATTTTTGGTTTCAATGTGTTTCTGCGAAGTGCCAGTTGAAGGTGATGAAAATATCTTCAAACGCAAATGAAACTGAATTTAAGATGAGTCCTTTTCGCTGAAACTTATTTTGGTGGCTGGGGGTCAAACTTATGCATAGATTATGACTATGAGCATTGGGCCGGGATTAAGGATTGCTTTTTTTTAAGCGATTAAGTCTTTGCATAGTACTCGTTTTTCCAGTTATAGTAGCCTGAGACGGGACTGTAACGCTTGTCATCAAAACTAAAGCTTAAACAACTGTTCATAACTTCTCTCCAATCTATTCAATGTCCTTTTAAAGAAATACTTGCGGACAAAATGTCGGAGGACAAAACCATGTGGGATTCACCGGCAGGGATGATCACTGCAAACTTTACCTGTAGCGGGTAAAGCTCTACCAATTGAGCTGCGGTGACCCAACAAGATTTTGAAGTGATCATACCCTTCTGGTGAATCCCACACGGTTTTCACTTTCGAAACTTGGCAATTAGAAGTAGCCTGTATAGTACAGCTTAATTCTCAATATCATTGTTATAATTTACTTAACAGAACATGTTGGCAAAAGTATAAAAAAAGTTGGTTGGGTTTTACATATGAAACCCGGCACCTTCTGATTGTCCGTCATAGGTGCTACCATCTGCCCCACAACTTCGCTTCAAACTCGGGTGCTTAAAAAGCCTATATGTTCTCTCTGCATAAAAAACTAAGGTTAGCCAACAACCTGTAAAAAAATAAAACCTTTTTTGAATTGAAGGAGGCAGCAAAAAGTTTAAAAAAAGGTTTTAGGTAAGGTTAGGTTGATGGATGCCCTTTTGACAATAGCCACGGCTTCACTTAGACCAGCAGTTGGGTCCATTGTGTCCATTGGGAACCTTCTTAATACCTGAAACGAAAACAGAAATAGACCGATGTTAGAAGCTCAGAGTTCCGCCCTCTTGGACCCATCCGGATTTGTATATAAATCTTAGGAGGTCCTTTAGATCTACATTTTTTAGATCTTCGAGCTCTTTGAAGAAGTAACTGCCGAGGATACTACGCCTGATGCTGTTTAGGGCTGGGCATTCGCAGAGCAGGTAACGAACAGATTCAATTTCTTCAACGTCCCTGCAGCTTCTGCAGTAATCGTTATGCCTAGCCGCTCAGCGTGTAGACCCACAGCACAGTGCCCCGTGAGGATTCCCGTGAGTACTCGGATGTTCCTGCGGGCTAGTCCGATCAAAAATAGTGATCTCTTTTTGCTTACCGCTGGCCATAGCTCCCTTGTGTGTCTGCTCGTATCAAGCTCTGTCCAACGTAGGTTGGTTCTACTCAAGGATTCAGTTTCTATCCTACGTGCTATCGAACTCAGCGGGACTCTTATAGATTTGAGGGCTAGAGATGCATTCATTCCAGACCCAAATATCGCAAGCTTGTCCGCTTCTTCGTTTCCCGATATATCGGTGTGACCTGGCACCCAACACACAGTTACAGTCTTGCCAAGTGATAACTCGTCCAGAATTTCCCTGCATAGTTTCACAGCCCTTGACTTCACCACGTCTCATTCCAAAGCTTTAATTGCTGCTTGGCTATCAGAGTATATGGTGATGGTCTTGTTTGCGGGCCGTGTTACTTCAGCTCGGAGGCAGCTTGGATTATGGCTGCCAGCTCCGCCTGAAAAATGCTGCAGTCGTCATTAATTCGAAAAGATTTACCTAGTCCCAGATCTCCACAGAAGATGCCCGCACCGGTTTCGACGTCCATCTTAGAACCGTCGGTGTATACGGCGATCTCGTCATCTCCTGTAATGGTCTTATCTTCCCATTCACCTCTTTCAGGTATTCTGGTAGCGAATTTCCTGTTGAAGGCGAATATCATAGGGAGGTAATCCGTGACTGGGGTATCTGTGGAGGCAGCCCATTGAGTTTCCACAGAGGCGTGTCCATAAGATCTTGAGGACCACAGTCCGGATTCCCTTAGGCGAACAGCTGTTTTAGCTGCCTTGCTGCTGCAGTATATGTCCAAGGGGGTGAGGTTGAGTAGTACCTCCAGTGCCGCTGTGGGTGTGGTCCTTAGGGATCCTGTTATACCCATGCAGGCTGCCCTTTAAACTTTGGTGAGGTTAGAGAGATGACACTTTCTTTCCGTAGCCTTCCACCATACAACTGCACCGTAAGTTAAGATGGGTCTTACAACCGCTATATACATCCAGAGTACCATGTTTGGTTGCAGTCCCCACATGCTTCCGAACGTTCTGCGGCAGGCGTATAATGCCACGTATGCCCGCTTGACACGATCTTCTATATTATCCCTTCAGCTGAGTTTGGAATCTAATATGACGCCCAGGTATCTTACCGATTTGGATAACGGTAACTCCACTCCCCCCATTCTTGGGTTGCTGAAGGATGGAACTGCCCTTTTCCTTGTAAACAACACAACTTCCGTCTTAGAGGGTTTTATTCCCAGTCTTCGACCCTTAACCCATTTTCCAACAATGCGGAGTGCGTAGCTGAGTCGGTCACTGAGGATTGATGGGACTTTTCCTGGGATCAGGATTGCTACATCGTCTGCGTATGCGCTCACATATTTGGAATTCGTCACAGGCGGACTGAAGTTTTTACATACGCACTGTTGCACTTTCCCACTTGTTTTTGTTTTCGTTTCGGTTGCTAAGAAGGTTTCCAAATTAACATAATATACCCAACTGGTGGCCTAAGTGAGCCGTGGCTATTGTCACAGAATAATCCATCAACCTAACCTACTCTAGCGTAGTAGGCAGACGCTTGAGATCGGATTATAATATCGCAAGATAGCCTAACCGATTGCAGGAGGAAATTGTGACAAGCCTCTCAAGTCGACGCGTATAATTCACTCGGGCCCATTAAACTGCTACATGCCCGGGACAGAAAAGAATTTCGCCAATTTTTTTGAACTTATCCTCTGAGTTCAAAGCCGATGCTAAAAAAAAACTTTAAGGTGCTGCCATTGATGGGACGCATCGCATTGAAACCGAGATTCCCTGCTACGCCTTGGGGATGAACAGTGTCAGGGCCCCAACAGGCAATAATTTTGCTCTTGTCCGAGGACACCGCCGTGACATCACAGACCTCTTTTGTGATAACAAGAAGACGCTAAAATAGCTCAAATTTTAAATTGACAATTTTTCCTTCGAAGATCGTTGCTGCTTAGAGAACAGAGGGTGCCAGGCCAGCATGATTTTTCGCCTTCTGTTGATAAAAAGGGCTTTTTAGATCGTTGCTTCCAGATGCAAATAAAACAATTTATTTCTTCTATAACCCGACGTTACGTAGATTTGTTTTCAACTTTTTCAAGGGTGGTCTTTGTTTATACGATGATTATGATTTTTGTTAATATCATGAATGGTCTCGACCGTATCTCTAAAAGGTTTGAGGGGTCTTCTTCAGTGATGATTTTACTGTGTTACAAACTCCACGTCAAACTTAACAAACCAACGATATAGAGAATAAACAGTCCAAATTACTCGCCGATGGGAAAATCTACATACAGTTGTGGACAAGTCAGATCAAAAAAGCTCATAGGACTAAAAAGTCATCACTGGCCATAGCTGCGAAAGTGTAAACAGGCGACAATCTGTTACGGAAATACTAACACAATTTACAAAAAATTGCCATGACCCCGAAGTGGAAAAAGATGCAATACACATCCTCATCCATTCAGTGTCAGCAGACTATAGAGTTAGCGACTTTGGCTGTGAGCACCCTCGCAACCTACCCTCAATGAAAAGGTTTGACGTGCATGGGTTTTTATACCCACCAAAACCAAAAAGCGTTCATTTTGACGGAATTCATTCATACATATTGACGGAATTCATTCATCACGCCCCCTGGATTCCATTTTACACACTTTCAATCGAAAATTTTCTCCAGGCTTTTTGGACCATTGTATTTTAGTTATTGACTTCTTCCCCGATAATTTAAAACAGCACAAGAATTTCAGCTCGTAGAAGGGCAATTTGGCAGCTTTCAGATTGTTTTCTAAATTATAAGGAGGTAATGAAGTCAACTAAGGAACTTCCTTATGTCAGGTGTAAATATGCTTTGTGGTCCTTTAGTGCACCTGCCCAGACATAGGAGTTAGAGTCCACTTACATCGACGAAAATGAAAATTCACGCGTTTTATGACTGCGATAAGTTGGTAATAATTTCTTTCTAGTTTCAGATTATATCAAGTATTGAGGTTTCTGGTGCACCTGCCCAGACATGAGAGTCTTACTCCAGTTACCTATTGTTAATGTTAGCTGTACTGAAATTTAAGAGTCCTTCTTTTTCACTCCTAAAGAAATGATTAGTGTATTTCACCAGCATCTTTGGTGGCTATCGAGCATTCTTCGAGAAAACTTATCCCTTTAAGCCCTAAATGTTTGCTGTCCTAAACCCAGAATTGCACCGACTTCCATAAATTGGTCACAGTTCTTGGGTTTAATCTTAGCTTTAAGATCGCACATTGCGTTAGTAGTACGCGGTCTTTGTTGCACCTGCCCAGACAAAAGAGTAACAATCGTTGAAGTTTAGTGCAAGTCACTTGATTCCGACAGTTCGGCAACCCAGATTTAAATGGATCAATATGGAAACCCTTATACATACCACTTTTATGTGCCACTCTTAACGCAGATTAAATTCCTTTTTTACCAGGTTTCTGTTGGGAAAAAATGGCAATTTTAGCTCTATAAAAAAATATTACTTCTAACAAAAACTAACCTCATTGTTTCCTGTTAAAAAGCTCGTTAGCGTGCTACCAAACAGCAAAAAAAGTACGCTCCACGTGCCACAATAGAATTTAATTAAATTGTTTGTTTTGGTCTCTTGATCCTTGCGGCACCCCGTGCCCTTTTCATCCACGCAAAACACGAAAAAAATAATGCTTCTAACTTCAAAGCATCGACACGCAGCACGATTTCGCTCTTCCTGCTCGAGGACATTATTCGCCTTATTGATTTTTGCCAATAAAATTGATTCCACGCCTGGGAATGTTAGCTCATTTTTTTGTTTGTGCAAAGGAAAACACCTCGTACAGCACGCTTCCAGAGCCTTACGTGAGCTGCAATTGTTAGCAGTGAGGCAACTATAACATGTTTGCAGTTATATGTGTACACATTTAACACTGTTACATATATAGGCGAGGGTCCTTGGACTATAGAGCAAACATCAAGCATCAACAACACCCAGCAACAGTTGATTAGATCTTTTTGTCCGGCCAGAAGTTTCGTTTCGAGGCTTTTTCGTGTTGGTGCTGGCCTGCGAAGAACGAACGATGGGCCAGCTGCAATTTGTGAACCAGATTTCAGCCTTTTGTGCAACAAAATATAAATCCGTTCTGCATGGACAATACACTTGCGACACAATGGACAGCAGCCGTACACACAACAACTGTGGTCGGTTGCCCCAAACTAAGGGTCACACACAGCATAAAGCTTCGAGTTACCGGGAATTGAAACTGCCTGCCTCCTATACTCTGCTGGTTATTTTATAATTGACATTATGTTGCATTGTCCAAGCACAGAGAACTCCGCTACTGCAGACCAATTGAACTCAATCATAATGGAGCCGGAGGACTTATACGACGATGATGGTCCGGTCCAAGTGTTGACTGGGTGAGAGGAGGCAATCTGGATGCAAAACCTGGTGGATTCTATACACACAAAAGAGCGAATGATTATTAAATAAAAAAAAAACACATATTTCGCCTTAAGAGCTCAAGTAGCTCGAACGTGGTTATGGGTTTATGACTCGGCTGAGCATTCTATATACCATCGAGGCTATGAAGTGGAACATAAAACTTCAATTCAACCGGGCGAATGCAATCAGTGTGGTTCGTTGTGGCCGTATAATGGGGACTCAACTTGTTTTCCATTCTTTAGAAGGCAAGTCGAATTGATTTTAATTGAAAGCGATGTTAAATGTCAAGCACCGTATACCACATACACATACGTGCATATGCGGCAACGTCGTCAGAGTCCTGGTCTTAATCAGTGGAATAATTAAGCAGCTCAGTGGTCTGGCATATAATATGCGTTAAGGGGTTGAGACTGCTCGCTCATGGTTTCTGTCTAGATTGTCTGCATGTGCGTAATTTATGTTGAATGCATTCTTATGGGTGCTCGAAGCATCAAACAAGCATGACGGATTGAGCAGTGACGCCATGGAGACGGATCATAAAACCAACGATGGATATATACAACAAGTCATTATTTTCAATAACGAACATCTTGAAAAGTGTATTTCAATGGTTTACTACTACGCAGTTAGGGGCCTTAGTAGAATACGTATGGCAGGATAATTTGTCAAAAAATATTTCAACCAACTGATGCAGATGTGGCGTTACCAACATGTAGGTTTAGAGCATGAAGATGCAAACTTCACTCAAAAGTACGTCTTAATGATAAATGTGACCAATCCTCTGTCATTGTCAACATCGGATGATTGAGCCTCCGGGATTCTGGTCAGTTCTCAAATCAAATTCGACGTTCAAGTTCTGTTTTACCCAGAGTGGCCTTAACATATAAGCGAATACCTGCAGCTTCGTGTTGATAGTGGCATTCACTTTCTAGGTCCTGCACCCGTATAGCATACTTCCAGATGTGATATTAAAAAACGCAACAGTCGCAGCTTCATAGCAAACTGATTAAGCTGTTTCTACTCATTGGAAAACATGCCAAACGCGGATTTGTCTTTGCTTATTTCGATGGCACTGTCCCCTTCGGCTCCAATCCAGTTGTCAAGCCCCTCAATTTGAGCTTAAATCGATCTTTGTTGTAGCTTCCATTATTGAGCCTGCAAAAAAATCAGCCGCTTGGATCCTCACGGTTGCCTGTAATAGATTGTCAGAATCTTTACTGGGGCAACTATTTAATACTATTTCTCCACCGGCCATAAAACAGGGGTAGCGCGAGGCGATGAGAAATTAGACCCAAAGTACCCCCACCGAACAAGGTTAAAATTTATTTGACACGAGCATAATTTTGTTGTCATTTTGCGAGTCAAAAAAGAATGACGATGGCATTTCCTAAGAGCGAGAAAATAATTTTGTTGCGAAAAACCCAATAGAAAACCTATTTGTGACAGATCTGTCATATGTGGATAGTTTCAGCTTCCTCTTTCGAATCTCAAATTGTTATAATAGCGCGCGAAAAGGGTTCAAAGTTGAATAAAAGATGTTTGTCAAAAGGGTAAATGAGATATATACTATGTCTCCACCGGCCATAAAACTGGGGTAAGCAGGAGGCGATGAAAAATGAGACCCGAAGTACCTCCACCGAACAAGCTTAAGATTTAGATCTAAATTACATATTTGACACGAGCACAAATAGTTGTCGTTGTCGTTTTGCTCTCAAAAGAGAATGACGATTACATTTACCAGGAGCGAGGAACAAATTTCGTCCTGAAAGGGTTCAAAGTTCAATTAAAGGTGTTTGTTGAAAAGGTAAATGAGATGAACACTATGTGTCCACCGGCAACACTGGCATTAGCCGAAGTGTCTCCATCAGACAGACAAACATAAGATTTTAATTTGACACGAGCACCCATTTATTGTAATTTTGGCTAAAAAAAAGAGAGTGTCGATGACATTTCCCAGGAGCGACAAAATGATTTCGTTGGAAAAATCCCAATGGAAAACGTACTTGTGACAGATCTGTCATATGTGGACGGTTTCAGTTTCCTTTTTCGAATCTCAAACTGTTTTAAAAGCGTGCGAAAAGGGTTCAAACTTGAATAAAAGATGGTTGTGAAAGGGGTAAATGGGACGAATACTATATCTCCACCGGCCACAAAACAGGGAGGTAATTAAAAATAAATCCCGCAGTGTCTCCACCGGACAGACAAACATAAGATCTTAATTTGACACGAGCACCCATTTGTTGTAATTTTGTGTCTAAAAAAAAAAAGTGTCGATGACATTGCCCAAGAGCGAGAAAACAATTTCGCTGTAAAAATCCCATTGAAAAATGTATTTGTAGCAAATCTGTCAAAGCTGAATAGTTTCAGCTTTCTTATCAAAACCTCAAACTGTTATAATATTGTTTGCGAAGGGTGAAAAGTGGCATAAAATACGTTTGCGATAGAGTGAATGAGATTTTTTTTTGTTACTTGCCGATAGGATCTAGATTTCTATGGAAAGTCTCGGCATTTTTAGGAGATTAGTTGAAAACTTGATGTTAATCACGGATTAGTGTTCGGTGGACACATGTAATAAGAGCTCCAGAAATTCAACAAAAAATATTCGATTTTCTAGACCAGAAAATTTTTCTCACTAAAAAGTCCGTTCGTATTTCCTCTGTTATCCCTGTCTTGTCTAGTCTATTTAGTAGTCTTTATTTTTCTCACGTCGGTCTAGTACCTTTTGACTAGATTCAATTATATGATAGGATCATCTCATAATCTCCTCGTCTTCTACCTTCATTTTTGCTTGGGCCCATCATCTCTTTTGTCACAGTCTCAACAACCCTGGTCTAGTCTCTACTGCTCAACGTGGTTTCTTTTAACTTCTAAACTTTTTAAGATGTATGTCCTTTCTTTCTCTAGTCGTCAATTGTTCGTTGAAAATATTGAGCCTTGCTGCTTTATATTCTTGGCATCCCTGTTATAAATACTCTTCTCAGGTGGTGTATCTTTTTTGTGGCTTGTTGAGTCCCCCCTTCAGAGGGTAGCCGTTTCGGTTTGAACCACTGTCAGCAGATTTGAGGATTCCAGTGAGAGATTTTTCTGAAGAAAAGGTTCTCAGGTTATGGACTTCAGATAGGAATTTGCCTTGATGATGGGCGGGGAGGGGTTAGCATGAAATTGAGGGAATAACTTGATGTCGAGGGTAACCGTGTTCGGAGTGAACCAGCGTCAGCAAGGTAGTGGGAGCTCAGTGAGGACCAGCTCTACATGCGAAGGCATGGCAAGCTTCTCAAGAAAGAACAAGCCTCAAGGATGGGAGAGTGCAGGAGTATCTAACCGAATTCGGTCCTGTAAGGGAAGACATCGGTGTGTGGTGAGGGGGATTATGATGGGAAATATGGCGCTTACTGTAGGTATTCTTGAGTTTCTGGGTGGTACGAGGGGCAGATTATGTGGTTCACCATTAAGGCGTTAAACCCAAGCTAGATCGAACTAGATCTTTAGATCTTCTACCTTGGCCCTCAAGTGAGAGTTAGACTCAAGTATGGGAAAGTTCATTTCGGTATGAACCCTTGCCGCAGGAGAATTCTTGTCAAGACGCTAATGTAGAGTGTCCTTCTTCGGTGTAAACCCGTACCTTAGGCGACTCAAGCCAGAATTAAACCTTGGGAGACGGGGAATGGGAGAGGTAGGAGTAACCGAAGCGATATGAATTCAACTGGTACCAGGACAGAATATGTACCGTTGTTCCAATACGGACGGGAAGATGAGAGCAACCGAAGCTGTATAGGCCCCCATACCAGGCCAGTCCTGTAGTAAAGATCTTGGGTGCAGTGGGGGCGAAAGCAGTTATGGGAGGATTTGGCGGTTACTATAGCTGTTCTACGATTGAGTTCCCAGATGGTAGAAGGATTGGCTTTGTGGTTTAACAATTGGGTAAGACTCGTTATCATTATAGTAGTGCACTGAACGAATAAATTATTTCTCAATTTACGGTCAACACAACCGATTTTATATAATAGGAAAACGGCGTGAAATTTTTTATTGTCATAAAAAAATTGTAATCTTTACCAGCAAGTTAATTGTACCCGTTCTGAACCCATTCTTAGCGCTAATGAACCAGTTTGTTACGTCAGTGAAATATTTTGATGATCAAGAAATGATTTTTTCGGGAAATCGTTTGTGACATTGATAAAGTTTATTGCAGTCCCAACATTATTTCGTTAGTCAAAAGTAACTTATTGGTTGGGATAGTAAAACTGTTTATAAAATCGATAAAATTTGTTATTTAGCGCCAGTAAATTTTTCGTTAACTGAAATAAGCTTATTTGTACACCATTTTCTAGAAACCGCTTTTCCATTGAAGGAGTTGGGACTCTATTCGTGAACCTCCGCCACCAACTCGAAAAATTCCAGCACCATCCACAGCAGACTATCGGAGAAGTTGTCTAGCTGGTTCCACCAACTGTTTCTAGCCCTACCAGGGGATCGATCTGCACCCATCTCGGACATTATGTCCCGTCCAGAAATTTGGTCAGGGGGCATGCGAACAAAGTGCCGAAGCCATCGAGGAGTAAATCGTTCGATTTATATTTTGTGATAATGAAAAAGTTTGTTTAAGTTAAAAAATGGTTCTGTGTGCCAATTAATAATTTCGTTGACTTAAAGAAAGTATTTTATTGAGTTAATGACAGTTTTTACGACATTTGTAAAGATTGTAATTTGTGGCACGAAATCATTTCTATCGCCTAAGGAAGTCTATTTATTAAGACAACGAAATATTTCGCAAAACAAAAAAACTTCGGTTCTTATTTCAAAGATCATATTTGTTGTTTCAATCAAGTATGTTGTTAACAAAGAGAAGTTTATCTATTAAGACTGGGAACCGTTTCTGTTCAGAAGTCAAAAGTGGTAGTTGGTTGAGTCATATGCTTGAACGAATCGTTAAACTTCAACCTCCACATATCGACTTTTTCAACAGACCCCGCACTGGAGGTGCTATTGCGGGAAGGATGAGGAGACGCTACTATTCAGGAAGTCATATGATCACAAAACCTCCCAAATGCCTATCTCGAGGACTTTGACAACTTTTTTGTTACAAAATTTAATTAATATCATAATTCCAAGTAGGTAAGTTCCCTTCTTTTTATGCCGAATGTAATAAGTTCGGACATCTCGCTCCTTTGAACAACCACCTAAAGGACCCCTCCGTCTTGCACCTGTCCAGCTTGAATATTTTTGCATTTATTAATCATCGCAAATCTTATCCCCACGCAAAAGAACGATGGTCGGTGAAGCTTCGTCATCCACGATTCAGATTTGTTTCATAATAATAATTGACAGTGTCCATTCGCCTGAGCAAGCAAAGTAGAAACCCACACCTTCAAGGATATCCACAATCCAGGTGTTTATGCAAATTTATAAGTAAATAATGATGAAGAGAATTTTTATTACGAGAGCAAACGAAGGGAGATGTATCGCTACGCCTCAAATATACATATTTAATAGAACTTACCATAGAAGGGAGAAAGAGGGCTTCTAGATAGCCACTGAACAAGGACTGCTTCTAAGCAAGTAGGTATCAAATTAAATGTAAGGCATCTCGAATAAATTGAATGTTGATGAAAGGAGGGGAGGAATCTAAAAGATTATTGGGAGGTACAAAGTGGTATTATTTTGAGGATGTAATTATATTTTCCTATGGGGTTCTTTCAAGAGTTTTTTTTGAAAAAAGGCCTGTTCCTGTGGCGTAGTAGTTTAAGCTTTCTATATTTCTGTACTGATTCAGAATCCATGGTGAGGATAGTTTCTAAACATCTCTTTCTCTGGCAAATACTTTCGTCTTTCATCACGAAAAAATTTCATCAACTCGAATGAAACCTCCATTAGCCATTGTCTTCGTTTCACCGAGGTTCAATCACGATTTTCCCCCCAACTTTCTCTATATTCCCATTTCAATCCCTTTATACCCACGAAATCGGGGAAAAAATCTAGAAAAAAAAAATATTTACAAAAGATAATGACAGCCCGTTTATTCTAATTTGAATGGTGAAAGAGGAAAAGCCACGATCTCTCGTAATTAGGCCAGTTTCTGACGTCTCTCATCCAGCCTCTTCCTCCATCCACAATGGACCCTTTTACATCGTGCTCGTTGTGTGCTCAAAACCCATCATTATTTCCATAATCGACATCGACATCGACAGTATCTCCCTATTCACAAACAAATACAGACCCAACTTGTAGAGAGTTGATAACCTCTAGCCTGTATGTTCATTAATTAAAGCGTGAAAATTAATTTTCCATCTGGTCCTAGGAAGAGCCAACAAAACATGCATCATCCATTCATTGATTCAATTACTCAGTCGATTCTATAGTTTCTTTTTTTATTTCATTTTTAAAACGGAGTTGAAATGCCCTTGTGCGCCGAGGTTAACCCTATCTGCATAGATATGGCGGAGACTTCAGAGTACATGCGGATGGCATCCGTCGCCAAAGAACTTGGGAGCCAGAACGGGTGCAACGACTGGAGGCAGATACATTTGCACATGAGTCAATTCGTTGATACATGCCCTGAATTAAATTGGACTCCTCTTGCATTTAATCACTGTCAATGCATAATTTTTAAATAAAATAAGGACACAACTTTAGGAACATTTTATATAATAAATTCATCAACAAATATTTATTTGTAGCCCAAAAAAACGTGTCTACAATTGCATAAAAACCTCAATTTGTAGCGAAACAGTTTAGTGACCGAATTTTAGTTGATTCAATCAATAATTTGGATTCCATACACCAGACTCAGAGATACCTTGATACTCGTATCAGATGCATCGAACTGAATTCCAATTAAATCACGATATATTCCCCCAGCCTCAGCATGTGTCAGCCCTGAGGGAAAGATGAATGGATGCAATGTTATATCCTTTTATTTGTATTCACAGGAAGAGATATACGTTGTACACACATGCAACGTGCAGTTATAAATAAAATGTACAAAAACAAAAATTAATTTGTAGTCGCAACAAATTGAGGTCAGTTTGGTTGCATTGATTTGGAGTCAAACGTCAACATCGACAGAGAGTTTGAGAGGTTGTATTTGTGCTTGTGCCCCTCTTATACTTGATAGGGTAGAATGAATGGATGGCATTGTTTGCAGAGGTCTGTTCCAGGCCACTCATCAAAACAACATTGCATCATATGAAAAATTAATAATGTCTGAATCATGATGTTTTGAAAATTGCCATACAAAACACTGAGAGAAAATGTTGGTTCGTGATTATTTTTTGAGTTTCATTTCGTCGATAAATATAACGAAAGGGTAGTTCTCTAAAGAACTTACTTTTAACGGCTGACAGGGTCTGACTTCCTTGCTCTTGACGTGTATTTTCATTTGCAGATGATGCGCAAACTAGGATCCTATACAATTTGTTGCCTATACTTGTCCGCCCGTTTTGGCTGGAGGTAGAAGGATAACTTTCCTTTCTTCACTGACGGTAATACAGTGTTCTGTCAATATATCTTTCCTTAGAACTATTACTGTAGAGTACTCACGCAGTTTAAAAAAAAATCTAAAAATGAAGACGCGTTTATCATTGAGAAATGAGGGTTCCTTTGCGTGTTTCTATGAGAAAACTTTTAGGCAGAGTACGGACGACAACTTTATTTATTTTTTTCTTTTTTTTATGAGTAACGTCAATTTAAAAAGTCTATGATTTCATTGGAAGATTGGGATTGTATAAGAATGTTGACGAAATCAACCCGTCACGTTAAAAATTCTCTCTGGACCCTTAAATTTGGGAAGATTTGGTTCAACGGGGGTTTGGTAGAAATAACATTGGCGCCAAAAGGGCTCGTCGGTGTCCCAAAGAGAATTAGTTTAAATAGCATTCAAAAGGCAAAAAACCTCGAAAAAACTTCCTGGTGAACAATTGATATCCCTGTAATAGATACACAGTTCTTTTGGAGTTGTAGTGTCTTTTTCGGAGAGGCTTTCGGTAAGGTATTTCACTCAAAATTTGACGGTCAGGATAACGACTAAAGTTCTTAGTTTGTCCCGGCTTAATTTTGTCAAGTCGCTCGATAATTTACCGTCAAAAAGGTAGTTTTGGATACCCTATGTTCATCCAGACTTAAATGGGCTACAGATATATTTTCTCCCGGGGCTAGTTAAGGTTAGCTTAGGCGGCTGTCTTCGCTCAGTAGGGACACACTCAGGCTAAAGAAGGTCCAGTTTAATACCACTTTTGGTAAATTCGGACAGCCGGAGAATATTGCTAATTGGGTTCCTTGTTCTTTGAGAAGACGATGAAAATAAAAAAAAAACAATCGTATGAAGTATCCCTTACTTCATACGATTACTTCAAGTATTTTCGAAGTATGCCTTACAAAAACGTTCCACTGTCCCAAGCGCTGTGCTTATAAGCCAGTGATGGAGCTTTAAATCCTTCTCCACAGACCTGAGTTCGATGTTTCTGAGTCGACCCATCGTTCTGTTTTCTTTGGTTACTTCCTTGAGACTTTATTCTATCGCAAGTGGCAGGACCAGAGCCTTTTGCCTTCTTCTTCTCGTGTCTCATTCACTGTTCACGGTCCTAGCAGCTCGTGGTTCTTAGAACACTTCGAAAAGAAATTCCCCTCAAATGAAAAATTTTAGGTCTCTATGATCATAAAATGTGAAGCAACGCCCACAGCGTACATGGTTATGAGACGTTATAGTCCGGGCTCACCGCAGCGAGCTCTTAAGCGTTTGATTTGGTCTGATTCACTGACCGTTCGCAAGAACGTTTATTCTTAGGATCTAGGCTCGTTTTCGGATGTCAGTTTCCGAAGATTTAAAGCTTTCAAATAAGCTTTAAGGCAGATTTTTTCATGGTTCTGCACAAAGATTCTGCGTTAGAACGGAACAGTGGTACCTTTTTTTGCTCTAATTTCTGCGCACCTCAATCATAGGCTTTGTGTGACCCACACGCATTTTCTCATTCTGTTGGCTCTCATCGGTCGGCTTTCGATATTTAAGAAGCTTTCACCTCTTTAAACTCCAGCAATGACTTACATAAACTAATTTTACTTTAAGAACAGAACTCATAGAACTAATTTTACTTAAAAATATTTGACGCCATCTACTTTTTTCCTAAGTTGTTGCCTGGCTCTTGTTTTGACAGGAGTTTAGCTACTTTAGAAGTATTTCTAAGGCATAAAATAATGCCTCGGGTGTTGGTTTTATAATAATAATCGGTTAATTTTTCTCCCAGACGCCAGACGGCGAGAATAATCTGTATTGGTGCAGTCGGTTCTTGTTGGAGCAGTCGATAAATGCTTAAATCTATTACATGATTCGCGATTTAAACGTCAATCCCTAAATCCAAAACTGCGCCGCTGGTGTAGACTAGTAAGTTTTTGACATGACTTCCTTGGAGTCTTACATTATTCCAATTTTTCTCAAGAAAAATGTTAGATGGCGAGTTAAGATAATATTTTCTTAACTTGCTAACATATGGTTGAGTGCTTGGCGCACTGTTGGTGCAGTGGTTTGTGTCTGTGCTAGAGGGCTGAAAGATGTGAGTTTGAACAATTCAGAGTTTTATTTTTGTTGATTTTTTAATGTAGGCACACTACATACCAAGAAAAAGCCCCTCTTTTTCACCTAAAACATATCGATGACCACGGGCTGTTTATCATTGTGAGTTACATTAGAAAGTAGCTTCCGTAGCCTTAATTTTCCAAAAATTCTATTATTATTATTAGAGTTTTGATTAAAATAAGATAAATAAATAAATAGAGTGGCGCAACAGCTCGAGGTGAACCAGGGCCAACTTCTCAACAATGTATGCTGTGTGTGTTAATTTCTTCACATACAAGGGGACCTACCATTTTTTGCCGAATCCGAACGGCACTTTGAGAAGTTTTTCAAGACAAAAGATACTCTCGGAGGGCTTCTCAGACCCTCACGGAGGTGGGGGCCGTGAAAAAGAACAAGTCTTTTTTTTCAGGTGACGATGGTAAGATTCGAACCCAGACCTCTGGCGTAGTAAGCACACACACTAACCACTACGCCACGGCACCCCCCGTTAGAGTTTTGATTATGTGCCATGAACTTGATGATAGCTTTCAACTTTTTCCAAGCAGCTTATTGCCGAAAGTCTTTTTTTTCGCAGCAATGAAGCTACCAAACTCTTAGTCTTAAAATCAGATGTAGAAAATAAATCAGCCAACTGTTAACCTGTCTGCAGATCAATTTAAATAAGTTGAATATCAAATAAAAGCAGACTTTGAAACTACACCTCAGTATCTGCGTTTCACGAGCAAACATACCTACAGAAAACATTCTTTCATGGCGCAGTCTTAATTCTCGGGGCGAATTGTTTTAAAAATCCGCCCCGAGAATGTCTTTAATGAACGACTTAAATTCTCGTTCATTAAAGACAAAGAGTCATGCATTTCAACTTAACGACCGCCTTTACGTGGCGCAGTCGACTTGCTATCTGATACACTAAAAATTAAATGAATAGTTAATTTTCTTACTTTCAAGTAATTCACCAACCGCGCCGGCCCGTTTCACCGGTGCTGTTGGTGAGCCTTTTTGTAGGTTAAACTAAAGAATTCACCTTTAACCTCCATTTTTGTACTCTTCTCTGCTATAGTAGATATACTGAGCAAGAAGTTAACATTCCACCAAGCCTTATTTATTTGAGCTATGAATAAAATCGTAAAATAGGAGTCGGTGTACGCGCACACAGTTTTATTCCTAAGCTGCACTCGAAGGCTATGAAACAACCCACGTGCATCGTACTAACATGGCGCAGTTTCTGCGCCATGTTAGTACGATGACTGTTTCATTGTTTAAATTAAAAAACAAAAAAATCATTTGGGTTTCTTATTAATTCATCACTTTTGATGTTAATAATAAAATAACAATAAATGCATCGTACGAGTATGGCGCAGTCGGTGAGCCATTGGTAATCTAAGTCAAAACGATAGCCTCGTATTTCCATTAAAAACTTTTTGGTAGACAATGCATACCTAAGCTATTTATATGCGCTAATAAGATATGTAGGCTGCACTGATGAGCCTATGTTAAATGGAGCTTACGTACATGATTGACTGGGTACACCGTTCGGTGGTTTAAGTCATTGTGTTCTTTTCACGAGTTCGTGTTTGTAACTTATTTTTTCTAGTATACGTCAAACTTGAGTTCCACTAAGCGATATTCTCTCAGTCTTTTAAGCGAAGCAGACACTATAAGGCGTCACATTCCGTTATACTGCCGGAAACATCAACCGTGACTAATGCGAAATTGGCGGCCCTGTATTATGTACCCTTAATTCCCTGTATTACGTCGTAATAATTTCGTATGTGAAGCTTCAAACATAAATTTGGCGCAGTCGGTCGGCTTTTTTAAGAGTTTTTTAGAGTCTTAAGGGAAATTTAACCTCCTAACTGCTCTTGTTTCATTTATAAATTTAACATTAAAAACCGCTCCCCGGTCGCCAATAATGTAATTGGCGCCATAGTGTTGAGTTTTAAGACTTGGCGCAGTCGGGGCTGTTAATATCCATCTAGACCTTACATCCGCCAGCCCTTGCTAGAAAAATGTTAACCAAATGAAGCATTATGCTAAGCAACCCCTTTTAATTCCTCTGAGATATGCAATCAATGAGCGCCACCCCTTCAAAGTAAGTCCCATGTAACGCATTGAATCATTCCATAAAACCTGATTTAAATCTCGTTTCACTCTTTGAAAACTTACGCCTTTAGTCGTCTGAGTCACAGCCATAACAAACTGCATTAAGAACTTAACGCACCACACCACTAATGCCTTTTTCGAAGTCATATACTTATGCACATGCACACATGTCGGTCATTCCTTGTACATCTGAAGCCTTAATACCGCCAATCGTAGCTTTTTTAATTGCTTAAGTAATTAAAGTCCACTTTGCGCGCGTGTTCTACACCATTTGCAGTGTACGTGACAATTACACCAAGCGCGGCGGGTGTAATATGAAGAAATTATTTTAAATCATATCTTCCACCCGACAAGCCCGATCCCTCCCCCATCATATACTGCAACGAGCTGCGCTGCTGCGAGCGATAACTCTGTCATGAACAGATACATTAAGCAAATAGTGTTGTCCGACCCTCCTTCGACGGGTTGATTCATTTGTAATCAATTTGCGTTTATTGAAGAGCGAAAAACAAAAGAAAAAAAAAGTCAATAAACGATCTGTACACTTCCACCCATCAGAGGGAGGCAGGCGAAGACCATCGGAGACCCATTAAAGACCCAATGAACAAGCAATAAATTTCTTCAATCAAATTTAAACCCAACAACAACAATGGCGCGGCAATAAATTTCACTTTTGCGTTTACTTTTCTGCTCATTTGACAATTTAACCGGGAAAAGTTTACACGCGGCTGGATGTGGAGGTATGTGTAGGTATAAGCTTCGTACTGTGTACTTGCGGATACTTTGCGCTGAGATGGCAATCTGCTGCAGTTGCCAAGTGCGAGCTCAGGAGGGCTCTGGCGAATGGTGAATATGGATGGATTGGCCAAGGAGCGCGCGTGATTTGAATTATTGCCAACCAACTTCTTTGCTCTTTCGAGGTTTTGAAGACTGTGCTCAGCGTCTTGACTAGCGCCACAAGGACTTGTCGTCGATCCCCATTCCGGTGTCTTTTTTTGGGAGCTCAGACACTCCCGCCTGTGGTGTGTATTATTCTACTCGTAGACACAGCAACTGTTCTCCGCCCCAGAAGCTGTTGTGTCGAGTGCAAGCAAGCTTGTCAAGAGAGCGACTCCTTTCATGCATTATTCAAATACTTTGAGGGGTTCGTTGCATTTTGCATGCAGCGCCATGCTGCAGATATACAGTCAGCATTAGTTGCTGGTTGGATTTCGCGACTGTAGCCGTGTAGCCTTTTAGACCTCGTCCCTGACGTCAGTGCTGTTCTCATTTACATAACAAGCAAGTGCATGGACTTGTATTTCAATTTTATTCTCGCAAACGAAAACCAATTTAAATTTATTCAATTGGAAGACTGCAGACGAAGGAGCATTTTTTTGGTTGTTGTTTCATTTTGCGTGTTTAGCTTTCTTGGAAAGGAGTGGGTATACTATTCCAGTTCAGGGAGCTTTACAAATTTCCCTTTTATCAAAAAAAAAAAACAAAAATGGGCAAAGGGATACTTAGATACAATCTTGTGTTTAGATTGGCAAAAAAAAACGATTTTAATTGAAGGTTAAGGCTGAGGTTTGCAAATTGTTTTTTTGAATTATTGATGTAGACGAACCCAAGTTCACAATCTCACATACCTAAACAGAAAGAGACGGATGCTTTGTGTAGCATTTGGGACACCAGGCAATGACCATCGGGCTTTAGGCGTCTTCGAGTGCAATTGATGAATCCTTTTTTTCTTTATTCACTGAAAAGGGAAATTGTGCTAAATTTTACCTTTGATTCCGAATTCAAAATATTTTGCCTAAATAATTTATATGGGGTTGCATATATTGCTTGAACTGAGCAGATTAAAATTTTTTTTTTTAGCTTGAATGTTCTTGTAGCTACAACTCTTAGGTACTTACCAATTTACATTGAAAACAGTGAAGGCCCACACATGGAAACATCTGGCACTTCACTTAATACAGACAAATTGAAGCCTATTTACTACCGTTTAGTGTGTATGTATCCTAGGAGATATGCCTTACTAAAAAGTCCACGAACTCCTTCCAAAAAGCCTTAGCATCATAGAGTTTTGCGAAGCCTGAAAGCGTTTTGTTTCTCTCTCAGATCCGCCAATATGAATGCCTCATGGTGTCTTCCTTCTCGTGCGCAATGGTTCTACGCATATCTGCCCTGGACATGGCCCCATCACGCTGCAGATCATGCCTCTTACATATTATATCCTTCTTGCGGAACAATGTCTTTTTTCTATAGCGTCCGGCAGTTGCCCGATTGGTTGAAAAGAGATTCTTATCGATTCGGTTTCTGGTCAGAATATTATCGGTTTACCAAAACACGAGCGGTCAGTGTATTATAACTGAGGTTACGGTCTGTAACTACAATCCTAAGCCCTTTGCAATGGTCTGCAATTTCTTTGTGACCTGGAAGCAAAAGGAACGCTTTGCTTTTCAGCGATCTTGTGAAGAGATCTGATTTACCTTGCCTTCTTCGATCGTGTTTTTGGTTACTCCGAGGCTTATCGCAGCCTGACAATCTGTGATGTCCTAACTGAGCCCATTTTGAAGCTAATTCACCATGTGGCCCTCTGTGACTATGGATCCTTTTTCTGGAGACTACTCTTAGCGAGATTTCGTGTCTGGACCGTTTTGCTTCATCCCAAGTGTCTTAAAAGTCGTCTTCGTACATTCGACACATCGTCACTCAATCGGTGCAATGACAGCTGTCGATGACCGCCTTTTCTTAGCTTGAGTGTCTTCATTGCCCCGTGAATTTTGGCGAGCATTAATGTCAGCGACGAGAAATTTTTTTTTTCTTTTCGGTCAGACATTTTCGCTAGGTCCGAAACCCGTCGGTAGGCCCAATCACAGTGGGTATGAACGCAAAGTTGATTCTCTAAAGCGGGATTCACAAAAAAGCCTTGGCTCCGCCTTGGCAAGATATATACGAATCCAGTCCTAACACAATTTAGCTTCGGCTTGTTGCCTCGATTGGCAATCTAAAAGAGAAAACGTAATATTAGGCTTGACAGCTTAGAAGCTGAGAAAAAGAAGCAAGATAAAAATTTGTGATGCTTGCGCGCTGAGGATAATTATTTTTAGTATTGGTACGCATAAAACCAAAATTAGCAATGAGAAGGCGAAGAAAAATACAAATTTTTCCCGAAAATAATACATATTTTTGTAGGAAATGTCATTTTAAAGCAGATTTAAAGCCTGGTATTGTAACCAGGCGAGGACGAAGCTAAACCCTGGTTGTGAAGCTGCCTTTACGTACACGATGTGAGGTTTAGATTTTGTTATCAGGGCTTTGCAGGAACACTCTGAGACCATGACTGAGACCACTTTTCTCAGCGGACTGTCTTCCATTTTTAGGATGACTGTATCTGAAATATGGGTATAGGGCACATCCCGAAACTACATAATTATATCCTTTGCCAAGAGAACTTTTGCCAATCCAGAGACAGGCGTTCGTTTTTCGTTGCCCTGCTTAGCTTTGCTTTTTGTCTTTAAACGGTCCAGGATGAAGTTTATAAACCAGCTTCGAACTTAATTAACCTTTTCGGTTTTTACTTTCCTTTGCAGCCTTTCAACTTGGAGCATGTTTTTCTTTACCACTGGAATTGGTTTGGGTGTACTTAATGCTGTCTTTTGTGCAGGATGTAAGACATATTTTACCCCATCTGATCTGGTAATTTGATATAAAACATCCATTTGCCCAAAGCATACAACTCTCATGTCTAGACAGGTGCATCGAAACCCAGTGGTACAGTGGGTACCTGCAAAAAAGGACTCAAAAAACAGGTCTTTAAACTTATTGATGATAAAAATATAGGAAGCTCAATTGACTCACTTGAACACAGACGTAGTCTCTCTTGCCTGGCATTGTTTTATTGTTTCTTAAAATGGCAGCGAAATAGCAAGCTACTCTCCAACACTTAAAATATTCAACTGTCATCCTTGCCAAAGATCGAATGCCTACAGTTTATCTTTGATCCCATTTTCGGATATATTGATATATTGTTCCGACAAAACGGCACTGCTTGCCTCACAGCACGTATAGCAATGGGTACTCAAAATATGGATTCGTCGGTTTTCTTGAGTTTCACTAACGGCGATTTGTCTCCTAAATTATAGGACTTAACAATGTTAGTGTTTTTGCTTTATTTTTGTACCTAAATTGAAAGATGTCGGCCTCGAAGCAAAGCTTTCGAACAAGACGGAACTACGTGTCACGCAGCACGTTCAATAATGGACTCTTAAAACGTCAAATACCTCCCTTTTATTGTTTTTCGCTGACGCCAGCTGCCCTAAACGATGGGATTAAAAGCTCAATTTTTTCCCCTGAACTAGAAGAGATTGACTTCGTGGGTTAGTATTCGAACGAGGTGGCAATGCGTGCTACACGCCGCGTATAAAGTTGAGCACTCAAAATAACGAATTTATCGGTTTTCCCCCAGTTTTCACAATGGGACTTTTAGTCGAAGTTTTTTCTTAATTATAAGATGTCGATTTCGAACCATGTCGCCCAAACAAGACAGCCTCGCATAGCACGTCTTACAATTCACAGTTTACACGGCGAATTGGTCAGTTTTAATTTCGATAATTTTGCCTGAGTATCAAGTTGGCTTCCTGGCGAGTGGTTCGAATACGACGGCACTACGTGTCAAACAGCACACGCAGCAAAAAACACTCAAACGTGTTTTGTCGGTTTTCTTGCGTTTGGCCAACGTCAACTTGTTTCCTGAATCATAGTATTAATGACGATTTGAGCTTATATTTTGTTTTTGTGCCTGAATGTTAGATTTTGGTATCGAGACATCTGATTTGAACAGGACGACGCTACGTGCCACACACCACACCATTAAAATGGACCCTCAAAACATCAAATTCGTGGGGTTTCTTGAACCAACTTTCTTTCAAGAAGCAAAATAAAGTAAACACCAAAATTTACCTGGTGTCTTTTTACCAAGTGTTTTAACCAAAATTACTTTTTTTTACTTACGTCGCGACATAAGACCTTCAAATTTTTCTGAACTGAAAGATTTAAGCTTCGGGGCATGTGATTCAAACAAGACGGCACTATGTGCGATACAGCAAATGGTACAATGGATACTGAAAACGTCGAATACGCCAGTTTTCTTTCATTTCGACGATGTCAATTCGTCTCCTAATTCGTTAAGGATGTAAGAGATTTTACTATTATTCTCCTGACCTCAAGGCAAATTGCTTGAACAAGAGGGGAATATGTGCCACACAGCAGGTGTAAAAGTGGACACAATGCCTCTTTTGCGTTTCGCCAGCTTCTCCGATATAATTAAAGGCCGTTGAAGTTTTTTTTTAATATTTTTTGCCTCAATTGGAATATTCTGAGGCATATGATTTGAGCAAGACATCAGTAACTGTCACATAGCACATGCAACAATGGTTTTTTCCCCGATTATCTTGCTTTTCAGCGACGTCAACTTGTCTTCTAAAGAATGGGATCAATGGTTTTTCGAGTTTTGCCTGGTTTGAAAGATTTTGACTTCAGTACCTGCGGTTCGAATAAAACGGCACTATCTGCTTACAGCCCGTGTAGCTAAAGATACTCAAAAAGATGGATTGGTCGATTTTCTCACAACTTCAGTCGATCTTGGTTGCTTTTTATGCTTTGCTTTTTGGTGTCCCCCAGGGCTAAGTAATCGGTCCACTTCTTTTTAACATAATTTGTGTCTGGCTTCCCTCGTTTTAAAACTTTTCAGTCTTCAATAGTTTTTGACGACAGAGGCATTTATATTTCTGACTTAGTTGCTTCTGACATAAACATCTCTGCATACAGAATAATTTTAGGAAGTAGGTTAAAGTGGATCTTTTTTAAACGTAAAACAGTCTATCACTACAAATTGTGTAGTAAAAATAACTAAGCAATTTTACTAAATAGAATTACATGTCCTGCGCCACTTTTTTCTGTAAATTTAAATTTAAGGGTCCCGAAGGTTTCGGATTGAAATTGGCGTATTTAAATCTTATCAGGTAGGCGTTGCATGTTTTTTCTATGTTGGAAAGATGTGTTCGACTTCTGCGTTAGTTATTGACGGAGAAGGTCTTCCTCCTTCGTTATTTTAAGTCACTCAATTTCTTATATGGCAAATTACTTAATTGATGCAGTTTCGCTTCAGAAAAATACTTTCTGATTTTACTTTCTAATTACCAACCACGAAGGTATTAGCCTTTTCGTATAAACTCCAAAGACTTCTCCTCCCCAAACGTAGTGAAAACAAAAATCTTAAAAAGTTGTTAATACCAGCTTAACTTTGTTTGTGATTCTGCTAATTGCTTCCGCTGAAACAACCGGACAAAACAGCACTTAAATAATTAACCCGAATATTATGGAAAAAGGGCTTTTGCGGCGTGACCTCATTCGCAGGGATTCTACCCATACCTACTTTCACTCGATGAATAATAGACCGTGAAATTCGTAAAACAATTTTCTCAACTGCATAAATCCACCAGGAGAAAATTACAGCGATGGTTGCCCAAAAAAAAGAACAACCAGTCTAAAAATGAATCAGCACAACAATTCTATTGAATCCACGCCTCAGAGACGTACCTACAGCTATATAAAGTAATCGCCTTTAACCAAGGCTCCCGACGCCACAAAAACAAACGAATCGCAAGCGAAAACCTCACCTGGAGATCTCATCTCAGTTACCACATTGTATCTTTGGGTCATTTTCATGGGAAAACAACACCGTAGCGGTTTGGTATTATAGGGAAGGTGTAGGTATCCAGGCTTTGGAAACTAAAAAAGTTTCAGGCTACAGAAATATCGTCAGCTTTATAGGGTAGGGCTGTACTACACAGTGCATTGGCGTACGTGAAAACCACTGTAACAACAACAACACAGCGGCAGCATCCATTATCCAAGAGGCAAAAGGTCAAAAAACCGTTGTTGGTTAGAATGGAAAATATCACTGTGGAACCGTGCTCACACACTCCATGTGCTGGAAGCGTATGTTATTCCCCTGACCGAAACCATGCGCTCCAATGATGCTCTACGAATGTGGGACCTGGAGCTGGACGCAAGACCAACAAAAACAATACAAAAAAAAACGACTCGAAACTTTTTGGGGGGTTGTATACAGACAGCAGCGGCGCGAGTAGAGGTTTAAGTGATTGTTGTTCAGTTGCCAGCAATATCGAACCGGTTCGCTTGGTATCTGAGAAATGAAACGAGATACAATTGTTAGATAGGTACCGCGTCGTCGGTCGTATGTTCGTCCACCATGCGATACGAAACTCGTGAGCGCACTTTGTAGATGGAGCTACAAAAACTGGTTTTCGGATGAAGCCTCCCCGTTCGAATCGTGCATTTGTGAACCTCACCTCAGCCTCTGTAACAACTCTGTACTGTATCTGTGTTTGGCTGGGAATAAGTATTCGTTGTGTGTGATTACTTCTCAATTTTATTGCCGGAACAGAGTCGGAGTCGTTGTCGGAGGTATACCTATATACCTAGCGTTGATTATTGCCCACACAGTTCGTGGAAATGACGCTTGCCCCACTTTGCGGTGGAGTTTAATTTTTTTTTTTTAATGACGACTGCGCTTCCTGGGATTAAAACGAAAGAAACAGTACCTCATCCGCCTTTGATTGCGATCTTCTTTTGCGCAAATACCTATACTCAATGGCCTCGTTCAGAGTTGTGGTTATGGTCTCGTCTCGTCTTGAAAGTTATGCAAGATCGGAGATTCGCGCAATGAAGCTGTATAAGGTTGTTGTCGATGTTGCGAAACCCTTAAACGGGAAGAGAATCTGGATAAGATTATGCCACACAAAAGAACAGAGTTCAATGAAATTACTCTGCCAGCAATCTTGGATTCAGCTAAGCAATTTTTGTAGAGCGACATGATTTGTTTCCAAATGAAATAGGTTTTCTGCGAGCTTGCTAGAACCTTTCACTTATAAGGTTTGTCTTTCACTAGTGACTTAACGACTTTGCTGTTGAATTTGGCTAGAAAGGTTGTTTTAAGGGAATCTTTCAATCCCTTCTATACTCGCTTTGTACCCAATTTAGGTACCAGATCGCGATAAAAAATATTTCTTTGTCCGTGAAAGTCACATCTGACACGTAAATCCAAGAATTGCTTGGTCTTGCATTTTAAATTAAGTAAAAAATATTTGGTAGTAAGAGCACCTTGTAGGCGCCATTGTCAGCGTGTCGGCTACTATGCACGAGGTGCTAGGTTCGAATCTCGATCTGAGAAATACAAGCTTTTTAACTGCCCCACCTTCACAAGGGTCTGACAAACTCTCTGAGAGTATTGAGAGTATCAAATGCCTTTGGAGACCCTTAATTTGCCGTCTAGAGCGGGTGAAGAAATTTAAATCCCCTCCATGTGAGTAAAAACACCTGTCGACCAGGTTGTGAGAGGTCATGCGATAGCTCTTCTAGTATTTATTTTTAAAGCACCTGACTAATGGCCTAAATGAACCAGCAAAAAATTTTGGTTGGCGTAGTCGGTAGAAGAATAAATCGACACATTTTCCCCGTATCGTCTATCCTACGGGAACACCCTCCCTCAGTTGAAAATGTAATAAATGAAATTTTTAATTTCGAATTTCGTGGCAAAAAAATTTCGTGGCGGAGCGAAGCATCCTATGCAAGCTTAAACACATTCAGTTATTAATCATAAAAACCTTTTACCAGAATGTTAATTCTCTAATGTAAATGATAACCAGAATGTTAATTCAGAATGTTATGTTACTCAAATATGGTTTTTTTTATTCGGCGTAGTGAATACCTTTACATATTTCAATGTTATGTCCTTTTTAAATTGGAATTACAACATCTTCGAACATCTTGCGGAAGCTAACACGCTTTCAGTAACTTATTCTTAAAACTTTTACTCAATCCAAACTGTTTATTCTCAAATATGGAATTTTATTTCACTTTCAATGTTAAGACCTTCTCAAACTGAAATCACAACATCTGGTGAACATTATCTTCGAATTATCGCGAAATGTGATGCTTCTCAAATATATAATTTTATTTCATTTGGCGCAGTCGAAAGGTAACTTTACATTTGTCAATATTTAGACATTTTCAAACAGGAATCACAACATCTGGCGAACAACAATTCCGAACATCTAGCAGAGGCTAGAATGCTCTTTGTTCCTAAAAGCCTTTACTCAATTCTAAATGTTAAATGTCTCATATTGGAATTCTACATTTTTTAGTTAGCGGAGTCTATATGACCATTTTCAATTTTGACCTTCTCAAACTGAAATCACAATAGTTGAAGCACAACATTTTCGAACATGTTGCAGAACGCTCTCCGTTAATCCCAGAATTATTGACTGCATCCGAAAGTTTCAAATGTAAAATTTTGTTTTATTTGGCGCAGTCGCTAGAAAAGTTTACATTACACCGTCTTGTGGGGGTTCAGTGTCATAAAGCAACTCTGTCATAGCCCGACGTAAATAAAAAAATCCCTCAAATGGAAGTGCAATAAATATTTGCGTGAACGTTTGAACAAATTTTTGTGTCACAGTCGAACATCTGAACGTTTGAAAAAATAAGGACGGTCTCAGTTAACAATCCTTCAAGCTTTTACTCAATACCAAATATTATTTTTCTCACAGATGAAATTTTATTTCGTATGGCGCAGTCGGTATGCCTACACATTTGTAATTTTTTTTTCTTTACATATTTTAATGCTTAAACTTACTCACTCACCGGACGTCAGCCTTAAGCCATATTGCTCTGACTACCTAAACACTTTGCTCAATTCGAGGTTTTTTTATTTGTTTTAATTCGAGGTTTTTAAATTTGACGCAGTCTTGATGCACCTTAAAAATGCTTGTCTTCTCCAACTGTAATCATAACAGCTGACGAATACCATCTGAATTCACAACACGAAATCCGAACATCAGGCGGAAGCTAGAACGTAATCAGTTAATTCCCAAAGTCACAATTGTATTTTGGATTTTTTGGCGCAGTTCATATTACAATATATTCTTAATCTGAAATTTAATAGGTACGTGTAAAGGCAGGATCCGTTCGTTCACCCAAGAGGTACTTTTGCGCTTTGATTCTGAACATGATGTTGAAATCACGGCTAAGGTGTCAAATTTTTTTTTTTTTTTTTGAACCCATTTTGAATTTTGTTTTCGACTCAATTTTAAACTGCTGAATTTGAAGTTAATCCAGAAAAAAACTGTCCAAAAAATTCAGTGATACAAGAGTATTGGTATAAAAAGACATTATCCTCATTGTTTGCTGAAATCGAAATGCTAGCGGACGTAACGACGAATAAAAAAAAACCCTTTTTGGCTCACCGAAAGAGAACGATCCTGTTGCCATCTTTTATCGCGGGTACTGCTAACAAATTGAGCTTTCAGTCACCGATTTAATCTTTGTCCAAATTCCTCAACACATTCCTCATCATTCATTCTAGACCGGGTGAAATTGCATTGCAAATTTTGGTGGACCTAGTGCTTATAAACCTGCTAAGCTCCAACTTGTGGAGTAACATATGAAAGCCGCATTTATTCTGACTTTTTTTTTATAGATTCAATAAGAGCAAAGAGGCAGGATACTTTTAATCCTTATCGAATAATCCCAATGTAGCTTAAGATGCACTTGCTCAAACATGGTTTCTAGAATTTAACTGTGTAGAAGTTTAAGATTCCGACATTTTTGGAAATATTCAATTAGAGCAAAGTGGAGTGAGGCTTTTGATCCTTATAGAATAAACCCACTGTAGCTTAAGATGCACTTGCCCACACATTATTTTAAAAACTAACCTTGTTTCATTGTGTAAATTGTATAACTGTTGCTTACCACGTCTTAGGCTTGCTCTTTGGGACGTTCATCTAGGGCTCCCTCTGAAAGCGTGCTTTCTTTGGTCTCGTTTTAATTATACCAGAGGCTTCAGTAGCTGTAACGCACACTATAAAATGTGCTTTCAAATGCGCTGAACCTGAAATTATTACTCTCTCTTAAAACCTATTGACTTGTGCAACCCTAGAACTAAGTATCGTTGATTGCACCTGCCCAGACACGAAGTACACGTGTATTAAAGTACTTAACGAGCTATTGGTCTTATGTCACACTTAAGAGCATAAATAAGTTTTGCAAAGGCAAACCAGTTTAAAGAACTCGCTTTTGAAGGCTGTCCTACCACCATGGTGGTATTTCGTGCGCCTGTACAGACACATTACAACACGCGCTCTTTCGATCGTATCTAGCAAAAGTGAGATATATTGGAGCACTTTTCTATGACTAAAAGGTGCGGAAGCATAAATACGCCTGTGAAAACTTTCGAGTTCCTCTTAAAAGTGTGGGCTGTATAAATTTTTTGCATTCGTCTAGGTATGTAAGAAGTTAAGATCGTCTCTAGATTAAAGAAGTATAAAAAAAATTATTGTAGTGTTGCCAGCGTTATTGTGGAAGTTTTTCGATTTTATTTGCTCCTTTCAGTTCAATGTGGTTTTCAGAGCACCTGCTCAGACACGAGGGATCTACACCATGCTAACTGCAAGTGGTAACTAGACAGCAAAACTCATCTTTAAAGGATAACAAATTTCGTCTTAAAGAAGCTTAAGTTCTGTATAGATGATCAACCAGAGATCAACCAGAACCCTCTCTAACGGCAGCACGAACTTCAAACATTCCAAGTTAATTGTCATCATAAACTGGATTTGTCGTTGATATTATAGGCCCAGCCTTCAGTCTTGTAGACAGCAGATAATGTGGAAACTTATTACCGGAACTCAAACCCGAATGTTATCGACTGCGCTATTTTTAAAGGTAATTTGGTTCAGACGGTGTTTGACTACAACAAAACTGATGAGAAGTACCGACTGAAGTTGTTTCTATTGAATGTTGAATTTATAATAAGCTCCCTTCTCTCATAAAGGGAACCTCATTATGACTTAAAACACATGCTTTGTATCATGTTTCTTTTCTTCGACCCCCTATGCTAATTTAAAATGCCAAACAGAACATTAGAATAAAAAAAGGATCAACTTGCTAATTTACATTTATGTACTCCGAAAACACTGCACAAAGAGCACAATAAGGATACCACTTCACAAATACATACTTACATTTCAATTCCAGCGTCAATTCGCTACTTTTCTGTGAATACAATAACACTTGTTTAAACACAATACGACAATAAGCAAGTACGACAGAGCTTTCACAAAAAAAAGGAGAAATCTGCGAGAAAAGGATTTCAACTCCCTGCTGATGCAACGGTTACAATGTATTACATTCGCGTCACCTGAGTAAGTTAACGTAAAAGTGAATAAATTTTACTTTGAAAAGTTTTGCTCGTTACCCGTCACCCGAAATTTCTTCCTTTTTCTTCAGATTCGCATCTACATGTTTTGTTGGTTCCACATCCTTTTCCTCGCAACACATCTAAGCTAATACAATATTTTATTATTTAATAAAAAAAAAAAACCGAACTTAGTTTTCCATGGAAAATTCATGCATCAAACAACACACAAGTTTATTTTTTGTAAATTCAATTTTATTTCGGGAAATCGTTAAAAGTTTTTTGTATGTTTTTGGCGGTGTCAAGGGTCCTCATGGCAGGATGGTTTATTCACTGAATTTTTACGGTGGTGCAACTACAGGTTGTGAGGAGTAACTTATGCTGTACCAAATTGGCAACATAAATAAGAACAACTATAAGAGAGCTTGCATTGATAATTTGCCCTAGAAGCGGACAAAGGTTTGAAAATTTCACCCGAATGTTTAACATCGCGTTGTCGAACAGATGTACAATTTAAATCATCTCTAAGCAAAGTTTTTTAACTTTTGGATTTGGCGCAGTCGGTCATTCATAAAAATCGCAATTAAATTTTCTCCGGTTAATTTTTTTTCACACTTGACGCTTGAATTTTCCGTGTGTCTTCAAACAAAATCCCCTCAGCCGTATTAAGGAAAATACTGAAGTGTGGCGCAGTCAGCCATTTGACAAAAGTTTGTTCTTTCTGTTCGTCGGGCTTTCACTGAAGCCTTTTCCTGCTTTTTATCTGGAATTCCCCTGTTTGCATGAATGTAAAATAAATATAATGTTGAGAAAATAGGGAAAGTGATTTATGACGCAGTCGAATATTTAGTAAAAAGACACATACCTTCGTCATTTGCATTCATATGTCTGTATAAAGCAGTTCTTAACGTGTAAAATCAGAAACCTTCAGTTAGAAATGAAAAACGAAACATCGTCTTAAGTTCTATATTTTAAAAATTAGCATCACCATTTACTTAACCAGGAAAATAAATAAAAAAATGAATTTACTTTCATACGGCGCAGTCGAAAATTTTATGGTGCATTTGATATCGTTGAAATTAAATTTTCCACAGGCTCACCCTCAAAATCTCTTTAGAAAAAATGTCTTATTCAGGTCTTTGTTTTGTGCCTTGCGTGACTTTGAATCTTTCCCAACACGTACCAAGCACAAACAGCCTCTTGTCATACACAATGTATCCATAAATAATTGAATAAATAAACCTTAGTGAATGCATGTATGCACGCGTATCCATTTTATTGTCCTTCCTCAAAATGAAGCAGCATTTTTATAAAGAAGCATAACTCACAAGACAACAACAGCTTCAGCAAAACCCTCCCATTTGCATATTTTAATTGGATATCAGGACAATTTTCCTTCTTTTTATATAATTTTTTTTTTTAGTTTATCTCTCCTGTGGCCTGAATTCTGAGGAAGACAATTTGTTTCATTGTCTTGTGCGTTTTTTTCATAGAAAAATCTAAGAACAACACAAAAGGAGACGCAGCATAAATCAAGTCCTTAAGGCAATGCACAAATAAAAATGAAAATCTCCAACTTTGCCAGATTTTGAGGACTAGCAAAACAAATGTCGTGTTTGCACAAACCAAAGAGCCCTTTACGTACAGGGAGGTCTGTCCTTAGTGAGTGAGAGTAGCTACTACTATAAAAAAAAAATCAGGATCTCCTACAATACTGACCGATACGATGTTTAGTATAAACCGGCTCTAGCATTGCAAGCACAGCGACTAAAAATTATTACAAAAGTTGGGCCACTGCAACTTGCATGATATTTATTGTACTAAAGTTTCTCCAAGGACTCTATACGAACATTTGTTAATCTCTGCTGTGTGTGTGTGCGCGCGCAAAGGAGTGTAGTTTAGGAAGTTCAGGAAGTTGTTGTTAATAACAATACATATAAAACTAAAAATACAAAAATCACGAATCTGTAGTGTATTCTTGTGCATATTGTACTTTTGTTTGCGAAAAAGTTCATGCGGAAAATTATGCTTCTGGCAGTTATTATGTGGGAGTTCCTGAATATCGTTTGAAATTCAAACACAAAGAGGTAGTTGAACGTTAAATTTATCACGTCGTTTATGTTTTTTTGTCAAGGGGAAAGTTCGAAATTGGATTTCGGATACTTTTTTGCAAGTAATTTGGTGAGTATTTTATGAAGTTTATGTTTCAAGCTTTCCATAAGAGAAACGCTACCTGTTTATGGCTGAAAACCAAAAATAACCTCCTACGTAGCTTTCGACCAATCGCTTGAATTTTACCATGTATTCGTGATGGTTTATTGCAATAATACTTCGATTTATGCCCGAACGTTGATATTCTACCCCGATAATCAACATTGCTATCATATAGCTCAATGCTAATTTTTTAGTATTTAAAAGGATATATGATTACTGTGCAGGAGTCTTGGGTTCGAATCCCAGCCGTGGTGAAAAAACTCTCGCGGTTCCGCAAGCGCCTTATGAACCCTCCGAGAGTATCATTTGTCATGAGAGACCTTAAATTATCTTTCATAATTGCCATAAAATTCTAGGTTCCTTCCATGTATGTAAGGACACCTGCAACGCACACGGCTCGCATGGTTGCGAGAGGTCAGGCGATGGCTCCTCTGAACTGCAAGTGTCAGTTGGTTTTTATTGAAAGCAACAATCGTCATAATTTTTCATTGCAGATGTGATATATTATATCTGAAACTAGTTTGGGTCTAAGTGCGAAACCCTGAGGGACATCTGTACTTATTGAAACACCCAGCAATTTTGGCTTCAAATTTTTGCAAGTACCCCAAAGAAATTTGTCTAAAACCTTTTTGAATCAACACTGTCCTTGTCTAGGATATTTCATTATATATCAAATTTTTCAAAGCCAGCCATGTTGTCCGAACTATCACTATCGTATGCCACACCCGTGTTCTATATTATTTAAGAGAACCCTGATGTAGACCTATGATAAAGCCCGATTTAGTTTGAAAGCCAGAAATCTCAGTAATGGATAACGGAATGATTTTTATTCACATTCTTTATTTAGGGGATGTAATCCAGATGCTTTGAAAACAAATTGGGTCCAAATGTGTAGCCCTGAGGAACATATAGTTTTATAAGTGTGCTTAGAAGTTAGAAATATCGTTTTTGGTCATAAAATAAGGTCGTGATAGAAGATTTTAGCGTTTTTTTCATTTGCTTGTTGCACTCCAATCATGTATAACTCATATCTGAACCACCTTCCAAAACCTCTGGGTGAACAAACAAGGCTTTTCCAAATTCACTCGTTGGTCTAACCATGACGATGACTTTAAATATCCTTAAAAATCGTTCTTAGAAACAGCTTTAACTGGAGACCATCAAAGCAGATTTTCCCCTACAAATGTTTTTAGATCGTCTAATAATAACGAAAAAGATGTGGACTCAATAGACAACCTTGTCTGACCCCACTATGCCACTTGACACAAAAGGACAGATAGTTATCATCCTATACACTGCATACCTTACGCAAATTCATATTGGGGATTTAATTTGAAGCGTGGAAACTAAATTAGGTCCAAATATGGAGCCTTGAGGGACATTATGTTCTTAATAAAAAAACGCCCAGCTTGTGGTGGTCTGACTATGCAAATAGAAACAATAAGACAACTTCTTCTCATCCTACAACACGTTTCCTACACAATTTCATGTAAGGAACGTGATTTAGAAGTTTGGAAACCAAATCAGGTCCAAATATAGAGCTTTGAGGGTTGTCTTTTCTTATTGAAAACCGTCTTACTTGTGGGGTGGTGATGCCTTATGCGACTAGAAACAATAAGCCTTCGAATCCTAATAATCCAACACTGCATTTCTTACGCAAGTTCATATTAAGAGTGTGATTTAGAAGCTTGAGTTCCAAATATATAGCCTTGTGGGACTTCTGTTTATATAAAAAAGTGCTCAATAATAAGGACTCCAATATACAATTAAAACCAATAGGACGAATTGTTATCATCCTACACCATATTCTTTACGTAAATTCGTGTTGGGAATGTGATTTTGAATGCTGGAAACTAGTATGGGTCCAAGTATGGAGCCTTGAGGGACATCTGTTCTTATTCAAAAGCGTCCAACTTGTGATTGTCTGACTCCCATACGCAACTAGAACCAAAAGGAAAAATTCTTATCATCCTACACCGATTTTTTACGCAAGTTAAAATTGGGGATGTAATTTAGTTACTTGGAAACCAAATTGGGTCCAAATATATAGAGACTTCAGGGACATCGGTTTTTACTTAAAAGCATCCAAAAGTGTTCTGTTTGAGTCCTGACTGCTCTATGCAACAAACCAATAAAGGAAATTTTCATCCTATACCACACTCCTTTCCTTCATTAAAAATGCTGTAAACCAACTTAGGTCCAAGTATGGAGCCTTGCGGCACATCTGGATGTGGTTTTTTAAGCGTGCCTAGCAGTTTGCTAATATCATTTTTCACCATAAAAAGATCTTTATCAATTGTATTTGAATTAATTTAAACCTTTTTTCAAAGAGTATCAGCCATTAGATCGACAGGAGAGTAACAGACAACAGAGTTCCTGACACCCAGCACAGTTAAGGTAAAGGGAATGTCGTAAACAAATCAACGGCCCTAAGTTTGATGCAGAAGTCTCGCTGTGACAGACGGAAAAGTGACAAACATCAGAATACGTTTCTAACGTCCCGTCGGTCGACCATAAATTGGCACATTTTGGTTTTGAGTCTTTGAATATCCTTGTTTTTCAATTTTTATGTCAAGACTACAGCTCAAAAACCATCGTCCTTTTTTTAAATCAAGTTCCTCTTTCTTCCTCTATTATAAGAAACTTTTCATGAATTGCTTGTGAAGTTTCTCCTCTGAACGCATCCTGGCGATGGGTCGAGTTATTGCGCGGTCGGTTTTCAAGCATGTTAGTGGGCTTATGGTTCCACATAAGTGTATTTCCTTTCGGTACTTATTTGAGGATAGTCTAACCGATCCTCTGAACATCGCTTAAAAGAGACGCATCAGTTTCAAGATGCCTGTTTTACTGTGTAAACGCCCAATGCCATTTTTTAACGACCCCATAGGTCACATTTTCGCGATTCTTTAGGTCAAAAAAAAACAGTTTCGAAAACTGCGAGAGGTCTTAGGAAAAACTAAAAAATTGCAAATCAATAACCACCACATTTCCATCGCTTTAAAGGCCGCATATGATCTATAGCATCTATAGAAGAGCAATGACTGGTTTTGACATCCCTGTCAAATTCGTCCAATTGTGCAGCATAACTATAGAAAACTCACGCTGTTGTAAGCCACTTTGGTAGAGGCCTTACCGACCTCTTTGATGTAAAAAAGGATTTAGACAAAGCTACCCGCTGTTCTTACTTTTTTTACCAAAAATGGTGGCTTCTTTACAGACACTTTAATCCTGTTGATAAATCTGACGATCTTGGCTCCGTAAAAATGTGTCAAATAAAATTAAAAAACAGAATAGGGGAAAAAACCAACCCTGGGGTACGCCTTACCTTGCTCTCCTCGAAATGTCTATTAAGTTTGTTCCTGTTGCCTAAGCGTTCTTGAAAGTAAGTAAAAGGTTAATTTTTCGATTGGTTTCTTAATGGTCTAGACTAGAAGACTTCTTTGCCTATTTTCGACTTAATATCCTCGGCTTTTACTTCCAAGCTTTAAGGCTCCTAATACGTTTGTGATTTCTTCAGTTGATCAGTTTGATCTGTAACTCCATAAAAATGTGTCAAAAAAAAATCCAAAAACAGAAAAGACTAGAAAAGCTTATAAACTGAGACGTACCTCAGGGTAAGAGTCTGATAAAGGCCTGCCTACAGGCAGGATATCTGTACCTATCCCGAGGATATCTGTACCTTTTGATAAGCGACTTAAAGCAACATACCTATCGATTTTCTTCTCACAACCCACACAACCGAGGACATAAAGAGTAATATGACTTAAACATGGAAGAAAAACGCAATCAATAGCAATAAATAATGCGCATGCAGGAGCCCGCAAACAGGATGCAGACAATGGGGTGTAGCATCATTCAAGAGGGTGAAAAATTTTCTCAGCAAACACCCCTATTGACTGGTGGTTGGTCGCCCCGTCGTCATTGTTGATTTTTTTTTTATCAAAGTTGCCTGCCCTATCACTTTGTATGTGATGGTGGCAGAGTGCATTGGTAACTTTTTTCTCTAATGGAATTTCTTTTTTTATAGAAAATCATTTGAAGTTGCCTCTTGAAGCTTTTTATTTCTTTATCCAGGAAGGATGCCATTAGGGACCACCAGCAGGATTCAGCGTTGTTCGCCACTTTTCTCCATGATGAATTTTAACCTAGTTTGTGCCATCATTCGGTCCTTCCTAGCATCATCGTCATCGGAGTTGTGGTATTCGTGGCTTCCTATTCGTCATCATCGTCAGTGACGTGTTTTTTGTTGTTGTGCCCCACGCTCTCGTCCCTAATGTGGTCTGTGCCCACGATGAGACGTTTTGCTTTCCCGTAACACGTTTGTGTTCCTCACTCCTCGTTGGACCCATTCATCAAAAAGCTTTCGTTTGTAACTTGGGTTCAAGTTTTTCGTTTATTCCTTTTGTGGTTGTAGTGCTATTAAGCACAAAATTAAGGGCGCACACATCCAAGTTAACCACCACGAGCGCCCACTACGCCAGGACGAAGCGCATATCCTGCTTTTGTGCTTACAAATGAAATCTTTTCTGTAGACTAAAAAGGCGGCCGATTAGTGGAAGAGGCTTAAGGTAAGGCGAAGGAAACGTTCATAGTTCAATTGGAACGGGTTAAGTTTGGATGTGCGCATTAGGAGGCACTCAAAAGGCGCCACTTCAGGGGAATTAATTACAATCATTCATTACTGGGTTAATATCCAGCTGTTGTGCGGAAGAGAGCTTGGAGTATGGGGCAATGGCTGGTGTAAGACCCAGGGTACCTACTCTTTATGTTGCCTTGCAATCAATGGGTTTGAGTTTTAAGAAGTGGTGGAGTATAGCTATCAGCCCACCTACGGGGGAGGGTTCAAGTTGTGATGTAATTTAGAGCGGACTGAAAGCAGAGTGATGGACACTTTATTTGAAGTGACAAAGTGGGTATATGAAAATCTCGGTTCTATTTTTAAGTACCTATGGGCTTGACTAAGGAGGAAATGAGTTTCTGCGATGAAATCTCTCGAGGAAATGCGGGGATTTTGTTTGATGAGGGGTTTTTCAAGCTGATTGACATGGTTGTGTGACTTTCGTCATGATTAACGATGATGATTGAGGAAAAGGGTTTAATTTTGGGTTTTTTTTTCTCGTCGAAAACGAAATAGTCAGAGGCGTCTATTTAATTTGTTCAAACTCGGGATGAAAATTTTTTTATTTGCTTGATTCAAAGTTGAAAAACCTACGCATTTTCTCTACATCCTTAACGAATCCTTTGTGGTTTCAATTTGCAATTTGTATCTCTTGTTGGAAAAAAAAAAAAACAAAAATTCCCAACAGGAAAAGAAAAAAAAAAACAAATTTCTTTTTTCGGGAACTTAAATTAGCACACGCAAAAGGCAATGCGAAGGAATTTTATTTAGAAACCCCCTCCCCAACGGGGTTAATAAACCAGTACAATAAGGAGTTCATACCCTCGGGGCTCAGAGACCTATTAATATACATTTACACACAGTAAAAAGGTGTAACAGAGAAACATATTAGCCAGCACTGTTCAATTGTCATTTCGCACGCAAACCCATCCACTACTGTAAGAGTATAGGCACTAGGTGTAGTAGGTACAACGACATTATAGCTTCCTTCATTTTCCCATGGCTGGAATAGAGAGGGTTGGCCCCTTTTGTAAAATGTGTGTATTGCGGGACGGTTGGTTTTATATCACATCGCTAACCATTCATTTAAATGGATGTGCCATCTGTACCCGCCCCAAGCACACCCACAAAATTAAATTACCTTGTACACTGAGAGGGCAATTAACATGGTCATTATTTAGTAGACCTATTGTTATATAATCATGAACATACAACCAACCCTGAGCAGTGGAAATTCAATTACTTTCAGTTTGGACTGAAAAACACACAAAAAATCTACAAAGGGGTGAGTTTTTGTTACTTTGTTTCTTTGGCGGTCAAAAATAGTATTCCATGGCCGAAACTGGGGAAAACAACTTTATTTGACAAAAGAAAATGCCCCGCAAAGCGTCAAGCTTGATTCTCGTTTTTTGCCTAAAAGTGTTTGACTGATTTTGGTAGTGAGTTTCAAAAAATACTTGCTTTGAGAAAATTTAAATTTTGAAATCACAAAAAAAGATGGAGAGCACTTCAAGCCAACGATTGATTCTATGTGGACTTAAAAATGAGGTGAGGAAAGAAATATTCTGGCAGTGAGTTTTATAAAATACTTGTTCTGATCAGTTATTTGTAAGTCAGCCATAACCGGCTATGATCAAATAAGCAAGCACACAAACGAAGCTTAGGGCAGCTTATAAACACGCAAAACTCACCTTATATGAAGGCTGCCTTTTAACGACCATCACGTCGGTGCTGCCCAAATTAAAAAGTAATAACAACTTTTCGAAGTCTTCTCTTTGAGCAAAAACAGGGTTCTTTAGTGAGCCATACTAATTCAAGAAACCTGGACGTTATTTTGCTTTCAAAAATTGGCATTGAAAATTTTGACTTTTTGCCAAAGACAGCTTTTCAGAAGTCTGAAAACTAAATCTTGAAGCACTTAGAATTTGCTTATTTTGGTCCTTAAGCTTAGCTGACTTTTAATACTTTTTTTTGAAAAGGAGAAGGAACGTAAAAAAAAAAACAAATATAAAATAAATAAATTTAAATAAAATAAATAAATGATTTCACCTTTTAATTGCATACGTAACGTATTTCACTTCATCGCTCATCAAAACAACATTTTCAGAACGGAGAAAATGAACTTCAAAAATCTGCATTGAAAATTTTGACTTTTTGTCAAAAAAAAATTTAGCTTTTCATGGCAACTAAATTTTTAACCATTAAAAATTTGATCATTTTGTATCATCATCATTTTTAAGCTGATTTTGTTTTAATAAAAAGTATTTTAACTATTCCCTTTAGTTCCCTTTAGACACTTTCAGAATGCAGGGTATGCAGAAATTTCCGGAATTCTGACCCCAACCCACTGTTGAGTTACTAGTTCTTCGATTTCAAGTCGCTTTAGAGCCTCCTTTATACCAGTTTTAAGATCTCTTTCTGTGATTTGCGACTGTCTATCTTGGCTTGAGACAAGAAATGTTAATATTCCCTTTTCTCTTGGATGCTTTCCCTTTTCCCTTCCAAGGGATGCTTCCCCTTTTCTTGGGGGGATTGTTCAATTGGTCGATTGGTATTGGTCTATACTAAGACTGAAATGCATATTAAAGTGATGCAAAATATATTGCGCATCTTTAATTGTAAAGCACGAATAGGAGCCAGGCTGGAAAATATTTTTCATGTCTGGGTAAGTGCATTGTGCCGGTTTGAACTTGAGTTCAAGGGTCCCCAGTTCATGTCTGCTAGTGGGTGAAAAGTTTCAGGGGGCCGTTTGCACCCTCATACATACTTTTTCACTGTGGCGCTTTACCAAAGTTTCATTTCCAGAATTTTGAAAAGCGAAAGCTTGAAAGCAGATAAATTTTTGTAAAAGGCAGTATTTTGACCCCATTCAACGAGGGCAAAACGAAGTATATGCTGTCATCAAGAAAAGATACCCAAAAACGACATGTCTTGGACAAAACATCACCATTGGCAGCTTTAACTTTGAGGTAGTTAGGGACTTTGTCTACCTGTGTTCCGCTATCAGTTCAGACAATGCAACCAGCCCTGAAATCAAACGAAGGATAACTTTTGCCAATCGCTGTTTCTTTGGGCTAAGAAGGCAATTGAGTAGCAAAGCCCTCTCTCGAGCAACTAAATGTATAAGACCCTTTTCATCCAAGTCCCGCTTTACGATGCAGATGCATAGGCTCTGTCAAAGGCAGATGAAAACACTCTAGGCTGCTTCGAGAGGAAAATTCTTTGGGCGATTTATGGTCCCGTCTGCATAGACGGAGAGTGGAGGAGGAGATATAACATCGAAATGTACGGGCTGTACATCGACACCGACCTAACCAGAAGAGTCAAAATACAACGGCTACGATGGCTGAGTCATCTAGAGCGGACACCACGCTCCGGCCCGGAAAATCTTTGAATCCACGCCTTCGGGACGGCGCAGTAGAGGAGCACCGAGACTCAGTTGGCGCACGAAAGTGGAAGGGGACCTCAGCCAACTTCGCGTTCGAAACTGGAGACGGCTCGCTAGAGACAGAGCTGGCTGGCAAAGCTTATTGGCTGAGACCCAGGTCCACCGCGGACTGAAGCGCCACCTTAAGTATTTTGACCCCAACCCTCCGCCGTACCGCCGTCTAGCTTTTCATGCTAGGGGGGACTTCAGTCTTGATATTTGGCTCTTGATGTCTTGATGTTGGCTGCAACCTGGGCTGCATTCTGTTGCCATATCTATCTTCGTTGCTCTTTCATGATAGTAGACACTGCTTCCCAAGCTTCCTGTGTGCTCAACATATGTCTGGTGATGATCTTTGGGGTCGACCCTTCACCGAGTTTGTTCTTCAGCTGGTTATGCTCTTCGTGATATCGTTGACAGTAAAAGGTTATGTGTTACGGGAACAGCAAAGGCCCAAACCTTGCGATGGCTTCCACACCGCTATGGGAGTTAAACAGTGTTCTACTCTTAGCACGCTGCTGTTCGTTTGCAGCGTTACTGATGCAGTAAAAGGTGGTTACCGATCGAAATAGGCCTCACTCGGTCCTATTGCTCGCAGGCGACATGGACTTTTATACGACCGAGGGTTTATTAATTTTAATGCATAGTTTGAAACCAGTGAAATAGTCATCGTAGACCTCTAAAGCCTTTTAGAGATATGGTCGCAACCGAAAGGTGAATCGATTAAGCCATGTCCGTCCGTCCGTCTGTATGTGTGACGGTTTTAGGTCTTTAAAATCAAGCTAGAGAGCTGAAACTTGGTACGCGGCTTGGTTCTTCTGTAGCACAGACAAAGTGTGAAAATTGACTCGATTACTGAAAGTAAGCTGCGTGTTAGCATAGTATCGCACTCTTCTCATTCCTTGTTTTACCTCGATGTCGCTCAGTTATGAATTTTGCTTTGTGTTGCAGCATTTTGGCAGGACGAATTTTTTTGAAATTACACAACCGACTGAACATTTTCTGCTTACTTTCACCAAATGACTTTGGCCAGAACTCAACTTAATCAAGAAACACCCCCAAAATCACGTTGGCGTTTACCAATGTCATAATGCTAGCAGTCAAAGTGCCCTCAAGCAAACTACTTGGAATTTGCTTAAATTTATTCTAGTTTTAATAATTTTCGCTGAAACAGCAAAAATGCTTCCACTTAATCCGTTGCCAAATTTACGATCCGTACTGAGGTCCGCAAACACACTCAGGTCGCGAAAAGCCAACGAAGGACTTTCTACCACCGACCGTGACGAAGAGTTCCTCATTCAACTAAACCACCCACTTAATCACTCAAAAAAAAAATTAGAGAGCCTCTTTTTCCCAGTAAAACTTTCCATCATCTCGAACATGCCTAAGTCATCACTTTAATCTTAAACCTCCTCGCATATAATTTGGCTTTCAAGTGGCTGCCCTAACTTAATTAAATGCTAAAAATCACTTAGTTCCTTATGACGCCCCCCAGTTATATGTATGTACGTAGTACACATTACAGTCAAGGGAGTCAAGAGGGTACAGCAAAAAAAAGCAAGAATTCTAAACAACTATCTCTAGGAGAGAATTAAATTTCGCCTATTTCAGCAGTACACACAACACAAGCACCTTATCCCAGAGAATCTCCAGAGAAGCATTCCCATAGAATTCCGCAAGTGAAAGCTTCCACTAAGTTGTTTATTTAAATTTTCACATTCCTTCCTAGTTGGTCTCCCCCGAATGTGGGTTGAGTGGGAGTGCGAAGCAAACACTTACACCGACCCCACTGTACGATGAGGATGTTATTCTCGTCGTTAGTACCTTCAGGTTGCAAATAAACTCTGATAATATCTGTGTACTTTACAAATATTCATACCCTGAATTAAAATGGGAACAGGGAACGAGCTCGCAGGAGAGACAGAGTAGGACTAAAAGTTGTTTCGAAAAAAAAAACAGAACAGAAATCTGTAAAACTTTTGAAATGTGTGGATGCAACCACTGGACGGGTCATGTGAAGAGTTCACCCAGTTTTCAAAAACAAAATTAAGAAAAAAAAATTTTTTTTAAATGGAAATTCTAATACTTCTCCATTCATTCCTTGATTTAATTGAAATAAACTGGGGGAATTGCGTTCGTATCTTTCCCTGTTTATCGTTAGCTTTGTAGGGTTCTATTAAGTACTTGGTAAGGAGAGAAAAAGTTGAGTATGAACGAGTATGTGGAAGTCGTAGGCATTCGTCTTAATTAAGCACCGACGAATGCGGCTAGGAAAGTGGGACTTTGCGTAGTTGGACATTTATTAAGCAAGGGTAAAACTAGCCTTGAAGTTAGATACACAAAAGTTTTCAGAACTTCAGCAATTGTAAAGTTTATGTCGGCAGAAAAAGGCAGCAAATTTCCCTTCATTTCAGAAAGGATTCAAAGGAAACTCACGATAATGGTGGCAGTCAATAAAATAACGTCGAAATAGTATTCTTAAATCTTTTTCTGCGACTGCGCCAATCGACTGCGCCAGTTAATGCACGGAGTTTCGTGTAAACGACATTTTTGTCTAATGTGGTTTCTAATGTTGGAATGTAGAGAGGTTTTGATCCACCACTTCAGATCGTGACCTCGCGCCTAAATGAAAAGGAAGAGGAAGATGGTTCCTAATGCTCTTTTAGTTAAAGTATTTCTCAGATGATTTTTTCCCTCCAAAACTCATTGACCCCATAAAGGCACAAAGAAAGTGCCACCTGGTGCAAGTGTTTTTCTGATCGATGAACGCCTATTCAATTATTTATAAACTTTCGAGGCGACAACAATTAGATAACAAACAATGATTGTCCACCAAGGCGTACACACACCAAAATACTCGGACCAATTTAGGCAAGGAACACAATCACCTACAAATAGAGTCCCTTAATCAATCATTTTAGCCCTTAGAGCCCAGTGACAACTTGCTGTGAAATTTATTTCGTCCTTTCTTTGTCACTAGAGATTGTAGGGAAAGTGATAAATCCTAAGTAAGTTTCGTCCATCTGGTGATTTATCGCCATGTTAACATCTAATGTTTTGCCCCTGTGACGCAATAAATTTTCTTTCTTGACTTGGAACCGTGTCGTGGTGTCCTGACTGGAGCTTGGTTTCAAGGTCAATTGTTTAGTTCATGATGTTGCATGCGGATGAAAAATTATCGCCGTTCATGGAAAGGACACTATACCTTTAAAGCATAGAAACTAATAGTTTGTCCATCGCGTGAGTGTCCTTTATACCTGTTCGTGTCAAACGACATCCATTACATAATATTAAATTTCCCAAAGCGAGTGTTTTTCTTTTGTATTTTTTTTTTTTAATTTCACATCCTGAACAGTTTGTAATTCTGTGTGCGCTCGAAAATGGTACTATTAGCGACCGTTTGGTGTCCAATTTAATATGACCCTGAATGCAGTGGCAAAGTGGGGTTTTGTCAGACCAAATTAAATGGTATTTGCACACCAAAAGATGGTTACATCACATCACGCCAATATGATACGGTTTGGGATATTTTGCAAAGCCCCTCCATTATATAGATGAAATTCTATCCTGACCATCATAATTATCTTGTCATCATAATCACATAAATCCTAATCTATTACGAAAATCCTCTCTTCACATATACAACGTAGAAGCAATCTGTATGAGGAAGCTCCAGCTTTGTACGCGCGCTATCCTCCTGAATCACTAATGTAACGTCGCATCATCCTTTCTGACAAATTATGCAGAATCTCATTAAGCATTTTTTCGTCTCCCTGGCATTAGGTACATGTTACATCATATGAATGTGTGTTCAGGCAGGATTCCGGCCCTGACTGGAGACTGATAAAAACATTACGCATGGAGAGATGTCTATAAATCATGTGTGTGTCGTTCGTCCCACGTTGGCATCCCCCGGCTAGTGTGCCCACATTCGAGTTATTTCTTGGGGCAAAAAAAAAGAACATAAAGACTGCTTAATAAATGATTTCCTCTTGTACTATGTTATATGACTTCTGTGTACCCTGTCTTCATACTTCCTGCTCTGTATGGGTGTTTGTGTAGTAATGGAATCGGATTTTTCTTTCTCGTCTCTGGCCTTGCAATGTCATTGCCAATTAAGGTTATGCAACAATGCCCACACTGCGTATGACACTTACTTATGAAGGTGACTTTATGCCATCGTAACATGCTAGTTTAGCACAATTTTCTGTCAAACCCGGTAAAAGACGTTTCAATGTGCAGAAGAAGAATGAGAGTGGAAAATATTTTTCTTCGAAGAAAATATAAAGTCGCAGAATGGTGGTGAAATACCGACTCATAGCAAAAATAGTAAAAAAATAAAGAGTTGATAGTTCTGGCTTTTTAGAAGGCTCACTATAAATATTCGTTGGGGCAGGATTAAAAACTTTGAGCTATCTATGCGCAAATTGTAAAACTTGTCTTTTACCGCTAATTGCATGGTGTTATCGTTAACTTATTGATATATGAATTGCTCTATTCGTAACTCAACTATAAGAGGTTAACTCTCCTTTAAACGCTTGTAATCCTGTTCCTGTTTCTCCTCTACCAGGCCTGCTCGCAAAAAAGAAGTTTAAAAAAATCAGACTGACTACGATTCACCAACAACTATCAGTCCACTTACTTACTTACTCAAGGTGGTGTAGCGCCACCGGGGTGGACCTGGGTCTCAGCCAATAAGCTTTGCCAGCCAGCTCTGTCTCTAGCTAGCCGCCTCCCGTTTCGCACGCAAAGTTGGCTGAGGTCCCCTTCCACTTTCGTGCGCCACCTGAGTCTCGGTGCTCCTCTACTGCGCCGCCCCTGTGGGGTGAATTCGAAGATTTTTCGGGCCTGGGCGTTGGTGTCTATGCGCTCTAGATGACCAAGCGTGTTTTGACTCGATGTTATATCTCCTCCTCCACTCTCCGTCTATACAGACAGGACCATAAATCGCTTGAAGAATTTTCCTATCGAAGCAGCCTAAAGTGTTTTCTTCCGCCTTTGGCAGGGTCCATGCTTCTGCACCGTAAAGCAGGACGGGGATGTTGAGGGTCTTATACATGGACACTTTAGTCGTTCGACAAAGGGCTTTACTACTTAATTGACTTTTCAGCCCAAAGAAACAGCGATTGACAAGAGTTATCCTTCGTTTGATTTCAGCGCTGATGTCATTGTCTGAATTGATAGCGGAACCAAGGGTAGACAAAGTCCCTAATTACCTCAAAGTCGTTGACTGCCAAACCTATATTCGTCGTCTGCGTATGCGAGTAGTTGAACGGAATTTGAAAGCTTATATCTCTGGTGCTGGCGCGGAAGTTCTTCACAATTCTCTCAAGTATGATGTCAAAGAAGTCGCGTGACAGCGTGTCGCCTTGTCTAAATCCTTTTTGTTGACATCAAAGGAGTCGTTGAGGTCTTTGCCGACCTTGACGGAACAGCGTGAATTTTCCATCATCATCCTGCAAACACTGACCAGTTTGGCAGGGATGCCAAAACTAGAAATTGCGCTATATAGAAATTGTCTCTATAGATGCTGTCATATACGCGGCCTTGAAATCGATGAAACGGTGATGTGTATCGATTTGAAATTCCTGGGTTTTCTCCAAAATCTACCGCAGTGTGAATATTTGGTCTATGGTGGACTTTTCTGGCCTGAAGCCACACTGATATGTGCCTATCAGATCGTTGACAAACGGTTTCAGGCGTTCACACCGGAGCAGAAAAGATCTTGTGTGCGTTGTTAAGGAGACTAATGCCTCTGTAGTTGGCACAACTCAAAGGGTCTCATTTCTTGAGGATTGGGCAAACAATGCTCAGGTTCCATTCGTCGCGCATGCTTTCTTCCGACCATATCCTGCAGATGATATGGTTCATGGCTGGTTCATGCTCCTAACCAGCTCATCACCAGTGGATTTAAAAAGTTCGGCAGCTAGGCCGACTGCTCCGGCTGCTTAGACGCAGCTACTTTCACCTCCTCCAGGTCGGGTGGTCGGTATCGTTCGTATGCTCCGTCGGGAACGTCGTCGCCCGGGTTGAATAGTTCGTTCTGCCTGACAGCGGTATTTGGTCCGTCTTGGGCGTTCTTCAGTCTGCAGAAGTGGCCTTTCCAAACCTCAGCACCGACTGCGATTCAATAACGATTTTCGCTTGATGGTCCTTACAGGCTTTAGTTCGAACTTTATACCCTTGGCAGGACCTTTCGATCCTCTGGTAAAGTTTTCTTACCTCATTCCTGTTGTAACATCTCTCTATCTCTTCAACTCTTCTCGTGCTCTCTCTTTTCCCTTCGGAGAAGCCGGTGTTCCTCTCTCCTCCTCTGCTCGTAGAACTCGCGAGCAGCTCTAGTCCTTCTGTGCAGAGCCGCTTTGTATGCCTACTGTTTAGCAGCATGTGCTTGCCGGCACTCATCGTCAAACCAGGGGTCTCGTTGTGGTGGCCGTGTGAAACCCAGCACTTCAGAGGCGGCGTCTCTTGGCAATGTTGCCACTGGCTAGGACTTCGTAGAAGGTTTTGAGAGACTCGATTGGTACCTGGCGATCTCATGCGATTGTAGTCGGCCGACGTCAAACTTCCTCACAGTATTTCCATTACTTGCGTTGGTCGGGATATCCGCAGCTGTACCTTGGCTACAACAAAGTAGTGATCCTAGTCAATGTTGGCCCCTCGGAAAGTTCTCGGACATCCATGATACTGAAGGAGTGCCTTGCGTCGATCGCAATTCGTTCAATCTGGTTGACGGTTGATTGTTTGGGAGATCTCCATGTCCCTTTGTGGATATTAGGATGCGGGAACTGTGTATAAGCTACCACAACGTGTCGCCCCGCAGCAAAGTCGATCAGCCTGAATCGGTTATCTGAGGTCGTTTCGTGCAGGCTGTGTTTTCCGACTGTACGACCAAAGATGCCCTCCCTTCCTATATTGGCAATAAAATCGCCTAGGACAATCTTAATTTCGTAGCTAGGGCACTGCTGGACGAGTTATCACTTAGCAGCGCTTTAACTCTATGTTGGGTGCCAGGTCACTCCGATATCCCGGGAAACGAAGAAGTGGACAAGCTTGCGAGATATGGGTCAGGGTCAGATTTCCGCTAAGTTTCGATACCACGCAAAACAGATACTGAATCCTTAAGTAGAACTTGATACGTGCAGACAAGGGAGCTATGGACAGCGGTAAATAAAAAGAGATCACTATATATGATCGGATTAGCTTGCAGGCATATCCGAGTACTCACCATCCATCAACCTAACCTAACCTAGGGCACTGCTTATTAGTTTTGTCCAGGAGCTCGTAGACCATATCTAAGGCGTCATCTTCTTTGTCCTCTGTGAGGGCATGCTCGCATATGAGGCTAATGTTGGCGATTCGGATGTTTAGCCTTGATGCAGATCGTCGCGAAGCGCTCGCTCACAGGGTTGAAGCTCAAGACTTTTTGCCTAAGTCTGCCTCCCACAACGAAACCACATCCAAATAGACGCTGGCTTTGATGTCGATAGCAGTCGCCGCAGTAGAAGTCGCAATTATCCGTCTTTTGCCCGGCCCGTCCCACCGCATTTCTCGGATGGCAGTAATGTCTGCCTAGTTTAGGGTCTCGTAGCCTGACGGGTAGATAGGGAGCTTCATCGAACAATTACTCTAGAACACCAATTAGGGTTTGCCAAAACAAATGGGTTAAATTCTAGGTGCCGTTGTGCAGTGGTAAGTTTGCCGGACTACTACACGAGGCCGCAGGTTCGAATCGTGACCGGGGCAATAAAAATTCTTTCAGGGTCTAGTAATCCTCCAAGAGTATCATTGCTCATGATAGACCTTTCGATCCGACTTCCAGAGCCGGCAAAAGTTTTGGACCCGCGCCATGTGCATGCATGACTGTACGAGGTCAAGCGATGGCTCTTCTGAGCTGCAAGTGCCAGACAGTTTTTAGTTGAAAACGAATTTGTTCAAAACTAGATCCACACTCTACAAAACTCTTAGTCTGTTAGTTTCTTCTGTATACAAGCAGAAACTATGGAATCTGTGGGGGGAGGGGGGGTTGAACGAAGTTCAATGCTCCAATCGAAAAACAAAAAACCACTGCCAAGTACCTTAGGAGACTTCAGGCTAGTCGCCGCAGTTCTACTGCATGCTTTCCCTGCTGTGCTTGTTTCTTTCCCTGCTGTGCTTGAAATTCTGAATCGTTTTAATTTATATCGTTTGGGTCAAGATGACATTCAAGTAAGCTGGCCTTATGAAACTGTCTCCTGGTTGCGATGAAAAAACGAAATTGTAGCTATTTTCCATGTAACATTCGGTAAGGAACTTGTTATTCAACTCAATTTAATCAAAGTGTCTGTTCATGTTAGTTTCCCAACAGTTTTTTTTTATAGTCCTGCAGCTATCCATTGTCAGGTTTGTCCGTAAAAAATGCAACTTAAATCACAGTGAGTGCTGTTGGATTTTTCCTCCGCGCTATGGTGTTCATCCGTAAGAAACTTTCCCAGATGAACGCCAATTTCCCCGGAAATGAGCGAATTACGTTAAGTCTCGACTGTCGCCAGCCCCTTTTCAAAAACTCAATAAAGGACTCGCAGTGCTTTGGAGGATACCTACGAAAAAAAAAAGATCACAAATACGAGTAATCTTCTCTAACAGTCTGCCGGCGTTTGGTATAGCTTTATCCTTACACAACCAGACGAATTGGACTAACGATAAAGCGTAAATCTTAAGTGTTTACGCCATTAAAAGAGAAAAGGATTTTTATCTGTTTCTTCCTTTTTGCCTCATGCCGGTCGTCGAGTGTGCCTTTTTTTAGGGTAAGAACATTGTTCAGTTTTTAAAGGAGCTTAAGAGACAACAAAGGCATTTGCTAGACTTTGAATGCATCCAAACATCCCAGAGGAGATAGGTATAGGTAGGTACCTATACTCTGCCGTACAATCACCGATAAAGGCGTTTGCAGTGTTTTGTGGTCTCCTGGTTGTTTGTTTGTACACAAAATGTGCATCGAGCCATGTGTGTTCTGGAACATCCCAGGGGAACCCAGAATATACGATGTGTCTGATGATCTTCTTTTCTTACCACCACCGGGATGCCATTGTATTGGAGCTTACCATAGGACGATGGGCATCTCGTAGGAAAAATAAATAAAAGAAATCAGCCAACTTTTTCATTAGCCTCCCTCGAGAGGAGTGCAGAACGGGACACTGCCGCCTTTCGAGTATCTGGAATGGTTTCCGCACGATTTCTTGCGCGCAGATTCCATTCCATTTTTGGAGCGTTTTGCTGCTTATGGAGCATCGTGCCGCAGCCAAGATACGGAATTAGTGTTCAATTGCGCACGACTGGTGCCAAGTACCGCGCCCTCAGACGCACGGGGGGACGTGCAGACGTACGAGTACCTAATGTTAATGACCTTTTCGGTTAAATTGCACTTTTTGTATCTGATTTCCCGTCTTCGTCAGTGGCGGCGGTGGTGTATCCATACGGCTTATAAGCTAGTTCGAAGGCATTTTTGTCTTCGACGACAGGGAAGCCATAATGGTGTTTTGGTTGTACTCAACTCCGCTGATAGGTATATGGCTGGTTGACGATGGATAGATTTCTTGTGGCTACAGGGCAGCTTTGTGCTATGTTAACTTTTCGTTTTGCTTTGGGTACTTTGAAGTGCGCGTTGCCAAATGCGTGACATGTTTTGGACGGGGGAATTCGTATAGCGAAATAGCTGTTGCGGGGATGTGGCGCCGTCCGTCGTCGGCATAATGAAGTGGTTGCTGGGCACATTTTTATGGAAATAAAGTATGTTATCTAGATGCACACGAAAATAAACTATAAGTTTGGAGAAAGAAAATCACGAAAAGAACTAAGTTGGCTTGTAAATGATGAACAAATTTTGAAGGTGACTCAGGTTTCCGAAATAAGGGTAAAAAATATGCTGACAAATGCCTCTTAATCAGGTTTAAATTGTTGATTAGGTAGGTTTTTGATTTATTGATGCTTTTAGAATAAAACAACTCCGTTGACATGAACTCAAATAGGGTCCTTAGGAGGAAGGAAAAGCTATTGTGGGTAGTAGATGTGTTAAAAACAACATGGGTGAGGCACAAAGCAACAATTCACAGCCGTCAAGACACAAATTTATTTAGTTTCGTCTTTGTTAAACGTCGTCAAACCAATCTTGTAGACAGAGGTAAACCTAAATTTGGTAAAAACTAAAATGTAAATAGGTACAAAACATTCTATTGAAACATTTTATCATGACTTACCTATACCTTTAGCCTTTTGTCTGTTTTCTGTCTGTGAGTAATTCATAAATAAAGACTTTGCAAATGTTGAAAATTGGCTCATTTTGGGGCACACCCTACCAAGAAGAAATGCGAAGCTGAGAAACCAGAGGTTTTTTTTGTTTTTTATCAAAGAAAGTTCAGCTTCAAGAAAGTTGCCTCGATGCTTAGCCCAAAAATTAAAGATCACCCGTAAAAAATCAGCCAGTTACAGGCCCCAACGTTAAATGAAATTTTAAAATAGCAAACATCGAGTTTCGAGCTAATAACGAGAAGGAGTGACTCTATTACGAGTTAAAAAAAAATATGTAGCTCTTCTGCAAAATGCAAGAGGAAAGTTCCTGAAGCACCTTAGGGCGAAGTATAACTTGCATGCGAAGCCAGGCCGATGCAGGGGCAGCTTTGTCGCTGAAGCATTTACTCTCATTTTCAATTTTGTTTGGGCTTGGACCCCACGTTGGGCGCCAAATTTTTGAGCTATGGAGCTCCGAAGCCATTGACATCGGTATATACTTTTCGGACGAAGTTCTTGCATGCGAAACCAGTCCGATGCGTGTATTCGTCTGTCGTTAAGCAGAAACTCTAAGATTCAGCCTTAACGCTTTGGACCCCACGTTGGGCGCCAATTCGACATGATATGGATCCCTGAAACCATTGAGTAACGATTTTACGGACGAAGGATAACTTACATGCGAAACCAGGGTCATGAATAGCAGAGTCGTTGAAGCAAAAACCCTTAATAAACCTCACAGGCTCTGGCCCCACATTGGGCGCCAATGGTATGAGATATGGTTGGCCACAGAACCCGTTGGACAGCTGATATCTTAACACCACGTGCTCAAACCAATTTTTATTGTCGTTGTAAACCAAAACAAGGCTACGAAGTAGTTTAAATTATACCGTAATAATTTAATCTAGAATTGCAGATTTACTTCAGTAGTCTTGTCGATCGTTTAACATTGAATTGGTATGCCAGTCAAGCCCTCGTAGAGATTCTGTAAGGACAGGCATTGCCAGTTACCTATAGCTCTACAACTAAGGGCCGGTTTTTCAGTGCAAGATCATCCGACTTTCTGAGTTAAACTGAGATTAACCACAGAAATGAGTTTTTCAGTGAACTAAGATCTGTGGTTAATCTCGGTTTAACTCACCAAATTTGGTGAGTAAATCTCGGATCATCTCTGGAGTACAGTATGAACTTCTGGAGAACAGTATGAACAGTATGAATGTTTTTTCTGTGTGGAATGTTTGTTGATTTGCGCGTTGCTGTGAAAAATCATATTTGAGAATGACTCGAACTTCTTTTTGAGTTAATAACTTCGAGAGTCGAAGATTTTGACAACTTTGTTGACGGAGCTAACTCTGCACTGAAAAACTGCTCGGTGAGTAAACTCAAGATTCGTTTTGTTATGAGATTAGCAGTTCTTGGTTTAAGCTAGGTTTAACTTAGCACTGAAAAACCGGCCCTAAGATGTCTGCATACTTTCGAATTATTTAACAATTTTTGGTGAAGCATATCCACGCCTGACCCTTGCCCAGTTCTTGTTTTGCTTTCCTTAATTTTTCCCATTGACACAAAGATAAAACGGCTGATAGCTCAGTCTATGAAAGAGCAAGGGTTAATATTAGAGTATCGTTTTCGGCTTACTGTGAACCTCCACTTACTGTACGGGACCTGTTTTAATACCTGTTTTTATAAATGCATGGTATGTACCACAAAGAAATAATCATCGTAGGCACCTAAGACTTTAAAGAGTGATCGAGTCCGATAGGTGAATTGATAAAGACATGTCCGTGCCGTGCGTCGTCCATCTGTCCGTATGTGTGATGCTTTTAGGTCTTCGAGAGACCTTGGGTCTCTCTCGAATTGAACTAGAGAGCATAAACTTAGAGTGTAGATCGATTTTCATTTTATGCAGACATAGTATAGAAATTTCTGAGATCTACCCACGGCCACTCCCACAATTGACCTGAATGTAAGACAGCGTCGAATTCACATTTTATTTCGAAAATTACTTTTGACCGAGTTAGACAAGGCGTGAGAACTCAATTTGTACAGAAAGTCGCATGCCTAATGTTGTTACCAGACGTTTTTCCTTGAGGTCTGGTGAAGTTAGTCGACTTCCATATTTCGGGTGTGTATGGGAAGAGATTTATTTGTGTTGCCATCCAAGTGGATTGACCGTGCGTTCTCGCTTTTTTTTTTACGTAGGCTGTAAAACGCTTAATGCAAACCTGGAAAGCTGATTTTTCCAAGTCCTCTGGGGGCTTTCAAACATCAAAGAACACAACCTTTTCTTTCTTGACTAACCACCCTGACACTGCATTGACAGGACATAAAAAAAAAATTTACAATTTTATACATCATATCACAAATGAATTGAAAAGGCAGTCAAAGAGTCATAGCAAACTGTCAACGCAATGACAAAATTAGATTTGATATGCTTGGAAAGCCAGTAGTTATTGCATTTGTTTTCTTCTTTTTTCCCCCCTTCTTTTCATCCCCTTTTTTCTTCTAAATCGACATTTTTGTGACGTTCATTGACAAGACACTGTCGATGCAGTTATGATGACCGTGCAATCTTAGCATTATTTTTTAACTATTTTTCTATTTTTGTCATTAGAGTAGAGTCTGTTGCAAAAAAAAAAACCTTTACGACTTCATTTCGTAAGAAAAAACAAAACTCAAGTCTTGAACTGAATTGGCAAAGGGCTCCTTTTTGAAATTCGGTAGCTTTCAGCAAATAGTTCTTTCTTCTGATTATTAAGTAAGACAAGATTTTATTCAATCGCCTTACTCGCCTCATTTACTTTAACTATTATTCATTCTCTTCCCATTCTACACAAAGTCTTCATTTTCAGTCGAACTAAAACACATAAAACTTGAGGGGTATTGCTGTATAGCGAAAAAAAAATCGAAAAAACCCCTTAAGAAATGTTTTATATCCCTTCGGTGTTATGAGTAGTTCTTCAGCCACATTCATTTATTTTCTTCTTTGAAAATCAGACAATATACATGCGCATTTATTTGCATTCATTTTGTGGCATGTTGCGCTGCAACAGCGTGTCCTGTGCCCTTATACCACCCATTCTCCCCCTCCGTAGATATATAACTTAGAAACCGAAGGGGCTTAACGTAATTCGAAGTTACTGCTCCTCAACGGTGGACTTGGAATATTCTCATTTGGAGTTTTTTTTTATTGTTCTTATATTTCTTCTTGGCCCGAAAAAGTTTTTACGGGAAAATAGCACATTCATACAGGGAGCCGGAGAGAGATATCCTTATGAGAGAGATACCGTAATAAATTTAGATTTCATCGACTTATTAGATAAATTCAATTTTTGGTCCTTTTTGTTCGACGTGGTTCGTGCGTCCCTTTTAGCCAGTGTATGTGTATGCTCTTTGGTGAAATGTAAGTGTGCACTTTACGACTGGCACAGTGGTGGTGGGAGTATAAATATAAGAAACCTACATATTGATTCTAGTCCCTTGGCGTTGATATTGAAAAGGACGATGTGTGTGCGGATACTCTTATGCTCATACGAAGTTTGAGTTCCCCTTTGCAAGCAATTAGTTGAAGTGAAAGAAAGGAATAAAATTGGTCATAAGTTTTATGACCGCACTAGTTTTGGTTTTGTGTTCATCTCTCTGAGGCTATATATGCGTCCCACGTATTCGTCCGTTTCCATTGTTTTCGCCTTTAGGTGGAACACTAAGTGTGGTTGATGGTTAGTGGAAAGGAGGGCAAAAAAAAAGTATAGGTACGTGTCGAAATGAATATTTTGTGTGCGCAGAGTGGCATTATCGAACTATTCGGCAGGGAATTGATATTTGTTACGCCATAATAAATGCGTTTTCGGGTAGAGTAGTATTGGCCAAAAACTTTCAGTCTTGTATTATTTTTTGCCGAGTTTTATGACATCATGTGCGAAATTGTGATGCCAAAAAGAAAACATGTTCATGTACGCTCTCAACACGTACATGAAATACACTTAGTTGCACAGTCGTAGTTTTGGGGTCGTAGTTTTCGTGCATGGAGCACGAAGAAAATATTTTTTAAATTCATACAGAAGGCTTTTAAAGGATGAAAATTTTTTTCATCAAAGTACGATCAAAACCAAAGTATGATTTTTAAATTATGAACCTATAAAATTCATTTGTGACAATCAAAGGAATCTGAAATAGCATTATTGTTACTCACTTTAAAACATACACGTTACAATCTATATTACAACCACTTCACTTAAAAAAATAAAATCTATTCACTCATTATTATTTCAATGCAAAAAAAAACAACTTCAATTCCATTTTTGTCTCGACGCACTGTGAAAATTAGTAAAATACGCCAACGACCACGCCCACTACTGGCTTCAATGTAAGACAACCTCTTTTTCAAGTTTTCTTTCAAAATGCCTTTTGGTCAAGTTAGACAAAGCGTAGGAACTCAAATTTTGGTATAGAGCAATAATGGCCCAAAACCTCTAAGAAGGCAAAAATCGAACCGCCCACAATATCGACCATGCCCATTTTTAACATGTTAGATCTTAAGAAACCCGATTTCTCGGAAAGTTCACTTGAAAAAAAAAAAAAAAATCGTCACTTCAAATAAAAAAAAGAGTTTGCTTTACACAAAGTCTTAAGCTCCGCCCACTTTTAGGGGGCGTTTTTAGGAAAAACGATATTTTTCCGAAATAATTTTCGGGTTTAACGCATTTTGTCATGATTCTTGCGAAATGACAATTAATTGATTTTAATTTAGCCTTTTTTTAGATAAAAAATTTTAAGGTTTGGTGTTACACGGTACATTCAAAGCTATACAAGTGTTAGGACTTTTCAAATCCGGCCACTGACAAGCCCACTATCGGTCTACATTTAGTTGCACTTTAGTTTGCTTTCAAAATTGCAAGACGTCGTAAAAGGCTGAAATTTGTAACTCAACATGTTCTAATTATTGCACTGCAAATAATGTCAGTGGACCTCCTCTAGTGGGCGTGCCATCGATTTAAAAAGTAGTGTTTTAAAAACAATTTTTTACATCTAATTCATAAATTTGTTCCAAATCGAAAAACTTACTGCGTATATTATGTAAAAAACACTAAGAAATACATTTTATTTGATATTAAACAAAATTTTGTTTTGGGCCACGCCCACATTAGGTGGCAGAATTAAAAAAAATCTTTCATTTTGCAGAAAAAATTGGATTCTGACTGCCTCCAGGCCTAATTAAGGAAAGAATAAGAAAATTAATGTAGCACATGGGGCCTACCATATTCTTTTTTCAAATTTCCTTCGCCCAAAGTTTTAAGCCACCCCCTTTTCTTAGGGGTCGATTTTACAAAATTACAGAATTTGAACCAAATAAGCAAATTTCTGTGTAAAGAAGAACTTTCTATCCGCAAACTTATTCCCGCAAACTTGAATTTTTCTATGCTAATATTGAGTTTTAGTTACAGGGGCATACCACGCCCCTTTTAATAGATAAACTTAAAAATATTATGGGGAATGAAAACAATTTTTTTATTTATTAATAATTCATGAATGGTCACGAGAAAGGGTGTGGAAAATAAAAAGATGGCAATGGGGAGAAGATTGGGAATGGAAAAGTCAAAAGGAATGGAAAGATGAATAGGAATTGAAAGGGGAACAGGAATAGGGAATACCGCGGTCCGTTACAGATGGACCATTTTTTTTCGCCTGTTTACTTTTGGGGACTGTTTCTAAAGTGAAAAAAATATATATTACAGTTTAATATTATATACTGATTAGCCACAAATTTAAATAAAAAAAAAATTTTATGTTACTTGCAAAGAAACATTTTAGAAATTGATTCGATAACTTTTAACATCCACTGTTATTACCAATTTTATTTAAGATCATATCCAAGTGCGTACCGATTTTTATAAACAAATTGGGCATGTTTAATGACTGTTTATAAAGGTTTGCCTGACTTTGTTATTTTCCTTTCTTAAGAAAATTTAACTTCAGTCAATTACTCCGAAACACCCTGTACAGAAATTTTCTTAAAATTCACTTTTTTATAGCTCCAAAAATTTTTATTAAGGGTAAGTAAAATTTTGCCGATATCTTACAATGAAAATAGTTACTTGGGACCAAAGTGCGACGTTTCGTCGATTATTTGTGGAATTACTCAGGGGTAAAGTTTATAAATTCACTTAAAAATGACTGCCTTAATTATTTTTTTGGTGGTGTCTTATAAAAACAAAAAATTGTTAAAATATTAAAAAATATTTGAATTTGTAAATTCAAATGAATAAATAAACAAGACCGCTGAGAAAGTCGACAAAAAATCGACGAAACGTCGAAAAAAATTGAACAATAAATTTTTTCCGTATTTAAAAAGCAACGAAAAGTTTCAATACTGATTCAAGCAAAATATCATATCTGTTTTTTTCCTGACTCGATTATAACTCAGAATAACGCCAGAAAAGTCTAGAAACACAATCTTAATTTCCAAACTGTAAGTCGCGCTTTACATAATTGCAAATTTCTTAGCTAAATCACAAATAATCCTGTTTTACAGGACTAAAAGATCACAAGTCAAACTGGAGTCGATTACAAGATAACTAGTATCTTTTTTGTACATTCTTTCCTAGTTGGTAAATTAAGCATCCGTTTAACTATTATTGCGACAATTTTGTGGTCTTCATTCGATTAAATTCGTTGAAGTTCACAATTCGTATTTTTCAACTATTTTCATTCGCATTCGCTCAGCACTAGATTATGTATATCACATAAGGACCGAAAAGTCGAAGGCCTGCATATCTTTTACTTCTCAATTCCTTGCTTTAGTTCGAGGCACGATTAAAAATTGTTGTGAGTTTACGGTATTTATACTTCAGGCAACCTACAGGCCATGACGTGCAACCACAAGCGTTCTAATATCACCAGTGGCCAACTGCAGCTCATGACATTGGCGCCCAACGTGGAGCTTAAAATAAAGTCTTTGAAAAAATTTCAATGGACTTTCCTCTTTGAGCCCATAAATTGAATGGCTTGCTTCTTAGTATAAATACATTTATTCTTCCCGGGTAAACTATTTCAAAAGAATGTTCAAAGCGGTTGCAAACTGTATGGCCTTAACCTAGAAATCGGCAGGGCAAGTTACCCAGTTTCTTGCCGTTTCTCGTAAAGTTCGAAGAAGAAATTTCTGTATGGTTTATTGGAACACTCATCAAGCAACTTGTCAAAAAAGTTCATTTCGACTCTTAATGGAGTTGCATTTTCGTTCATTGATTGGAAAGCGTCTATTCAAATTTGTAGGTAAGTCAGACTATCGCCCAAAGGAAATACAAAATTTCTTACTTAAGCTCGAATCACTCAATGAATTTCAACAGATTCAGAACAAAAGGGAAAATTCCTTAGGAAATACACTGGGTTCCTATGGTGACGATTGCATGTAGTACAAAAGATGTGGTGGATTGGGCATTAATGTATGTGTATAGTAGGTACTTAATGGACTTAAAAACTAGGCACTCTCAAACCCCCCACATCAAAATCTGAACATACTGAAGCCTCTCAAATATCCCTTCGGTCGCTTTTGATCCTACGAAGTCCACAAAACAGATATTACGGGCAGGGTGTTAATAAGCCACAAGAACCCAAAATACAGAAATATCCATAAATGCATCCTTCCTCTCGGGCAACACTGCGCTGCACAGATAAATCTGCTCAAAAACTATTTTATGGTCTCGTTATTAAATTGAGCATTTCGGGTTTTCGCAAAGTGGGGATTTCCAGAATGAAACCAGCAGCTGCAGCTTGCAGGACTATTTTCTTGTTTCTCTGGGTGCACACAAATGTGCACTTTTGAAAATTCTAGGAATTTTTTCACTTCTCTGGTTTCTTCGTCCTGTGGCTGATGGTGTGTTCCTTTTGGCCAAATATGCTAACATAGGTCTTATAGCAAACATGAGAAGCAAGCAAGTGGCTTTCGAGGGGATTCTGTTTGGATTTACTTTTCCAAATGAAGGGTGAGCAAAGTAGCAGTATACGGAATTGGAATTTTGTTCAGTGTTGGTGTGTAAGCTCTAATGTTCATTACCCTCTCTAAGTAGGATGTGGTTAGGAATGATATTAGCCGTTTGTACCTCTATGGTACTACAGAATTTTAATGCAAATCCATAGATGTGCAAATTAAATGAGTTTTAAGGACTTCTACTTTAAAGCAAAAAAAAATTCTTTGCTTTTACAATTTTTCTAGAACCAAACAAACACAACCATTTCGAACTTTGTTGATTAATTAACTTGCCTTTTTTATCCAAGCGTATACTGCTTCAATAAGTATTAATATCCGAATGGCATTTCCTACCCTTATCAATGTCTGGAAGTTCGAAATTTCATCTAATTTCCCTTCGTCCATTTACAATCATGTTTGCCAATCAAATGCAATTTTACGCCCAGATTATACAGCTCTGGTCTCGTTTCCTTTATGTGTGCGCTGTGCATGCACTCTCCATTAACTAATTTCCAATTTCTCCCCTTATATGACTGAATTGTAAATTACAAGGCAACAATCTCATCTTCGACAAACATTTCTCGACTGAAAGGCATCCCTTGTGCAGTTGAAATAAAAAAAAAAAATGCCAACTTCCTGGTGAAATTAAGCACTAAAGTATTCCCTTTCTAAGGATCCATATCCTCCCTTCTTTACATACGAGTTTTATCCTGTGACTCGACTGAAAAATAATAATATCTAGGAACACGATGCTCTTAGAATTTGTTTTTTTTTTTACAGATATCTTTTGGTGATGTTATTGAAACTCTTATTTTTTTGTAGTTACTTTATTTCATTTTGGTAAAGTCTTGTTTTGTGTGGTTTCACCATTAGATTATTGAATTTCCACCATCGAAGTGGCTAAGGTGTCAAAAGGGAGAGTTTTCTAAACGCCCAGACACCAGTGTTTAGAGCCACAGAAGAACGGGCGTTGTTTGGTGTCAAGTCGACTAAAACCCGTTTGTATTTAAACAATATTCCAGTTGAAGAAAATGAAATACGGTCTACGATATATCGGAAGTACGTCGCGAATTTTCATTAATAAAAAATATACCGCTCGAGCAGGTGGTAGAGGATATTTCTGGGACTTAATAAAAACAAGTGAGTAAATGCAAAATTGCGCATGTAAAAACTTCAATCCGTCTGTGGCGGATAGCAAAATACCCTACCCTACAAAAAAAAGAAACTGCCACGCCTCCAAAAAGTGAGCGAGATATAAAAATATTGCTGTTGAATGCTTTATGCTAGGCGAATTCATACATTTTGCCCTAAAACTCCGCCTTTTCAACTCAAAAAATCATTTTTTTTTTAAGCCACGCCTACAAAAGTGGGCGTTGGGATATACTTCATATACAAACAAGTTAGAAAATGCCAATATCTAAAAGTATTGTAATGAAGTTTTTAGTCAAATTTCATATATATATATATATTTATTGAAAAAAAGTAATTTTAAGTCATTCTGAAATCCCCCAAAAAAGTGGGCGTGGTAAATAAAAAGGCCAAAATTTTTCTAGTACCTCAAAAACAATTACAAGACAATGTTACGTACCAAAAACTAGTGCGCTAGCACCATCGCAACATAGCTAAAATTTGGAAAAGCATTTTTAAAACTAGGGATGATCGCAGTGGGCCCGTAGTGGGCGTGTCTCTATGTCGATTCAGCTAATTTTCGAATTTGATCTGAAGGACTGGACTTCCAGCCAACTCACCAACTTTCAGTGCTCTAGCTTAAAATTAAAATTTTTTAAACTAGAGATGGTCGTAGTGGGCTTGTAGTGGGCGTGTCTGTGGGCGGATTCAGCTAATTTTCGAACTTGATCTGAAGGACTGGACTTCCAGGCAACTCTCCAACTTTCAGCTCTCTAGCTTAAAATTAAAATTTTTAAAACTAGAGATGGTTGTAGTGGGCGTGTCTCTGGGCGGATTCAGCTAATTTTCGAACTTGATCTGAAGGACTGGACTTCCACCCAATTCACCAACTTTCAGTTCCCTAGCTTAAAATTTAAAGCCTAAAAGTTGTTTACTTACGGATGGGCGAATGGACGGACATGGCTTAATCGATTCTCCTGTCGGTCCCATTCATAGCTCTAAAAGGTCTTAGGTGATTATTTCATTGCGTTGCAAACTCTGCAACAAACTTAATAAACCCTGAGTGAGTAGGGTATAAAAAGTGAGTAAGTGCTCTTAACGTTCCTCTTAACGAACTTCTAAACACCCGACCGTATTTATCCAGGAACACGAAATCTTAAAGTTTTTTGGCCTGAAGTCATTCATTGGAAGTCAATTCATCTCAGTGTTGGCCATGCCCCCAAAAATGGGCGTGGACTGAGAAGAAAATCTCCTAGACTTATTTCGTTTAAGGAAAAATGACTAAATTTTAAGCCAAAGGCACAAAGTTTTTTTTTCCTAAAAACGACCCCTAAAAGTGGGCGGAGCTCAAAACTTTGTATAAAACAAACTAAGAGAATGCCAACGTTAAGATTTGTCATACAACATATTTTTGATTCAGAGTGAAATTTCGTAGAAATCAACTTTTGAAAAATATAACACTGCAAATGTGGGCGTGGTCGATGCTGTTGGCGGTTTAATTTTCGTCGCGTCAAAGGTTTTAAACTGCAATTTCTATACATCAAACTTTGAATTTATATGCCTTGTTAAGGTTGGTCAAAAAGTGGTTTGAAATAAAATTTGAAATATAGAGGCTGTCTCAGATTGAAGCCAGTAATGGGCGTGACCATCGGCGGATTTAACCATATTTCACAACTTGTCTGTGCAATAAAAGATCCAAGTTCTGTACCGAGTTTCAGCTCTTTGGCTTGAGCTCTCAGCTCATCTGTCAACTCACATGTAGGTTCACTTGGCACCAATTTCGGGCGACCTACTAAAAGCTGATGACCAGTTCAAGTTGGACTCTTAAAGAGCGCTATGACTTGTCTGTTGGCACCCCAGGAGGCATGCCTAGCTAATAGCAGACAGGAGTCATATAGCTGTATAAAGCTTCCAGAACCTAGAACAACGGAGAGGTGACAAACAAAGTGATATCGGACATCCTGTGGGGGTGCCTATAAATAAGACTTTAGCGGAATTAAAAACAAATGTTGGTTCCTAAAGATCTCAGACAAGCTAGGAGTATTTAAGAGATTGCATAAAATTTAGATATGCACAAAAGAAGGCTGGTAATCCCTATGTGGAGCTCTGGTAAGTCCAGGGAGCCTGGTGTTTGGAACGATTTGGTCAGTTTGTTTGTTTCCCCAATAGAAACCGACCAGAGACTGACGAACGTCAAAAGAATAAAAAGGAGATTTAGATGTTTACGAAGCTCTGCGAAACGTATCGGGTTAATAAGACGTTTTTTTCTGGCAACGCGTTCTGCCTCCACAAAGTTGGGTCCTAATTTCTCGCCCGCTGTTACTTTGGCTTTTACTTTTTCATGAATGCAAATCCTTTGTTCTGGCTTTCGGATTATATTTATTTAAAGTCTTAACTTAAACCACGAGATTAAACAAAAATAATCAAAGAACAAAAGTTTTACTTTGAAAAAAAAATTACAGTCAAAAAACGATGGGTGATTCAAATTTAACGGCACCTTGTATAGTTCAGAGAGAACTGGGCAAGGACACTTTTCCCCATTATAAATGATGATCACCTTAAACCAGAATCGCTTTAAGAAGACAAATTTTTGCTCCATCTGATCTGATTAGGTTATAGGTAGAAGTGAGTCCCCGGAAAAGCAACGCATCTATACCGTAAAAGGTCTTTTGTTGTTCCACGTGAATCTAGAATCTAGGGTTTTTTATGTCTGCGGAAATCACATTGTGTGTGTAGTTGAAATATGGCATGAAACCGATTTACTATCGGTAGAAATACTCTCGTGTGCGATGGCCCAGGTTTTGCAAAAAGAAGTTTCGGCAAGAGTCAACATGAACCCAGAAACGGCACCCAAATCCGCACTTTAGCTTAAACTACTTCATGTAATCTCTTATGGTTCCAACTCGAACGTGTCTAATAAACACAAGCTCTTGATATAAAGATATTATCCTGCGAGTTTTCATATTGTTTAATCAGAAATATGAAAAGGGCGATCGTCAACTGTTCGTTTGTCCAAGAAGTGCTAAAAGCGAAAAACCAAATCGTTGTGACGCAAGCCAAGACTTCCTACAGTCATAAAGACTCGTTGTCTTATAGCTTTTTTCCCTTCCGATTTTACTTGTGCTAGTCTCAGGGGGTTTGACAGTAGGCCACTCGCCGTGGTGAAGTCGTGGACATTTAAATGTATGATCAGCCCATATGGGTCTCGAACCCAGAACTGTCTACTTGGTTGCAGGCATACTAAAATCACTGCACCATGGTTCCTGCGGTCCATTAAGAAGCATTTAGCAACATTCGCTCTTAAGGGATAGGAAAAAGCTTAAGATTTTTCAAGCCTGGACTTGATCCAATGATCGTTTGCTTAAGATTTTGCCGCACAAGCCTTCCAACTCTTTGATTAAGTTTCTTTTCCCGAAAGTGTGTTCAAGTTCAAGTCCAAACGGTCAAGAGCGATAGTTAAAGCCGAACCTTAATTGACGAACCTTGACAGTCCGAGCCATGGCTGATCTTAATGGTAGAGTAATCCTTACATCTCAGGCAGATGCTTTAATTAGATCAGGAATGCTAATAACAGGAATCCTAAGGTGTAGAGAAAAATCGTTCCCTAAGCTATTCTGATTCATCTGATATTGGTGCCTTCTGTTCTGGTACGTAATTAATGTGTGATCCAATTTGTGCTTTCTGGTATCTCTGCTTTCGCATATCTTCTCGATGGTTTTGCACACGCAAACATCCGCCGAAAGTAGAAAGTAGAAAGTCTTCGACATTTTTTCAGGAACATCGCAAAAAAGAAAAAACGAGGCTTGAGCACGTTTTTTATCTTTTTATCCTTTCATTGCTTACTAGAAAAAATTTATGTAATATTTTCTTTTTATTTTTTGTGCTAAAAAAACTGCTATCGCCTCTCGAATTTTGCGCGCCACATTCGAAATCATACCTATAGTCGGAAAAATGCAAAAAAATATTTCCCGATGTATACATTACCTTTTTTTTAACTTTTCCATAACGGGCTTCAATGATTTTTGCATACTGCGTGTGCCACAGGCTTTCTTTTAGCATGAATACCTATTTTAAATATTGAAGATGACAGATACCGAAATGAGTAAAAAAAACTCTTACTAAACTTGCTACTCTTGTGGTAAAAAAAAATCCTCCGCCTCAAACTGCCGTATAAAATTTTTGTTTGGAAAAACTCAAATATTCCCTTTGCCAAAGTCATTATTCCGTTGATCCTTATCAGCAGAAATAATTAGTTACATAATTAACATTCACAACCACCAGTTTTCCCGTTCTGCAAACACATCGCTTCATTGGATCCTCGTAAACAAAACGAATTCAAAAGGAAAGCTTCATTAACAGAAACACAAAAAAAAAATGTTAATTAATTCAAAGGGTACGAGTAAATTCATTTAATTATACTCGTCCTTCCAAAATAACAAAGTGTGGGACCGCAAAAAAAAGCGAATCAACCACGTGGTGATAAATACCAAAGCCCAAAATTGCCACCGACAAGTATTTAATTGTATAAAATACCCGTAAGCATTTCCAACCTTCTCATTCATTATCCTTTACTTTGGAAAAAAAAACTACTTTTGTACGCGCAATCCTTTTTTCTCCCCCATTTAACTGCATCCAGACGAAAATTGCACTTCAATTTGCAAATGTATATCGCTTGCACCATTCCACAATTATTTATCCCTAGAGACCTTCATAAAAATCCTTTTTCAACTGCAATCCCATTGTGTGATAGTGTGTCTTAAGATTCAAAAAGTACACAGCATCATCACTTGCAATTATTTTATCCTTTTCCTAAAGGTTTAAACAGAACACCCACTAACCTGAATAAAAGCAGCCACCTGCTGTAAGGATTCCACAGCGCTTCCATATCACTGCAGTAATTTAACAAAGCTTATGACTTACTTTTGCAACAGATACTGCTGCAAACTTGTCCTGGTTCATTTGTTCCTTTAAGTTATCCTTTCGCTCTATAGCCGTCCTTCTATTCTCCTCGCACTATGCAGACAAAACTTAAACCAAATGACCCAGTTTGCGTGTAGGTATATAGACATAACGAGAACGAATTGAAACTGAAAGCGGGAAAGGACACTCCTCCTCTCATTGGGACAATTATTTAAAATAAAACCTTGTAACGCTCTCGCTACTGCCGCTACTACTGCTGCCCTGTTCAAGGCGAGAGCTTTACTGTGTGTGTCCTTTGCAAATTGAAATGTTTCACGCAACATCATTCGGTCGGTTTGATATTTCGAGGTAATTTCCATATTTCTATTTGGTGGTATTACGATACCCACCCACCGGGGAGCGCTAGAGCAGATGATTTAATATTCATGGGAATCATCAAAACCTTCTGAATCTAAAATACCCTCTACCACCCGATCGGTATGCACGAAAAGACTGCGAGGAATATTAACTTATATTGTGGCTTGTATTTGAATATCAATTAGTAGGTGTGTTAGAGGTGCTACCGCAGTTCAGTGGAGAGGTCTTGAGTGCTAAACGTATGCGCTTACGCGCTAATTGATATGTAATGCTTTTCACGGCATTGACTGGTGCACGAGGTGCGATCTAACTAATTAGATATGAAAAGGGGGCTTAGCGATTTACCCAGCGTAGTACGCATACGTTACCCCTTTGTACTCTTATCTATTGAATGCGAATGAGCGTTAATCATAAGCCCTATGTCATCGCTCATTTAGAAATTTTAGCATTGACTTTATCGACCTGCTTTAAATAAATTTATGCATCTCAATTCAAGGGAGGATTAGTGCCCTATTTTGGTCCGCAACGTTCTGGTCTTCTGTGCTTTCCTTTCAGGGACTTGTCTGAGTTCTCTAATATTAGCACACGAGTCATGGTTTGTGTTATAATTTCTATAATAAAATGTGCAAAATGCAAGAACCAGTGTTGCATGCCTATGATCCAAATAGAACGTCTTTTATCCGGGTGTTTTAGTTACGTTTGATTTTTCTTACTTGTTTGAAAAACATATTGAAGTCCGTACCTGTAACCTACCTTTAAATAAATGAATAAGTGTAACGTCATCGGGCTTAAGTACTTTTTTACTACTATTCCGTTGTTTTTTATTTTTATTATTTAAATTTTTCATTCTTAGAAAACAACTTTGCAACAATAAATTCTTTTTCTAACAAAGTTTGTATTTTTCGTTTCAGATTGCATTTCAAAATATTTTGGTAAGAAGATATGAAATTTCGTGACTAATATATGACTACATTTATGCAACTCACCAAATTTTGACATTTCGCGAAAAGATTTCGACACTAAGTTTTGCTGTATACCGAAATCAAGCCATTTCAAATATGAATCAAGGCCAAATTCTGATACATCGATTTTTCGATAAAGCAAGCATTTTTATACCCCATCCCTTAGGATTAAGTTTGATTCATAGTTTGTAACTTAGAGAAGCAATCACCGTTGACTCCCAAGACCTTAAGGGCACATTGTAAGTCGAATGAGCCATGTTCGTCCGTCCGTACGTCGGTAGTTTTTAGGCCTCAAATTTTGAGCTAGGAACTTTAAACTTGATATCTGTTCTTTCTATGTCCCGAAGCAGTACAAATGTACAAAATTTTGAAATCCGCCCACTGACACGCCCACTTTTCTTTTTAGCATGAAAAATCAAAGTTGTAGAAAGCTGAAGTTTGGGTGTCGTGACATAAGACCAAGCGACATAAGACCAAATCTCGAAATTTGGCTTTAAGTCATTTTGTGAAAGTGACATAGAGCAAATTCGGCCTTTTGGCATTGTGACACTTTTTTTAGGCGATGTTAGCCCAATTTGGCTTTAAGTCACATATGACATTAAGGCCGATGGCGATGTAAATGAAAAGCAGGCAGGGGGTTGCAGGGGGCGCATTCATATTCCAATTATGATGCACAACATTTGGTCTTATGACACTTTGGTTAGTTGGGTATTTGCCGCTTTACAAAGTGTCATAATACCAAATAATAAAATTTGGTATTATAACCCTTTCACAAAGTGACTAAAAGCCAAATTTCGTGATTTCGCGAAACATCGAAAACAGCTCCCATGTGGGCGTGGTCAAATTTAATTTGCATTCTAATAAACGGTTTTAATTCCATATGCTTGCCTTAAATCCAAAAAACTTGCATTATAAGATGTTCAGATATGTGCGTAAGCTAATAATATGCTAACTCAAATGAATACATTTTTGCCACGCCGTGGGCGTGTTTAAGAATAAATCAAATTTTTAATATAAAAACAAATGCAATCAACACTTTTGATTAAAATGAGTGGGATGGTTTATTGGATATTCCATTGCACTGAACCATTGTCAAGCTCCGAATCGCGTCATAAATTTTGGTTGCTAAATTTTGTTTTCTATTAACTGTAATTCTATTTAGAATTTTTTAGTAAAGAATCTCCTTCCTTAAAAAAGGGGTGTGGCATCACATCTTTTTAATAACTTCGTTTTTTGTTGACATTTTCAATCAGAAGTGGTAACACTGCTAATTAATTTGAGGGGAAAAAAAGGCTCTAACATTAACCAAGCCTAATTTTTAGCGACTTAAACTGACTGTTCTTCATTTAATATTTATGAAAGGACCCCGCAAAAAAGGACCCTCTATGAAAACAGTTCGCAGTTAGTGGATAAAAACAAGTGGGAGGGTTACAATCGCGTTGGCGAATCGTTGGTTATCCCATCCCAATCGATCACTGTCAAGCTAATTAATTTGAGGGGAAAAAAAGGCTCTAACATTAACCAAGCCTAATTTTTAGCGACTTAAACTGACTGTTCTTCATTTAATATTTATGAAAGGACCCCGCAAAAAAGGACCCTCTATGAAAACAGTTCGCAGTTAGTGGATAAAAACAAGTGGGAGGGTTACAATCGCGTTGGCGAATCGTTGGTTACCCCATCCCAATCGATCACTGTCAAGCTCCAAAAAAGGTCAAAAATCTTGGTCGTTAGATTTTGGTTTCTATTAACTTTGATTGTATTTGGAATTTCTTAGTTAAGAATCTCCTTCCTTTAAAGAGGTGTGTGGCATCACCTCTTTTCAAAAACATCGTTCTTTTGTTCATATTTTTAATCAGAAGTGGTAACACTGCTTATTAATTTGCGGAAAAAAAAGTTTGGCTGCAACTACGCCTACTTTTTAACGACTTAAAATTACGATTATTTGATAAATATCTATGAAAGATAAATATCTATGGAAAAAGCTCGTGGTCAAATTGACCCCAAATTAAGCACCCTGTTAGCCCTCAGTTAGTGAATAAAAAAATATCGTCCTCTAAATCTAAATTTTAAGCGGTCCGTTTAAAAATTGAAAAAGGACCTCTTATGGTATCACTCCGTTGTCCGTCCGTCCGCACCTGTAACCTTTGACCGTTAAATCGTAGAAAGATGAAATTGGGTAAACTTATAAAGTCCGTAAAAAAAGTGAAAGCGCATACAAGGGAAATTTTTCAAATACACACATAACGATTTAATTACAGTTTATATATTGAGGGTAAAAAAGACAAAAAGTGTTTTGGCCTAATCTTAAAATGTTTTACAGCCAGAAAGAAGAAAAATTAAACATGCACTACAAAAATATTGGATTTTCATAATAAAATCAAATTTTTGCAAAATATTGAAAATTTTTTGAGAAATAAGGAACGGAAAATTAAGTGTCCGCCAAATAACTTTCTTCTTTTGAAAACGCTATAAAAAAAAATTACTGAATATTTTCTCAAATTTCTTTTTTTATTTAAAAGTACAATCCTTCCGGAAAATTTAAATAATTTCATTTAAATGGCTGCCTCGGCTGGCCATGCAGTAGCCTACACGATCGGTTCAATTTTTGAGCACATTATCGATATATCGACGAATATTGTCCTTTAAAGCGTCAATTGTCTCTGGCTTGTCGGCGTAATACTTATCTTTTACGGCACCCCACAAATAAAAGTCCAACGGTGCCAAATCGCAGCGCAAAACATCGAGTGTACCTTCGGCTGTGTGGCACGTAGCGCTGTCCTGTTGAAACCAAATCTTGCAAAATGTTACAAAAATTGAAGAACAGGATATTCCTCTTCAATTTTTTTGAAGAAAAATTCGTTCAACATGGCCCGATGGCACTTCTTGCTCATTTTCGAAAAAAAGGCCCAATTATGCGTCTGGACCGAAATCCGCACCAAACAGTGACTCGTTTTGGGTGTATCGGCTTTTCAATGTATGCGTGCGGGTTTTCTGTGCCCCAAATGCGACAATTGTGCTTGTTTGCATACCCGCCACGATCGAAATAAGCTTCATCTGAAAAGATGTTTTTTTGGGCAAAATCGGCATCTTCTCTCAGTCGATCGCAGGCCCACTTAGCGAAGCGAAAACGCATATTTCCCAGCGTATACTTCAACCATATTCGTTCAGCGGAAGGATAAAACTAATAATCTATCAAATCAGACATGAGCTAAGTGTTACCATTCACAAAAAGGCGACATTAAACTCAAATATAAAGCAGCCAAAGGCTAAGCAAGGCTAAAACCAAATTTTTGTTAAACGGTTCTAGAACTATACTTTGGGCGTATTTTCGGAAAAAAAAAATCCTGAAGAAAACATTGTCCCCACCAATATCTCCAAATAATTTGCAAAAAATCCCACACATCAAGAATTATTTGTTATTTTCGGGAAAACTATAGAAATTTTCGAACATTTAGCAGATTCTGAGATTTTGTTCGAAAACTTAAAAAACATTTCAAAAAATACTTTTCAAAATATTCTGGAATCTTAACGGTGGTACCGGTTGTAATAAAATTTCATTTATATGAAAACGTATAGAATTGTAAAATTCTTAAGATCTTTCAAAAACGCCGAAAAATTTTCTGAAGCAGCTTAAAAAACAAACTAAAAACGCGCTTTTATGGCCGATAACTAAAAAATCTGTGCTCTGAGTATTCGAAAAGAGTAACCGTTCTAGCGCAAAGTATGTATAACAGAATCAAAAAAAAAGTATAACGGCATTCAACAAAAAGTTCCGAATAGACGTTTTATGGATTTTAAATAAAAAAAATACAGAAAAAAGCTTAAAAACCGCATTTTTTAAAACCGGTCGTAATATATACCGTTTTGAAAAAAATTTCAGACATAGACAATTTTTTGAGGTTCGAAGAAAAATATAGAGTGGCTGAAATATTTCGTGGTTTTCGAGGTACACTACTAAAATGGTAGTGTTAAAAAATGCCTATCGCTTCTAAGCTGTTTAAGTGGTGTTGAACGGCCCTTTGTTCGAATCTTCGAAACCTAATTTTGTATGAGGAGAATTAACAAGCGCCCGAGAGTGGCATTTAACTTACAAGAATCATCCCGAAAAGCCCTACGGAATCGGCGAAAAATTGTGAGTGCTCTTTGTTTTCAAGCTGTTTCTCAAAGCATCCTCTCCGTTCTCCACCTATCTTTTACCCCAATTCAAGGACGCTATTAAAAACAAGAAAATTTTGCTTTTCATCAGTCTTGCACTGCACATTCCACAAAATTCATTTTTTTTTTTCGTAAATTCTCCTTCCTCAACTTTGCTCATGATAACTTTATAAAATTCCACCGGACTCATGTCAACAAAACTATAAAACAACTATCACAAAGGAATGTCCTGGCCATAAAAACTTATTTCAAACAATTTCAAGGCTCTTGACATTCTAAAAATGCCTTTAACCGAGTATATTTGCCTTCAGTCGTGTCGGTCGCTCTATATAGCTTGTGGATGGCGAAAACTTTTCGCAAATTACCTTCAGACATTTTTTCACTCTCCGAGATTGACTCACCCGGAAACTGGCTTTTTGGGGAAAAGGACAGCTTGTCCAGGAAAGGCGCACATAAAGGAAAAAAAATGTATACTGAGCAACTATTTAAGCCATATAAAAAAGTTTTGCCCACAAAATAACACAAATCAAAGGAATCCCAAGGGGTTGGTAGCGAAGTGTAAGCACGTGAAAGCATTTAACACACAGCCCCAGCGGTCAGAAGTCATTATCCTTTTTTTTTTTTCATAAAAAAAAATTGAATAATAAGAAACCTTATCCTTCCTGATTATGCTGCCCACAAGATTGTGTGTGTATATAGTTGTGTGAAGTTCTTTTTTTTTTATATTCATGGTGCCAGCGTTCTGAATCGAAATATTTTTATGAGAATATTTTTTATCAGGACAGCTTTGAAGCGGATAAAAAGAGGATAACATCACTTTCTTTGGTAGAAACTTTACGGTAGATGGGCGGATACACAACAACCACTACCAGGAATGTGAGCGACAACAAGGTAAATTATTAAAATTTTTATCCAAATTTGATGCTCGTTATGCGAGTCCGGCGCAGGTGAATGCTGGTGTTATTACGGTTGACTTGCAACTTCAAAGAGTCAGAATCCTTCGCTGAGTATCATAATTAATTTTACCGAGGTAAAAAGGATTGATCCCGCATTAAGTGCTTTTTTTAACCTCGACATCCCAAGTGATTGTTGTCTGTTTGATGTGGTGGTAATGTTAACAGATCCGCCAGGTTGTGCGAGGGTATCATTCGCTTAATTAAATTTCGCATTTCTGTTCGGGCAGAGAGCGTAACCCGCCTGTCATGTTATCGCAATCAAAATTTCCGTTCAAAGGGGAATTTTCAATATTAGAAGTCCTCGAGTCGTGGCGTGTGCACAAAGGCGTAACCTCTATTTAAGGACAACAGAACACTGACAGCGAAAAAGGTGGGCATATTGTGGGTGCTGGTGATGGAGTTTTTAATTTAAACTGACCTTCGGCATTGTTTTTCATCGGCTAAGGACAGAATTTTCATTCAGTTGTCAGAACTATTAAACATTTTGACAAGTAAAGAGGTCCCCATACAGTAGTCTCAAGGATCTCTTTAAGTGGCTTTTAAAGTTTTAATCTACCTAATGGTTCCCCAAATTGTGAACTAATGAATCTTTGAACAAAAGTCTCTGGGAAATGTGTGACAGTCGGAACGTGTGCATTTGCCCACCATTGACAGACTTCCTCTACCTTCCGATAAATCTTTGACGGGGGAGAGAGCGAAAACTACCAGAGCACTTCATATTTGGGTGAACATCTATAAAAAGAATATTTACGTGTCTGCAACGCATTGGAATGGCATATAGCTGACACGTCTTTCGTTCTGTCCTTTCCCACCTCATTAGGGCCACAAAGACGTGTCTGTCATGTCCATCTATCCCTGACGATTCTAGAATTGTTTATTTATTCGAACGTCCTCTCCGTTTGTTCCTCGTATCGTACATCCTATCGCAAATATGTATGGCGTCCATACAGTCTCAAGGTTGCACATCATCGCCCCGGCTAAGGCCCTCGTTTGGTCGAAAGCCATTACCTCCACCACCGTATTCGTGTATGCTCGTTCAATCGGTCAGATAGGAGCTAATTTATATTCTACAGAGGTGAAGCCTTGATAGGTTAAGGGCATATTGGATATACACGATGAAAATTGACGACACAACGTGCAGAGGGCATGTGACTGGGTTATGCCTGGACAGTGTCGATGGACTTTAAGTTTCGTTTTCATTGGACGAAATCTCTCGTTCTTTTTAGTTAAATAGTTTTGTTGACCTTAGCCGGATGTGTCGATATATAAGTGACTTTTCGGTCCTTTGAAACATTAATTAGATTTTTTCGGGACACTTATGTATTTCGAGTGCCTGCTAAACCTCTTGAGTGCCAAAAAAGAAGTCAATCGAAGAAGTCATCTAGAGTCTAGACGGCTGACATTTATGTTTTACTCATGTTTCTATAAGATTAAGGTCTAACTAAAAATAATTGGACTACTTAGAGTAGAAGTGGATAGCCTTGGAATTTAGACGAAGTATGGTCGTCTCATGTGACGATTTTAGGTAATCGGTTTGGCTCACTAATTTTTAATTATTTTACGAATAGACTTTCATTATTTTGTCTGTTGCCCCGTGACAAATGAAAACATGTGAAACGACTTCAATATTCGAAGAAAGTGCTTTTAGTTGTTCTTTTCTAAAACCTCATCTCGGTGAAGCTACCCATCATAAATTATGGCAGGAATCTAATGGTTTTTCCGAGGGTCACAAGCCATTTAGAATTATTAAATCCCGACGTGGTCATCTGATTCGTTCCGAATTTGTTTTCGAAGATGAACCAATCGAAATTGAAAGTCCCTAAAAGTGTTTCTTTTGATACCTTATCCCATAAGATAGGGGATATATTAAGTTTGATTCATAGTTGGTTACATAGAGTCAGTGTAAGAAATAATCAGCGTATCCCTTAAGGGCATATGATCGAGACCGAATTGTATGTTGAATGAGCCATTTCCATCTGTCCGTGTGTGGGTAGTTTTAAGGCCTTGAACTTTGCGCTTGCAACTTAAAACTTGGTAACTGTTCTTTTTGGTTCCCGAAGCAGTACAAGTGTAAAAAATTTCAAAATCCGCCCACTGTCACGCCCACTTTACTTAATTGCATGAAGTATCAAAATTGTCGTAGGGCGCTAAAATTTGATACAGCAGTATCCTTGCAAATACATTGAAAAAAGAAAAAAAGGCTCATTAAAAAAGATTAAACAGAAAAAAGATTAAAAAAGATTCAAAAGAATCAAAACACGCCCCCATGAGGGCGTGGTCCCATTTTATTTTTAGTTTAATCAACGACTTTAATGAGCAATATATTTGCTTGCAATCAAGAAAATCTGGCATGTGTTAACGTATTTCTGTATACTATCAATTTATTGGAAAAATTTTTACCACGCCCACTTGTGGGGGCGTACTCGTATAAATTACATAATTTTTGATATAAAAATGTGGTGAGCACATGCAAACCTAATCTGTATAGTATTATTTGAGCAAAAACTACAATAATAACATATTGAAAAGGGCGCTTGATGTCACGCCCCTTTTATGCTGAAGGAGATTGTAATTTTTTACGTTTGGCGAATTGGTGCTTGACTGGGTCAATCGGGATGGGGTATCAAAAGATTGTAACCCACCCACCAGTTTTTTTCAAGGTTGTATAATACTCGGCAAGCATAAATCTTATTTTCATATAAACTGAAAAACCAAAACGCTTGATTTACTACAATTTCCACTGCAAGACAAACTATTTAGGTCCTTACATTGGCTGCAACGCCCTTATAGCTATTATAGTAATGGACTTACGCGTGATTTTTAAGTAGCAGCTTTCGCTGTGAGCAGGCAAGGCTATTGCCGCCTAAACTAGCAGTGATTTAATCACGCTTAAGATTCACGTGCTGTTCGAAAACAGAAACAGAACTGTGTCCTTAGGTGTTCACAACTGTTGCTGGTCTCGAAGGCAAGCTGTGATCTTATCTGGGACTACTATTTTGGAACTGCTATACTGCTGTTATATATTTTGAACAGCAGTATAACAGCTATTTAAGATAGCTGTAATTGTTATCGCTGCTCTCTTGAAATAACAGTGTGTTTGCTTGTATTAGTTTAGTTATTACTAAACTGTTACTTTAAGCGATTATAATTGTCTGCAAGAGACTCTCCTGTACTTGTGTTTTAAGAAACAACTTGAAGAAGAGAATGATCAGTAGCAGTGATAGCAATCACAGTCTCAACTCTTGTTAGAAGAATGTCTTTTTTTTGGATTGCGCCTGAAGGATGAGGGATCTTCCCAAGACACCCACGTATACCCGTTCCTGACTAGTCAGTCGTTATAATGCCTACGTACTAGAGCCTCACTCTCCTCACAGACTTCAGCCATTCACCCCTCAGAACTTCCTTTAGGTAGCTACTACGTCGCGCGGTAATTTAGCAATCAAGCTATTCGTCTTGTGTAGCTCGGATGGCTCTAATGGATTTGCGCTCTCGCGGAAGCGAAGCCATCACGTTGTGACCTTAACCATTTTGTTATTAGCCTGTGTTGCGCGTGGGTCGGTGTCAAAATTCAGCCGTGGTCACAATTCCTTTTTTTGCATTAGTCAGAATTTTGAACAGCAGAATGTAAAAAAGCAGCATTTTGAAAGCGGAACTATGACCCGCTCCCGTTGCACATTTATTGGTACCCACCCAAACTGGTGACCCATAGGGGACTACTGACGTTACTACCTTAAAAAGGAGAAATCTCTGGCGGTTGCTCGGTTTTTCTGTATGCATGACATGCGAGATGACGCCGCTATATACTCGAGATGATCGCTGAATGTAATGGTTGGCTTACACAACGCTGAGATATTTTATGTCTGACTTGGATTCTATTTCATGTCTACCTTCTGCAAGTGTCACGATTTTTCTTCGTTTTCTACTATAAATACATACCGCTACCGATTTTGTGTTGTCTGAGCCCGACTGATTTAAGCCACCCTTTAAGGAGATGGAAGGCGTCATTGCTAATTGTCTCATTGCTTATGGTGTCATTGCTAATCGTGTCATTGCTAATTTGAACAATTTCTTCTAGTAGTTTAGCAAGGAAAAGTCTCCGGCGGGGTTTCTTGGTCTTTCTATATTAAGAATGTACACGAGATGACGGGCGCGAGGATACAGAAAGCTTTTTTGCTAGCATAGATACTCTAGATGTTCTCTGCATGTAAGCCTAGAGTCAGACATAACACCGAGGTATTTTATGTCTGATTTGGATACTATTTCATGTCCACCTACTGCAAGTATCACGGTTTCTCTTTCGTTCCTGCTGTAAATACGTACCGCTTCCATTTTGTGTTCCGCTTGTGTAAGCCCGCCTGAATTTAATCGCCCTTTAAGGAGAGGAAGGCGTCATTGCTAATGGTCTCATTGCTAATCGTGCAGTTACAACTATACCGATATCATCCACAAATCCTAGATCTTCTGACCGGCTGGGTATTTCGTTGCGGCAGACGTCATCGTACATCAGGTGCCACAGTATTTGTACCTACACCGAGCCCTGCGGTATTCCTCCCGTCACGTCGTGTTCCTTAATTCCATCATCTTATGATAAACTAGAATTCTCCGCCAGAAATAGTGCATCAGGATTTTTCTAATGTGACTCTCCTATTCCGCAGTGCTTCAAAAATGTATTTTTAACTTGAACAACATATTTTAATGTCTACCAAGGTTCTACGACACCTATTTACAAGATTTCACTCTTGCTAACTCAGGTAACACATTCTACACTCTTCGGCCCTCGTTGCTTTCGTTTCAACACGTTTTCGAATACAAAGAACTAAAGACCTAACTGGGCTCGGTTGTACATATTTTTAGCCTCTTCCTATTTTCCAGATGCATTTACTGCACTTCCCTCGCTGTGACAAGTTTTTCGCCACGTAATTTGCCGCAAATACCTGCGGGGCTTAACAATGGTCCGCGGGTCGTCAACGCCGTTAATCCGCTACTTAATCTGCAGAGTATCCTTGCAGGTTCATAATTAGCGTTGTAAGAGAACGTCGTAATAAACCCTGTTCGATGGCCAGCTCAGGACATCTTCTATCCGGCTGTCAGGCTGCAAAAAACCAAGCGTTTAAATGAGTTTTATCCTCATCATGTTTTCGGACACCATCATCAAAAGTGCACACGAAGCTTATCAATCAGGCTTCATGTTGACACATTTTGGGTGTGACGTTGAACCATATTTTTGTTTGGGGCAACCATATGCTTGTTGACACTGACAGTTCTGTCAAACTCATGTTTCACTGTCATGTTGCCGCATCGTCCTGAAATTCGTCCCATGAAATTTGTACGCTATTTTTTTCGGTATATTTTTATTTTCAACACTGCGGGTCAAGAATTTCGTTGATATGACAATACTTTCTAAGTTTTCGTCTGAATCCATTTTTACTTTCCATTGGTAACCCGAACTACGTCGTTGTTTGTCTAGCCAGTATGCCGCATGACTGCACATTGAAATTTTGAAAAACGCGCTTAAAATTCCTCGCACGTTTGTTGCTGCAAATGAATCCGATTTTTTGGTGTTATGTCTGCCATTATGATAGAGAAAAAAAGTGTGGATAAAATCCTTCTTTTTTGCACACAAAAACGGTCAGCACTGACTTCGATTGTAATTCGTAACGTCTGCCGCCCCCCGCAACGAGAAACAAATGATGAACATCCTGAAAATAGCACCCAAACCCCCATTATGAAGTCAAACGCTTGCACGAAGCTGATTACGAGATATCGTTTCGATATCTCTGGCTTTGAGAGTTCAATGTCTAATGAAGCATAATAAGCCCCCGTCAGGATGCCGTCAGCAGAATAGTCTCAAAACAACAAAACCTCATCGAATGCGGGGATGAAAATGTAAATTATCCATCGATATTCAGTGCGCGATAGAATAGAGGGAAATTAATTGAATTCAATTGATAAAATAGCCGTTAATGGAAAAACGGTAACGACACGATGCTGGAATTAATATGCGGGTCAAAGGAAAACGTAGCGCAAAACAATCGAGCCATTGTTTCAATTGTTTTTGAAATTTTTGTTTCGCCTTTTTCGAAAACTCACCCCCGAGAGCTACAATGGCTGAATGGTGGGTCCTTAAATTGAATGTGCGTGCTAATGAATTCCAGTTCCAAAAATTACAGCTATTAGAAGGGAACGTGTTTGTAGCAATCAATCAATAGGCCGGGTAGCAAACATATATGGGGGATAGGTATTGGCCACCGGGGCAACCCCTAGTGCAAGATAAATAGCTTTCCATGGCCCAAGTTGATAGCGGTTAGGTGCGTAAATATACTGACTCAGGGATGTGGAAAATTAAAGCAATTTTGGGAAATTAATTAATTTTTGAGACTAATTTTGAAACTACTACACAAAAACAAACTATGAACTAAGTAAAAAAAGGAAACATGGTAACCCCATACAATGGACCGAAACAATGGGCAAATGGTCCTGAAGGTTCCCATCCAGCATCCAGCATTCGGTGCGGGTGCTCTCCGGTCGGTTGAAATTAAAGCTTTATCCCTGCGAGTGCTGAGTGATAAATTATGTAGCGTCATCATTTTCCTCTAAGCTGGAGCTGGACCATTTCATTTGTCCGTCCGACGACGACGACGACGGCGCTCTCCAGTTGTTTGTGCTCCATATAGATGGTTTCACGTTTTATTACGAGAGAGAAGATATAAAAGCAGATTAAGATGGAAAATAAACTGAAGAGGATGGCACACAGGGATACATTATGTACACAGATATGTAATTGATGTTGTATTAGGTATGCAGGGCATGGAAAATTAATGGCAAGTTAGTTTTAATGGTCTCGCAGTGCTTCCTTTTTGGGTGAAATTGTAATGGAGCGACCTCACACAAAATTCTGGTGCGGTTAATTTACGACACTGATGAGGATATCTTTGGTTTGTCTAAGAAAATGGACAAAGACTGCGTGTATATACAGTTTTTGGTCTTGCGGGCTTATTTCAAGACGATTAGACAGATCCAAGTTAAATCTGCCACATTATTGTAGGCTTTAGGTGCATTTAAATCACATGGAATGAATTTATTTTTAAATTAAAAAAAAAATGCTACAAGCCTTATCCTCTTTAGGTATTTAAGCATGATTTGCAGCGATTTAGTATACAGATAAAAATACAGTTTCCGGCGTGCATCTTTGGAGAAATTTAATTTGACAATAACAGCTGTTGATATTCGAAAGCATCAAACGAAGGGGTTCAGTATATATCTTTAGTTTTTGTAACATGACAAAAGGTTGTGTATTAAGGCCGAAAAGCAGTTGCAATTGTATAATTTACCACAAACCAGTTACAACAGTTTCTGTGTAAATTGTGGTGTGCCTCAGGGAACCTTACTCTTCGCGTATCTATTTTTATTAGCACAAAATTTTAACAAGTACTTTTGTCAAGCAATTAGTTGCATATATCCAGAGTTAAAAGACGCAATATTAAACGTCTATAATTTCGTATTCTGAAAATCATTTATGCAGAGAAAATATAGACAGACAGGCACCTTTTCCATGCTGATTTTTCACTCATAACTTAGTTAATAAACCCTGTTATGAAAATTGTGTAACAAAAGATTTTTAGTGAACTCCTGGAGTGTGTTTTGTGCGTGGTTTTTTAAGAATTATTTTAACATTAAACGTGTACTGACTTCGAAGACAACACTGTCCCCACCAGCGATCGAATCAGCTTTCTTTCAAAACTTAGCTGAAGAAATCTCTTTTAATACAAAATGGGCTTCAATTTGACTTTATCACTTTTCGTTTTTGATGCAATTATTATTGTTTCCGAGTACCGATTACATCCGTCCGAGCACTTTCACTAATCATGTTCGACCGCGTGTCCAATCATCATTGCTCGTTGACAAGTTCTGCCAGTCCGATCCGGGTAAGGCTATAAGGCGCCTTTAGATGGGGTGAGTATGTTGGAGTAGGCCGTGTTGTCACAACTGTCTATAGTATAGGCTGTAATTATAGACCCACTATAGGAGGCGCGTACTAACTAAGTACCGTGAGACTTGTTGCAGTCCTCCATCTCGTACCTCCATACCTCTTGTAGTGATACAATTGTTTTAACAAGTTTTCTTTTTTATTTTAAATAGTTTACGGGAGTACCATAATTTTAGCCCTGATACTGCAATCACACAACGTTCAATCGTACAGGTTTAGAAAATATCAAGGTGAGCAACCTCATATCTGATGAGGTTATTCTACGTCGGTGATATTCTGCCAAAGAAAGAATCTCAAATGGTTTTACTATATTTTTGTCACCCAGACACCAGAAAGTGCAAGGATGTCTTATGTACACCTGCCAGACGTAAGAATTTAACTCCACTTTTGGTAAAACGTACTATGGGTAATGTCTGACGTCTACCAAGCGATGGAAACGGTATCAAACGAGCTAAAATATTTCTTCATCGGTTAAGTAATCCTTAAAACCGCATAGCGCCATTCATTATAGACCGGTAATTGCTGGAGGTTTCTATTTTGCTTGCATTCAAATGAATTGGAATAGATTTGGCGGTCAAAAGATCATTGATTAAAGAAAGATCAAAAAAAGCGTCGGAGATCAAATGGATCCCTGAGGCACACCATTATTAATTTGGTGAATATCATACTTAAAATTCACGCTTCAACCGAGCGGGTCTGAAAGTATCATTTGCCATAAGAGACCTATCGATTCGCCCCGTTCGGATTGGTTAAAAAATTATATATGTCTCTTCCATGGAGTAAGAAAACCTAAAACGCACTCTGCATGCATAGTTTTGAGAGTTCAGGCGAGGGCTCTTTTGAGCTCTGATTGATGTTTCTTTGTTTGATGATGAGCTCTGTTTTTGATACAGATCACAAAGTCTGTTTTCCATGTAGGTACTCGAAAAGAGACCAGAAGTGTAGGATTGATAAAAATTTGAAACATCTTTGAAATATAAGCCTGGCTTAACCCCCAATCCTTCTACTGCACGAGTACAGTATGAAAGTGGTGTGGTTTAATAGGATCGACTCTCTCAAATATAGGCGAATGCCTTGCACAGTCTGGGAACTTATAGAGCTGGCAGCAAAGTGAGCAACAATTTCATAATAAGGTCTTTTTGGCCTTGTTATGAAAGACAGTAATGAGCTTGAAGCTTTTGACATCTATTTTTGCCACTTATCAGACAATACAAATGTTTAAAAGCAGTTTTCGGTTAAAGAAGGAGATCGGCATACATGAATAATGCACATCAGGTATCATTTAACCACTACCTCAGCTGATCAACCCCGGCTTCTGGCGAATTTCAAAAACTACAATTTTTGCTCTGGCGATGCGGTGTCTTAAAAAGGACACTTGTGCCTTCCCAGGTGAATTCCTAAAGCCATCTTTTCAATCCGGAATCAGTTAGGGAGACAAAAATCTTTTCTAGCGGAATGATTTCCTTGCCGAGGATAGTCTTCGTCTACCTCATACGCAGGGCAGGAGAGTCTAATTTACGATTATTTGTTGAGGGGACTCATTGCTCTCTATACAAAGTCTGCAAAGTCTGAATCTGGAAAAGAATCTTTTTGAGCAATGCTGCACAGGTGTGTTCAAACAAAATTTGTTGGATTCGGTTATAGCTAGGTTTTGTAAAAGTTAGGTTGTTTTTAACTAATTTTTGGATGGCTATAATTGATTCCATAGCAACCTTCGATTTTATAAAGGTTGAGTCAAGCGCCTTGATAGCTGCTTGGTTGTCAAAGAAGATTAATATTGTTCTTCGTCTGGTGTCTCATACTTCGATTTTTTCTTACACAGTATCTGATGGTGGCAAGGAATTTTCCGCCTGCAAAATGGATAAGCTTTTGCTTACTGAAAAGTCTGCCTGCGCAGTTCTCTATCAATACCAGACCCGGTCCCTGTCTTCATTTTAGGACCGCATGTGTACCAGCCCAGGGCAAATCGCGATAAAATTGGTTTGAATTTTTCCCATGCATCTCGTTAAGGGATTACTACAAAGCATTTTTTTTTAAACTTAATTCTGCAAGATTGTCGTCGAGAGGCATGCTGATAAGTCTTTAAGATTCTAAGTCGTTTAGCAAATCTAAATGGCCGCCTTTGTAAGAATGTAAGTCTGTATTCTGTGGATGGAGCAGACGATGAATGTTCAATCTCTAGCCATGGTCGGGAGCGAAAATATCCCGTCATGCAGATTCCAGCTAGACGTTGTATTCGTTGTATAGCTTTTTGACCATAGTGACTTCGTTGATCTTTTTTCTCCCAGACAAGCGCGTCATATAGCCCATTGCCTAAAACGACGAGCGTGTATACCATCCGGGGCGTTAGACCCCAATCTGTTTACGGTGGGTTCTATCTGTGCGTTCCACGATGATTTGCTATCAAGGACTTTTCCAAGGTACTTTGCTTCCCTTGAGAATTCTATAGTTTTACCATACAGTGCGGGTTTTCGGCGCAAATCTTATTTCCTCGGTTTTAAGGGACAATAGTCGTCTTTTAAGGATTTATAGAGAGGCCTTCTTTGCTACACCATCTATGAACTACAGAAAGTGCGAATTGCATAATTTCTGAAAAGGTGCTTTCAAATTTGCCAATGACAATGATTGCTAGATTGTCGGCTTATCCTCTAAGTAAGGTATCAATTCCTTGGTTCGTCAAGGAGTGAAGAAGATCGTCAACAGCAAGCGACCATAAGAACGGCGAGAAAACTTTTTTATCCAGGTTTCTTTCTTACTTTGTGCCTGTTTTCGTCGACTAGCGTACCTAGGGAAGGGCGTGCCCTAGTTTTTCAGGGCGTCAACTGTGTGGGGACAGCTACTAGATGGCATGCCAGATTTCTTTTCGCAAAAGCGTGTAAATAATTCTTTTAAGTCCTTTCAAATTAATTATTGTAGTTGGTGAGAACACTAGATAAGGTCTGCACATTTCTGCTTTGCTCTGTTGAAAAGTTTCCTTACTCTGGATTTGAGCTTCGCTAAATCTTTACTTCACCACATGGTTTTTAACTTATTCATCTTAAGGGGACCGTTTTCCTCGAAAGCAAAGATAATGGAAGATCTGACTGTGTCGGCAGGGTGTGCTACCTGTATGCGACCGGATTCTGGGGATTCACTGGGGGACATGTCAGTGAGTCGCCAGGAAAGTAAACGGATGCCACTCTACCTCCTTACGTGGTGTTGTCAATTTTTACAACTGCTGCCGTGGGGTTACTGGAAGTCGTAACTCTTTCAGAGGGTAGAAATTGGTGTTATCATTAAAAATAATTCAATTTACCCTACCGGGCTTATCCAGCGTCTCTGCATGCGGGCGATGCAAAGACCTTTGGTAGTGATAGTCTTTGCTATGACTATCTGTACAACCGTCATATTTTTTTAGTTTTTATTTGCGGAGACTACTTTGTGAAGTGAGTCCCCTCTATTTGCTCTGACTCTGGACTGGTGAATCCTTTTAATAAGATGGCATCGGACAGTCCCTCTACTCGATCCGAAAGAGCCAGGCAATGTCCGTCTGGGCTCTTGTCGGAAAGATTTGCGAGCTTGGTTTTGTTTAGCTGACTTAATAGTAAAAGTCCTATCAGTCTGGTGAGGTCTGGATTCCACCGCTGCTTTTGGAACAGGTTTGTCCGTTCCCTAGGCAGCTCTGAGCCACTAGAAGTTGAGGCGACAGGAAACGACTTTTCACCTTCCTTGGGGACTTGAGCTTATTGGAGTTGTGTGATGGGCGAAGTTATGGATTTTTTTTTGATCCTGAACTGAACCCAGTTCATATTGTAGAACAACTGAAAGTTCAGGTCCTCGACAAGTTTAACCGAACTCTCCTATAGTCAGATTGGTACCCTGATGCCTTGTCTATCTTACGAAGAACTTTGCAATCCTTGGAGCTCTATTTTGTAGTCTGAGGGACCGCAAAAAGTCGTTCGTAGAGCTAACGGTGCCTGAACGGTAAATCTTGTATGCCGTAGCCACGGAAGATTAAGAGATATAATCTTCTTCAACCATCCGTAGCTTCGTATACTCACCACAGGCGAAGTAGCTACGATAGAGCAAGCCAGTCTTTGGTGACTAAGTCTGCGTAAGCCACCTTGGTTTACATTATAGCAGCCCTGAAATCTAATCTATCTGGGGCCATCCTGCTTTCCGGTGTACCAGCTCAAAGTAGTCAACTGGAAAGTTTTCTGGTAGCAGGATCTACTTTTACACTTCTTGCAAGTTCAAAAAACAAGGGAGCATTTGGTTTTGCTATTTTGTTTATTCTGACCAGGCGATTCTGTTTGATCGAGGACGCTTTGTCGATGCAGGATCGTTTCCACCGCTTCGTTGCATTTAAGTTCACTTGTAATTAGACGCTTAAGTTAGATGTGCCTCGCTTAAGCGTTAGAAAATGCCTCGCATAAAAGTGGGTAGCCTATAAACCTAATGACGTTTCAGAAAAGCAAATGTATTTTTTTTAAGTATTTATACAAATGATAAAAAATTAATCTACTCAAAAGGATGCTTGATGAAACCATGTCTGTATTCTTGAATTTACTTCAGACTCTTCGGTTTGGCTTTGTAAAAGCAAAGACGACTTCGACCATTTCGGTCGTTTCAAATCTGTCGGTATGTGAATGTTCGTTTTGTCTCACGAGGCAATGCAAAAGAAAGAAAAAAGGCCGCTTCGCGGAGAGCCCATGTCGGCCGTTTTAATTCTGTCAATTTTTGTGATTTATTTTCAGAGACAAAAAATTAGCGCCATAAACTTCGACTCAAAAATGAGACCAAATAAAAAAAATCAGTGGAAAATTTTCAGCCAACTTTTAATTTTACTGAAGTTTTTTGGTCTGCTTTAAAACCCTACTTTTCTCAAAATCGAGGAACTTTTCATTGGGAAAACTTGCTGTTGCCTTAAGCAAATATATCCCCGTCAACAAAACCAAGTACACATATTATCTCGTGTTATCACCATAATTCTCTACCTGACATATAATGTGTCAAATAAATCAAAAAACCAACCCAAGGAGACCTAAAAAATAGTCAGCCTTCGGATGCATAAACAAATCATTAACACTTCTCCCGTACACCAGACAGGCGAAAAAGCCCTAAAAATCACGTGCCTGAAGCGCTCCTGGTGATGAATCACCCTCATTACCAACTCCATTCACATAGTGGTGTCGTGTCAGGTAGGTGTGTAAGTGTACCTACCTAAGAAGGAAACTTGCTGCGTCGTCTTTTCGTGTCACCCAATGTCGTCCACATTTTATAAAATACATTTTTCCACACATCCACCTATTTTTTTGTAAATAGTTTTCCAGACAGCTACTGTGTGCGCTGTGTAACATAGCTCAAGGGAATTAGCTAAGTAAGCCTTATCAACACCCAACACTCACGTTCCATACGCAACTGTCAAATAAGTGTCAATAGACGGGACGCATAGAAAGGCGCACGTGTATGGAAGTTTTATTTTTTTCCTTTGTTCGTTGGTGCATAGCAGCAGCGTCCCGCTGGGGGGTAATGCACTTTGTGCACGCAAAGGGTATCTTTTCTGGAATCCATGGTGCATTACACTCGCCACATACCCGCAGATATCCAGTCTGAAGGGTTGATGTAGGCATAAGCCACACATGCGAGAATGGCTCCCCATCTGCAATCAGAATGGCACACTCGTATCTGGCACTAGAGGGAATTGGATATCACAGCATGAATTATGGAAATTTTAACACCCACTAGGGACTGTGATTTCTTTTTCCCTCTCTGCCCATTTGAAAACTTTTGTAAACCAACTTTGCATAGGTTTAGCCGAGAGTTGTCCCGGTCCCGCTCCCCAATCCTCTATATGAAGGAAAAATTTAAATTAATTTAATTTTGTCGCTGACGGGCTCCCGAATGTGTATGTACGCGCTGCCGCGCTTCATTATTACCCAATTAGGGGTGCCAGATGATATGCTTCATCTTCATCTAGCTAAATCTGTCTGGGAGCTTGTGAATCTTTCTCCTTCACTACGAGAGTTATACCTGACATCCAGATAAGGCAACTTGGGGCACAAAAAAAAAATTCAAACTGTATTATGTCGAGATTTAATTTTTGATTAGCAAACGGAATGGATGGCAGCAGGAGGAGTTGGGTCTAGAAACTTTATTTGAGCAGAATTATGGCAAGGCGAAGCGCCGCCGCTCCGTACTGTTCTCCCTCAAGGGATATTTGTAGGTTTTATTTAAATTTTTCAGTTGCTCTGCTTTCGAGGGAGGGCATAACGCAAATCTTGGAACTTTTTGCAAAATGAATTTTCCAAAGACGACGACCGAACTATATAGGTGAGAGATGGAAAGTAGTTTCACTAAGTTTTGCGGCACCGTAATTGGATTTGGCGTCCTTGGTGCGCAACTCCTAAGGGAATATTGATTTTGGAATTGGGCTGCAACGACAAGATTTTCATTTGGTCCCGTTGAAGGGATCTTACTTGTGAATAATTTCGCTTAAGAAGTTGAAAATATTGGCACCGACTTAGAACCAAGTTTTCCTCTTCCATTTCATTTTCATTGGGATACTTTTAGTTTGCTAACTTGTAGCATAACTTGTTCTTGCTAAAATTATGCATTTTTATCCAACGTTAAAGAAATTATTGGTATTTCAGCCTTTCCACAACCTCAAAAGGCTTCACTAGCGTCAAATAAAGTTTTCCCCAATATCACAACCAGCAGTTAACGAAATTGCCACAATAATGTCTAAGCTAAAACTTCTCTAATTAGGACCCACTTAAACCAAGACAAATACAAAAGTGCGGTGCTAATGCTATAATTTCTGATGGCCGACACACAGTGGCAGGCCAAACTAAACGGAAATAGAACTCGACACACCAACAAGCCAAAAATCCTTTTCACGCGATTTACCAAAATGAATTCTCTGCGATGTTCGGTTGAGTTTCTATTTCCATCCGGCACCTCTATACACACATATAAAATAGTCCAATTTAGATGGTGGTGGCCCGGAAGTTTCACACGATTTTCAGCGCACAAAAGGTGAAAACAGGTAAATGCCAGCGGCACTGGGAAAAAAATATATCCAACTTGAAATAGAAAGTAAGACAGGTGGATATGGCAGACACGAACTAAAACTAACAAAAAAAAACCCGGCTCAGGTTAGGTTAGTATAGTGTAAACATCAGGAGTACCTATACAGAGGTACATAATATTTTTCAAAACGAGGACACGTTCTTGGTGTGCCAACGACACATAGTTGTACATAAAGTGCGAATATCTTCCGCTTTGGCAAGGACATCAACACCAGCGCACATTGGAGAGAGCAGCACACCCTGTGTGAGAGAATATATATATTTTACAATTGCGAAACTACAACAGGAGGTAATTTATTAGTGCTGAGGGAGTTTTGGCCATAAGTTCCTTTGGAACGGGTAAAATGTCCTTTTTTCGGCTGATTGCCTTGGAAAATTGGCTATTTTGGGGAAGAATAAACTATCAGTGCTTACATTTGAAATTGGGGAGTTTAATCATGACTAATGGAATGGTTGTGGGGCTAAAAGGGAAAAATCCAGGTAATTGGGTGGATAGGCTTCAATAATCTTCGCGCTATGTACAGAAAAGGACTCATTTTCTATACTCATTTAGTATAGAAAAGGCCTCTCGTTTACCTTTTGCGACATGCATGATTAATTGGCTTATCCTGTGAGTGTTGAAACTTATTAAACAGAACAAGTTTTAAATGAACGCTGCGCTGGACTCTGGCTTTTTTATCATCAGAACTCCCAGCTCAAACCTAAATATTAGGAGAGTTTGGTCTTAAGCCCCTGTTATCTATCAGGGATAAAGCAAGTTCAGGTTTATTTTTCCCAGCAACTCAAATCAATACATGCTGAAACTATGCCGCATTATTTTTTTTTTCAAAGGACATAAAGCCAGTTTTTTGGATTGACATAAAGACCCAACCAACTGAAACATAATGGTCACAAATAAGTTATTGCGATTGTATTGTTACTGATAACTGTTTTTCTACCTTTTGGTGAACCTGTGAACCAATGAAGTCAATCGAGGCGGTTCCCCTACGCGACTAAATTAAGGTTCCCAACTAGCTGCTGAAGAACTACTTAACGACTTATAAAAACATTACTTTCCTAGTCGCAAAATATCAGTACCTATGAGACTGACACAAAATATCAGAAACAGACTGACACAAATACATACTGGGATTTTGAAACAAAAAGTTTTAAAAATGGATTTCATTCAGATTGTTATATGTCAACTTTCAGTGACAGAGGAATCTTGGTAGCCCGAAAAGTAGGCTCAAGTGTGGATGTAGGTCTTGCCATCTCTTCTGGACACAACTTATGAAGCAAGTTGTAACAAAAGAAAATTTCGTGATGAGAAAGAGGAAGAAAGCTACTGTACAAGACTCATTTAAAGGACAGAAAAGATGAAAAAAAAAAATGATAGAGAACGGCGGAAGAAAAAAAAAACGATAAGCAGAGGGCTTATTGGCACAAAAAGCCCTCTGCTTGTTGCCATGTACAGTCAAGAAAGTCGAAGAGAAATCGAAAGGTTATTATTCTGGCTAAACCGAACTAAAACTAAATAATTTCGAAACCCAAAACCAATGCTTTAAAAAAAAAAGGAAAAACTTTAACCCCTCTAGAATCACACCGACCGTTTGCCGTGCAAAAATCACTCGGTTTGTCTTCCATCAGGTAGCCCTCTTTTACACCTAGCCTATGTTATAAGCTACCTATAACCTAAGAATAAAACTTTCCCCGTCTCACATTCACCAGCTCTTAAGTCCAAGCTGTTCCACTTGGACGTCGAAGCCATCACAATGGCAAACAATAGGTGGAATAACATCAGCACATGTCTCCCCTCCAAACAAATCTGGCCAGAGCTCGATCGTAGGAAAACAAAGAGACTCATCTCCTTCAATAGCCTGAATCTTAAAAAGATAATTGGGGCCCTCACAGGCCACTGTCTGGTAGGGCGACATGCCAGAAAACTTGCTGCTCCCTTCAACGATTTCTACAGAAGTTGCAGGGATGAAGAGGAAGAAGAGACCATGGTTCATCTTCTGTGCAACTGTCCCGCCCTATGAGCACTGAGAAGGAAAACTTTAGGTGAATACTTCTTTAATGACCTAAGTGATCTAGCGCGACTCGATCTAAAGAGGATAATGAACTTTATCTCCGGGTCAAAATGGCTAAACACATAAGGGTGTATCACAAAACCCATCCCTCCTCCATATGGAAACTCTATAGGCGAGCAAACACCTTACAGTGGAGCGCCAAATTTACCCCACTAACACATCCCCCAAGTTTTCCCCAACAGGACCGGCCTGGTAAGGGCTCATACCGATACGGTTGTCCTCACCTCTCCGCTCTTGTGGGAACACAGGTACATATTCCCCCTGGTACGGGTTCATACCGCTTCAGTTACCCCTACCTCTTCTATACCGCGTGAGAATTCCCCCCCTGCGGGGCTTCACACCGAATCGGTTACCCCTGCACCTTCCCATCCCCGAGGATAATCCTAAGCAGAGAAGCAACAGGTTCGGACTTATACCATAATCGGTTGTCCCTGCCGGGCTTTCTCTCATATAGGAACTATCCCTTACCGACCCCCACCTCCTCCTCGACCTCAAGCAACCCCTTATAACCTAGTGTGAAGACTCTTCCGTTGCGATACATTTTCCGTTTCTACAGTGGTTTGTATTGGTTGTTGAGTTCTTTCTCCGGGGACTTATACGTCGTCGACGCAAGTCTTCCCGTTAACAAGCCATCTTTCCGGTTTTTCTGACACTTAACACATTCGAAGGCCAGCTAGTTCTTCGTAAAATTCGTCAAAGGTTTTAGGGCCAAAGATGTGTTATTCACCGACCATCGCTTCAATCATTTCGGTCTTGATTATAAAATTTCAACGAAACAACAAACTTGAATATTCATTCAAAGTCACCTTGACATTTTGTCGCCTACTCAGCCGCAATCACCATCGAAGTTAGACCTGTTGATGAGTAGGTCTTTGTAAGGCCTGCCCAATTAGCAGATACAAAAATGAATAAAGGCCCCTTGCTGGAACACCGAAATAACTCTTTAATCGAGTAAAACGCCCTAGGGACCCTCTCGATTGGGAGCTTTAAAAAAATAGTAGCAGGTTGTTTAAGACAGAGATAAGGAAATCACAACAGGGCGCTGGGCATCTTCATTCATGTGAAAACATAGAAAAAACTAGTGAATCATTCCGGATCGGAAAAGCATCAAATCTCCAAATATAGGAGCATCAAAAAGCCAAATGGAAAATGTACAACGTCCAGTAAGTAAACTTAAGGCCTTCATATGGACATCCACTTTCCTGGCAGCAAATCAGGGACAATGTACCTACTCTAATGCAAACCATAACAGCCTAACCTTAGATTTCACTTCCGGCAAGGGTTCATACCGGAATCGGTTACCCCTGGGCCTGCACGCTCCCACCCTTGAGGTTTATTCTTACTTAAGGGGTAAAAGATACGGACTTATACCGAAAGGCGGTTGATTTAGGCGGTCATTTAGGACAACTCTTCACTGGTTCGCGAGGTTTCATACCGTAAGCGGTTACCCCTCACCTCAAGTTATTCCTTCCAATACCTCCAATCCTCAAGGCGAGTTCCTATCTCTGAGGCCCAATCTTCACGGGATATCTAAGCAAAATCTCTCACTGGCTCACACAACGCTACTGACAGTGGTTCACACCGAAACGGTTTACCCAAGCTCTCATTACCCTCTCTGGGTAAGTCGCTAACTAATCGACCATCGATTGGTGACCTTCGAAACAGAATTTTACCTATACTGGTTGTCTCGACCTTTTCACTCAAATCCGGTAGTCATCATTTAGGTCCCGAGCTGTAAAAATCCGGTCTAAAGAAAAGTTGTATCATAATGTACCTCTTTTGGTCTAAGTGTGTCCCTGCTTAGCGGGGACAGCCACCTAACCTTAGCTAACCTTACAAGAAACTCATCTCCTTACTTTTCTTTTATACTCCCAGTACTTCTCTAGAGCTTTTTCTTTGTCAACCTATTTTCTTGGTATAAGGACCTCAATGCGGAAGATAAAGATTTCAGCAGGCGTCGTGATGAATCTAAATTCCCAATTTCTGTAAATACTCACGGGCTTTCCACAAGTCCCGTGTAAGTTTGGTGCTGGTCTAAATAGCCTCTGGTCGAGGAAAGTTAGATTGACTAAAGTGACATTGGTTCTTGCCGCAGGAAGCTTATGTCAAATGAATCTGTCGTCAATCTTGGTATGAATTGTCGTTAGTAGATAATCCATTGATGACCTGTCTGATAGTCTCGGTAAATGTATCCGTCTCGGAAGATCTGTCGGCCCCGGTACGGTACGTTGCTTGTACTTGATGGCTCCATCTCTCTCGGTGTGGTTGGCCATGGTACTACTGTTGGCGTTCACGGTCCATTGGTCTTCTGTTCGTCATCTGTCCGTTTTCGTCGTCGAGTCTCGTTGTTTGGAGTGATGTTAAAGCGTTTAGCTCTTTCAAGACGAAATATTCCCGTATCTAACAGGGAAATTTGAAAACAATTTCAGTTCCTTGGCCTCATTCCATTCTAGGTCGGTCGTCAATATTCAAGCCTCCTTAAAAAGAAGATACATAATTTATTGTATTTTTAAAAAATTTCAAATTTTGTTCTTGCTTAACACTATAACTTACAATTTTTGCACTTACCCTAACAATTCAATTATGAATAATTTGTTGTTCGCATATTTTATAAATATTTTTCTTTGACGATTTTTAAAAATATTGTTTTTCCCAACCTCATCAATTTGTTCGGCATTCATATTTTTTTATTCTTAAAAATAATATTGCGATTTTTTTCAAAACTGTTCTGTGACCGCAATAACTGCGTAGACCACTTGTTACAGTATTCTCTCATGCAAGTGTTCTTGTCGGGAAAAAATTTCGCAGATTGTTTTTATACCTGCTATAGTAGGCATGCTGGTATCTTTAAAAGATTTTTAGTCCACCCTAGTATTCACAAAAAAAAAGATTGTTTTGCGGCCTTTATAGAAACTTGGACTCAAATGTGACCTTTAAGAAACCGCAAATCATCCAAGTGGTTTCAAGCATCATCGAATAAGAATGTATGTTTTTTTGTATTGTATCACACAGTTCACACGCAAGTATTTGTGATTTTTTTTAATTTTTTGCTAATTGCGACTGTTTTACGACAAGCCAGCGACTATTGCTGCATATTCGTGGCAAGGTAGTCGCTGAAAAGTCACATAAACTCGTATGTAACTAGTATGCCTAGTGTTGATTCTTTTATGCTTGAACTAATACAGCAATTAAATAACGAATTGGGAGCAAAGTAGTCGCTAAATAGTCATATTGACGTGTATGTGACTCCTCAGCAAATAAATTGTAATTTTAAATTTTTTGGTATATATTTATCATTTATTTCAATTGCAAATATTGGTGTCATTTAAATAATGACGTGTTTCTTTTACCTGACTCCTCAGTGATTGTCTTCCCATATCCCAACTTTGGTTTTATAGTTTAATGTTACTAGCATCACTCAAACAGTCGCAACGAACTATGGCGACTTTTTTTCTGCAACAAATCAAAATCTATGTTTTGGGCGACTATTCTGCGACTTCTAAGTAGCATTTGAAGCGGACGAGAGCCCTCCAAATGAAGCTGAAATATAAAGATCTAAGATAAGAACAACACCTATAAAAGAGTTCGAAACTATAGTGACAATGAAGAGAATTGCGACTTAAAACTTACTTTTATGCGACGTAGGAAAAAATAGATTTTGAAAGAAATAATAATTCTTTTGCAACTGTTTCGCGACTTTTCAATCTTTATGCGACTCAGTAGCTGGGGTCACAAAATCGAGGTTTGTCTGGGATAAAGAACTTTTGGTAAAAATGGTTTGAGAAAAGTGCGATTTTGATTGTGGTACACAAATTCGAAGAAACTGGATTACATTAAAACTTCACTGAAATCTTACCCCGCGTTGGCCCAAGGAACCAGAAAAAAAGAAGTCTTCGACAGTAGCTTTGACATAAACTTTTTTTCTTTGATAACGTGTTCTTCGACTTCTACTCTACATGATATGCAGTTATTCTCAATCGATGCCCTTCTTTGTAAATGTGGTCTTTTTCTGTCACGACATTCAGCTGGGTCACATAAATTGCTAAGGCAGCAAAAATCAAAACCAAACAACCCTCACCGCCCAGAAAAAAAAACCGGTGCTGCAAAGTGTCAACCTTATGGTTTCCTATGGCGGGCGGCTCTCGTGGTGCATATGCTAATGTGTCACACAGTATGGGGAGGGGATTACATCACACATGTATCAGCGAATCGAAAGCACACCTTGGATAGATGAAAATTTATGAGGAAAAAGGCCGACAAGGAACATAATAAAGCAAAAAAGAGAACAAAATTGGGGAGAAAAAACATCTGAGAGTCCCGCTGTGATGCTAGGGCTGATGCTGACACTATATAGGAGGGGATGTGACAAAGAACGACGATATGTGTACCTATCCCTATCCATAGCCATTGTGCGATGGCTTAAGTGAGATGAGTGGATTTATTGCCGTCGACGTGCTGCGCTGTATTTATTGATAAAACAGCAATTAAACGATGTGGTCTCATGGGATTGAGATAGATTTTTTGTTTTTGGGCTGGAGGTGTACCGTGTACAGCCCCAGTGATACTTTGTAGTAATTTGTAAATCCATTAGACCCCTTGTTACCGGGTATTATCCCTGTCACAATGATATACGTGGTGTGTATTCAGTTTTTTATTGCCTACTGTGCTTTATTTTTGAGAATGTTGTCGGCAGCCTTATGTGGCGTAATATCATTTCAATGGAGGGATTAAGGACGCCGAGAGAGCTCAGATTGACTTTAAAGTCTAAATAATAGAGTTCGGTGTTTCGCTATTAAAATTTTGTTATGCTTAATAAAGATTAACACTTTATTGATGATATTTATTGATGATATACCCGTGCTGTCCGCAAAGACACAAACGGGCTTAAAAGACGTCTAATTAATAGCATCTCGTATTTAAAAAAAATGAAATGATGATAAAGAATGAATCGGATTAAGACTGTCCCGGCTGTTAGATGTTTACTGAAAATATTATTCTTCTTAGTTTAAAGCTGGTGGCTTTTTAAGACTTGAATTGGTATTAAAACTGTACAGACTCTGGAATATAACTCCAGGTACAGCTGTGCGGTGATGTAGTACCAAGCGCGTCTTTAAAAAATAAGTAAATCCCTCTCCGGTATTCCCGATTTACCATTTCCCTGTCCCCTTATGCGTCCGAAGTATTCCGCAACAAAAATTTTAAAAGGAACTTATCGAAATATTCGTTTATCCTGCGGAAATCCATAAAGTTTTCGCTTTCAAGTCTCAGAAGCTCGAAAATGTTTGCCCACCTCAAGTGGAGCACAATCATTGCACACATGAAACATTTTCACCGTTGCTATGCATCTGAATGCCAATCCCGGGCTGTAAACATGTTTCACATGAGCAAGTCCTGGAAGTCGTCAATTGAAGCAGGCGAACTACTTCAGCACGGACACACACTCAATATAGCGTCGTGTTGCACCTTCTTGTTTCCACTTCAGCTGTTTGCTTTATCTCGGAATTTTATGATGAAATGCATTTGGGAGAGGCAACTGACCAGCAGCAGTTTTCACACAGCGAGCAAATCGCAATTTTGTGTCTGGACTTTCGTTCAATTCAGTTTTGGATGATGGAGGTACCAACGAAGTCACAAAGGAATCCATTGTCCATTGCCCATTGTGCTTGAATTAATCTCACATTTTGGTGAATGTTTTTGCCTTGGGTCAATTTATTTTTCTATTTAAATTTTTGCTTTCTTATGTTTCGGTCTTAAAATTGTAATTTAAAAAATTCACAGTCGATGCATCTTCCTGGCTCTTAGGTTACTACGAATGAATTCAATAAAACTCAATAATTGGATCGAGAGATAGGAAATTCCATCCTTTTAGTAACATTTTTCATGCAGAAGAAGGCAACAGCTTTTAATGGTATTGTCCTCTACACACGATACAAAATACACATTTTCTATTGTAAATTAAAGAAGGCAGAAAACTCTGCAAAATTCCAGAGTTCCTAGTTAGAAATTTAGCTGATGGCATGTTTTCATAATAATTTTGATTTGTATAGTTTCCAAAGTGCACTTTTCCTCTGGAATAATAGGTATAGTCTTATCTCACGTAATTTGAGAAGCTTAGATGGAATTTTTTTTCTTTTGTAGTACGTAGGTATCTTTTTTTAAGGTATTATCTTGATGTTTCTCGCATTTTCCAGTTGGTATGCAGCAATCCTTTCCATCATATATTGTCGAGTTTGCTGTGCTGAATACACCATTCGCTTTGAGGAGATCGCTCTACCTAAGAGCATTCCTTAACTTTATGGCTCATTCGATAAGCACCTTGGGAAGGCTGGTCTTTTCGGATATTTCCATGTCATTCTGCACGTGTTTGAAGCAAGAAAGAGGCAGTATCCGTCAATCCCTGAAAATTCGCTGCTAAGTTCTTTGAACAAAAAACGGCAGGTCCACCTTGCACCTATCCCAAAAAAAGCACCAGTTTACTTTAGGTGGGTTTAAAACCTGAAAGTAATTCTAAAAAATTCCTGTCAACTCTTCATCCAAACACACATAAAGTGGAATAAATATGTACCGGGAATAGAGTCTGTTCCTAGGACCATAAGAGCTGCCGAAAAACTTTTCGACTTTTGAAGACTATTGGAAAAAATTCCTAAAGGAAATTCTAAACCGGAATTTATATTGAACCATTTGTTTCACTTAAACTAAATCTCTTGCTCTATTACGTCTTTTAGCTCTTTTAGCCAAAGTCAGATTATCTCTCGTTGAAAATTCTATTCTCTAGACAACACAGAATTTTCAACCGAATTATAAAGTTAACCGATGACTATCTAAGATTTGCAGTCCCTTGCAGAGTTAAGAGACTTCTTTATACCACTTTATGCCTGACCCTCTTCCTTATACCTGACCCTATATACCGTGTTAAACCAAATCTAAAAGCTTTTTGGCCCGAATCCTTATATTATTTGCATTGGCCACGCCCCTAAATATGGGCGTGGGCAAAAGATTAAAATCAGTTTTTTGTAATTTCGTGAAAACCATGAAAAAATGTGTTAAATGCGAAAATTATTTCGGAAAAAAACCGTTTTTTCCTAACTACGCCCCCTAAAAGTGGGCGAAGCTCAAAACTTTGTGTGTTACAAACTTAGTAAAGAGTAATATCTTTAATATATGTCATATAGTTTTTTTTTTTTTTTAAGTGGAATAAACTTTCCGAGAAGTCGAGTTTTTAAAGATGTAACATGTTAAAAGTGGGCGTTATTTGGGGCGGTCCAATTTTTGCCTCGTTAAAGGTTTTGCGCCAATTTTGCTCAGTACCGAAATTCGAGCTCTTACGCCTTGTCTAATTGGACCAAAATGTATTTTTGAAAGAAAATTTGAAATAGAGGTTGTCTCACACTGAAGCTAGTAGTGGGCGTGGCCGTCAGCGGATTTAGCCAATTTTCACACCTTGTCTGTGCAAGAGAAGAACCAAGCTGTGTACCAAGTTTCAGCTCTCTAGCTTGATTTTAAAGACCTAAAATCTTGACACATACAGACGGACGGACGGACATGGCCTAATCAAGTCACTTGTCGGTCTCGATCATATCTTTCAAAGGTCTCAGGGATCTACGATGATTATTTTACTGTGTTCAAAACTATGCATGTAGATTAATATACCCTAGGTCGGGTATAAAAATTGAACAAACTGCGGTTAGAATGTTCAGTTTTCGAAGTCTTGTCTTATTGCAATCTTGCAATGTTTCGATTCCCCTTAAAAGTAGACAAAAAAAATAATAAGTCTTATGCGGGCCTTACCCACGCAATATTATTGCGCAAACTGTTGACCAAAAATATTGTGTCCGAATTTTTTGCCGCAATTTATTGCGCAATAAAGCAATACGGTCAATATTAGGTAATTAATACTAGGTATTGCGCAATAATATTGCGTGGTTTATGGGCCGCATAAAAAGAAAGCCTTGTGGGACTCCATTTTATGATAATCTATGCTAACCAATAATTTCTTTGAACGGAATTTTGGCTTTCTTAACTCCTAGGAACTTCGTCTTTCCTTTTTCATAAAGGCGAAGCTTTGATCTAATTAAAGGATCGCGACTTTCCCACTGTATGTATATTCCTACTGCACTGTCTAAATCTAAACGGTTTGTTGTTTGGACGTCAGAATGTATATTGAAAATCCAGCGTTTGAACCATAAGTCAGCGCCGGCCGGAAGCACGACTGTGCTGTAGAGGCTTTCTTTCTGTTTGGGGCAGTCTTGCCTATTCCTGACGTTCAATATCTACACACAATCTTCTTATGTCTGACCCGGGCCCAATGGGTGAAAGATTGGGCAAGGCAGATAGAAATTAGTCTTTTTTCGGCTTATAAGTTTACCTTTGTCTCCAAAATGCCCACCCATACTTCAGGTTCTCGTGACAAGCTCATTTGCTCGTCACTTAAAATAGATCCATCGTAGCAATGAGCAACTTATGTTCGATAAGGTTGAAGTTGCCTCTAATTGGAACTCGTTAAACAATTTTAAGCTGCTGAAGAAGCTGAGAGTTGCAACGGGTATGAAGTGTTTGAATCGTTTAGTGAAAGAAAGCTACAATCTGTACAGAGAATAGTAGGCGTGGCATCTTCCTTCTCCTCGTTGATGCAGCTTCTGTAAAGGTCATAGAATTAAACATCAAGCCTTGTTACGTGCTTTCCATAAATGAGAAAGTGTACTATTCTGACACTGGTTGTGGCATTTAAGAGCGATCAAATTTTTAGAGCGTTTAAAATCCGGCTTGATGGGCACGTTGGTGCAGTGGTAAGTGTGTCAGACAACTAAACACAAGGTCCCGGGTTCGAATACCGACCGCAGTGGTAAGTGTGTCAGACAACTAAACACAAAGTCCCGGGTTCGAATACCGACCGGCCAATAACAGTTTGTAATTGCTTCGTGAGGGTCTGGCTGGTCCTCCGAAAGTATTATTTGATACACATCGCAATTCACCGTTTGGAGAAGATGGTTAGAGCATGGTTGTGAGAGGTGAAGCAATGGCTCTTCTGAGCTTCAAGCGCCAGTTAGTTTTTAGTTTGAAGATCCTACTTGAGCAAATCTATTTCGTCGAAGACAAGTATTGCCTCCTGCCCACCTAACGATTGTTCTTTTTATCAAACCCAGCTTTAACATGAGTTTGCATGCTAGCGTTCCTCGGGGTTATATACGTTTCCTTCAAGTAGATAAGATAATCACCGACTGCAATGACAGCAAATGGCTTAGAAGGCTTCCCTGGTGTACAACGACTCAATTTGGGAACTTTTCGGTCATTTCGAAAAGGCATCTCAAATTTATCTTTGCACCTTCATACCAAAGTCCCCTTCGTGAACCGACATCGGTTGCGGATCCTTTTGGAAATTACTTTTCTTACTTACTTTACTTTTCATCCCTAGACTTGATTGATGATTTGTGCACTAGGAATGGGCTTTTAGTGAATCCTCTTAAACTGGGGTTGTTTCAACTCTGATTCAACTTGCGCTGAAAGGTGGCACTGTCCCGATAAAGGCAAATATGTGTGAGCAATCCTCGATAGAAAACTTCTTTGGTCCAAGAGTGTTGAATTCAAAAATGATGTCCACTATCTGGCCGTGTAGAGGCTCTTTTGGCAAAACATGGAGTTTCCAAAAGGTTTTCTCCTAAAAGGATCATTTGGATCTATGCGACCATTATCATTAGTAGTTTGGAATAGGCTTCGCGAAAGTTGTTATCACTTTTGTCGAACTCCACAGAACGGCTTGTCTTGGGTGCATCGGACTTTTCGGGATTTCGGTTTTCGGGATTCTGTCCTCAACCCAGTTTAAAAAAAAAAACTTGTACGAGACTTGTCTCCGACCACTGCCTAATAGACATGTCCTTTTGTGACAAAAGTACCCCGTTAACTTTCCTCAAGCAATGGAATGGCTTCGGCTAAACCCTAAGCCAGGGAAAGAATTTACATAGGTGGCTCCAAAGCCGTTCTACGGGAGCCTTAGTGGAAGGCAAGAACATAAGAGTCCATTACCTTTTAAGTAAATATGCGCCTGAATCTACCAAGCGGAGATTTTCGCTATTCTGCGACTAACAGTGGAAGGCCATAAGCATAATACGCATGCGTGCCGCACCAAAAGCTCTGTTCAACCCTCTAACCTGGTTGAGCGACTCAGATAATGGTCGAACCCAAGGTTTCGCGGAACTTAGTGGAAAGGCTAAACATAGTGAACCTATAGATATAATCTATAGACTATAGTTTCGGACCCATGTCACACTGGTATCTAGGAAAATGAGATCTCTGATGAGCTGATAGACAAGGTTCAGAAGGGGTTTTCTCAGGACCTGATCTTGCTCTGGGTCTACCCTACCTGTATTTGTTGGTACATCCGCCATTGATACCTGGGTTTCTGCTGAACACGAGGGCTCGTTGGTGTGACTGCGATGCATGCAAATCGATCCAACGACAACTTCTAGACATTTGAAAAGGCTCACTGACGTTTCTTGTATATCTCAGGAGAACCGACTGCGGACATCTTGTAGACGTCCTTACGCGCCCCAATCTTTTGTTAAACACTTTGCCCTATCAGGAAAGCTGAGCTTGGTCTTAAAGCAAAGATCTGAATTTTTAATGCAGTGTTCGTTCCAACCCGAACATCTACGGTCATGAAATTTTGGTAATAAATTAGATCGCGGGTACAAGCTTCCGAAATGAGATTTTTGAGGTGCGTTGCTGGTGTAACTCTTAGGGATAGAGCGAGAAACGTTAGTATTCGTAGGAATCTTGGTGTTGAGCAGCTGCTTCTCTGAGTGGAACGATCAATTCGTCGATGATTTCGACACGTTGTTCGCATGCCCCCTGACAGACTTCATAGACAGGTTATGTCAGCCGAGATGCAAGCGCGTCGCCCGGCTGGTGACCAAAAAACAGGTGGTGGGATCAGGTAAAGAACATTTCAGAGACCCGTCTGGGTTCGCCCTTGTATCTCTTGTGTTGGTGGCGGAGGATCGGGAAAGGTGGAGGGACCATGTAGCCGCCCTCGCTCTTCGACCCTTCTACATAAGCGGTCACGTGAAATGATGATGATGACGGCTTTGCCCTATCTTGTTGTTACGCGAGGCTTGAAATCGATGAAAAAGTGGTGGGTATCAATTTGGTATTCCCTTCCGAGATCTGTCGCAGTGCGATTACTTAAAGGCCACATTTATATGAACCTATTAGAATATTGACACACTAATTTGCGCTTTCACGCAGGACAGCAGAAAATATCCTGAATGCACAGTTACGACGACTGATGCTTCTGTTGTTGGTGAGTCTCATTTCTTCAGGATGTGCGATCCTGATACAATACTGAGGTTCCATTCATTGGGCATGCTTTCCTTCCCGATCATGTTTTTGAAATGGATCAGATCACAGATCACTGCCATCGGCCGCAAGGCCGTCAGCTCCGGCTGCATAACTGCACTTAAATTTAGACATGGCTACTTTCACTTCATCCAGGTGGGCGGTATCGACCTTCGTCCGTGTCTTCTTCTCCAAGTTTTAATGGGTTCACTCTGTCTGACAGCGGGATTTGGTTCGTTTTCGTTGTGCCCCCCTTGTTTAAGGGAACTGTGTTGGTAGTCTTGCAATTTCTGATACAGACCCTCCCTTCTCCTTCCATGGACCTGGGGGCCCACTGTTTTAAATGATCCCATTACAGCGTCTATATTCTACTTCTAGGAACTTTTTCCACGCTTTGAATGCCTTTCTCTGTTCTCAGTATCAATAGTGGCCCTATGAACTTGCTAAAAGCGATTTTGTCGTTGACACGCTCGTTCCCGGTACGTCACTTCACATGTCCTGTGCTCTTCATTCCTTTCTTTTGTCAAAGATAAAACAAAGGTAGCTTTTAACGTGTTTCCAATTAAATGTGTACTTTTCCAGCAGGTTCATATGGTTTTTCACCGCCCGATGGGAACTGTTCCAAATATTTTCTTAAACAATTTTTTTTTTTTTTTTTTTCGACGTTTCGTTGGTTGTTTGTCAACTTCTTCAGGAAGACTCTTTTATTGTTTCAAAGTTTTAATGTTGTTTCTATTGCATTTCACTATCATAAGTTGCTTCAGACGAAAACTTGTCAACGAAATGAAATCGTTTTTACTTAATTGTCGTCTCTAAAATGTCTCTTAAATTCAAACCTAATGACATAGTCTTTTCGTCCTTAATTACATTTCTATTTATAGAAAAAAACTGTCAACACAAAAATAAACTCGAATCATTTTACCCAAGAGCCACATATAAGGTATTTAATGTCCTACCATAAGAGTATTTTATCTCCGTTGAAACTGTCCTCAAGGGCATTCCTCTTCCTCCCCCCAAATAGCATTATTTTTCAAAACAAAAAAAAATCACTTTTCGTCAACGCCATAATGAGCATGTGTGTTTGCTTTATGTATGTGTGACGTGATTTGTCCCAATTTGTACTGTTCTAAGAAACTCTTTGTCGTTCGCCCTCGATTCCATTCAATTTAAGTAATTCTCCTCCATACCATAAAGGCTTTAATTTGACTCGAAAGAAGGATTTCATTGCATGTCAGACGTCATCAAATGCCAACTAGAAATAGAAACGAAACACCTGTCTACGGTGCAGCACACGTATGTGAACAACTGGGAAGGTGCGATTTCGATGTCGTGCTATTTTGACTTATGCATTTTTGATTGGAACCATAAATTCTGACATTTTAAGAGTGGATTTTGTTGTTCGCGGTGTGTTATCCTTTGACTTATGGAACATTTTTGTGTGTTTTATTTCTATTTGCAGGATTTTGCACTGGGATAGGAGTGTATTTCTTTGGAACGACGTGCAGCTAATGGATTGATGGTTCTGGTAAGTTAAGAAAGAGTTTAATTTTTAATGGAGTAAAAATGTAATCAAAGGTTCCAAATGTCGAAACTACTTCTTGGAAGAAGCGGGTCATGCAATGATGGCGCCCGAGTGGGGTTTAAATCAACCTATTTCCCACAAAGAGGAAAACTTTTTCATTTGAATACTTCTTCGAAACGTATCCCTTTCTAAATAAAGATGACTTTTTAATCACTGAACGAAAGAAACCCATTACCCGATTTCGAAATGACTTCCACTTTATTGGACAACGTCGCGACGCGTCGTCATTGCCTCCCTCTCGATTGTGGCATCACGCGGAATCGACATTGACACGGTTTGACACAGCCAGATGTTCACACAAAAGATTCGATTAAGTATCTGCGGCAAAGGAACATGGCTTTCAGAGGGTAACAACAACGGGGTTCGACGGGGTTTGAGGTATTGTTCAATACACAAACGTCGACAGCAGACATTTTTGTTTCGTCCTTCAATGAGTTTCTATATAGACGGAAAATTGGAGAGAATACCGCCAAACTGACTGCCGTGGTATTGAAATTTGGTTGTCAAGTAAAATTAATGAAAATCCTACACTGGGCGGAGAGGGTGAAGATTGAGGTCAGGTATTGACAGTCTATGTCAAGGGCAAATCAGCATTTTGCCTTTGTCGACTTGTGTCTGCCTCTGGGCAAGTAAGGGGTGTTTTCAATCTGAATGGTTGTGACATTATTGGTTCTGGCAAATTTGGGTGGTCTGCGAAGGAGGTCGGAACATCTTATTGTTGGGACCATCTATACTGGTGAGTCTCTATAACAAAACAGAACATTTTGTTCTGAATGGAGGCAAATTAATTTTAAATTCTACAACTGAGCTAGTACGTCCTTTCGTAAGCCAAAAATAAATCTGAAACACCATCGGAGTAGCACACATGGTGCCATGTTATTTCCAGCAGTAAAGCCTAAAATATTCCCAACATGTTGATGTATGACTTCCGGTTGAAAGGAAATATAGGTGCCTATCATGTACATCATCTCCAGCTTTGCATTCTGCTTAAATGCAAGTTCACCTCCTGCCTGCACACAACACATGAACCGAACACGAAACTCGTGAATTATTACCTCGGAAATAATCCGACATTTTTGCTGAATCCCTTCGTGTCTTTCTGATGCCCAAGGGCCACATATCTGGATGCACTTGGAGCGCCCTTACCCATGCGCCACCCTCTTCACATCGGACACACAGACACATATGATGGCGAAAACATTTTTACCGGGCATATAAATATTTCCGCATCGGTCTCCTCACTGGCGGAGAGGGATTTGCAGTGCAGCGTCCAGGCTTGTATGATTTATGGACAAAGAACAACACCTTCATAACACATACGTGTTGTAGGTAAGAGCAAGAGTAAAGTGAATGCGTGTAAGCGGAATCAAAAGCCACATGTCTAAATTTTGCCTTATTGTCCTCAGGAGAGGATTGTACAGCTATACTCTCATCACGGCCTATTGTTTTGTGTGCAGTGCAGCTCTTGTTCGTGCCAGCAGCCAGCGGTGATATCCCTAATCCATTCATTAACAAAATTTGAGGTTGATTGAAAAATTCTACCCGAATTCCACAGGGTGAATGGTTCGAGAAACCCCTGGGTTAACTGAAGTAGAACAATGCTTTTTCAGGGCGCACACAGAATGCAGGGTTGAGAAAAGGACACACGGGGCTTTTGGGCTCTATCGATATCAATTTAATCGAAAATGGAAACAGGGGACTAAAACCATACCTGAAGGGACAAGGAATCAACTGAAACAATCAATCGAACCTTGAACTTTTGGAGATTTTTTGTCGAAATCTTTTTATAACCTTGGGATCACGGACCTTTGGTTTATTGATTGTGATTATCTTGATGAACAGGATTGAAATTTAATTTTGTGCTTACGTATGGAAAGAGGTAGGGATTTTGAACTTGTATTAAGGACATTTTCACTAGAATGTTTAGATAAAGACAAGGGATTATTTTATCGACACTTGCATTTCAGTCGAATTCAAAACTTCAAGCAATTGTGCGTGAAACTAACTTAACTTAACTATGCTGAAAAAAAAACAAGGAACACGACCAACTAATCATTCCTAGCTAACAAGGTAGTGACGGATATGCAAAAACCGACGAACAAGCCTGAAAAGACTAAGGAACCCAATTTAAAAGACCTGACCGGTCTACCTACACTGATTTGGGAGCTTCTTAGATGCGGCTCACATTAAGAGAAGGTTCACAAGTCTTAGACCTTTTCGTTTTGCTTAAACGCATGGTCCACAGGCCTTAGACCGTTTAAACTCAGTCAAAGACCCCTGTGCTGCGTCATGTCAGATGCCTACACCTAAGGAGGCTTGGCCTTGTAGGCTCTCTCACTGGCCACACCAGGGTGAGGTCTTTAAATCAAAAATTAGTTGACTCTTCATAATAAATATAGTCTTGTAGACTCTTGAAGACGGAAAAGCACACTTTGTTTGAATGTTTAACCCTTTTTGATTTATGGTATTAGACGAAATACATTCTTCAGAAAACAACTGAGTGCCGTAGAAATTTCTTAAACGCCTCCTAGCCTAAAGGCATTCCGCCAATCGCCGCACTAAAAATCTTTTCAAGCCGAAGTGTTGCTTTTTTGGCAAGAGACGCATCAGGATAAAATATAGAGACCTCATCATGCAACCTAGCAGGGCCTCATCTGTTACAAGCGGTTTTCATATCGTGCCCAGTCAGTAGCCTTTTGTATACGTCTCTTAGACAAAAAAAAACCAAAAAAAAAAAAACAATTGTTACTTTAATCAAGCCCGCTGGGAGTACTGACCTAATCTCAAGACAAGGTTTTTCGATATTGGTCTAGAGTGCGATCGAACAAGCCGGTATGCATCTGTTGAATGTCAACGACTTAGTCAGTAAATCTCACCGCATTTAAAACGCTTTCACCGTCATAGTCACAGGAGTAACAACTGAAAAGCGACAAGCTCTTATGCATGCATTGAACAAGCTTTGAACCTTGTTTTCACCGAAGAATAATCTGCGATTTATATAAATTTTCATCAGGTTTCCCCCAATTTCGGCAAGAGATTAAAAATTAATCTCACTTTTTATACCCCATCCCATAGGACAGGAGGTATATTAAGTTTGTAACATAGTTTGTAACACAGTGAAATAATAATGGTAGACCCCCAAGACCTTAAGGGTATATGATAGAGACCAAATTCTGAATTCAATAAGCCATGTCTGTCCGTACGACTGTATGCCACATGTTTTTAGGCCTTAAATTTTGAGCTACGCTGCTGAAATTTCATACGTAAAGTCCACGTCATGCGAAGTAGTACAAGTGTAAAAATTTTAGAAATCCACCCAAAGACACGCCCACAATCGGTTTAATGTGTAACTACCTCCAAAGCTTTCAAAACTGTAAGGCTTATCGCACACTTACAATTTTATGATGCACCAATAGTTTACTCACGATCCACGAAAGCAGCGCTCACATGAGCAACTTTTCTAGTCTTACAGACAAATACAGATAGAACTTTTTACCCTTTGCTCTCTAAAATGGCGGCGATTTGGAGGAAATTAAAGTGTTTCCCATCCACGCTCGAATATACAGCTGTCTGCGCTATAGGAAGTAATTTTTGACAGCGAGCAACTAAATAGTCTGTGACAGAACACAAATTTAAAAGTTGCCCAAAATTGGTTTCTCGTCGGTTGGTCGTGTGCGCGCATTCCCATACAAGCCCATGGGACTCAAAAAGGCAATCAAACCGTTGCGTGCCTAAAAGTGTCATGTGTGCGATAAGCCTAAGACCTTTTAATAGGCTGAAATCTGACATTTAGCATCTCCTAGTGAATGTAAGACACAAAAAAGAAAAATTTAATAAGTAAACCTCCTCCAGTGGGCGTGGCATCTATTTTAAGGGTAAGTTTTCAAATGCAGTTTACTCAATATTTTTCCTCCAAATTGAAAAAAACAAATTACTTAATATTTTATGCAGAAAACGCTTCGTTCTACATTTTGTTTATACAAAACTTTGGGCCACGCCCACATTTAGAGGCTGAATTGATGAAAAACCTAACATTTTCCAGAAAAACGTAATTTCGACTGGCCTTAAACCTAATTTAGGAAAGCATGAAACAAAAAAAACTAGCAGGTTAGGTAAACGAGACTTACTTACAGATTTCGTTTATGCAAAATGTTAAGCCTCGCCCCCTTTTAGGGGTCGATTTTTCAAATATATATATGTCTGTGCTCTGATGGTTTTTTTTTATTAGGGGCGGTTGGACCACGCCTTCTTGAAATTTGCGCTAATTAAAAAATGTCAAAAAATACTTATAACATCAGCATTTTACAATGTGGGATAGCATGGGGTATTCAACGGTCCGTTTTACGGACTTTAACTTCTGCGTACACACTGTAACACTTACTCACTGGTTTAACACTTTTTTTTAACCCTTCTCGCATAGCTTAATAAAAGTTTGACCACCTTTGTAACAGCCTGTGTATCGCGTATCTGTCCTCTATTGGAAATTTAAAAAATGATACATTACGCTCCTGTGAAAGGTTATCGTCATCCTCTTACAGCTGAAGTTAATCTGAACATATTTGTCCGGTGGAAACACTTTGACATTAATTTGTATTTTTCTTTCCCTTGCCTCCTTTAAATTACCGATGAAAACAAAGCCTTGAATCACATTTTCTGAATTTTGCTTAAACACTCATTCGCAAACTTATTACCTCGAAGTTAAAGAAGATTTAAATAATCTCCTCTACGAGCCTGAATGGCAGAATGCCACGATTTTGACTTAACATATCAGCTTCCTATACAAAGCCTTATGTGGGGTGCATGCCGTGGCGTAGTGGTGAGTGTATGTGCTTACAACGCAGAAGCTCTGGGCTCAAATCCTACCCTTTCATCTGAAAAACAGAGATTGGTTCATTTTTACGCCTACGCCAGGGTCTAACAAACCTTCCGAGTGTGACACATGTATCAAAAAACTTCTCAAACAATACAACACACACTTCATACATGGTTGAGAAGTTGTCCCCCGTTCACATCGAGCTGTTGCGCCACTCTATAAATTTATTTATTCTTAGCGTTATCACACCGTTCGCAAATGGTTGCATGTAAAAGCAAATTTCAGTTGTTTCTGTCATCTTTAATACAGGGTTCATATTAGTTCATTGCCGTTGGCCTACCACTCTTGTAACATTCGCATGTAGGCCGACAGCAATTACCCTTACCAAAAGTCTTTAGCCGCAAGTAGGCGACATACCACACCGCATGCAAATGGTTGCATGTAAATGCGGTTTTGCGATTTCTTAGACGGCGAATACTATAACAAATATTGCGTACCTACTTACTATTTAAATGACGTTCATCACAGTCGCATCTGATTTCATATGTACATGTGAGCCCATGCGAGATTTGTCAATGCGCGTATTTATGTCTCCATGCAAATAGTGTTTTGTAAACGGTTTTTGGTTTTTTAAGGAGAATAATATTTAAGTGACCCTCTCTTTCAGTGCTCGCCTTAATATGTACTAGCAGACTACAGTATTGATCCAACCCGCCATGCCTTACCTTACCAAACGTTTTAAGCCGCAAATAAACGACCTGCTGCACCGCATGTAAATGGTTACATGTACATAGTTGTGGTTTCGAAGTTTTACTAATTCGAGCCTTTCACAAGATCTTTCACAATATTTGTACGAGCCTTTCACAAGATCTGTAGCATGTTTATGAATGTCGCATGTGGTATCAAGTGCGCATGTGAGTACATGCGTGACTTTTGTATGTACATAATGATGCCATGCAAACAGGGCTTCGTTTTTGCTACTACAATAAAAGTTTTGTACGAGCCTTTGGTTGCTCGTATGGATGATCCTAGCTTCCTAGCAGAAATGTCCTTGAAGGGGACGTGCAGTTGGGGTAGTTGAGATCCCGTTTTGTGGATAAGCAGACATATACATTCTTCTATATGTATTCTTATGTATGGACTCTGTAAAATGATCTAGGTTTTTTGTCAGAGGTACGATAAAGTTTAATTCTAAATTTGTTGTTACATGCCATGATGGCGTCATCATTTTTTACTATTTTTATTATACCGAAAAATGGAAACATTGTGGTCATATATGTAAATTTTTATGCGAAAAAAAACCATAAACAAAATTTCAATAAAAACTTATTTAAAACGATCAATTTTTCAGTCATTTTTCATATCCATCCCTAACGCCTACTCCTACCTTCTTGCCTTAAAAAATTTATAAAATTTTATGACTTTTCCCCGCTGAAAGACGACCTTTTAACTTCTTTTTTTTTCATAAAGACGCCTCTAAATCGAACCCAAAATGTTATTTTCCTTGATGGCAATAAATGGGGGTAAGGATTTTTTTTATGACACGACTCCTATTAGACCATGTTAACATCTTTATCTTTTTGGATAACTTGTTGTGCCACTGTGCGCGTATAAATCGAGGGGCATTTATCATTTTTTCAGCTTTTTTATCGCGATGAAATAGCTGCAACGAGATCCTACCATGGTCGGGATAACGAGGCGAATTCCCCAGTGGGCGACTTGTGAGATGTTCATATAACGAATCAGGGATGAATGGGTGAGTGTGTGTGCGGGTGCGTATGGCCAAAATGAAAATGTTTACATATGGTCACGGACTGTTTATCTCGCTGGGTTTTGGTTTATTACGAGTAATGTGTCAAAAATTAGCAGAATAAGTAGCAATAATGTCATAATATTTTATAAGTTATGAGGGCCAGACCACCCCGAAGGAGTGGGTCATGTACAGAAGTTGTAGGACTTAATGTCCGCTGGGCAAGACTGATAGGAGATAATGAAACATTTTGTAGCGGAGAGAATTAGGCGCCAGAGGGTGTCGTTTCGTTATGATTTGGATATGATAAAAGGCATTTGGGTCAAGGCTTAAATCATAAAGATAAACTGAATGGCTGCGGACTGTTTGAGGAGGGTTTCTCTCTTCTTTTTTTTTTTTTTCTTTTTTCCTTGTTTTTGTTTCTTGAGGGCATTCAAAGGAATATTGTGTGGTTTATTGGGTAAGTTGCTCTTTTCTCTTTTTAACGTAAATATGCCAACTGCTCGTATATCAAACCATCTAAAACCGGAGAGATTTTTTCTATGCTTTCCAAGGTAAAAGCATTGCTTACAAAATCTTTAAGAGTGCTTGAGGGTACATTGCTAAAAGCTGGTTCGGTTAAGGACGATGAAAGGGTATTACCCGCAGACAAGAAAAGTGCATGCAGCATTCGAAACTGGGATATAATGTTCTTAGCATTTCGTAAGTCCTTTTAGAACACAGCTCTATATCCTATATACGTATAAAAGTATTCGTATGGACAAATGAAAGATGACGAAACTAGGTTAAATCGTTTGCTGGATGCAGAGTGCATAGCTAAAGGTAACCACACCCCAGATCCTGTAAAAGGATTTCCACTTCTTAGGTGTATTTTTTTTCTTGTATCAGCCTTTTATCGTCTGTGTCATCTTTCAAACTGTTGAGAATACATTAAGGCTTGATGACATATTCTCCTTTTGTTTTCTCTGATGTTTTCGTGTAGTGAATTGGTTGATCGTCCATTTTAAGGACGTTTCGTATATATATTTATTTTTTTTGTCTATTAAGTTGGGGTACATAAGCGCATTAACAAAGTTGAGGATGATAGGTTGTTGCTATCACCAAGGAAGGGCTTATGGTTTCATTATCGCTTAGCTGTCGTTCTCGTTTTGCGGTTCGACTGGCTTTTGTTGTCCTCTGTTTTTACCTTTTCTCGTTTGGCCATTTTTTTTATGCCCTTTTGTCTTCAAAGGATTTTGTTACAACTTTTAATAGAATTTTAGGTAAAAGGTGCGGGGTTTTGAGAAAATAGAAATGGGAATAGGATCTTTAAAAGTACCTTTAGGGGATGTGAATTAATTTTTTTTAATAAAAGGTTAAATGCTAATTGACTTGTGGATGTTGTTCCTTAAAAAAGTACTTTTCATCTAAATAAATGGTCGACGGCCCCTTGTTGAGAAAAAAGCATGAAGTGTGGGACCATTTAAAAGGGTTTCGTTACGGGCCATCGTGGGGACAATACGACGCTTAAGGTGCAGGTGTACCAAAAAGTCAATTAAAGGTGATCAAAAAATTAATTTTTTCTATAATATTAATTTTTTGTTTTTCATTATGGGGGTTTTACCAGTGGGTTTTATCAATAGTCGGAGTGACATCTTTATTGGAGTGGCAGATATGCATTTACAATTTATTTTTTGCAATGTAGAGCAAAGACTACACTTCAGATCCACCTATTAACGAGGCGGAACTATGAGCAGAAAAAGTGGTGAAGTGCCCGAATGTAAAAACTTATTTTTGCGAGACGATGATGATGATTCCAAAGAGATGTCATAAATATTTCCAAGTCCCATGCGAAAAGAGGTGAGGTTTTGAATTCCATGAAAACGCTGCATTATAGGGGTAAAATTCGGGATGCAAACTATTATGCAACCATTATTCTGTCTTTGTCTAACTTTTGCTTTACACACAAAAGATGCTAAATATTTGATTACCACAAAGAAATGACATGCTCTCATAGACAAATATGCGACAATACATGCAACTGTCAAAGCTATGGCTGGTAGTGACATCAAGACCATAATGCAACCATAATGTTTTCTTCGTCTAACTTTCGTGGTTGCTTGGCATGAGGCAAAGGTTTCTTGATGGTATTAAATGAACCCTGACGAATCAATGTCACATAAGAAAAAAACGGAATGTTTGAATACGATAAAAACGTCCCATTGCCTCATAGGCAAACTTGTGGGACTACATGCAACCGTTAAAAATATAGGTTAAATTCCACATGTTATCAATATGAAACCATTATTTTCTACTGGGTCTACCATTTGTGGCTGCTTGGTATGTGGAAAAGGGCCTTGATGGTAGAAAATGTCGTCTTGCAAATCGAAACCCCATTTGCATCATAGGAAAACATGCGTCACTGCATGCAACCGTCAAAACTATAGGTGAAACATCTAAACCATATGCAACCATAATAATTTCTTCTTCTAACTTTTGTGGTTGAGAAGTTGGCCCTAGTTCACCTCGAGCTGTTGCGCCACTCTATTTTTTTTTTTTTTTTTTTTTTTAACTTTTGTGGTTGCTTAATATTAGTTGAAGGAATCTCGATGGTAGTAAATGTCGTCTGACGAATCCAAATCACATACAAAAAAAGGTCAATTTTTGAGTACGATTAAGACGTCGCATAGTCTCGTAGACAAACATGCAACACAAACCTGCAACCTTAAAAAATATGGGTTTAACTCGAAAATTCGACATGTTTACAATAAGCAACCATTAGTTTATATTCGTTTAACTTTTCTGACAGCTTAGCGCACTTATTTTCTGTTAATGATGAGGCAAAAAAGTTTCGTTCACAGAGGTATGTGGAAGGATATTTACAGGGACATAAAACGACATCTAATTAAGTTTATTTTTTACGAAGATAACGCTCATCAATCGCAGCAAATATAATTTAACAAAAGGCCATTGAAGAATTTGTTGCTCATTGATAATGGCGAATGGTGTCTGACTGAAACAAGCTGGAAGGGCATAATCCCGATTTAAGGTTGTGAAAAAAAATAAGAAAAAATTAACGCTCACCGTTAATTCCTGCTAGGCTGAAAACGGTTTGGCTATTAAAAGAGCTTCCAAATTACGTTAATCAAACCAAGGCTTTCAAAATAAGGTTGACCCTTCAACATATCGCCTACGAGTTGTTCAATTATGAGCACCCAAGTACGATTTGCTTTGAATTCTCAGTCTTATGACTCAAGTAGTTGAAAAGTCACCACAAACAAAGGATTGTAGGTTTTTGTGCCCCATATTCAACTTATTTTACCGGAAATTCACGATAATGTTCACCAGTCCAGACTTTTTTTTACGACATGAACATTTATTATCGATGTGTTGACGATGCAAAATGGTAACTTACCATAACCTTAAAATTTCAAATTTTCATATTAATATGATAAGTTCACTTCAAGTTACTTTTTTACACTTTGTGAGAAATTAGAAGAAAGTTATAGATTCGTAGAGGTTTTATAAGGTGTTTCTACCGAACACCAATACGTGATTATGATCAATCTTTTTTAAATCTTGAGATTTAGGGGGAAAGATTCAAAATTAATTGCGTAATAAATCTTTTCAACGCATGAATTCTCAAATCAAACAGTACAGAATTCTATTTGTTCTGCTTCTACTAACGAAACAAATTAGACCTTTAATTGACACCTGGGTATCAATAACTCAGCTGTGTTTGCTGCATTCTGTAAGGGGATAAGCAGAATGGTTGATGTTTATGTGGATGTGGTTATATCTGTCGAAGAAGTTAAACCTACTGAACTGAATACACTGCAACAGAATGGTGGATATTAAGGCTTATTCTGCTGGTGGATATTGAGATCAATTTTGTGTTCTTTTGATTTTGTCAACTGAAATTTTACCAACATATTTGACGTTTTGTTTCTTTTATTGTAATTTTTTTATTCATTTCTTTTGGTAGAAATAAAATCTGGAAAAAAAATTGTTGGTTACGAGTTCTCATTGGTTGGGTGACAGCCAATTATGATTTGAATCACCTGCATCAACAAAAATGTTGGCGAGTCACTTGCTCGGAGCTCGGACACATCAACCATTCTACGCAGGACTTTGAAGCAATTTGTGTATTTGTTTAATTGGGTTGATTTGAACTCGGTTGTTTTGTGAAAGATGAAAGCATGTGACAAGTAAATCTTGTGTTTTCCGGTGGAAACACTCTGTTAAACTTTCGCTTTAATCTCTGTTTTATGTGCGGTGAGAACACCCTATTAGGTGAAGAAACGAAATTCAGAGCCCCTACGGATAAAATCCGTATACTTCAACTGTGAATATTGGGAGGAGTTAAGGAAACAATGTAGGTAACAGGTGACATTGATTACAAAGTAGATTCCTAAAGGGGTCTGATGAAAAGGTGCTCGCAGACTTCGAAACTACGTTTTTATCCCAGCCGCATTCAGTCGAAAGTCTTTAAATTTTCTTGCTATGTTTACAATTGTATGTGAAGAAATAAACACACACACCGCATATATTGTTGAGAAGTTGGCCCTGGTTCACTTTGGGGTGTTGCGCCACTCTATTTTAATATGCGTCTATGATATTTGGAAATATTTCAGCTGTTCAAAAAAAGGAAAATCTTTTGACATAAAGTTTCCAGGTACACCAGTTGAATACAGTTCTTTAAGCGCAATTCTTTCCGCTACAAATTTCTTCCTTTGCTTTTCGCATATCCAATTAAAGATGGTCCGATTTTGACACAAGTCTTATACGTTCCTTAACACCACCAGGCTGAAGAAGGATCTAACTTCGTTTACGTATCTCCAAAACAGCATGCCACAGAAAAACATGTTTATTTTTTGGACAAAAACATCCTTCACCAAAAATAATATGACACACTTATACAACTTCATTTAATGGGACAGTTTTACCGTCGAAGGCATTTCATCCAACAAGGAGCTTTATCCTTGTAGCGCGAAGGAATTTCTCTTTTTATTTTAAGAGCCTGGGTAAAATTTGTTTTGTCTTACATACACCTACAGGTGAATTTTTCACATGGGAGTAATCAGGGCATGCACGACATCCTTTGTAAAACTTTTCACCCCGCGCACACCGACGAAGACATGACGAAATCCAACCAAATTCGGGGCAATTTTATGCCTTCAGGGGGTTTTTCGTCAGGAGGAAACCGGGAGGCACTTTTAAGAGTCTTCCTTCTCCATGTGACAGCTCTTGCACATTATATGGGAGAGATACTTTGAAAAGTGCCCGCCTGTCAGTTGCATGTGACACGAAGTGATGACGCGTACTGATATGCTGATTGTGCTCTGAATTTACACTGATGAATGAGTTCAGTTCAAGAGTGTAAAAAAAAAAAATACGAGGAAATAACTTCGGTGTTCCTAATTCACCTTGATCTCAGAGGATGTGTAAAGGGATTGGAGTGGTCCCGATGCCATCCGATGATGTGCTCAACTGGAGCAAAAAACTAGTGTGTTGCATTGAGATGGACACAGATGAAAGTGATAAATATAGAAGACTCTTTAGGATACACATCAATTAAGTTAATTGGGCGAGTAGATGGAAACAGCCTGAAAAGGGATGTTTTTGTTAAGAGGGAGGGAAAAAATTTATAAACTTATCTACACGTGGACGCAAATTGAGTGAAACTGCTTCGGTGTTAATTCGTATGACAGCGTCCACGTGATTGATAGCAAAAAGGGACGAAAGTGATAAATGAAGCCCTCAAGGATGACGATGTGAGGAGTTTTTTTAATGGGTGTTTTTGCGACGTACGAACTGCTTGAAGTATGGTTGTCTTAAAGTGCACCGTGTGGAAGGACAATAGTGACAAGCTTGCTGTGTTTTAAGAAGTTGAACATACGCCCCCAAGCTCTATTGCGATGAGGATTTCCTTTTGCCTTGATTGGAATATTGCTTGCGCCCTTCTACGCATGCCAAAATGGAATTGGTTGAAAGGCAGAATTGCCTTACATATCACATTTTGGCAGAGATATGCATAGATCCAAATTAAGTTCACTGCCATACAGGTCGCTAGATTCAATCGGAAGTCTAAGTCGGGAATACAACACACACGACGGATCTCTCGAACGACAACCAACAGGCACTGACAAACTAAACATAATCAGATTCGATTGAAGCGTTAAGTAAAGGAAATGACATTTTCAATTCTAAGCTAAGAAGCTTGAAACCTTGCTTTTAGACAAACAAGTCGAGATGATTATTTTTTGTTTATTAACAAAGCGATTAATCTCTGCTTACTTTTCACAGCCCAAAGAGACTCCTTACCCGTAGAATTTTAGAAAATTCTGTGTCAAATCGACCATAAAAGGTCAACTCCCCACATTTTTTTACGCAACCTACACGTACGGACAATAATAAGATTTTCATCCATTTAAACACTTTCCCTGCCACAAAACTATGATGAAGCACGTGCGTCCCTGGACATTAATAAGTTCTTCCTATGTGTAAGGCGTTACCATGCTACGTTATATGCTCGTAGTATCCTAATAACGATTTCCAATTAAGTCCACTGTATTCCTTAATGGCATCTGACCATCCACGACTCTGTCTATTAAAATTAGTCCCCCTCGAGGATTTTCTATCCAAGCACGTGCCTATATCGGGACAAGGATACTGCCCAAAATATACCCACTACTAGTTGAGGATCCATACACAGGATGGCAGACACCATTTCGTCCCAAAAAAGCGGCGGTATCCCTGGGTAACTAAAGGACTTCGAGTTTTTCGGAACGTGGCCGAAATCTGTTTCTCGTTTTTATGTGAGTACTCCACAAGGGAATCGTCAAAACATACACAACGTGCTCAAAACTGTGTACACCATAGCCGAGATAGCTGTATGAGAGTCAACGAAAATACTAAACAGGATGAGAAACGGTTAAAGCCTTAAACCAGGACGAGTGTATGTCGAGGCAAGCAATATAAAAGACACTTTTAGGTGTCAACCACGTGACACCATGGGGATCCATCTATGGTGAATGAATTCATGCACATAGAAGATATAACCTGAATATGGTCTCCTGTCAATCGCATATCAAGTATGAAGTGATGACGTGAAGCTGGAAATGGTGAAAGCTTTATGTGAGTTGAACTGCCGAATGGCGTCTGTCGAACGTGGCGGTGAAAATTATGGAACTCTAGAGATTGACTTGACAATACGTCATATAGCAGCTAGAGTAGTGACGGATTCTGATGCGAGTGCAGACGTTTGGCGCTTGGATATTTAATGAAAAACACATTCAAGGATGGCTAAAGGAACTCATCGAATTTTCAAGAGTTTTGTTTCAAGGGAGGATGGGCTCTGTGTATTCTACATTTTCGTGGAATGAAATCAAATGGAAGTCATTCTGAATTCTGACACGTCCCCGATGACAGGAGTGAAAATAGAAAGAAGAATGTCAATCGGTAAAATGGGATTCTGTTATCCTTCGTGGTGCTGCTTGGTACTGACGAAGATCGAAAAAAGGAGGCAAAAAATCGTTTCTTCCATTTCTTTATATAAAATATATAAAGAAAAATGTTACAAGTTACAAGAAAAATCTTCTTCAAAGAAAAATGTTACAAGTTTATTGTTTTTTTTTTTATAAAAAATGCATTTATTTGATGTAAAATAAGTGGTCCAGAAGTTGTGATATATTTCCTAACAGCATAATTTAAGTCAGTCACCTGAAGTGTTTTTATAGACATCTCGGAAACAATCTACTATTTCAAAACCTTAACTAAACTTTGTAAACATTAAAACAAACTCTTTTTGTACTTCGTTTTTTAATAGGCTAAAAAAAAACTTGGATTAAACACGTCAATTTTAACTTTTTTTTAACGCAGCTAGATTTCCTTCTGAATGCTTTGTGACCAAATCTAAACGAGATCGCTTTTACCGAAGATACTAGATACTAGACGATTTCAAAAAAAAATTGTTTTTTTTAAATGCTTTAATTTTTTCCAGGTTCAATCTCCGAAGTTACGAAATCTTAAAAAATCGCTTTATTTATAAAAGCAAAAATAAAAGGGATATTGTGGCTTCTATGGCGCGACGATCATTGCCGTTGATAAAAGCCGTCTTTCAACATCCGCACTTGATGATATAGACGAATCTTTTCGAAGGGAGCTACTGCGTCATCCATTTGTCGTTCTCCAGCAGTCTGTAGCTTCTGATGGATATGCGACGTGTGGTTCTAAGTTTCTACCTTGAAAGTAATGCAAAGTTCCCTGCTTTGTACCTTTCAAAACCCGAACATCAAAAATCATCCTCAAACCTCTAACAATTGTGAAATCTACGGCGCTGTGTATGTTCTTGCAGAAAAGCCGTGCACTTTAACTCCCGATGTAGTACATAGCACTAGAAGTCATGTAAACAAGATTTAAGATGCCAAACTTCTTTTCTAAAGGGTCTACAGCAGAAAGGTCTGGGTAAAATTTGGTTTGTCTTTCAAGAAAGAGATAAAAAAAAAATTGTTTTCCACCAAGACCGTAGGTTATAAATTTTAGATCAGAAATTAACCTTACTGTAAAGTCCAATGATGGCGCAGCTCTGTAAATGATGCAATTAAGCTTCGCTTGGGATTAAAGGGGCTTACAGTAGGTAGTCCTGAGTAAAATTTCCAGACTTAGACTCCATATTTGTGTCTGGAAAGTTTACTTAGTTAGATGGAGTCTAGTGTTTGTGTGGTCCTTTTCACCACACCCCTGTTTAACCTAACCTAACCTAGCCTCCATACTTAGTTTTAGGTTTCTGTTTCTCTCCGTACAAATAGAAAAAAAAACCGCATCAAGAATTAAAGTCGGGTGACATGGCGCACTTCAGAATTCGGAAATTAAGTCCTTCAAATCCCAATTCGTTCAATCAGCAATTTACACTTAGACCCTTGTTTTGGACTGAAAGGGTCACGAAGAAAGAGTGCTTGTTGCCAACGAAAAATTTTGTTGTCTCATTTGAACTCTATTTTTTTAAGGTCAACTTTTTATCGATTGGCGCGGTCGTAGTTTGTAAAAAGTAACGAAAATACACCAAAGGTTTCGTGTAATCGATATTGCTTTCGAGGTTATATGGCGCAATTTTCAAGTGACAAATGTACGGTCAAATGTAGTGTTTGGGATACCATTTCACCCTATAAGGAGCTCTTGCACTCTTAGAAATCTTCGGTTATTAGTTTAAACATCAACCGCACATCGAAGTCAAAGGTTTTTCGCTTTCGGTGGGCAGCGGTTTGTGTATCGGATAACTGTGCGCGAGGTCGTAGGGTCGAATCCCGATCGGGCCAATAATAATTTTCCGAAGCTATAGTATCTAACGAATCGCGAACCCTCCAATAATATTACTATTTCAGATGCTTCTTAATCCGCTGTTTGGAAAGGCGTTTAGACGAATTTTAATGAAGCCTTTGGGCAGGATAATAAGCTGCAGTGGGTTCTCTGTGGTCACATATGGCACTGCCTGCAAAAAAGTGCATTTAGTAAGGCAGGAATAGCATGCGAAAGCCCTAGTGCGCCAAATCACAAGAGAGTACCATATCACCCGCCCTTGAAAAGAATACGGATTTTGCAATATTTCTTTCTGATTGTTTTTATTTTTAGATAGAATTCCTTGTATTCCTGTGTTTGCTTAATTTAAAAATGCTTTCTTTTTTGGCAATATTTAAAGTAAAGGTTCGCCATATTCCCCGACTTAACCCTACGCCGGGCTATTGCACCAGAGATTTGTGTCTTATTGTTTGTTCCAATTACTCATGGAGCTCGAAACAAAAAGCTTCCGTCTCGGTATGTTTCTAAACCTATTATATCAAGTCACTCATGCTTGGAGTAGAAGGAGTACCGACTAAATGACAGCCCTAGAGTGCATGCATTTGAACTCATTCAATCATTTGTTTTAAGAGAAAGATTAGGAACTACAAAACCTAATGTAAACTTATATGAAAGCCAACGAACTAGCCGAAAAAGGCTCGGAAACCCCTTTCCAGCTACCTGAACCTTTCTGCGCCACCCCCCCCCCCCCCCCCCCCCCCAAATTGACGATAAACAAATTTATAAAAAACTGGGTGCGTGCTAGATGCACCGAATATTGGGTGGATACGACCTCAGACAGGCCAAACGGACCGTAAAGCTCTTCAGCAAAAATGCCAGAGGTTGCCTAAATCGAAATAGGCATGATTTTAAAAACCTTGTAGAATACCTTACAGGACACCACCGATTAAGATACCACCTTTTTAAAATCCTAATAGTCGACTCTCCAGAATGTCAACTTTGTCTTGAGAAGACGAAAGTGCTAAACATATCCTATGTGAATGTCAAGCCCTAAACGGTTACGGTATTAGACGGAACTTATTCTTCAAAGATCAATTGAGTACAGAAGACATTAAATTCGCACGGAAAATGGTTAACCTCCTAGCCTACCTATCCTCGCGCTCACAGCTCAAAAGATTGCTTCAGGTCGAGGTGCCATAATTCGCAATAGGCGAGTCAGGAGTTAAATAAAAAAAACATCAGCGTACTTTTTAGCTGAGCGCATTTAGAAAATGTCTTCGATATTTGTTTGTCTTAGAGAGGAGCTATAAATTTCGCGGCCTTCCCATAACCTATTTATGAAGAGTACCAGTTTCTCATGCAAAGGTCCCTTTAACAAATAAATGGAACTAGATGACCAGATCTTCCTTTACATCCTTGTTGCCTTAATCTTGTTCATACCACAAAAAGCCACATTTTCTATTTATTATTTTGCGTTATTCTACATCCCATTCACATTTCTTTAAGCTGCTCTTAAAATAGGCTTTCTGCTAAGACACTTTGTCTTAGAAATTTTAAATGTTGCACCATTAACCAGAAGTTAAAAAAATATCCTGTCCTTAATGAAAAACCTTGCAATACATCACACACGCCAACAGCTCGTGAACAAATAAAAATACAGTAAAAATATCCTCCGTCGAATCGAAAGGACATGGTGTTTTTCAACCTGTATATTTTTTAAGAGCACAAAGGGAGGGGAAAAAACAGTGAAAACCCTTAGTAACGATTCGCTGTGCGTCTTTTTTTTTGCGTTCGGCAATATAAATCATTGTGCCCCACGGTATGGTTTGTTGGAGCTGTTTTTTTTACACCACCTGAAAGCTAAGCGCCAGGATATTCTCTAACAGTGGCTTGGCTGATGTGTTAAAAGTGCAAAACGAAAATCCTAAAATCGTAAAACCGTCCCTATTAGCGTACGCCCAAGGCCATATACTACTCCGCTGTGGAATTTTTAAATTCCACCACCATAGGCTGTACCATACACGTTTCAAAATATGGATGTCCTTCGGAAAAATATTTTCGGGGGAAAAATAAAAGTTTTTTTTTTTTTTTTTTTTGTTGGGTTTTGTTTTGTTTTCTTCATCCCTGTGTCATTTTTTTCGGATGAAGACCATTAAATTCGGTCGCTTTAACAATATCGACAATGTTTATCGTGTGTGCCAGGATATTGGGTGCCCATGTTGGACACACACAACACAATGTGTATAGCCATGCGCCACATTTCGCATTCTCATGGAATTCGCACCAGGAATGCAATACACAACATTGATGTGGTATGGTTTGTGGGTGTGAATTGTAGCGAATACATATATCTTCGATTGAAGAGATATTTGTTCCACATGACATATCAATTTGTACTAAACTAACAATGTTTTTGGGTACAACAATTTATTGGTTCCTAGAAGAATGGGGCGAAGGCCATGTATAAAAAAAAAATTGCTTGACAACTTGAAAATTGGCAACACGTTCAGGGAAAACTATTTTTCGACATGGGACATAAATTACTTCAACATCGAAAATGCTGTTTGGCCAACAAATGAAAATGAAGGTAAAATATCTGGCGCAACAGACTGAAGGGATGGCTGGTCCTGGCTGTGAAAAACTGTGTCCGTTCAATTTTTTTCGATTCGGAATGCCGTGCATTGAGAAACCGATCACATAATTATACGCTTGTAATATATTCGGTATATCGAAGAGTTGTGGTCCTAACAAAAAAAAAACGATGAAGATTGTGACAATCGGGTGTTGAAACTGCCATTACTGTTTCTAAAACTATGAAAAGAAAAAGTAGTGGTGAGAGTCTGCAGCCTTGTTTAGCTCCACTTTAAATTTCGAGTCCGGAAAAAGATCCGATTTCTTATAGAATGATTCTAATGAACTTTGGTGGCTCCTGACAATGGTCTCAAAAATAAATAATCCTACTTAAATGACCGCAAGAACTCCTTTTAAAAGAAACAATCCGACCTTGTTGAACACTCCGTTGTCTACCAAAAATCCTTTTCAAAGTGCGCCAAAAAAACCTCAAACCGATTTCTTTCTCAAACTTTCCTTGTTTTTTTGCAGAACTCTGTGTTTGCGAATGCGGATCCTGAAGAAGAAAAGAAGAACACATTAATTAGGGTGAGTAGTTTTGCAAAATTTTACTTACAATTCAAATTCGCCATAAGCAACTTTTATTTTAAATACTCTTGTTGTCAAACTACCATTGAAGCCTTCCCTGCAGCAAAAATTTCACGGCTAAACATGCAATTGAAAAATTGCAGCAGCTGCTTCTGATGGTGCGCTGATGGTGTTCTGTGATGTTATGCTCTAGGACCAACATAAATAGATGAGTGCGCGCTCCTTGTGCCATACTTTCGTAGTCGCTGTGTGTCCTATAGTCATCATAGTATAGGTGCACAGTGAAAAACCGAAAAACTTTCTCGTCCTTAAAATGGTGCAAATTGGTTTTGCTTTGTGCAGTCAACAAAACTCGAAGTGCAAAAACTACTTTTCGAACTGGGTCAGTGTTATTTGCGCTGAGGGACAAGTTTTGTGCTTATATACACCTATTTCTCCTTTCGACTATCATGCCTTGTCTAAGTTGGCCAAACGGGAGTTACAAAAAAAAAAGGATTCAAATTGCATTGGATTTACATGTTTTTTTTTTTTATTATTAGAAAAGAGATGCCTATTTGCATGTTTTAGTGCATGGTGTAATGGGTTTCTGGGGACATTTTCGAAAGCACTCGCATGGGAAGCTGTTGCAGAATAAGCAGTGTCCCAGGATTAGAATGAATATGTTCTTGAAATTTATGAACAGTGTCAAGTGTGTCGTGCCAAGAATTGTGCTCTTCGCCATAGAATGTGGGAGGAATTGACTTTATCCCGAAGTAAATGATACCCTTGAGGGTGTTGTGGGGATACAGGTAGCTGTATCTACCAACGCTGATAAGTTTCCATTTTTTTTTTGTTTATTATACAAGAAGGAAGTGTGTACCTTCAGAGGTTTTGCGTTAAAATGAAAACACTCCTTCGATTGAATGAAGCAAGCTTGGGTTTGGTTTAGTGGGTGCACTTCCTTGGACTATCCGCTTCTATAGGGGTATATGTCAAACGGGGCAACATAAGGTTTTTGGGAAAAATTCTCTCGCCAAATTGTTATGCCAATTCGATTTTTTTTTCCGAAGATAATAAAAATGTCCTGATACAAATGGTTCAAGCGGACAAGCTGCATCACTTCAATTTTTTTCCCCGATCCGCGATAGCTTCCCGAAATTATTTGTCTACCATGCCTCAGTGCTTTCTTCTATTCTATAGCCCAGTGCTTTTAGAAAAGCCATAAATTACTGGAAAACTTCGCCCCCTATACTTAGTTCGATCTCATGAGCTTAGAAAGTATACTTCTAACAAAAAATTCAAAAGTGCTCCTTTTCACAGAAGCTGTCGACTTTTTAAGCAGTTGAACACGGGATACATAAATGCACTAGGTTGCCTTTCATATTATGGCGCAGTCGGTGAAAAAAAAGAAACATTTACTTGTCTAAGTCTGAAATGGCTTGAGTTGGAATATTGATGGTACTAAATGGTAAATATGTACTTAAAAAAGTCGAAGGCACAACATTATCTAACTGAGCCACAGCCGAGCTATTTGTTACATATCCTACAACTTTTTGCCGAAATCGGGCGGTACTTTGACTTGGAAAAGATTTTACTCGCAAGAAAGCAGACACTTACGAAGTCTCGGGCATAAAAAAGAAGTCAGTCTTTTTCTAGTTCTGGTCTGCCTCTTGGCTAGTGCCTCCCTTCCGCTTTGATCGCGTTCTTGTCGTTTACGTTCTTGACGATGTAACCTACCACATTCGAACCTATCTTAACAGCAGACCTGATTTCTGTCTATTCTCTTTTTTGAATCTATTTTCAAATGTGTACAATTCCCTATCCTTATGCGCATTCCATTCCCAGTTTGGGCAGTTAATGAACTTGTGACATGTTTGATAGACAGTCTTGTAAAGGAGCCAAGGCGGATGCCTGACATATTCAGTAATTCTGTCAATAATCTGGACTTGTCCTCACCTCTTATTCGAGAAAATACGCACTCAACGTGTTATCACTTCTAAGCTCGTTAAACCATTTATATCGTGTCGGCATCTTTCCGCTTTTTTCAACCATACATGCAAAGACCCAGCCCAAAAAAACAAAAGTTTCGCAATATAAACAAGGCGCGAATTAGAACATACAGACTAACTTTTTCTAAGAATTTTGTTCCTCGATCGTGATTCTTTGCCGCCTATATGGCTGGTCCTGAGTTAATCTTTCTTGGTATGAAACCTTAAATTTCTAACAGTCTTAAAAGTGTCAGACCCAAAAGAGAATTAATTTACCCCACACGACTCGAGCTGTGAAAAGACCTCTAAGGTGAGAGAAGTTTGCGTCGATTTTATAAGGTCAATTCAACTGAACAAAATCGTAAAACGAAAAAAAAAAAAAAAAAAACAGACTTGACAGCAGTTCTCTAATTCGTAAAATTTGCGCAAAATTTTACAGTGTCCCAAAAGTAGCAAAAGTCTCTGCTATAGATTCATTCGTGAATAATATTTAAAAATCCGCCTCATCATCTATTTTCAAACTCGTTTTTTGTGGCATCCTAAGACAAATCCAATCTACTAGCAACTCATTTTGTTGCCAGCTCTACGGCGGCCGCCACCTTTTCTTGATCAATCGTAAATCAATCGTTGGGGCAGATACACTTTCGTACTTGGACAGTAGCAGGAGCTTCATAGAAATCTCAACACTCACAAATCCGCTGATGCCGAAGTGGTGGGCTTCCACTCTGGCAAACCCACTGTGTAAGCTTTTCGGTCTGTCCTGCTCTTCTCGCCTCTTTCCCAGTAGATGGAAAACAGCATTTGTCGAGTCCGTCCCGAAAAAGGCGACTCTTCAATGCCGACCAGCCACCGACCAACAGGGCCGCCGAAAGAATATAAGGGCTCCTGTTTTTTTTTTTTTTTTTTTTCTGGTCCATAAATTTGGGAGCAAACCGAACGACACATACCAATGACGTTTGACACACAACGGTCAAGTCCGCTGAAGTTCCAACCGCAAATGCAATGGTGAAATGCTTATTTTAATTTTTTCGCATATTTTCATACTCTGTACAGCAACGTGCTGGGGGTAAAGACCACGCAAAAACAATTTTTGCATTTAACATTTATTTTCAGCCAATCCATAAGCAAAAAAACAAAACTTATAGAGGTTATGTTTGTTAAAATATGGGTTGAGAAAATAAGAGAAGTTATTTATATTACCCTCTGATGAAATACGGGCCTTTAGGAAACTACGGGAAACTAATCCATTTGTTGGATTTAAGCCATTTCATTTCGAACCGTTGAATCTAAGTGCTTCATGTCTGATATCCAAAATAAGGGTGTGCCACAAGGCTCAGTTTTATCTTCAACACTTTTCTTGGTTTTCATTAACAATCTTTTGTCTACCACCTCTATTCCAACTAATTCTTTCGCTAAAGAAAGTTCTCTCAAATTTTTTAGGTACCCGTTTCCAAGAAGTCGCCCCAATTCTTTGGACTTCGAAGTGAAATAGTTAAGTATGATGACCAATTTATTCAATTCGCATCTAACAGCATCTCAGCCTGGGGAGTTGTAAAGGTCCAAAACGTAATGCTGTCTACTGTCCCTCAATCGAAATCAAAATCTAAACCCATTGTCCATGAATGCCTTAATTGCACCATTGAAACCGAAAAACCGTTTTTCGGATGGACTACATTTTATTTGAGGGCTTTCATAAGTCAAACTTCACGTATGTGGAACGGGCAGGGGGTGACTCCAGGCCATTATAGTGCGCAACAAGTCTCAAAACCATAGTGTACCAGTAGGTAGGTACCTATCGTATCTCTTCTCTTATCCCTTCGACTTGCGTTATATTGACGCAGAAAAAGGGTAACCATAAACCCTTGAACGCAAGTGAATTATAAAAAAAAGATTACCGAGTTGAAATCGAACCCAAACCTCCCGCCCGCGCATTAGACACACCATAACTCACCGGCACCCCACTTTGATGCATGCAGATACTATCCTTGGATAGATCGATATTTTAAAGTGACTCCTTTTTCTGCTGGAAGGCTTTTCCTTCTTCAACAATACTTTTATCAATCGAACACCTTTACGCAATCTTTAAAATAACCTTCCCCACCAAAAATTCGATATGACTAGGCGCGTCTAGCTTCCCAAAATTGCTACCTCTGTCGTATACTCTTTATCTTAGCGTACCTTTACGTTACCTACGATTTTTAACCAACGACTTCTTCTTATTTACCTTAAGACCTAAGTTTTTAAAAAGCATCTCAACTCTCTCTTATCTCGGCTTGATAGACTGACTGTATAGTATCGTGTTTCATATAAAAACAGTAGTAACTTTCCCAGAACCTCGCTAAAAGTTTAAACGTCCTGAGTCTAATATGGCGCAGTCGATGAATATTCACTTTTTTTAAGAAGAAAAAAAGCGGTGTAATGCCCTATTAGTGGCTTACAGTTTCCTCATAAACGATTCTTATGATAATAGCTGGAAATTTTTAAATTTCATAGAAAATATGCACGGCGCAGTCGGTAGGGTACGCAGCAAATGAATCTCATGTTCCATTTTTTTCTCCATTTTTTCACATTTGAGCATTTTGAATTGAAATGTTGTTTGTTAATGAAAATATGTTTCTTCCACGGCCGGCGCGCAGATAAGCAGCTATTCTTTTGCTCAAAAAGACTAAATTCAAATCAATTATAGGTTTAAAGCCAGCTCTAAAATTTAAGCAAAACGCAGCCAAAACTAGAGTTCTAATTGCAAATACAAAAATATTTTTGTTGCATGGCGCAGTCAGTGACTTCGCTCAAGAACAATTATTCTCATGAATCTTTTTTGCTAAAGAAACTTTTGTTTTAACTAATGGGTTCCGCTAATGTGTTAAAAAGCATTTCCATTTATAGAAGCATTATTTTCATATTTTTCGTATAAATATTCTTAAAATTGAGAACCATGTAAAGGATCTCTGATAGTCACACTAATAATAAACCTAACTACGAATCGCTATAGGAACCAGACCATTTTTTTTTAATAGTCAAAGTAGACCAAATCTGTGCTTCCCCAAGAAAAAAAAAAATAAATCACCAAAGCAGACAATTCTAAAAGAATTTTCCTTAAAATCAACTTCAATGGATATTAAATTCCAATCATTAAATATTAATCCTTAATCAGAGCATATTTTCTTCCCCCCCCTCCCTTCTCCCCTGATGACGTTCTTTTCTTTGAATTTATGTTTCATTGGCATCCTTGCTTTATAAAAGCTACTCAAACCAGAAGAGCTGAAACGACAGTCTGTTCATTTTATCATTATTTTGAAATCAAGAAAAGCATGTCCTGGTAGTGTTTGGTTTCACTCTGTCAATATTATGAAAGGATGTTCGGCTTTGAGTAATAAAAAAAAATGTATTTATTTTCTTTTTTCATTGGTGTGACATTTTTGTTGATGTAATGAGCTCAGAAAGGAATAGTATTCATTCTAATCCCAAAATCTAAGCAAAGTAAATTGGGCAAGAATTATATTATAATGAGTGCGACTGTGCCTTTTATAATGGGAGCCCCAACGGACGCAATGTGTTTTTTTTTTTTAGAATAAAGCAAGGTAGAGAGATGATTTCATGGGGAATTTATTGTTACAAGAATAGCGGCCCCAGTTGAAGTGAATTATGTCAATTACATATAATTGCAAGAGAATGAGGTTTATTTGAATAAAGGGAATATTTATGGCAATTACTCGAAATATTGTAATAAAAGCTCCCATGCTCTGTGCTGATGGCAGCAGTGTGTTCAAACAGATGAAAATGAGGTAATTTCTCAGTTTAGGTGTGATTATCTCATTGAACTATCACGGGTTCTTGCTTCATAATGGGATAGAAGGGTGATTATGAAAAGGTTCCCAAAATTGTGTGTCGGAACTTCTTTGCCGTTAAAAAACAGAAATGTCAATCCATATTATGTTAAAGTATTTCAAGCCAACTAACTTATTTTAGTGACACTTTAACTAGTATCAGTGTCGTGCCCGAGCGGCTTAAGAAAACCCCACAAAAAGAAGTCAAATCACCAACACGGTGGCAAATTAACGTCGCTTGTCGACTCCGGGTCGAAGAAGACCATGGTCGGAAATCGGTCTTGCCAAATGTGCATTGTGACACGGGCTGTGCCGAACATGCGCCGGTCGTCCTCCACTTGTGGTTGGTGTCCATGTCATCCAATTTGACGAATTGGTTATCAGCGACTCATAGCTCTCGCTGTCGACAGTGATGTCCTGTACAACACTGTTTTCAACGAAGTGTATAAATCTTCGCTTACAAGCTGTTCAATTTATGTGAACCAAAGTAATTGAACTACTATTCACACACAGGAAACATCCTTCCGTTCAATTAACCGCGGGCGTCTGAAATTCGCCCTATTTAAATAGGGAGTGTAGAAACCCTTAGTTCCACATGAAAAGCATCCAGTCATACATTAATTTTCGTGGCAGAAAATAACATCTTCACTTTTCTTCTAGCATATAGTGAAGAACTTCAAGAAAAACCAAACCTAGGACATGGTTTCCTGCTGTAAACTTTACATCCTTACTGCAAATTCTTATTTTACTCTGTCAGGAATACGTAACTCACTCTTGAAATGACTTCTTAAAATCCTTACCTGCACCACACGTTTCATAATTCGTCATTGCCTGTTGCAAGCTTATCCAAAAGATAGAAAGATCTATTTATTTCGTTGACAATGGAATATCTACCTCACATATACATATTATACAGAGATTTGATATTTTTATGTTACAACTGAAAAATTATCCAGTTTTTTTCCAAGAACTCATAAAATATTGTGAGAAGTGATACCTGGTTGGAAGGAAAAAGTACGTACGAAACCTTCATTATGAGAGGCAGAAATTGATAAAACTTAAGGCTTTTTTTATAATACGCTCGTGTACAAGGGGATATGATTGCTCTTAAAATGTGTAGCGCATCGCGAGTGCAAAGAATTTTGGGATAGAAAAGATAGAAGAAGAAAGTAATTCTCGATCCAACACAAACGCTGATGAGCCAAACATAAAACCTCTGCTCAGAAACACCAAATCTTACTCCCGCAAGTGTTATGCCTCTACGGAGAAAAGCAATGGTATAACCAGCAGAATATTTCACAAAAAATCTGGCATACCTACATCTTATTGTACAATCTATTTGCATATTAGAAGAGAAAAAGATGTTTTGTAATCGGCCAACCCTAACCTGAGAAACAGACGCCGACCAGGAAACCGTTCATTTTGAGACAGATGCTTCTGGATTTTTCGTTTGTTGCTGGTTTTGGTCCGCCCCGAATATTTTCCATACCGGTATCCACCATATCTGGTGAGTATTTCCCTATTGGCCCAATCGGGAACCAGCAACCCCAGAACTTAAGGCTAAAGCAATAAATAACAAAACATAAATAAAAAATTATAAATAATAGATTATAAACAATAAATTAAAAATAATAAATAATAAGTAATAAATAAAAAATAGTAAATAAAAAAAAAAAAATAATAAATATAGTAAATCATGAATAATAAATATAATAAATAATAAGTAATAAATAATCTGACGATAGAACAATAAAGACTGCTAGTTTCGGGTTCGAATCCTGCCATCGCCACCTAAAAAAAAAAGACTACATAGTTCTTTTTCATGGTCCCCACCTCCGCGAGGGTCTGACAAGCCCTCCGAGAGTATCAATTGTCTTAAAAATCTGAAAAACTTCTCAAAGTGCTGTTCGGATTCGTAGGTCCCCTTGTATGAGAATAAATAATAACACACACAGCATACATTGTTGAGAAGTTGGCCCTGGTTCACCTCGAGCTGTTGCGCCACTATATTTATTTATTTATAGTTTCGTCCCATTTGCCAATTCTGATATTGTGTGAGTTCGAACCACAGATAAGCTCAGCCTAAACAGAATATAGATAGAGGGTTAAGATGGGTGTCGTTCAAAGTAGACATCTACAGAAGAAGGTTGGGTCGGCGTGTAGGTGCCCTACCAAAGTTCTGTTCTGGTGCCATCCACGAAGCTGTAAGTAGGTTCTGCAATCTCAATTTCAATTCCGAAAAAAAAAACATCTGCCCCTGGTATGACGTCGATTGTGTCAAACTTCGAAAAAAGTAGTTTTTCGAAGTTTGACACAACTACTCCTTTAAAAGTCTTTACTTACAAACCAACAGGCTTTATACAAGAAAATCTACCGGATTAAGAAAGCCATGTGCATTTAAAAATCTGCTGCTAATATTTTGCACTGTAAGGACTCGAGGTCATTTTGGAAAAACGTTCGTACCGTAGCTGGCACGAGTAATAAAAATCGGTCAGTAATTGATATTGATCTGCTTGCCTCGCACTTCAAAAATCTTCTAGACCCACCCAGACCCAAACCAAAAAGTGGTAAGTTTCGCTATTCCGAATTGCATAGTCACCGCGATTGACTCTGCTTTTGAAATAGTTGAATTATTAACGGCACTAAAAACAATCGATCTTGTGGGCGATCCAATTTTTGCCTTATTCAAGGTCTTAAGCCAATATTGCTAAGCACCAAAATTTAAGTTCCTGTGCCTTGTTTAACTTGACCAAAAGGCATTTTGAAAAAAAAAAAATATGAAATAGAGGTTGTCTCACATTGGAGCCAGTAGTGGGCGTGGCCGTTAATGGATTAAGCCAATTTTCACACTTTGTCTCTAGCTTGATTTTGAAGACCTAAAACCTTCATACATACAGACGGACGGACGGACGGACATGGCTTAATCGGTTCACCTGTCGGTCTCAACTCGATCATATCTTTAAAAGGTCTTAGGGGCTTACGGTGATTTTTTCACTGCTTTACAAACTAAGCATTCAAGTTAATATACCCTCGGTCGAGTTTAAAAAGAAAGCTTTACACTTTTTTTGTTGCCCTAAAAGCAGCCTTTGACACTGTAAACAGAAGATTGCTTTTTGGCAAATCTAAGGCTATCATCCAAATTTATTAGAATTTATGAAAACCTCTTGTTCGATAAATCTGGTGCAATCTGGGATGGCAAAAGAAAATCCTCAGACTTTTGGATGGACTCTGGTGTTACTCAAAGCTGTATTTTGAGCCCAATCCTTTATGCACTGTTTATAGATTTCTTACCGGGTGGCACCTTTTTTGGAGAGACTTTTATAAAAGTTCTTTTGTATGCTGATGATCTTGTTGTCATGTCAGATAACCCGATTTATCTTCAACTTATCATCAATAAACATAAGCAATACTGCGATCTTTTGGACCTGAAAATAAATGCTCCAAAATCCTGATTTTTTTAGACATCACCATCAATTGCCTGGGAGCGAAAGGTGGAGTTTGGACAATGAAAACATTGAAGTAGTGAACGAATTCAAATATTTGGGCCTTCGACTAAAATTTAATCTGGATATCTGCCCCATTTAAGAGAGAGATCAGTAGCTGCTAAAGTTGCTATAAAGTGTATGTGGAACCAATATTTCACAAACAAAGACATCAACTAAATTTAAGGTTTTGAATGGTGTAATAAAAAGCTGTTTTTGTTACGCCAGTGACGTTTACGGCCACAAAAAGATCGATCGATGAGGTTTTTTTTTTTAATGTCTTCTCTCAGGAAAGGCGAAGCTATAACACTGAAACAGTGCCCCGAAGAAGTTATACAGGTAGAAGTTATACAAGCCTTCTGCTACAAAAGAATTTTCCGGCTTCCACGTTCAATACCGTATTACGCGATTAACGTGGAGTCAGGATTACCCCAGGTTTTCTTAAGAATATGCAAAATCAAACGCGGATTATTTAGCCAAAGATATGCTCAGACCTACAAAAAACCTGCAACGAAAAGTTCTCTTGGTTGCCCTTCAAGCAGATATGTCGCCATTCAAAGAGTGGCGTAAGGTCACTATCTACTTTAACTGTCAATCATATCTGAATCTGACAGTAGAAAATTCTCACGAATGGCGCAACATGTTTTACGACTGCCTTTCTGTTATCGACGAAAAGCCTTTCCAAGAATCCCTTAATAGAGCGAGAGGTTCCTCCACGAGATCGGTTTATAGTCGTTGAGTCATACATTGAATGAGGATAATACTTTTTTGGTGACTGGTTAAATGCCTCCAAGATCTGTTTAATATTTAAAGCGCGCACTCAATTGCTCGAACTTAACTCTAGACCGCACCGGCATGACCTTAGCCCTCTTTGCAAACTTTGTAACCTCAATCGAAATACTTTGTCCTATCCTCCAAGAGTTTCGAAGACCATTTTTTGATAAAAGCTTTCTTTCCCTCGAGGAATGTCTCTCTTTATTAAATGGCGGATATGGTTGGAACTTGCTAATCTGTTTTTTGAGCGTAGCAATCGCGTTTCGCAATATGTACCAGCAGCTATCTGAATAAAACCAGATCCACTGCGATAAGCTCAGATTCCTCATATTTCATTTCTCTTTTTTTTCGTTTTAGCTAAACTAAAAGCCCTTAAAAATATACAAGTTAGAGTCTTACAGTATAACTCAGGATTACAATATAATGGTGCTGACATTAAGTGACAACTCGTAGGAAGAGGTTTCCCATAAGAGAAAAAGTATTTGAAAAAAAAAACAAGGAAGACAATGACTGTTGTAATTTTTCACTTTTCAATATTAAATTTAATTTTGTATGGCTTTGCCATAGGGGCCGCTCCCCAATATGAGCAACGATACGTTCGGTTATCTTTTTAATTAATGCGGTTTGGTCAAGTGAGAAGAGTCATAGGAACTTAATTTTGGTACTGAGCAATATTGACCCAAGACCTTCAACAAGGCGAAAATTGGACCGCCCACAATATCGACCATGACTACTTTTAACATGTTAGATCTTTGAAAACCCGATTTTTTGGAAAATTCACTCAAAATTGGAAAAAAAAATTATATGACAAATATTAAAGATATCACTATTTGCTATGTTTGCTCCATACAAAGTTTTGAGCTCCGCCACACAGACGAACTCTTGCACTTACTCATTTGTTTTTTTTAAACACTTAGTGAAGTGAACATGTTTAAACTTCTCATTTCCTTTTTTAAAGCGACAGACGACACTTAGCTATTTTGAATCTTATCAATATTTTAAATAATTTTTGTAAACATTGAAAGAAAAAAATAAATACATTTTAAATTGAAATGAATTTGAAGTGAAAATAAAATCTTTCATTTTTATGGTGGTCGAGGATCCATCCGAATTTACGTTTTGTTTTTTGGAACTTTTGATTACCTTGTCTTTTTCAATGATCGTTCTAAAAGTCTTGGCCAATGCTCGCAGTGTTTTCACATAAGCTTAAAAAGCTAAGTCACAGGTCTTATTCTGTGTCCCGTTCGATCTTTGTGTTTAATTTTAAAGTTTCGGATTTAAACTAAGGTTAACCAACCAAACTGGGACTAGCAGATCTTATGATTGTGAGCGTAGCACTGGCTATTTTAAAATTCCTTTTAGAATTGCCTAAAAATTGTGTCCCCGCTTGGCATAAGAATTAAAAAGTCTATAGATTCTCGAGGACTGACTTTACTACAGCTGTTGCTTTAGATGACTTCATGGAAGATTTATTTTGAAAAATAAAACCCTTATTTTATGCTCTCTTCCTCCACATAGCTTTTCTTACATTATGTTCACTTATCCCTCGTTTGACAATTTCAAGCCTTTTTTTTTTGTAGCACTTTTTTCTATCTTAACCGATAGTCAAGTCCTACATTAGCCGTCGTCGTGCTGGAAACCCATAAACACATTGCCAACACCAAATAGCACTTGCCATCAATTGAACCGGAAAGCAGAAAGCAGGACATCCACCCCATTACGGACACGAGAGCTAGATCAGACTAAACACTTAGTGTGCACCATCTTTGTGTCTGAAGTAGGCCGCCTAGACCCAACCACTCGGTACACTATAAACACTGCACTCTTCTGTGTGGCCAATACAGATACAAAACATACATTGGATCGATGAAAGCGGCCAGCATCTGGAGGCACCGGAGGGGCTGAACAATTTATTGACCCTAATTGCACCGTGCCTCTGAGGCTGCCAACTATGGGTTTATCATTTCGATGATAGACAAACTTTCGAGGAATACATTCAGCATATAAATTTAAGACATTTCGCCCAGCAGCATCCCGAAGAGTGGGACGATTTGAAATAGATACCAAAACTACAAAACTTTTTATTTTTCTTCGCTCTATGAAGTAGTATCTATACCAACTACTCCACCGAAAAAAAAGAAGCTCATTTGCTGTCTGGAGCATAAAGGCTGTTGTGTACTTGCCAGCTTCTTCCTTGTCTTCGTTTCATCTCCATAAACACAATCCGCCTGCCCCCCTTTTGTGTGAGATACCAATCCTAACTTTGCCAATGAAGTCTATTTTCACGCTGTATACACAGTGACGCTGTAATCTAAACACTGCATTCATTAATTATTCATTACATACATTTGTATCTTTTACATACACCATTTGTATCTATATACATCGGTTAAGCATCTGTTGGCGGTTGATTGTTGTGTTTCTACCAGAAGTTCTGCTATTAAGATAAAAGTGAGGGAGTTTATAAACAAGAAAGTATTGGAAAACGTACATATGCCACATGGCATCACAATGAAGAAGACACACAAGTGTCTAGCTTTAATGAAAGCAGATACATTGTAATCAAGACGTCGTCGTCGTTGTCGGGAGTTTAATTTGAATGCGACACTCAAAGAGATATGTTACTCGATACACTTCTCGAGAAAATGAAGTCGAGAGGGAGTATCAGATTTCGGATTGGATTTTAAGTTGGGGGAAATCTTTCTCGCTGGGTGGAGGTGTACCTACTGACTTGAGGCGCAAGGATCATTGATTACATTGTTGAGTAATCTATACACAACGGTGCTCCTCGAGGGCATTGTTTTTTTCCACAACCGAATGGGCAGCAAGGTCACTTGGGATCGGTTGCTGACACAATTCATGGCCACTTTGCATGCCCTGGAAACACCATTCGTCTCTAAAATATTCCTCAATTTAACATCAGCTTTAACACAAAAACAAGCATGTTAGCTTCTTCACATTTGCATCCAAATGACAAAAATCTTTCGTCCTTCGACGATAAAGAAATTTTCTACGGCCGCACCAGATTGTCTATATAGCGCTGCTCCTTATCGTCGCATTCCTTGGGGGAGATGTTTGCTTAATTTAACAAATCTACACTCGTCAACTTTCTTCCTCGCAGCACTCATTTGTACACATATTTATCTTTCACTCCAAATGAAATGCAAAAAGAAAAAAAAACTCTTAAAATACTTTCGGCTTCGTTGTCGTCGCCAAAAGCCAGCGACATAAAGTCGTTTGTCTCTCTCATCAAAATGTCAAGTGGGTATTTCCATACACAGAAACAGAGCTCTTCATTTTATACAGTCTGACAATCACACCATGGAACAAGGATGCCTACTGTATAGAAGTACCCACACCCGCCAACCAAACGGAGTGTAATACTTTGGCACACAAGAACTTGACGATTGTCGTAATTTACACGCGTTGGAAATTGTCAAATTTTATGCTGACTTTTGTGTAACTTTAGTCTAATTGTGTCTTGTTGGATAAATTTTCGAATTTCGTGAGTAAGGACGAATCAACAGCAGCCATAAACTAGTCTAGGGAAGATTCGGGCTACTTCCGAAATGGATATGCTGAGTTAGGCGATGAACTCTTGAAGCGACGACTTTTCATGGTTTTTCCTATTCCTCTCGAAAAAAGTCCTGGGCTGACAATTTATTTAACAGCTTTTATCAAGAAGCATAAAAAAATAACACTATGACGGAGAGCTTCTATTACTCAGGTTTTTGGTGTTCTTCCTAAACAAAACAAAAGAAAATTATGGAAATCAAGTAACGAGGAACACTTGTGCAGTTATCAAGGACACAACCAGTCAAATTCTAATCCTTCATCACACTAAATAAACATGAACTTGAAAAGTTATTTTCTTAAAAAGGTCCTTCTTCGTATGACAAGGCCAATTATACTCACTGGGTCCAGCAAAGAACGAGGGGCGCAAAATTTGAAGTGAAGGAGGGCCAACTTCTCGACCTTTTATGCCGTGTGTTAAATAAATAAAGCTGTGCCAACAAAAAAGAACTTAATAGCAATCACCTAAAAAATAAGTTGGCGCAGTCAGTAGGTATGATCTTATGTAGATTCTTATGCCTTTTGCATAAAAAGATATTTCATGCTTCCTGATGAATTTTCCTAATGATATTTCCTAATGAAAGTAGTTTTTCCGAACATGTTGACATTAGAAAAAAAAAATATATGGCGCAGTCGGTAGAGCACAATTCAAATGAGATCTGTGTAACACATTATAGTTTTTTTGCAGATTATTTGAATTTTTGTGTCTTCTATCTGCGGTTATTTAATTTTTTAATAAAAACGAAGCACATCAGCTCGAAGTAACCGTTGCTAATTTCTCAGGAGTGTTGAAGAAGGGATCTACAATTTTCAACCGATTCCGAAGGACACTCTGAGAAGTTTTTCGAGATAAATGTTATACTCGGAGGGTTTGTCGGCTTTGTTAGACCTCGCATAGTTGGGGGCGTTGAAAAAGAACTAGACTACTTCACCAGGATTTGAACCCATACTTCCCGCGTTGTAAGCACACGCAAGGCACCCCAGTTTTTAATTCTTAGTAAACTAAATAACAAAATCGCTGCAACTTAAGATTTTATTTTCAAAATTGTTTTATTGAAAACACCAACGAGAAACATAAATTCGAAAAATGATCTTCAAAAAAAAAAGGGTTTCCCTTTGATACTTATCCGCTTACCTGAGAAAAGTTCTTAAATTCACAAGAAAAAACTTCGTATGATTTTACAAGTTCTCTTCAATCGTTATTGTAGATTCGTTACTCCGTGAATAAAATTTTCATCCAACTCTTATGGCCACAAAAAAGAATATTTAACTGGGACCATAAGATCTACACAGTGTTGGCGCAGTCAGTAGCCACAGCATTAACATTACAGTTTTTCGTGTCGAAACATAGGGTTGTCTCCAAATATCGTTGTTGCTTACTTGATGCCCTGATGTAAGCCAGGGTCTTTTTAAGTCAATGTCACGGTTTAGAAGTGCTTTCAAAAAAATGGCGCAGTCTGTAAAATGCGTCTCAAATAAGTTCTGAATACTGTAGAGCTCCATGCTTTTGCCCAGATAACATGTATTGTTGTTTTACATTCACCAATCGTTGACTATTCTATCCTTTTAGATATATATTGCTTGCGCTCCTTCGACAAACAACAAAACTATTGTCGCTTAGATAAGCCTATAGTTTAGATAAACTCGAATCACTTCGAGCTTGGGTATGAATGAAACGACAGACGCAGACAATTTTTGCTCGCCTCTTATTTCACTCAATGTACCTGACGAAAAACTCATTTCGTCACTCGCGTGAGCATGGCCTTTTAAGCAAATCGATTTTAGCTTTCACACAGCTGTAGTTTAAGTGGGCGACATTTGACTTAAGAGGCACTCTTGTAGCTCTCTACTGTGGCGAAAAAATGGTTTTTGTTTAACATATTTTTTAAATGTTCAACTTAAAAAAGACATGACTTAAGTACACTGGGAGACATAAAAACCGATGTTTTTTAAAAAAATCCAAAATAATTTAAAAAATAATCATAGAAATCGAGGATCTATGTGACTAATTTGAAGAAGGTGGATCCTAGTATCAGCACAAAGCAGGTAGTATAAATGAAACGGATTTGGCGCGCAGTCGATAAAAAGCAGTAAGGTTTAATGCCTTCTGTCAGTAAACCTAAGTTGCAGTCTATAACATTTTACTATGCATAACTCTATCATCACCTATTTCAACCACAACCTGATACCAACAACACTATATTTGACTGCGCCAAAAGGTGAGGTTTTCAATATAGTGAAGCAATGAATATGTAAATCGAGGACCTTGCTGTTCTATTAAATCAGTCTTATATGAAGATGGTAGATCTAAGTACCTGCACAAAAAAGCTTAGTAAACGAAAACGTTTTGGCGCAGTCGGTAAAACAATAAAGCTGTGTGATGCCTTCTGTCCACAATTAAAGTTGCAATTTCTTACTATTCATAGTCATGAGCGGCTCTGGCATCACTTCAATCGAGAGCCGATTTCCAACGCAATATCATCTACAACTGCACCAAATTTTGCAGTCGTCAAATGGTTAAGTTAAAAAAATTAGCCACAATATTTTTTTACTATCATAGCTGCCATGGTCACATGCCGCGTGTCACTTCATGAAAAATGCAGACTCAAAGAATTGGAGCATAAGCTTTCACTCACTTTGCTCAAAAATTTTTCAACTATTCACTAATACTAACCTTGTTGTACATAGCTATTTGGAAAAGCCTTATCGAAAAAATCATCAATATGAATCTTAGAAAAGCTTAAAATCCCAAGCTATTGCTTGCTTTGGGCTACCTAAACTTTCCCTAAGGCTCCTATATGCCTGATGTGGATCCTTTGAAGAGCTGTTGGTATTCTTACCTCTAAGGGTTTGTTTGGTTTGGCGCAGTCGGCACTATAATTTTTTTATCAGGGGCTGTACTGTGACCTCTCGGTCTATTGTGGCCCCAGTAACCGTCTTTGGGGGGTTCATGCACTCAAAAGTGTTCCCCTCGCATTAAGATTCCTTGCAAATGTAAATCTTTCGGTTTCATGTACTTGGCGCAGTCGATACACCGAAGGCTTTAATTAAGCCTATTACGATTCATCTCAAGAAAAATTTTGCTATATTTAAAGTGTGTCAGTCAGTCTTTTTAGATTGCTTTCGGAATCATACTCCCGACCTACAACGCAGAAATCGTTACACCAAACCTAGCTCTTAATCGATTTTTTAAGAATTTCTACTTAAAAGATTTCGAGACCAACGTCTTACTCTAAATCTGGCAGAAAATAATATCATCAACATTAAAGGGAGTCAAATCTTCAACTCATGTGAAACCCTTCTTAAGACTCTCAAGCTTTTTAGGACCCTAGGACTCAATGCTCCGTGTCAAAATATTTTTTTTTTTTTTTTACAGAAAAGGCAAAGGTGGTCTTCATGTTATGTAGTTTTAGCTGCCGTTTGACTCAGTTCAACCAAAAACTAGTCGTTTAATGATTTGGCGCAATCAATAGAGTATCTATAAACCATTGGTACTGGCTTCAAATACTTCCATAGCTCTTAAAATGAAATTCACATAACGTGTTTTGCGCCTCAAAATATTTTCTTTATATTGTTAAAGGTTTGTTGCATTGACGCGGATAAGGCTGTTAAGAAGTAGGCTAAACATTAAAAAAGTGCGAATAAAAATAGTTTCTCTTATATATTTTGGCGCAGTCGAAAAATGCTACAAAAAATCTACGATGAAAACCTACTCCGCAGTTAACATTCCATCAGTTGAATTGCAATGCAAATTTTAGCCAAAAAAGTAAGTTTTTTATTTTATTTAAAAGTCGTTAATTTTTTTTTTTACGCAAAATCTTGTGGTCCTAGTTAAGTACAGAAATAAATTAAGTCCATTCAAAGGTATAATACACCATAGAAAACTTTTTTCTGAGATCTCACGAAATATTTTTACAATATTTTGGCGCAGTCGGTAAAAAAAAAACTTATTTTACTCACTTGTAAAATGCACACAAACAAGCTACTATCTAGAACTCTTGCTGAACATCCAACAAGCTGTTAAAAAATAAGAGCAGTTAAGGAACCGTTAAGAAGTTAGTTGGGAACTTTCTTGATTCCTTGTCAAAAGTTACACTATCTTTCTGCCGGATTAAACTCAGTATGTTCTTAGGCATATTCAGACTAGGTATCAAACGGTAGGGCTTGCGTCTTAGTCTGCATCTGTTTGACTTGCTTTAACCAGAAAACTAGTCGTTTAATGATTTGGCGCAGTCAATAAAGTATCAATAAACCATTGGCCTTTGCTTAAAACACTTCCATAGCTTTTAAACTCAATTTCCTTCAACGTGAAAATGTAGGAAATTGAAATTCAATTGAAATTTCAATTTCAACTCTAAAATGTTTTAAACGACCAGCAAACGAGTCGTTTAATGGCTTGGCGCAGTCAATAGAGCATGCCAATAGTATCAATATAGAATTAAAAAAACAAAAATTTTGACAGCCTCGCCAATTCAAATGACAGCGTTGGCGCTAACTTAATGGTTTGGCGCAGTCAATAGAGCATGTCAATAGTATCAATATAGAATTAAAAAAACAAACATTTTGACAGCCTCGCCAATTCAAATGACAGCGTTGGCGCTAACTTCAACCACTTGCATATATCTTTAAATTTTTTAAGATCTGATAAGCCTTTTGCTGGACCAATGCACCAAGCGTTCAAACGTTGGTTCATAAAAAGCAGTGAACATTTTAACTGAGATCACCTCACAACAAGTCAATCCGAAAGAGTTATACTCTCTTAAAATTCGTAAAGCTTCTCTAGTTTGCGATTCTCCATTGTTCACAAATCTTTATTTACCACAAAGACGAGACTTTAATCCTTTCTTGAGGTACGTGTACAAAAGTTACTCTAAACCCAAGAGACGGTAGACCTAAGTAGTATCTGTGACTGCATCTTTAAACTTATTGAATAAATGTATGTATGTCCTTTGCATTACCTGAAGTCAGTATAAATGTCTCGGTGAGTTGCTTTCCCTACCCTACAACTGCTTTCAAATAGTTTACCTAAATACCACCCATTTTCCACCCCAAAAATGTTTCTCTTCACTTAAACCTAAGCCGAGAAGAAAGGAACACTATTCCAGCCAACTAATCTCCTACTCGACTATACGCTTAAGTGGAATACTTCTAAACTTTTGTCTGCAGTCCTTAGCAGCCCATAACGAATCGTAGAGCATCGTACACCACTTTGGTCCAAACAATGAGGAAACAACATGTGGCTAAGTCGCCGTTTAACTTTGTCGTGCTGAATTTGCAACAAAACCCAGAGCTAAGAGGAGCATATCATATCTCATTGTAAACAGCTTCACTTCCTGGATTTCTTCATAGTTTTGTTTTTCTTCGAATTCGTCCTGCACATGGAGGGATGATTGCACTCTGTACAACAATGCGAATGGGAACAGTGATTTTGCGAAGCATCGAAAAATTGCAGACGCAATTATATGCCCGAAACCGCTTAGTGCAAACGAAGGACTCTTTAAGCTTACCACTCTTTAAGTAAGCAAGTAAACGTGTTACGTTATTTAGGAAATGTTTTGGAAAACCCTTGAGGTTTCGCTTCGAAACTATAAAAGGGGATAGACAATGCTCATGTGTGCAACATTCACATATCGCGTTTAATTGGACATAGAGATACGCCAACCTGATTCCTGCCAGCAGCGTTATGATTGCAATTCGCAACCCTGTCGACCTCGATCCTTGGAAATGCAAAATTTGTTTGCAATTTACATTTAATTGCTCACGTACCGTCTGTATTTGCCAGCTGCTATTTTCCCCTATTTCACTTAACCCTGTGTAATTCATAAGGAAAACGATTGTAAGGGTTGCCGTACAGTTAACATGGCCGACGCCGACCGACGTGCATAAGTAATAAATCCCGGCTATTATAAAATTATGCGGATCGCATACAGGTACAGAAACAGTTGGAGCAGTTTAATGTAATTAACTTGCCACGATTTATCCCAAGTGAAATTTTCATTTGGTTGCATGTGAGACGTGTAAGACGTCCAAATTGGGTCAGGATTTGTGGGAATTGTGGCTTCGATACAATTTTAATTGAGTTGGGGAATTACCTGTGTACGTAATACATACATACCTGTGTTGAGTGGTTATGAAAGTGGGTAAGGAATTGGGCAGGAATTGAAGCGGTTACTTCGAGCACACCGTCCCTTTGACCACAATCCACTTGCAGTGGTTAAAGACCCAGAGGCAATCAAGACTTTCAGTTGAAGTAAGGCTAAAAAGGTAGCCTCCGAAAGTTTTCACCGCGGCGAGATGTCACCTTGACATTCAAATGGACAAATTAACATTTTCGTAATTCCCTTTATGGTTTGCGATGGCCGTTTGATCACCCTTATCATTGCACCTCCCACTTTTTGTCGAACTTAAAAACACATTAAGAGGTCGAGATGACTTTCATTATGTTCTATTTTTCCTGCTTGTTTCAAAAGTTTGACTTTTTTTATTTATTGCCACCCTCTGTCATAACGCATAAGCCCGAAAGCTTTTTAGTCAACACGTTAGAAAACTGTTAAGCTGCAATATAATTATTGGGATCATAGTTTGCCTTTCGAAAACCTGTCCCTTTTATAATCTAAATAAATAAACATCAATTAATTTCCTTTTTCAAAAGGACAACATTATGTTAAACGTGGAATCCTTACCAAAAAAAAAAACAACAGAAACAATCAATCAAACCGGAAGGGAAATTAAAAAGAAGAGAAATTCAGGCGTTGAAATACATTAATTATACGGTTTCGTGCTGGCAATCGCTAATCAAAGTCCATAACTATGTCAGAACCGCCCATATCCAATGATAATAGGTGTAACCACTCATCAGCAGTAAAATTAAAGGATATTATGGAAAATTAATCACTATAAGAGTGTTTATTATGTGTTTTTTTTCGCATGTTAGGAGTGGCATAGATTCCTAAAAAAAAACTTTCCATCATGTCAACCTTGAAGCTTGTTTTTATTTTAATTTATTCCAGGACACCACACTTTATATAGTCTATATGGAGTGAATGACAAAGACTGTAGCTTGCCAACCCTAAACGGACGTGAAAAAACTGGAAATGTTAAATGTTCTCATGTGTGTCTGTTCTCATATAAATATTCCTTATAGGCGTTTTGTAAGACCGGACTTCCTGCGCCTTTTTGAGAGAAAGTTTCGCATTGCGAAAAGTCAGATGAACGAGTTGAAAATTCACCAGCAATATTTCTCAAGAAAGTGAATTTTCCATTTTTTGGCGCAGTCGATAAAAATTACTGTATTTTTTTGGGCGAAATCTTGTAGCTTGAATTATGTGAAGGAGTATATCAAGTCTATTTAATAGTCTAGGTTGAGAATCCGACAACGAGATACACCATAGTAACATGGGCAAGTTTGCTCTTTAACATTTGGCGCAGCCGATAAAAAACTTAATTAGTTTCCACACAATATACACAATAAACTATACAATAAACTTGATACTTGGGAGAATACATACAGTCACCAGTTAAATATCCCAGATAAAGTGTGCCAGGAAAGGAAATTTCTCATATTTTGGTGCAGTAGACAGAATTTTTTTTTTAATTTTATACAAAACCTTAAGGCTTAAGACTCAATTTCGTACACGAACACATCAAAGTTAGCCATGCCATAGAAAACTGACTGAAAATAGCGAGATGGAAAAAAATTTAAACATGTTTGGCGCAGTCGTAAAAAAACATTTAATTCCCATTCAAAATCTGCACAGACTTAAATTTTAGGAAACCTCACTGCAATATTACAAGAAACTTGTATCGAGACTGAGCTTTTTTAATTCTAGAAAACCTCGAAGTTCTTATTCTGTGCACGATCAAATAAAGTCGTTATAGAGGTATGTGTGCTAGCACCATAAATATGTGAGCCTTAAACCAGTGATATGGACAAAGTTTTTCTATTATATTATGGCGCAGTCGATAAAAATCATATTTTGTCGCAGTTGAAAAGAAAAATTAATTTTCAAGAAAGCTCATAGCAAACTAACTACTTTGGGACACTCAATGTGCAAAGTGAATATGTATCATGGAAAAGTGCAAAAAAAAACAGGGAGACGATAGAAGTTCCTCTGTAATATTATGGCGCAGTCGATAAAAAAATGAATGCATTTAGTTTCCACGCAAAACTATGCATAAAACCTATTGGAAGGAACTCAGTGTTCAAGTTGAATATAACGAGTAAATGCTTTTGAGAAAGTAATTTTTTATATGGCGCAGCCGATAATCTTTTATTTATGCGCAATAAAATATATTCGCGCCTCGTAGTGCTAATTAAATACACGGGCAAAGCGTGGCTACATCATGGAAAGGTGTGAATAAACACAGTGTGGAGAATAACGATTTCTAGCATATTTTGGCGCAGTCGATAAAAATAGCCTATTTAATTTCAAAAATCCACTTAAACAACCTACTTTGGTGAACTTAGGGCACCAGTTGAACATCAGTACAAAGCAGTATCAAAAAAGAAATTTTTTATATTTTGGCGCAGTCGATACTTTTATTTTTTAATTCTACGAAAAACGTCGTTGTTGTAATTGCGCCCCTGAACAAATCACGTTTATTTATAAGTAGGTAACACCATAGAAAAGTGTTTGAAAAATCTTAGCCCTCTGTACCGTAGTTAGCTGGGTACTTCTTTGATTTCTATTCAAAAGCTTTTGAAAAGGCTGCTAAAGACCAGAATGCACCTGAGCACAAGACCAGATATTGACTTAGCATATAAAAAAGGGAGGAAGCTTGCATGCTAGCTAAAAATTATTTGGAACAGTCGCCAGTCATAGAAATGTATGCTAACTTGGTCGAAACTTGAAATAGAGATAAATTTGACACTCCAAGAAAATTATTACGCATCCATGCGGAGGTACGTTACAGTAGCTTTTTCGCGTTCCTTAAAGCTAGTCAAGGTAATATTAACAAAACTGTGTAAAGGGTCTGGTAAAGGGGGTTTATTTATTTATTGCAATTTATAGTAAACTCAGCCATACTGCACCATGATCCGAAATTTATATGAAACTTGGAAAACGCAGAGTTGTTCGACGAATTGGATAATGGATACGTATTTATGCATACAAAAAAGTTTTTGGAGCCTTTTCTTAGACTTAACGACTTGGTCGACTGCGCCAGATACGTAGAAAAAAAATACGATAATTGGAGCACTCTTTTGTTCCTTCTCACATGAAGCTTTCATACACAGCTTTGGTTTGAATCATGATTTAAAACTGCATTGTGTGTGTTTCAAATGGCTACTCACCATTCCACCAAGTCCTTTTTCCGATTATGTATATTTTTTTAAACATGCACGCCAACAATTACGCCGACCCTATCAACATCACATCTACATCGGGCGTACCAGCTAACTAAAGCTTGCATCCTGGAATCTGCCTTTCACCAAAGCAAAAAGCCGAAAAGATTTTCTTTAAAACTTTCATCCTTCATTTGATCTTGAAGCTTATGTAGTTGCCGCAGTAAACCGCACACGTGAAGGTAGTATACACGAAAATCCTTTTAAAATATCGCCACCGTTTCAGCTTCCCCTGCAGGCAGATTGTAATTAAACTCTAACGTATGTGTCGTAATTAAACACGTCCCATATAAACAGCTTGAGGTGCTGCTCGCTGAACACACCCCGCACACATAAACACTGTCAAACTCATTTAACTTAAACATTTCATTATCACTTCCTGTCACCTAGATTTTGTTGGCTTCCATTCCAACCCCATAGCTTATCCACACACACTCATATGTGAAGCCGCAATTCGATGAGAATCTAATTTGTAACTAATGACAGACCCCGTCTTATGATGATGACTGACTCCATCTGTCGAGGGGTGTTGCTATCCCACACCCTATACTAAAGTCGAGCGTCTCCTATTACCAGCGCAGGCTTTGGTGCAAACACATCGAGTGGGTCGATTGAAAATTAATCGATGCATGCCTGTGAAATGTATAATCATCTGCCTTCAATCATTAAATAGACGCCAGTCATATTCCTCCTCCTCGCCCACGTGTCGTCGTGTCCTATAAATAGGTTCCCTAGCCCTTATCATCCAGCGCTGCAAGCACCAAGTCATACCCTCGAGTGAAATTGAATTATTTTCCCATCAACAGCGATGGTGACGCAGGCGAGAGAAGAGCCTAAGGACATAAAGGAAATTACATGGTCGAATGGAAATTAATCGTTAGTAAATACAAATTATGGATTTCCAGGATCAAGGGCTTTGCCCGTTCCCGAGCCAAGTGTAATGGCGGAAGGATTTGAGTAACTCACTACGTGACCTATCCCTAAAAGTGACATGAATGTGCGGGCAAAGAAATTTTAGGTAATCCCCGAAAAGAGTCTATTAACAAAGACCCGAATAGAGGAATCCTGTGTAAAATATTCATAGAAACTTGCCCATCTCTACGCAAGGCACGAGATGACACTGTCGGTTGTCCTTTTTGTTGGTTGTTGGGTCCTTTTTTTATCATGCCAAGAAGGGGCTGTTTTTTTTTTCTCTCCCTTACGAGATCCACAGGCTGGGGTCACACTTCTTTAGGAAATTACCATGTCGACAGTAATTTATTTAAGCCGGATGGAACGAAAAAAAAATCCATAGAGTATGGGTGAACTCGCCTGTCATTTATTCTTTTCGATTAGTTAGGCGCGTTGAGTAAGTGGATAAATAAGTCGACATAACGATTTTTTCCCGCTGGCTATTAAGTCTATTAGTATGCGGCACAGGAAGTTTATTTTTGACCAGAAATTTTTCTTGGAAATCAGGGTTGATTGTCCTACGGAATTATGATCTATGCAACACAACCGACGGACACACGTCCTGCTACTGTTTACATGGGAACTCCGCCAAATTGCACACTTTCCGCTGTAAACAGAAATGCAATTAGCCAAGGGAAATACTTTCAGCTTCACACTGGAGGCTCTCCCATTAGTCTATTTTTGAATCTTTGCTGGAAAACTGTGCAGCATCGTTCCGACCTACCGCACTTTTATTCTTTTAAGACATGTGCTGACTTATCTCCTACACCCTGTCTGCTTGAGTGCGCTCCTGGGAGTGAGTACATATCCTTTAGGATTTTGCGCCTCCAGTTTTAATTACTTCACAAAAAGATGTTGGCTGGCAAACCAAAGGCACACATTATACCAAGCAACTTTACGCTTTTGCTATAGAGATACTTAAAATAAGAGAATTTTGATGTTTCCTGTACGCCATTGGGCGCCCTAATTTGGAGACAACATAGGAGCACCAGGAACACTGTCGCACCACACTTTGGTACAGTTAGAAGTACCGAGCACAAGAATTTTGGCTTATGTCTAATTAGGCAAAATATATATGGAGTTGGTTTGGGGGTGGACTTTTTGTAACACATGCTGTCGGTTGGGGAGTCTCAGATGAAAGTCACAACTCTGGCTGCAAAATCGTGCATATTTTTGCACAGTAAAGTCTTGCAATTATATTCTGTGTTGGTTAATTAAGAACCAGAGTGAAGGCAGCGATTTCAAAGAATAAATTTTAGGGTAGCGATCTCACTTTTGGGGTGTACAGATATAATTTTAAATAGCTTGCTTCAATATTGAATGAAGCAAGCCACGCCCAGTTTACTGGTGCGAGGACCTGTTTTACAGTTTTATCTCTTAGACGCAACGCACAAGCTATGAAAAAAAAAAATAATTTCCAGTGAATTCTTTATTAGGTTTTAAAGAAACCCATAAAGTACTCAAAGACTAGACTTACCAAATTGGAAATTGTAAAGTAATTCGAGTTCTTTAAAACAAAACTTCTTGAAACTTTACAGACGCACGGCGCAAATTTTTCAGACAGGGTGGGATAATGAAGAGTAGGTACAAGTTAAATAATATGGGCCACAATTAAGCGTCTGAAGATGGAATTATAATTCCGGAGCGCGTCGCGCAGAGATTTTAAATGTTATAGTTGTTTGAAGTTGCATCCTAAATAAATTTAGTATTTTATTTTAACATACTTTTATGGTTCGTTTGATAACAATGTGATTTTTTTAAGCAACATTGTTCTCTTGACAGGACATAGAATTCTCGTGTGCAATGCTGATGTACTACTGAGACGCAGTTTTGAAAATTTTCGCCAACAATCGTTGAGGCTGTTCTCAAGTTTGAACACCTTCTTCGGACAGCTTGGAAACATTGTTCTCGTATTATCAGACATACTTCGTGAAAGGGAGACCAAAAGGGTAGCGAATACCGGGCTATCTTGCAACCGCTTCAAGAATAATGCATTCTCAGAGACTTCAAGAATAATGCATTCATTCAGACCTCTTAACTTTGCAACTAGAAGTTACTGGTCGTGAATTCCAGGCTATCATAAAACCACCTGCGTGTCATGTGTACGTTTTGAAAAAGATGACTGGCCCAAGATCAAAAGCTCTTCTGCAACGCCCTGAAGAGCTCGAGATAGTGCCGGATTATAGAGAAAGACGGAAGGCTCAATTGAACACCTTTTTATACCCGACCCAGGGGATATTAAGTTTGATGTATAGTTTGTAGCGCAGTGAAATAATCGCCGTAGACCCCTAAGACCTTTTAGAGATATAAATGAGACCGACAGGAGAATCGATTAAACCATGTCCATCCGTTCATCCGTATGTAAACAACTTTTAGGCCTTTAATTTTAAGCTAGTGAGTTGAAAATTTGTAAGTGGATTGGAAGTCCATTGAACCAGATCAAAATTGAAAGTTAGTTGAGTCCGCCCACAGGCACGCCCACTACAGGCCTCTATGTTCGACCATCTCTAATTCTTTACTTTTTTCACACTTTAGCACACTGATTTTTAGTATGTGACACTGCTTTGTAATTGTCTTTGAGGCAGTAGAAAAAGTTTGGCGTTTACATTGACCACGCCCACTTTTTATTTTTATAATCTCAAAATCTCAGCTTAAACTGGTTCCGAAAAAACACGATTCCGCTAGCTTCAGATGAAATTTCGACCCAGTTAACTTTTCTGGGCGTCGCGCCACCGGCCCAGCTCAGATGGTCAGTGCGGTGATTGGAGTTTCTTGTTACGCCCCTTGGAAATTTGTAGCTTGAGTCGGTCCAAAGAATAACGAAATTTTTTGTGCAGCTCTCTGAAGTTAGCAAAACGACTGGCCATGTGACCACATGTGGCCACATTGACCACGCCCACTTTTTAAGGAATTTTAACTTAAAATTACTGTTTTTCAATAAATATTTGTGAAATTTGATAAAAAATTATTTTACAAAAGGTGTAGATATTAGCATTTTCTAACTTTTTTGAACATATTGTGAGCGGAGCACTTTTGTGGGCGTGGCTTTAAAAGAATTGATTTTTGAAGTTAAAATGACAGGGTTTTAGTCCAAAATCTATGCAACCACCTAGCGCTAAACATTAAAGAGTTAAATTTAAAAAATCCCGCCTACTTTTTGGAGGCGTGGCATTGTTCTTTTTGGTAGGATCGGGTATTTTGCAATCCGTCACAGACGGACTGCATATTCACTGTTGCACTTTCCCACTTGTTCAATGCTATTTTTATATACACCGAGTTTGGCATGTTCTTTTGTAAACCATTCCTTGCGTGAGGTGACATAGTCAGTACCGACAAACAAACCTTCTCCAAAACTTATTGAGTTTTAAATAGAAATCGCGGTTTTCAATGTTTCAAAACGCCTTTTTAAATAGGTCTTTGAAGCACGCTACAACAGCCGAACATGGGGCCCAATGAGTTAGTTGTAAAGGGTGGTTAAATTTTAAGGGCCGACACTGATTGCGAACCACACCTAAACGTCAAGTTTTTTTCTGCATTTCATTTGACATTTCTCAATTTCAGACTAACTCAATTTGAACCATGGAAAGATACACAATCGAGCAACGCGTTAAAGTTATTCAGGCTATTATTATTATGAAAATGGGCGTTGAAATCAAAATGCATATCGCGCACTTCGTGATTTTTTCGGTCAATTTAATCGTCCAAATCGGAAAAATCGTGCAAGAATTTGCAAACCGGGTCTGTAGGAAATGTGAAAACACCAGTGCATGCTCGTACAGCTCGTAGTGCAGAAAATAATGCTGCTATTCGCGATAGTGTTGCTGAAGAGCCGTCCACCTCAACTCGTCGTCGCGCCCTCTCATGCTCGTCGTTGACGAACTTTTTATGGCCCGAATCGGAAGATATGAATGTGGACGATATGTGGTTTTAAAAGGACGGTGCCACTTGCCACACAGCTAACGAAACAATGGCTCTTTTGCGCGACGAATTCAATGGCCGTGTTATCTCACGTGGTGGCGATGTCAGTGGGGATGTCAGCCAAGATCATGTGATTTGACACTATTGGATTTTTTTCTAGAGGTTATTTGAAAGAAAGGGTGTACGTCGATAAGCCAGCAACAATTCGAGAGCTTAAGATAATTCAGCACATTAACGGCATAGAACGGCAATTATGCTTCAGCGTCATCAAAAATTTGGGCCATCGGATGGAGGATGTGCTGCCGAGGTCGCGGGGGCCATTTGGCCGATATTTTGCTCCATGCATAAGTGAACCATACCAACATTATCATTATTTTATCAAGCCAATCTCGAAATCTTTGTGGGGTGCCGTACCATTTTAACATAGGTGCCGTGTGGGGTGCCGTGGCGTTAGTGTGTGTGCTTTCTACGCCGGAGGTCTGGGTTCGAATTCTGCCATAGTCACCTGAAAAAAAAGACTTGTTCTTTTTCACGGTCCCCACCTCCGCGAGGGTTTGACAAGCCCTCCGAGAGTATTAATTGTCTTGAAAAACTTCTCAAAGTGCCGTTCGGATTCGGCAAAAAATTGTAGGTCCCCTTGTATGTAAAGAAATTAACACACCAGCATACATTGTTGAGAAGTTGGCCCTAGTTCACCTCGAGCTGTTGCGCCACTCTATTTATTTTTATAATCTCGAAATCTCAGCTTAAACTGGTTCCGAAAAAACACGATTCCGCTAGCTTCAGATGAAATTTCGACCCAGTTGACTTTTCTGGGCGCCGCGCCACCGGCCCAGCTCAGTGGGTCAGTGCGGTGATTGGAGTTTCTTGTTACGCCCCTTGGAAATTTGTAGCTTGAGTCGGTCCAAAGAATAACGAAATTTTTTGTGCAGCTCTCTGAAGTAAGCAAAACGACTGGCCAGCACGAACAAGGTTCACCTGATCTGGGTGCCAGGGCACAACGGATAGCTAGAAAAGGATCCGCATCCCAATTCATGATGCCAAGACCATTCTGCAGGCTACCAATTAACACCTTAAAAGGTTGTGTGAAAACCTGAGTGATCGAAAAGACGCTTCATTTCTGGCGTGTAACCGAAGGAAACAGGAAGCCAAAGCTTTCATGCCAAACAGCTCAAAAAGAACGAAACAGCTACTGCAATAAAGTAGAAGTCTGATTCGATTGGTCACAGGTTTCCTCACAGGGCACTGTCGAGTTAGAAGCAGGTGTTTTGGGGATGACCATCCCCTTTAGGTGTCTTGCCCTATCCCCATGACCATGGGGATAGGGCAAGAAAACATATGCAGACTATGCAACGAGGACACGGAAACAGCAGAATACATTTTATTTGACTGTAACTGCTTAATAAAAGCACGTCAACGTTTTCTAGGTAAGTTCTACCTCGAAGCAGCGGACATAGCTGCCAGCACACCCAAAGAGCTAGCCGCCTTTATAACAAACTGCGGCATCATGGATGAGCTATAAATGGAGGTCATCACAATAGGCCCACTGGTGGCCGCAGTGATCTGGGATTAACTGTACCACCTCCCCCGTACAATCTAATCTAAGCAAAACGACTAAAACGGCCAAACAAGGAACCTGGAGGGTTATTTTTAGCTTTTTTGTAATGCCAATTAGAAATTTTTAGTTCGACTCGGTTTCAAGAAGTCCGCGATTCTCCTAGGCTCAAATTAAATTTCGACCCGTTTTACTTTTTCCAGTATTTGGATGGTGGCTCACCATTTTGACCCTGTGGGGTAATTGTAGCTTACGTGGATTTTTTTTGTAACCAATTCCAATTGGAAAAGTGTAGCTCGATCCAATTCCGAGAAAAGCCCAGCTTCGCGAAAAGCCTTATCTCTTCAAAACGGTGTAAACACGTTCTTACATAGGATTAGCGCCTTTCCTTTCCAATACCACGACCAGGGCCTTTTCAGAATATGCTTAATTTTTGGGCGCAACGAATCTGGGGCCTCTTTTAAAAGTAAAAAGATAGAATGGCACAAAGAAAATGTATTTTGGGAAATGCGTAATTCAAAAAACTTTTCGTTACGAGGCCTAATGTCGACCCTTTGGACAGCTTCTGAAGACGGAAGATGCAGACATTGCATAATCAAAAAAAAAAACACAAGTTCTAATCTCATCGTTGTTCCCTTATCCCCCTGATAGGAGTAATGGTGAACCTTGGGGTTCCATTCCCACTCCTGTCAGTTTTCTTCTTTATACAATCAGGAGAACACTAACTTCTTGATAATTTTTCTTATACACCTACTTTTCGACTCCGGAGGCAGCCAGGAAGTCTAGAATCATCTCTGGTCCTTCCAGAGATGGGGCCAGGTCTGCTAATGAATAAATTTCCTTGTCGAGGATATTTTTCCTGAGACGAGGGAATACCGCACATTCCATGATTATGTGAACAGTGAACAGAGGATTCATCGTTTTCTAGACAAAGCCTGCATGTCCGGTGAGAAATCAGTGCGGTTAATATATTTTTTTTAGCGGCCAAAGGGTCCTCATGAGAGACCACACTGACGTGTTGGAAAAAAAAAGCACCAAACTTTAATAAAACTCTCTGCTTGTTGTTGCCCTTTAAGTGGCTTCTTCCTCTTCGCAATTGTTGTATTTGCTCTCACAAAGCTGCACATCTCTTATCTTCCTGCAGCTCTATAATTTTAGTTAAAAAAAAGTTATTAAAGTTTTTATGTTTAACAAATCATACCTTTTTTCCATTTCTACTTTTTGAAAGTTTTTTACGAAATCTTATCGAAAACACGACTCATTTCCTAATATTCATTAAAAGCATCTTATAGCAATTCCACAAGGCTCTCTTTTCCTACATTCAGCCTCAAATGCGATCAGCATTTTCGGCCCGAAAATGTTTCACCGTTGAAACCAAATACCTGGTTTTTCGATATTGCCCTTTAACATTGCTAAAGTTCTTAATTGTCGCATCCTTTATGGGAATTAAGCATATTTTTGCTTGGTAAAGAAGTGCTTTAAATTAAGCTTACTTGCACTTATCCTGCTGTTCAATTTAGGAAAAAAAAGAGATTAAGCTCATTCTACAATCCAGATCTGATAGTGTACCGTGATTAACCGATAGTCTAACCAGTTGAAGACAGATGTGTTGTCTTATTTTGAAAGTTCAAACCTAAAACTTATCGCACACATGACACTTGTAGTCACGCAACGATTTGATTCCCTTTTTGTGTCCTATGAGCTTGTATGGAAATGCGCACACACGAAACCATTTGGCGGAACCTTTTTAATCTGTGTTTTGCCACAGATTTTTTAGTTGCTTGTTGTCATAAATGTCTTTTTTAACACATGTAACTTTGTTTCTTGATGCTGCCATGAAACTCCTTAGTTTCTTTCACTTTGGCGGCATTTTAGAGAGCAAACAGTTGAATATTTCATCAGGGTTTGTGTGTAGGTACCTTTGCGAATTGAAGAGGTTGCTCGTGTGAGCGCTGCTTCCGTGGATCGTGAGTAAAATAGTGAGGCTTTAAAACAGTGTGCGATAATTCTAAATCATCTCAAAAATCGTTAATATACCACCTGAGCTCATTTGAGACGCCTAAATGCAGTTCATATAAAAAGAAGTTTACTTTTTATGTCTTTAAGTGTTTTTGTTGCAGATAATTAAGTTTTTAGACAGGAAGTTTTATCCTCTTCAATTAGATCACATTTCCTTAGGTCACAAAGAACTACGCAGCACAATGTTCTCAACCTCATATTCATATACCAAATTGATGTATCCAATTCGACCATAGCGAAAAGCAATAAAACTTTTTCCAAATGTATCCCTATTCCCCAATTTGATTCTGTCTCTCATCCAATAAACCATAAAAAGCCATAATTTCTCCTTAGTTGCATATTGTTACTCGGTATCCAATTTTCTCTTCTATAATCTGTAGTCCCATTGGCTTTCCCAAATTTGAACTGTCTGCCAAAAAAAAAAAAAAACATTGGAATTTTTCTTTTAACGACTTCTTAAACTGCTCCCAGATTGAAATCGATATCACAATCAACCGAATGGGGCATTATACACAGTATCGGGAATTATAGTTCGAGCATAATAATCGGGCGATAAAATCAAAATGTGTGTAGCCTAAAATCTTTTCGTTTATTTGCTATTTTCCGTTATTTTAATAATTCATAAATTAAATGAGCCCGCGCACGTACGTGCCTTGGTTTTAAATTGCAACTTCACCGATACTGACTGACTGGGGCAGGGCAAAGCCTATATCTGTCTGTCTGATGATGATGGCTCCTCTGGATTCCCTTATTTGGGCGACTAAAAATAAGTTTTACTCGGGCAGTTGCAGTTGATTTTATTTTTACTTTGAATTCTGCTTTCGGCCTGTAGAAAAATGCTTCCTTGTCGGGTAATTTTCTAGGGTGGACGGCTTTTGCTCTGGCCGATGAATTTTCAACTCCGACCACGAAGCACGAAGACTGATGTACGTGCAGATGCTGCTCTCAATGAATAATTCCATGAGTACGATGGAATGTTTCCTACTAATTAAGGCAGTAATGTTGGGTTGCTAATGTTATTCGGGAAGGAGATTAAGCGACGAAAGGAGGACAGAATGTGCACATTTTTGGCTTATAAATTATTTAGAAACAAGCCAAAGGGCTGAGTTGAACTGTTGATCGATGCTAATAGGGATGGGTATAATTTTTCTTTGCCAACAATTTAGAAACGTACATCAACACTTGTCATAGTGGGTGATCTATAAGCTTAAGCCTTATGCGGTGTTCGAGAAATATTGAATTTCTATTTATACTTACCCACTGTAGATGTGGGTAAGTATAAATAGAATCGCTTAAATTCTCTTATATCTTGCCGTGCTGCGATTTTCATTTTCCAACAGCATAGAACGAAAAACAACTAAAAAATCAAGAAGATCATATCATTGAGCTGATTTACTAAGAATACTATTAAGCAAACAATACGATAAATCCATAGCAGAAACTTATAAATCTTATGAGGAAAATCTTATTCAAATTTAAGGCAGTTTTACGTATCATTTTCGCTAGGAATTCCACATCAAATCACACAAGTAATATCAAAACCTTATTACTTATCAGTTCAACCCATTTCCGGCGGCCATGAGTTCCCGTTTGACTTAAAGCATGAAATTACAAATTAATACCATGTCTCCACCGGGCACTAACCCGCGATTAATTTAAATCTCTTTTATGACCTCTACAAATCGCCCGATTCATCAATCAAATTTAAGTCCTTTCGGCAGACGATTAAAAATAAATCCTCTCATAAATCCCATTCACCATATTCACAAACCTATTTTCTGCACCTTTGTAACAGTTGAGAATCAAAAAAGGAAACTGAAACTGTCCCTGTACGACAGATCTGTCACAAGTACGTTTTCTATTGTGAATTTTACAGCGAAAATCGTTGTTCGCTTCTGGGAAATGACATCGCATTCTCTTTTGAGAGCCAAAATGACAGAAACAGAGTGTTCGTGTCAAATTAATCCCATATTTGTCCGGTGGAGCCACTATGGGATTTATTTTTAATCGTCTCCCGCTTATCCTCTTTAAATTGCCGGTGGAGACATAGTAAAGGGCTGTACTTAATCCAACTAAAGGAAATGAGAAAAAAAAATTTAAAAGCTTCCCGTTTCCTCAAAATTTCATGTTGCGTTTTTGCATTAACGTCGCTTAAAACGTATTCAATGAAGGAATGGAGATTAGTGGCGTTTAAAGAACCAGATACCACGAAACCACGATTCATGCCCTTTTCACACCGGACCGAAAACTGAGTTTTCGGAAAAAAGTTTACGAAAACACATTGAGTCATTCACACTGAACACGACCAAGGTTTGGTTGACATTTCAGTCACTTTGACACTAATCGCAAAATTGTTAACTGGCGCTTGTAACAAAAGAAAAACAGTGAACTCGAATGTTTTAAAACAATAATTTTAAATGAAACGAGTGTTCGAAACCAGTGTTACCGTACTTGCGACAAGATGCGAGTAGTACGGTTACACTGGTCATCGGTAACGCTGGGATAGAACAAGTCCAAAACATGAAATATCTTGGTACGCTATTTAAGTATAACTCGGATCAGACAACAGAAATAAAAAGCAGAATAGAACAAGCAAGATCAGTTATCAGTAAACTAAAAAAGGTTCTATGTAGTCGTGATATGCAACTGCCCCTAAAAATCCGGATTTTTAAATGTTATGTTTGGTGGACGCACTACTGTACGGAGCGGAAACCTGGACACTACGAAAGGCCACAGAGAAGAATTTAGAAGCCTTCGAAATGTGGCAGAAGAATTCTAAAAATACCGTGGACGGACAGGGTAGCCAACGTAGAAGTGCTGAGAAGGATGGGAACCAAAAGGGAGCTCCTAAACACAATTAAGATGCGAAAACTGCAATATCTTGCGCACATCTTGAGAAATGAAAACTATCATCTTCTACAGGTCATTCTTCAGGGAAGAATTGAGGGCGGAAGAACTGTTGGCAAAGAACAACGTGGATGAAGAACCTTAGTGAATGGTACAACGTGCCAAAATAGTTGAACTGTTTAGAACCGGCAGATCGAGAGAAGCAACAAAAAGGATGATATCCAACCTCCTAAGAGGAGAGGCACCGTAAGAAGAAGAAGAAGTGTTTAAACTAACGTGAAAACATTAATAACTATTTTGACTTTCAATGCTAGTCGCTACAACAGAAAATGTCGCCAACGAATATTAGAACTGCTTATTGAAAACTTATGGCGATAGCAATTGAGCTTTAGAGGTGAGTTTGGAAATATGTCGTGAAAGTCGAAAAGTATAAAGTCTGTAGTCTGTAAAAATTATAAGGAAATACTACAATTGCCAGGCTTTATCTTAAAACCTTCTGATTGGTCTACGTACGACTTAACACTTTACGGTCTTTGTTTTCTTTACTAGGCAGGCGTCGCTCCAAATACAGCTCGAAAGCCCGTTGGTAAATTGTCTTGCTCGAGATAAAAAATTCCGCTTACACAAATGAGGTCGAACATCGTTCGAAGATGATGAAAGATTTCTGCGTTTACATCAGAAAAATCGCTCCGAGAGTATCGTTTGTCATAGACCTCTTAAGCCGCTGTCATCGGGAAAAGTTTGTAAAAGTCTCCTCCATATGTCTATGAAAGCCTGTAACGAACACAGCTGGCTGTGAGAGGTCACCATCTGTCATCAATTCTTATTTCTTCAAAAAGATCGGATTATCAATCCTTCCCCACTTTCTCATTCCCCTTGCTTCCCTATCTGTCATTTTATTTTCTAGTCCTTAGCACAAAAGTCGAATTATGTGGAAGGACTCTTCAAAGCTGTCAATTGAAGGAACCACTCATTGACGTGTTAACTGAAAACCTCCACTCACTATTCACATTGATAACCTAACCCCGCAAAAAATTCATATCTACAATTTCCCGTGCGTCTCCCGTTTGGCTTCCCCAAGTGATGAACACTTACCAGCTACCGCATTGAGCAGATTTACCACAAATGACGAAACCTCTCAAATATTCCTTCAGTGCTGACAATGCAGCTGCACAATCTCAGCCGCACATTGCAGCCATTAGCATCAACCTCAATGCAAGCCCCAATCCCTTTTGTCAGCTATGGTGCATCCTGCGTGGTTCGTGTGCGATTAAATTCGCCTGGCAAAATCTAAGTCACTCGTTGCAACACTATTATGCCACCACACAATTTGCCACGGAAACCGTTGACACCTGGCTCAGATAAATGGATCCCTGTCGTCTTCCATTCGCTGGGTAGTGACTTATATCGGGTGTCAGGAGGTTCGTTGTAAGGTTATCAGAAAAATTCTGCCATCTACTAACTGGGTGAAGCTGTATGTACAGAGAGATGCATCCTCATGACCAGAGTACACAACACAACTCGAATACGGTAGTGCTTCGAATACGTGTCTGCTGTTAAGAGCTTTACCGCCGGATCGTGTTGTCTGGTCTGGGTCCATCGAGAAGCAGCCCAGGGAAGATGATTGTGTCGTGAATTTTATTCGACTGTCACTTAGTTTTGAGCTTGTGTTTCCCAAAGGAGACCGAGTGTGCAGCTCGTTCCAGTCAAGCCACATGCCCACATTCGCCCAAAGGGAATACGAGCAGCCAAGTTGGATCGTGAAGTACCCAAGATTACTGCGTGAATAGGAAGTCACGGATGACACCGACATTCAACGTCGTCGTCGTGTTTCTTATGCTTCGCTGGAGAATACGAGAAAGAGGATGCCACCAACCAACCCTTGTTTGCTGCACTTTCTTCAATTTCCACAGGGGAAACGTACATTGTTTGGCCATATTGTGCTCGTAGTTTGGAATGCGGCGAAATCAGGCTACTGGGGGCCTGAGTATTCGCTTCCGACAACTGTACTTTGTGTGGTTTGATTGGATATTGACTGCACTTGGAGGGATATAAAATTTCAGTTCTTATTAAATTCTTATCGATTCGCTGTTGATAAGGGACATGGATTGATTGAGATGGTGATGGGGTATCTTGTTCAAATAGAAGTCCATTGAGACACGTGTAGTCTTCAAGTTTATCTCTTTTGCTTTCGTCGAAGATTTATTATTTTACTAAGGTATAGAGGGCATTCCTTGCAATTTCATCCCTTTGAACGGTTTTTCTTATATCATCAGTTTCCTCGGTGAGTAAGATAAACCGCAAGAAGCCAAACCCAGCAAAGATGTTAAAACTTTCTTCACATCGCAACAAAATGTTTCCGTAATGGATGCCCTTTATCGAAGCAACTTGCAGCAGCCCGGAAGGAGTTTGAAAAATGTATTTTCCCCTCGCGATAATCCTTTTCGCGTAGATGATATCTTGACCACCCTACACCACATAAATTGTATCGATTACTGCGAAGTAACTGCAGTTCAAACTTCATCATTATAACGACATCTCACATTCGGTAGAAAACCCGCTTCATGGCCCTTGACCACCCTAAAAAGGCCAAGACCAAACTCAGATTGTTAGTAAATTTGTTCAAAATGGGAACGTTCGTTCCAACCCTGCCTGCAGATAGACCACAAAAGTTTATTGAATCTAACACTGCGTAACGAAGTGATACTTTGGATGAATTTTCTTTTTTGCTTTTTAGATTGTTCCCTTTCCCGCGATGGTCTTTCTCTTGGCTCCTTTTTCCGACAGTCGAGACTCTGCTGCAGGGCATCCATGCAAATCCAATAAATTATTCAAGAATCCGATAATCGTAATCGTTAGAGATCTCCGATGAGCGAAAAGATAGTTTTACAATGAATTAATGCTTCATTGTAGATACTGCCTTTCTGTATGTAGATACCACTTTCCACAACGAGATGGGTTCAGATTGGATGTTGTGTCCAGGAAAGGGAAGCTTTCACTTACTTGAGGCTTCAGTCGGTTCATCCGTGAAGTTTGTTTGGTTCAAGAAGGAAACGGAAGTTGGTCGCTTTCAATCGATTTGTCCTGCGAGTAGTCTTGACTTGAAAGAAGATTAATAGCTTTGAGTTTGTTTACACATGCAATATTGGATGGAGTAGGTTTTTATAAATTTCTTTTTTTTTTTTTTTTATTTTGCAGAAAAACGTCACAAGTGCAACTTCAAGACAAGGGTGCTAAGGACGACTTGGAGAGTAAAGGTGAGTAAAAAGAAAAAGTTTTTAAGAATAGTCTCTTAAAACTTTACTTTTAACTTCTATGGACTTTGAAATGCGAATTGAGTTGCATTTCATGACAAACAATTGTCTCGGAGGGTTCGTTATTTCCTCGCAGAGATAAAAACAAATAAAATTTCTCTTTTGAACTCATAGCAGAGTAGTTCAGAAACTAATCACTCCACCGCAGCGCGTGGTTTTGAAGTGTCTTAGTTACTGCATCTTTTGTATTTCTTTTTTCGATCCTTGGAGGCATAAACAAAAGGATAAACAATGGGGGAACTAAATTGAACTGTCCTTCAGGCGCGCGCCGGTTCGTGGCTCGTTTGTGGTTGTAGCTGTTTTGACCTCAATTTTTCTGTCGCCAACTCTCTTTTTTTGAAACCTACAAGGTGTAATGGGAAAATTTTCGGAAGTTCCAGGTGAACAAGAAAACTACCCTCCTCATACAAAAGCCGCGATCCCGAGAAAATTTCTTAAATAGGGTTTATTCATAGGGCAGCCTATGAACTCATAGGCATACGCCAATAGGTATTGGAAATTACTGAAAGCTTTGATTTTTAAATAGTCTTCCAATGACAACCAACCTCTTTGCCGGACGAGAAGATATACTCAAGTGTCAAGTCGCATCATCACTGCATTTCTCTGTTGAGCAACCCAATGCATCCCAAAACGCTAACTTCAGAGAGGGGCAACTCAACCTAGGTTCCAACTTTTTAGACTGCTGTTAAGCAGGCGATCTCTTGTAAGAGCTTAGATCGTCAGATTCTGTAGCTAGCCGTCTCCAATTGTGCAGTCAAAGTTGACTAAGGTCTCTTCAAAGCGAATCTCACCTGAGAAAGAAAGTTTCACATGGACATCGATACCATCACAATGGCAAACAATAGGTGAAATAACATCAGCACATGTCTCTCTTCCAAACAAATCTGGCCAGAGCTCGATCGTAGGAAAACAAAGAGACTCATCGCCTTCAATAGGACGAATCTTAGAAATATAATTTGGGCTCTCACAGGCCACTGTCTGGTACGGCGACATGCCAGAAGACTTGGCGCTGCCTTCAATGATTTCTGCAGAAGTTGCAGGGATGAGGAGGAAGAAGAGACCATGGTTCATCCTCTGTGCAACTGTCCCGCCCTATCGACGTTGAGAAGGAAAACTTAAGGTGAATACTTCTTTGATCTAAATGTTGTAGCGCGACTCGATTTAAAGAAGCTAATGAACTTTATCTCCGGGTCAAACTGGCTAAAGGCCTTACTGTGATCACACAACCCATCCCTCCTCCGCACGGAAACTGTATGCGGAAGAGGGAGCACCTACAGTGGAGCGCGAAATATTCTCCATCACACCCCCCAAGTTTTTTTTTCCAACAGGACCGGCCTGGTAAGGGCTCATACCACTTCAGTTGCATTCACCTCTTCGCTCTTGTGGCTACACTGGAACATAATTCCTCCCTGGTACGAGTTCATACCGCTTCGGTTACCCCTACCTCTCCTATTCCCTCGTATGGGTTCATACCACTTCGGTTACCCTTACCTCTCCTATTCCCCCCTGCAAGGGGGTTCACACCGAATCGGTTACCCCTGCACCTTCGAGGAGGCTGAGGGCTTTCTCTCATATAGGAGCTATTCCTCACTGACCCCCCACCTCAAGCTACTTCCCCCCCCCAATCCGTATCGAACCGCCCCTCCATCATTGAGGCGAATTCCCATCTGAGGTCCAACAGTTACGAGACCACCCTTTCTTCAGGAAGTCTCTCACTGGCCCCCCTTAACTCTGCTGACAGTGGTTCACACCGAAACGGTTACCCCTAGCCTTTATTAACCTCCGGTCAACAGTCACTGGTTGCCTAGACCCCTCCCAACCAGACGGATATTTAGGTTCTCTAGGATTAGGTTATTTAGGATCTGGTAACTCTGATCCTACAAGTGGTATCACAATGGACCTCCTTTGGTCTTAGTGTGTCCCTGCCTAGGGGGAACAGCCACCCAACCTTACCTTATCTAACCTAAGATGAAGAGACCACAACATAAAATGTCGACTTGCAGTTCCAGGTTAACTTTTTGAAAATCGTACAGTAGGAGACACACACTTTCGAATCGAAAATGCAAAAGCTAAAAATCCGGGATCGTATGGGTTTTCGAGATTTCGGTTTTCTAGATTCTGTCCGTATCCCCTCTAAAGGAAGTCCAAGCAAGAATTTACGTTAAGTATCAAAGGGGCATGGTATAAACCGGTGTCAGAAGGGCGGAGTTTCGATATAGCTTAAAGAGGCGAGAAAAAAACCCTCTTTTGGTGTGAACACGCGAGAAAGCAGACCTTTAGCAAAATCACCAGTGGGTGTAACCGGTTTCCGGAGTTTTGATATGGAAAACCAAGGCGAGATAACCTGGTAAGGATGGAACCCATATTAAAACAGACTTATAAAAAAGTTACCGTATCGGAAACGAGGGTGTTCTATATGGGAATGCCCGAGTGTGATAAGCTAGATGAAGGTAACCCGTCTCGTTGTAAATCCATTCACCAACAAAGTGTAGTTGTTTTGATTTAATTTTGAGATAATTTCTTTTTTAGCTATCCTCCTAAGGTCAAGTCTGTCTAGATCTAGATTGTTTAAATCTTCGGCCTAGAGGACGCGTTTTGACCCTGTCCAAGCAAATGGACATAACACACAGGAGATGACTCTCGATTTCTTCAGCTTTTTGGATCTGCAGAAAACCTTGAGGGAACGCTAAATCTTCTGACACGTCTTTCTAAAAGGCGGTTAAGGTCCTTAAAACTAACGTAGAGAGCTGAAACTCAGCACACAATATTGTTCTTATGTTTTTCAGACAAAGTGTTAAAATTAGTCAAAGCCGCCAATGACCACGCCCTCTATTGGCTTGAATGTAAGATGACCTGAAATTTATTTTAAAGGACAAAGTTACAAGACGTAGGAATACGAATTTTGGTGTGTAGCAATTGTGGGCAGGAGGTTTTATCTGGACAAATATTGGACCGCGCACATCATCGATCATGCTGACTTATACCATGTAAGGTCCTTAGAATCCTGATATCTCTGTAAAAAGGATGAATATTGAAAAAAAAAGGTATGACAAATCTACCGATTTTGGCATTCTCCAAGTTTGTTTCGGACATTTGAGCTCCGACGATTTTTACGAGCAGTTTTCAGAAAAAAGCTGTTATGGCCTATGGTTTCCGATTTAAACGCATTTCGTCATGGTTTAAACCGAGTAAGATAAAAAATTTTGTTCTTAGTCAACACCCATTTTTGGAGGCGTTTCCCTTACATATAATTGACTTACAGCCTATGAATTAAAGTCCTCAAGTTCTCGTTCAAGCTCTAAAGTCCTTGTATTTTGAGATTGAGCTGGGATGCTTCGGCGTAGTGGTTAGTGTGTTTGCTTACTACGCCGGAATACTAGTTTCGAATCCCACCATCGTCACCTTAAAAAAGACTCGTTCTTTTTCATGGTCCCCACCTCCGCGAGGGCCTGATAAGCCCTCCGAGAGTAACATTTGTCTTGAACATCTTCTCAAAGTGCCGTTCAGATTCGGCCAAAAATTGTAGGTCCCCTTGTATGTGAAGAAATTAACACACACAACATACATTGTTGAGAGATTGTCCCTGGTTCACCTTAAGCTTTTGCGCACCTGTATTCATTTATTCATTTATTTTGAAATTCGCTACTATAGTTTCGCTACTATAGTTAGGTTAGGCTGAACAGGTATATGAATAGTATGTGGTGAAGTCATACAGGCACTAGGCTCCAAAACTGCGTCATCACAATCCATTCAAAAGGCAGAAAGAACCCAAAACACTCTTTCTTGTGAAACTGTCGATCTCCCTGCAATAGCCCAAAAGTCTTCTGATGTTTGTTCTATTTCCTCTATGGGCCTTCGAATAATATCTCCCTTTTTGCGACGTGAAACAGCCTCTCATTTCCACAGTTTGTCTGTTATGTCCTCAAGAGCTCGCAGAAGCGGCAAATGTCCGCATACGGCAGTCTAAGCCTCCCCTTTGCGTGTTTCTGCAGAAAATAATGTTTTGTCAGAAATTCAGACTTAAGTTTAAGGCTTGTCCCGTTTTCAGCTACAGTTTATTTGGTTTTTAGGTACACTTGCTGGAGGAAGCTCTGGTAGCAATGTAGGTACAGTCTTTCGTTTACTTTTTTTTTTGTCTTTTCGCTACCGATATGCTTTCGCATTTTAAGGATATTTATATTGCCTTGATTGCGGACTCATAATAAAATTAAAACAAAAACTACATTGCCGTCAACCGTTTGCAATTAATGCACAAGTCAAGTGCACAGCGTGAAAAGATTCTTGGCCCTGTTCCAAACGCTTTTTAATCCATCTGTATGTAATTTTTTTTCACTTACGACTTCAACCAAATCCCAGGCTTTTCTAATTGGAACCATCGTTTTGTATCTCATAACTAAGCTTAAGACACAACGTATTCCGAATTCAAAATTAGAGATACTTTTGTGGCTGTTTAGGATGAGTTCCTTTTATCAGCTGCAGAGTTAACCGTAGCATAAGTGCTGCTTTTGCCAACATCAACCTTTCGATGAGAAGAAGGTTCTAAGTGGACCTGTAATGCGAAAGCATGATGATCTCAGAACTTTCTCCAGTAAACCCCTTTGTCCAGTGCCGTTCACCAGATGACTCACGCTATAGTTTTAGTTGTTCCGGAACAATACCTTTAGAAGCAAAAGATGCTTTTTGTTTAGCTGTTTTCACTCACCATCAGCGCTGCTGTTCATACTCATCAAAGTTCTTGAGATCATGCGAAAAGGGGGTCTATAGGGATATTGTCCCTATAGGACAGCTGCCAAAAGCCTGCATCGGGGCATTACTTACCGGAAAAGCTGCGGCTCCGGACACGCCCTCTCGCTTGAAAAAAAAAGTCCGTAAAAAATATACCACTGGGTCCATCAAATCCTATCATTAAACCGGTGACTCTAGGCACGCCTGGCGAAGGTAAGAAGAGTCGATCAAAAACAGCCCAATGCGCCATGTGGAACTGAAAGCCTCTTCTACTAAGGATTTACTTGGTTTCATAAGGGAGACAATACCTACGTCGTTTATATTAACTGCAACCCACAGATTCAGCAGATATTTAAGGTCGAAGTGTCGCTGCACTTCGAACAAAGTTTCAACGTTTGAGGGGAAAAAATATTTTATCCAAAAAATGCGTAATTCACATTTTCCTAGCAGGCGGCAAAGTTGAGCAGCGACTCAAAAACATTCAAAATAATTTTTTCAAGTCGATGCCATGTAATCACCTATAAATGTTCATCATTGTACACTCACTGAAAAGAAATATCCGCATTGGCACTCTGTTGCTGTTGCGTTTTACTGTGGCTTGCATAAATATAGCATATAAATTAGCATCAGAATAACACACTTTCTGGTATCGTCTGTGTTATGTCAATGCAATGACAAGTGCTTTCGTTGTGTACAGACGTAACTATTTCCTATACAAGGGTATATCTCTTTCAACTCTTTGTCGATGCGCATTGATGTAATGATGAAAAATTCGTGGACAACGTGCATTATTTATACCTCAATGTCACTTGACGATTGTCATTGTCGTTTAAGAAGACACTGATATCAACTGTGAGTGCTAGTTGTCTTTTTCTTTTTCAACATTGAATGTTGCCCATATTAAATATATAACTGATAATGAATTGGTGGTGAATGTGCATAATTTGAGACATAACATTGTCATTGCAATGACTGGTTACGATGACCATGTTCCCTGTACTTGATCTGGGACGCAGGTACCATGAAGTGATAGCTTATCAGACTGTGGGATGAAGGTCGTTTACTGCATTGGTACCGAATAGAAAAGTTTTCAATGAAACATGGCGCACTTTAAGACAGCCTTTAAAAAAAAACATCAGTGTCAGGTATTCAGCCATGTAAAACGCATTGCCATATTAAATATTGTCGATGGGCTTCCGACGCACTTTCATGTTTTCCCTTTGGCATGGTGATGACGGTGATCCTCACTAAGGATAACAATATATAAGAAAAACCGACAACCACTACATTGTGCTACATCCCAAACTTCTCGCCAATACATTCGGTTCGAAAAATCCCCAACAAACTTTCATAAAATTTTATAGCACCCAGGCGAAAGCCCGCAACAAAAATATTGTCCCCAAAAATAAAAATGTTTTCTTTATGAATCTTTTATCAGCTGTTCACGTAAACCCTCTCATTATGTCGCTTATTGTTCAAAATCGTTTTAGGGCACCACAAAACTAGTCCACTTTATTTGTCCATGTCCTTGTTATACTTTCCCAACAAAAAAAAGCACTTACTTTTCCTTGGAACAAACGAATATGGAGACTAATAAATGTTAATGGTATCTGAGGTTAAATAAGGGTTTTCCTAATAAGAGGCTAAGCAATTTTTCTCTTTCCCTTTTCAAACAAAACTCTACACCCTCTAGGCCAACCATTAATTCCACTCAAAGTGCGGGTAAGGATAGGAAGTTGAAAAATAATAAATGTACTCATGTAGCATAACTGTCCATAAATAATGAACTAGGGACGTTCCTATATCTGCCACCCTTTTTCATTGTTAAGCCCCACCACATAAAGGCTATGTGTCCCAGCACAAAAGTGTCACACAAAGGTATTTAAATGCACATCGGATACTGTGATTGATGACTTTAGTCGTCCTGAACAAGCATCGAGGGAAAGGACAAAAGTCAACTTCTCAAAACTTTTCTCTTTTTTTTTTGTCTATTTTACCTCATCAATTATTTCAATGCCATCGAATAACAATATTCGAAAACCAGAAACTTTCGAATCGATTATCGAAAAAGTGGGACAGAGGGGCAGGCGTTGTGTGGGAGTCGAAAGCAATTCCAAACTAGAGTTGAATGTGTCAGAGTTTCTGACGTAGGACTGATTGGTTACGGAAGTTTTTGAAAAATTTTCAAGTTCGACGGGTAATTTGGAAAATTAATGTCAAAGCATTCGTTTGAACTTTTATCGGAATAAGGTTTGCCGTAGTGTTGGTATTATGAGGACTCAGTGGCGTAATTTATGGTATTAGTTTATCGGGTCAAGGTAAACGAGCTGTGATTGTTGGAAAGCAATCATTCGGAATGAAAATTCATTAAGGCGAATCGGAGTGATGGATATATAAATGGGATATTCATTTGTGAGGGTTATTCGCAAAAGCCAAAGCTGACTCATTATAGAGCAAAAGATGTGCAGACCTGTGTGTATTGTGGAAATTTGGCCTCATGATGTTTGGTATAAGGAATTATCTGGAGTTAATCTAAGTCAATTCTTTTGAATGACGTAAATTTGTCTGAAAATCCTGGTTAAATCCAAGTTAAATTTTATGTACATGCAATATATAAACCACATGCAACAGTCGCATGTCTTAATCTTTCGCCTTTGAATCATGTTGCTTCACTAAACTGAACGAGTTATTTATTGCCTTGCTGCTGCGGCCTCGTCCTTTTCTACACAGAAATACCTGCATACTAGTTTCCATGCAGCCACTGCGTTCGCATAGAAACATGCGGCTTTTTGCGACAAAGTCCTTTTAATGGTGCACCTGTTGTCAAAACTTTTTTTGCACTTAACTTCATGTAATCAAAAAATGGTGGATTTTTATGGGACACCATTAAATTACTGTATTCAGCATCCTTACGGCTGGGCTTTAATTACACAACGTTTAAACTTCACAACACTTTTTTTCCAGTGTTAGATTGATTTGCAAATATTTTTTTTTATCCATTCAAGAACAGTCCTGATTTTAATTAAAATAATTGCCCCACTGGAAGCAGGATATGCATAACTTTTAACAACTTCCGAAATTACTTTTCAAGAGTATGTGTCATGTTCATATTCGATATTTAAATTAAAAATTTTGTAAAAGTTTACCATCACGTTGAGTGTGGTTTATCATCGCATTTTTTATTTTGTCGTTTTGTGTTGATGCACAGCTCTGGTTGTGATAAGGGGGCTTTTGAAAATACCTACGTTAAATGTTGTTTTTTATTTCGTAATTAAGAAGTGATAAAATATTTATTTTGCAAAAGTTTTCAAAGTTTTAATTTTGATTTAAACTAAATAAGCGTTTCAAATGGAAGTGAGTTATTTTAATTTAAAAGTTTGGTTGGTGGCTGGTGATTAAGTAGGAAGTTGTTTATGTTTACAGTTATCTTCCATGTGCATCAAGTTCTTTATTTTCAATTATGGTGAACTTAATGAGTGTGGTCCTGTCGAAAATTCATGCATTTGAAAACAACTTAGACAATTCCAATAGTCTTGTCTGGCCCAGCTTTAAATACAGTGTGGGAGAATGCGGTCTAGAAGGATAGACATGTACATTCAAGAGGATGCAAGCATTAAGAAGTTTTTCTTAACCAATCTCTGTCTGTGTACCCCAACTGTCACCTACCCGTGGTCGACATCGGGTGTCTAGTACCACAACTGAAGATTGGGTCCCAACCCTTTGGAAGGTTGTTTGGAGTAGCATACGATTGAGGCGGGAAGAAGTTTTCATTAAGGCACTTCTTCTTGCATCCGAATGATAGCGAACGATTTTCCCACATCGAAACAACAGTGACGTGCACAGCCAAGTCAAACTATTTAGTGAACATCATAATGGCCCACCACAAAGTATGCGGAGCTAAGTCCTATAAGGAGAGTGTAATTTGGTGCCATTCTTGAAGTTTTTAAGAGGATCTGATCCTGCATGTTGGGACTGGAGGTCGTACCGTCGCCGTCGGATTATCTTCCAGGCAACGTACAGACAAAAAAGTTTCATTGCGACAAGCCACGGAATCAGACAGATTTACTTTTGACCAATTTAAACGAAACAAGGACAACACGGTTCGGATTTGCACATGACATGTTAAGTCCCTTAGCAGACCACGTGCAGCCGAACAACTATTGACGGCCCTAAAAGACTGTAAGACAGTTATTCCTGCCATCGGAGAAACGCGATAAGATGGGCCTGCCGCAGAAGGGCGGAAAACCTGGGATATGTACTACGGCGACTGCTAAAACTAAAGTAGCGACTTTCTAGTAGTGGTTTCGTCTATTGGAGACTTTTTAGGTAAAAAGTCTTGAGCTTCAAGTATTTGAGAGGACGAAGAGTTATGCCAGACAGAGGTGTAAGCTGCCGACACGCCAAACATATTTTCTCCGAGCTCTTGGACAAAGCGTATGATGCGTCCTTAAGGAAAAAGATTGTCCTTATCGATTTTATAGCCAAGCAAGAAATAGAAGGCATCTTTGGTCGAATGGTCCTGATAGACACGACCTCCGATAACGGATTCTCGCTTATCTAGTTTGCTGCAGAGCGACACATTATCGTAGTTTGTAGATAGTTCCCACATCTCAACACCCGTAAAAGGACATGGAGATTTCCCGATCACTCGACCATCGGCCAAATTCAACATATTGCGATCGACGCAAGATACATTTAGTATCATGGAGGTCTGAGCCTTCCGTGGGGTCAATATTGACTCCAATTGCTATCTCGGTGTAAGGAACAGATGTGGGTATTCCGACCAACAACGCCAAGAAAATAAATAAATAGAGTGGCGCAACAGCTCGAAGTGAAACAGGGCCAACTTCTCACTAATGTATGCTGGTGTGTTAATTTCTTTACATACAAGGGGACCTACAATTTTATGCCAAATCCGAACGGCACTTTGAGAAGTTTTTCAAGACAAATGATACTCTCATAGGGCTTGTCAAACCCTCGCGGAGGTGGGGACCGTGAAAAAGAACAAGTCTTTTTTTTTAAGGTGATGATGGCAGGATTCAAACCCAGACCTCCGGCGTAGTAAGCACACACACTAACCACTACGCCACGGCACCCCACCAACAACGTCAAGAAATGATAATTCTGTGGTGGAGTTTGACGCCCGAAGGCTAAAGTTGCAAGAAATTGCCAGGCGCTTCTGCAATCAAGTCCCTCAAATCCTTCTACAATTTCCTAAACAGCCAGCATCGAGTGTTGCTAGCCAAAGGCAACATTGCCAAAACGCCATTCGACATGCAACCTTTGTTATAAACTTGCTTAAAAGAAGTACTAGGCCTCAGCTCCACGAGCAGAGAAGGAAAGAGGAACACTGTCTTCTTAGAAGGAAAAAGAATACGAAATGCGCGCGGTTGAAAACATAGAGACGATGCTAGAACAGGAATGAGGCTTGGACGTTCTACCAAAAAGAAAAGGCACCTTTTAAGGGTATAAAGTGCGATTCAAAGTCCGTATGCACGATTAAGGGTACATCGTAGACTAGTAGAATCGCCGTCGGGACTGAGGATTTGGAAAAACTATTTCTGTACACCGTATAACAGCGAAGACGATTCAAATCCCACTGTAAGGCAGAATGAATCAGGGCTCAGAAGGCAACCCCACAAAGAATAGCAACGATACCGCCCACCCAACCTGTTCCGTCAAGATCTGTGAAGTCTTCACCGACCCCTTTTATGTGAAAAAATGATTAAGATAAGGCGACGCACTGTCATGTGACTTTTTAAACACTTTTTTCAACACCAGAAGCACATTCTTACAAACGTCTGCACGATTTCTTAATTGACTAAATTGGAAGAACACAGCGTGATGCTAGTGTAGCCTTCGTAAGTAGATATTTAGACGGAAGCAGCAAATATGGGCCTAGCAGCTAATAAGGGCAAAATCAAGTATCTACTGTCATCAAGAAGAGACACAACACCGGGGTCTGGGACAAAACATCACCATAAACAGTTATAACTTTGAGGTATGTAGTTGGGGACTTTGTCTACCTGTGCTTCGCTATAAGTTCGAAACTTTTTTCCAATCGCTGCTTCTGTGGGCTCAAAATGCTCTTGAGTAGCCAGTCAAAGTCATTTACACTCATTATCCTACTCCTGCTTTACGATGCAGAATCATGGACCCAAAGGCGGATGCGAACTCTTTACAGGCTGTACTTTGAACACGTACACTTACCTAGCTAGAAGAACAAAAGTACAATAGCTACATCATCCAGAGCGGATAAACACTGACGTCAGGGCTCTGAAAATCTTTAATTCAACCTTCCAAGGACGGTGTTGTAAGTATGCACCGAAACTCAAGTGGCACTTGCACGAAAGGGGACCTTACCCAAGTTCGATTGCAAAACTGGAGACAGCCAGCTAAAGTGCAGTCGCTTCTTGATTAAGGTCCATCTTAACCCTGCACCACCTAGCACCACCATAGGGAAGCATACACAACCAAAACTTTAAAATAGCTTTTATGTCTGGGCGGGTGCAGCCCAGGACTATCTTAGATTTGAAAGACCAAGAGAGTAAGATCTCGACAGAATCCTATAATGATCGCCTAAAATCCTATCTGTCACAAAAGAGGTGAAGTAAGTTGATACTTCAGAACAGTACCTTCTTCCCCAGATGTTTAGAAGGTATCTTTCTTATCTTATCTTTCCTCTCGTCTTTCTGCAAAAGTCAAAGCTTTGTGCAATATCTATTTGTGTGAAATCCGTGCAATATATTGGCGCAACATCTTTATGCATCACAGCCTCACTCAAAAAAGGTACTTTTGCCACGAAAACTGTATGAAGCTAAAAATAAAGTGTTTGCCGCAAATACTCGGGTGCTTGGAGCACATAGAAATTTTTGTAATATTTTTATAATAAACAATCTTATGCCAAATACTGAAATTTTATCGTCAAAAGCATATTCTTGTTTCTTAACAACACTTAAATGCTTGTTGCAAACCGTTTCTTTTTACAAGCATTGTTATTGTTTGCTTTTCCACTACCTCGCATCAAACTGAAATTTGTTTGGGAAAAATAACAAAGTGGTTGCCGAAAATGTTTTTTTAACAGCACTACTCTCCTCACAAGTGTTGCTTGTTGGCAATGCTTTGTTTTTGGGAAACTACACTACAATTTAATAAGAACTGCAACGCAAATATGTAATTTCTTGTATTCATAGACAAATATTTCCCAATCAATAATTTTTTTCAGTGTATGTTCATCGAAAATCAAATGAAGTAGCAAAGCTGTATTGCAGTAATAAAAAAGCCCCCTTGCCACAAAAACGGAAACCATAAATTAACGAATTGATAACATAATGATGACTGCATTTCAAGCCTCCTAACAAAATTTCAAATGTCATTCCACATAATTATTACCCGCAGACCTGGTTTTGTCGAAAAAAGTTAAACCCTTTTCCTCTAAACAGGGAGGAAAGCTTGTTGTTGTGTGATCAAGCCTGCAGGTAAACAATTACCGCACGTAAATGCAAATGCTCTATTTTAATATTCGCTGAAATTCCCATATTTACGTGCACTGCTTACTGACTCAATATTTGCACAAGTTTTGCATTACCGTGTTTTTATCTAACAGCCCCAGCCAGAGAGGGGAGAGAATTCTGCGACCCAGCTATCTATTTGCGCAAACTGTTGATAAAAAAGATAAATATTCATTAAAGGTGTCACCTCTATAATAACGGTCTGTGAATTCTTGAAATTCAAATAATGAGGCTGTCTCAATATTGGAGGTTTTTTTTTCCAATAACAAAACATAAGCCAGACAAAATGTGGCACTGAAGAAAGCTGGCAAAACGGCAAACAACATCCCTACACAGCCCAGGTGTTTTTCAAAGACACAAAAACATTATTATAGCGCTTCGAAGCAGCAGTGATTTTAATATTTTTCTAGGACAGAATTATGCAGCAGGGGTTGAAATGTCATGCTCGAGGCTAGAAAGTGTAAATATTGATTTTTACCCCCACGTATACTCTTCTCTATCTCTTGCTCCTCAAAGTGTCTTCCCACATTTTGTGGTTTTGACGTTCGAGCTTTGGGTAAACATTTTAGGGAGGCAATAATTGTTATTGATGGTTGTGATAATTTTTATGAGATTTTCGGTTAGTTAATTATTGAAACATTTTGTCTATACACATACTGGGCATGAAGCTGTCACACTCTTGGTAAAACAGTTTAAATTTGCTTATGTCTCGAGGTTGTAAATGACTTTTTGTAGCTCTGTCTTCGAAAAAAAATTTAAATTGGGAGAAAAGAAAATAATTGTTTAAGCGTTGGGTGATGATGCTATTCTGAAAAAGTCCACCCTTACCACTCTTGGTTGTTTTCCATGATGAGAAGAATTTGTTTTTATATTTTCTTTTTTTTATTCCACAATTTTATTAGGTTTCAATGAAAGTTTGAAAATGTCCTCGTTTTGGAGTTAAGCTGATGTTAACTCCAGAAATGAATACTTCAGACGATTTCGATCCTGGGTTGATCCCAGTTTAACTCGCCATGTGTTATGAGTCATGTGTGGAATACTCTGCACAGAAGGTCTGATTCCAAATAAATGACTTAACGTGTGACGCCACAGAATAAATGTATATGAACAAGTGAGTAACTGCAACTGTTCGTCTGTAAGGAACTTTTTGGTCTGTTCCATATACTGAATGTCAATTATTTGTATTGGCCACGCCCCCAAAAATGGGCGTGACTGAAAATTAAAATCAATTAACTCTTATTTCGTTGTAATCATGAGAAAATGCGTTAAAAGCGAATTTTAATACTTAAAAAAGTTTTTTCCCAAAAACGCCCCCTAAAAGTGGGTGGAGCTCAATACTTTGTATCGAACAAACTTAGCAAATCGTAATATCTTTAATATTTGTCATATAATTTTTTTTTCGATTTCGAATGAATTTCCCGAGAAATCAGGTTTTCAAAGATAAGATCCTAAATGTGGGCATGGTCAATAGAGTGGGCGGTCCAATTTTTGCCTAATTAAAGGCTTCTGGCCGATATTACTCTCCACCAAAATTTGAGTTCATATGTTTTGTCTATCTTGACCAAAAGGCATTTTGAAATAAAATGTAAATTTGAGGTTGTCTGACATTCAAGTCAATTGTGGGCGTGGCTGTGGGCGGATCCTCTCAACTTTCATATTTTGTCTGTACAAATGAGAACCAATAGCAACGCTGCAAGTTTCAGTTTCGTAGCTCAATTTTAAAGACCTCAAAACTGCATACATACGGACAGATGGACAGACTGACGGACGGACATGGCTTAATCGACTCACCTGTCGGTCTCTAAAAGGTTTTAGGGGTCTACGATGATTATTTCACTGCGTTACAAACTATGCATTCAAATTAATATACCCTCGGTCGGGTATAAAAACCTTTAAGTACCAGACTCCGGAGGAGTTAGCTATATCAGGCTATTAAGACTGGTTGAGTAACTTCAGTGAGCACTGGATGAGTTTGCAGTCAACTGTGCTGATGCTGTGGTGGTTGTTTTCCGAACTCCTATGCAGTGTATTCTGCACTAGATAGACCCATTGAAACAAGTAGAAAAGTTTATGTATAACTCGGTGCCTTTTTCACGAAAGATGGGAGGAGCGATGCTGCGTTATCCGTAGGATTGACCAAGCTTGAGAAATAGTAAAGGAAGAATTAGATCGGAGGTAAAAACTACTGAAATGAGATTTCTGAGATGCGTTGCTGGTGTTAAACTTAAAGCTAGAGTAAGAAATGTCTGTTTTCATAGGAATCTTAATGTTGAGCAGCTATTTCTACGAGTGGAACAACCTTTGGAAACTTTAGGAAACGTTGTTCGCATGCCTCAAGCAGACTTTCTCGGCAGGTAATTCTAGCCGTGATGCGAGCGTGTCGCCCCCATGCATGGTAGGCCAAGAATCAGATGGTGGGATCAGGTATCAGGACATCTCCGAGACCGGCCTGATGGGGATCGTGCCTATGTCTCTTGAGTTGGAGGTGAAGGATTGGGAACGATGGAAGGACCATAAGCGGCGCAAGAAAAAGATGATTATGATAGTGAGTCTATTATGACTTGCCAGAGCGATCTTCTAAATCTAAGAAAAAGTGTTCCCAGAATTGTGGTTCCATGTCGATAAAGAAAGGGGTGTATGCCTTATGCACATTAACGTCACTACTAAAGGTTATCGGTGTTGGGTTTTATCTTCCGTGTATGATATTAAAATTTTCCTCCCATGGTTATTTTATGACACAGAAATTAATTTTTTTTTATGTTGCTACACTCCGATGGAGTATTCTTAGGCACAACTATTGGTCCGTTGTACTACTATGCGGACACCTTACTTTAAAGTATAAAATTAACCCGTCTTTCGAAGAAAAACGAGAAGGAGCTTCAGTGATGAAGAGCTTAAGTGTTCGGCAATCACCACGTCAGCCCCAAAGATCCGCCACCTTATGCGAGCAAAGGCAGGACAACTACAGAGGAAGTGTTCCACCGTATCGTGGTCGTCTTCACAGGCAGGACCGGTGGTCGTTTCGCTCAAGCTTAACACATTCCAGTTTTAAGCAAAAGCTTGGTCCGCCCATAAAAAATCTACAATTTATTTTTCTAAGATACATAAGGAAAGACGCTTGCAGATATCCGGGCGTAGTTTTTATGGCTATCTGTACCCATCGCAGTTACGCCAACCAGCCCTCCTGTGTTCACGCGAACCCCAAGGGTCAATGGCAGACGTGAGAACAGATACAGGCAGACCTGACGCAGATTGTGGTCCTGAGAAAACTTCAGCAAGCTCATCAGAGATCCCGTTTCCCTGGATATCAGTCCGACCTGGGTACCAAACAAGATTCACTGAATTTAACCTCCCGACCGAAGTTCAATGAATGCAGAGGAGTTCGCACACTATCTTGGACTAGGTAAGAGGGTTGAACTTGTCTGTCACTGCAAAAGAATATGCTTCGTGCCCTCTACTCGACACAATATAGGGCATAGGCACTAGGATAGCTAAAATGTCCCCTTGGAAGACAGACGCATATTTAGTACATAATAAATGGTAGTGGAGTTTTATATGTTCTCGCTTTTCGAAGAGACTCCAATACCGAATCCTGTCCGGTTTGGAGCCAACTGTGAAAATAGAGTCTGACCGAAACCAATCCATTGCCAGAGGAAAGTCCCTTTAAGCGAAAGATGGATTTCAGCGTATACCCCATGATAAAAATATCTGAGCATCCACAGCAGGGCCCGGCTCTTTAGAGAAAGCTGCTGTACAGCCAAGACAAGCCGTTCTCTGGCATTTGTTTGGCAAAAGTGGCAGTAACACATTTCCTCGAAGGCCTGTTCCACGAAACAACTTATGCGTATGAGAGGAGTGGTCTTACCATGGTTGCATAGATCCAGAACCCCTTTTCGGAGATAAGCCCCATGTCTTGCCAAAAGCGCCAGAAACTGGACCTTGATTTCTCGGTGTTGGACTCAACATGCTTGGACGAAGGAAGTTTTCTTTAAGGGATTGCTCCCAAATAATTGACTTCATCGGATATCGGGATAGTGACACCTTCAAGCACGAGTTGAATCAGCCAAGTAACCTTTCTCCTCCTCGCACAGAGAAACAAGCGTAGTTTTAAGCGGGTTCATTGCAGGCCGATTTCTAGTGCACTGATCAACGACAAAGGCTAGCGATCCTTTGTCAAGGGAATCGAATTTACTCCATCTCCATTGCTTGCTACCGACTTTTTTCGCATTTCTTATATTTAAATTCATAGTTTGGCACGGTTTCTAAAATAAAAGCCGCACCAACGTTAGTCATGCATGCCCCCCAAGATGCGAGCGCGTCGGCCCCCTGGTAAGCCAAGAAACAGGTGGTGGGATCAGGTTAAGAACATCTCCGAGACCCGTCGGGGGTCGCGCCTGTATCTGTTGAACTGGTGGCGGAAGATCGGGAACAATGGATTAATTAGTCGCTCTGCGACCCTTCTTAGGATACGCGGTCACCGAAAATGATTGATTGATTGACCAACGTAAGTGCTCATCATGGTGCCATCCCGCGTGAATCTTTGATATCTTTACGGGTAGCAAATTTTTTTCTATCCTCCTTTACTGGAGCAGTAAATGGCAAAGGTCTTGTAAAGATCTTGACAGGGAGCTATACTTTGTCTGTGAGCAGACAAAAAATCAGTTGTGAAATAAGGCGGATTTTTTCTCCGACTCACATGGTTCCTGGTAACTGATAAACTTATAAATAGCCTGAAGTAGGAGGCTCAAGTTAGTTCTGCTAACCCACCATGGAGCGTTCAACAAAAAGTGCTAATGATAAAATTGTTTTACGATCGATGATATTGTCTTACACCGAGAGGACTTTTCACAGTGTGGTGGATAAGCTTAGTCTAATAGTAGATGTTCATCGCAGTCGGTGCTGAGGATTTGGAAAGACCACTTCTGCAGACTGTATAACGGCGAGGACGAACCAAATACCGCTGTCAGGCAGAACGAACCATTCAACCCGGGCGAAGACGTTACCGACGATGCATACGAACGATACCGCCCACCCGACCTGGAGGAGGTGAAAGTAGCTGTGTCCAAGCTCAAGTGCAACAAAGCAGCCGGAGCAGACGGCCTACTGCCGAACTTTTTAAATCCGCTGGCGATGAGCTGGTTAGGAGCATGCACCAGCTCATCTGCAAGATATGGTCGGAAGAAAGCATGCCCGACGAATGGAACCTCAGCATTGTTTGCCCGATCCTGAAGAAAGGAGACCCTCTGAGTTGTGCCAACTACAGAGGCATAAGTCTTCTTAACATCGCATACAAGATCTTTTCTGCTGTACTGTGTGAACGCCTGAAGCCGTTTGTCAACAATCTGATAGGCACATATCAGTGTGGCTTTAGGCCAGGAAAGTCCACCATCGATCAAATATTCACACTGCGGCAGATCTTGGAGAAAACCCAGGAATTCCAAATCGATACACACCACCTCTTCATCGATTTCAAGGCCGCGTATTACAGCATCTATAGAGACGAGCTATATAGCGCAATGTCTAGTTTTGGCATCCCTGCCAAACTCGTCAGTCTGTGCAGGATGACAATGGAAAACTCACGCTGTTCCGTCAAGGTCGGCAAAGACCTCACCGACCCCTTTGATGTCAAAAAAGGATTTAGACAAGGCGACGCGCTGTCATGCGACTTCTTTAACATCATACTTGAGAGAATTGTGCAGAACTCTCGCGCCAACACCAGAGGTACAATCTTTCAAAAGTCCGTTCAACTACTTGCATACGCAGACGACATTGACATAATCGGTAGAACAAAGCGTGATGTCAAAGAAGCCTTTGTGAGTACGAAGCGGCGAATATGGGCTTAGCAGTCAATGAGGGCAAAACCAAGTATATGCTGTCATCAAGAAAAGACACCCAACACCGACGTCTTGGACAAAACATCACCATCGACAGCTATAACTTTGAGGTAGTTAGGGACTTTGTCTACCTGGGTTCCGCTATCAATTCAGACAATGACACCAGCGCTGAAATCAAACGAAGGATAACTCTTGCCAATCGCTGTTTCTTTGGGCTAAGAAGGCAATTGAGTAGCAAAGCCCTCTCTCGAGCAACTAAAGTGTCCATGTATAAGACCCTCATCATCTAAGTCCTGCTTTACGGTGCAGAAGCATGGACCCTGTCAAAGGCGGATGAAAACACTTTAGGCTGCTTCGAGAGGAAAATTCTTCGGACGATTTACGGTCCCGTCTGCATAGACGGAGAGTGGAGGAGGAGATATAACATCGAACTGTACGGGCTGTACAGCGATACCGACCTAGCCAAAAGAGTCAAAACACAACGTCTACGATGGCTGGGTCATCTAGAGCGGATAGACACCAACGCCCGGCCCGGAAAATCTTCGAATCCACACCGCAGGGACGACGCGGTAGAGGAGCACCGAGACTCAGGTGGCGCACGCAAGTGGAAGGGGACCTCAGCCAACTTCGCGTGCGAAACTGGAGACGGCTAGCTAGAGACAGAGCTGGCTGGCGAAGCTTGTTGGCTGAGGCCCAGGTCCACCCCGGACTGTAGCGCCACCTTAAGTAAGTAAGTAAGTAATAGTAGATGTTCAACTAATACCCGTTCGTCGACTCAATCTATTAGCTGTCGCTGTACCTACGTTAAAATGTGTAGCAGAATCCGAGCGGCTCGAAATAACTCGTTCTTCCGTAGAGCAGAATTTCGCGTCCTGATTTTTTCTTGGGCCAGCATCCGTACAAACACATTAAAACTCATCCAGGAGCTCAAGTAAAACTTCCATAGATAACGACGTGTGTTCGTCGAATGATGGGTGTAGCATCTGGAAACTGATCCTAAATTTCATCCAAAAATAAACTTAAGCGATAAGGCCCATTTCTAGAATTCTAGATAATTTCAAACAAAATTTTCGGTTTTGGATTTGTATTTGTGAATTGTAAATTCAAATCCAAGAGCGTCCAAAGCTCGTGAAAAGTCACTGTTTGGTGTGGATTTTAGACTGACCGTGTAAAGGTGTCCGCGTGGTAGTACAATGGACCAGTAGTTGTGTCTGAGTGCTCCATCGGATAGTAGCAACCTCCGACAAATGAAAAAAAAGACCGTGTAGAGGGTCCAAATTTCTTTAAGAAAGACGTTGGCCAGGATATTCACGTAAATTGCAAGCGCCATATTTTTAATTGGCTAATTTTGAGTAGTTGAGTAATTTTTTTGAGTATTTTGAATAGTTGGCGTAATTTGAATGATACGGGCACCAACTGGATATGGTTCCAGGATAAACGGTGCTACGTACCACACAGCTCACGCCACATTGGAAATTCTGCATGAACGATTCGAGCGCATAGTGATCTCATGCGAAGGAGATGTTAACAGGCCACCGAGATCGTGCGATTTTACACCGCTTTTTCCTTAGGAGTTTCCTAAAGTCGCAGGTCTAAACGGATAAGGCACAAACCACAGCCAAAAAAAAACTCATGTCATCGGCCGAATTTAGCCTGATTTATGTAACGAGTCAAAGGAAAATCGCACATTTTGCAAAGACGCCACCCAAAGAAACCGTGGAGGACATTTAAACGGTGTTATGTTGCATACATAATGACATCGATAGGACTTTCAAGGGAATAATAAACCTCAAAGATATCGCACACACACTTTGTTCGATATAAGTTTAAAGTTTGAAAGTGTTTAATGATATACTGTGTATGAAAGACCGGTACTTTGAGCTCTGATAACAATTTCATTCTAGAATTTTAGCGCTTCTCGAAAAATGGGCGCAATGGGCCCAAACTGTGGTCAAATTGGGTCTTGACTACCGTTCTTAGGTAACTCTTAACCTTCTTAGGTAATGGGTTAGGGTCAAAATTTCAGATGAGTAAAAATTCTTTTTACATAATCCTGCTTTCAAAATTTTTCTAATGAAAACTCTATTTTGCAAAATTCTTGAAATTTGTTGATTTAACCGATGAATACTGATTCGAAAACAGACGCAGTCGAATCCTAGTGGCATGCTCCTTATAATTGAAAGCCGGTTTTGTTCTTTTTGGTTAAGAGAATCAATTCTGTGCTGTCTTCTCTGAACTAACATTTCAAATCCACATTAAGAACTAATTTTGGAACTTGTGGGAAAAAATTCTAAGAATTTATATAGTGCGGAAGCATTTTCTGAGTGCTGTATTAATATCCTTTTCTTACCACTCACTCATATAACAGGTTGTTTTCGTTTAATGAATGCGGCTATTATAATCTCACCAATCAAAATGGATATGATTGCTCGCTTAAAATAAAACAAATAGGTAACCAAAATGTCATAAAAAAGGACATAATCAAATTCCAGGTCACACTTTGCTGTTAAATATTTTTAACGTCACATTAAATCCTTCCACCAGAACAGATAACAATGGAAACCATTTCGAATACCACCTAGCCGCAAAATGTTCAACATCCCATTAAATTCACATACGAAACCGCTATAGCATTCAGCTCACCTAATTGATTCACCGTTAATCGGAAAACCATTCCGCTTAACAGCCATATCTTAATAGCCACAGCCACATCTCCGTCGAACACATATGGCAATTAATCTGTTATCCTGGTTTAACACTAAATTGAATGCTAATTGGGGAAAAACAATAGAAGCCATTTAAAGCGGTCTATGGACAGATCCCTTTTCCTTTTTTCTCTTCAGATGCTATGGAAGCCGATTGTCTCGGCGAAATTCATTTCCAAATGATATATGCTAACGACTCCCCGTTATTTTGTGCTTCTCCCGGTACAATTCCTCTATTCTGCCATAGCTAATTGGCGACCAACAGAAAGGATATGCTCTTATATGTACATCCTTGGAGTCTATTTCTTCATACTTGCCCAACAGCTATAGAGACGGTATAGAATCACTTTCGCTCTGCAAACACCAACTCCAGCAACCAGACCGATTTTACCGTTGCCATTTAATTTAATGCTTAATTCGGAGGTGTTCCGAAAGCAAAGAACTCGAAACGAAAATCCAATATCGTTTGTGTATCCTTGCAGACAACATCGATACCTAATACACTCATTCATTAATGGCGATGTTATCCTTAACCACAGTTAAATTGTGCAAGCAGCTCTGAGGGTGTGAGAGGCTTTTCCCGTCGAACACTTTGTTTGGTTTGCCAGGATTCTTTGTGGCGGCTGGTGCGTGGTGTGAATAAAATGTTTCTCCATAAAGATAAGTCGATTGATATGATCGCCACAGGATATCGGGAGACAGTATGTGCGTCGTTAAATCCTGGTAGGTGGGAAGGGAAACATGAACATTTTTATTTTCGTTTTTAATTTGTGTTTCCCCCTGGGCTGGATGTTCACTCTGCTAACAATATACCTACCAAGAGGCTGTTCGAGGCAGCACGGTATACGCGAAAGTAATTGGAACACGACTTGCGTATGGTGGAAGAATGCGGAACAGCCTAATATCTTTCAACGCATTATAGACCTTCAAATAAGAAAATATTGCTACAACAAGCAGGGATTTATTATTTATCTGCTTTTACGGATTTTTTTAATTTAATTTTTTTTTTTTTTTTACTTTTTTTTTATGCTGAGGGTTGTAAAGCGTTTTAGCAGCCCATGTAAGCAAGTTATTTTGGGGGATGAAGATGGGAGTTATGTCGTTTAATTTTCTAATTTCTTTTCCGAAGGGAGGAAAACGAAAAATAAGCAGAATTTTAAAAGACTTATAACAAGGAGAGGATTAAAATTAAGGAAGTTTGTATACTATGTAGGCGAGTGGGTCCTTGGTGTAACATTTTCAGGATCTTGGATACTGTCTTTAATGTGCATAAAGTGCTTAAAATAAAACGTTTGATGTTTTTAAAAAAGAGAATTTTGGATTAGAAACTTGCAATCTTAGTGATTTAGGGTCTTGGGAAATGGGGCATTCATGTTAGAATAGGTTTTGGCATGTATTGCAGGTCGAAAAACGAAAACCCCTAGGGTTTATTAAGTTATTAATTAATCATCCTTATTTGAAGAAGAATATGTTAAGAAGAATTTGTTCTTAGTCGCATCTTGAGGTTGGCGAATTGAGGAATCCTGCACCCCTTTATTCGAGAAAGCTATCTTTACTTAGTTTGTTTGGTCCTTCGTCATTTGTAAAAAAAAACTGTGCCTGAACCTTCATTCCGACACTCATGCGCAATGGCAATGCAGCTGCCAGTTTGTTACACAAAACTAAATTCATTACAGCGGATTTTGCTTCCAGCTTCTGCAATGTTAACGTTTGAATTTTAGCACTTTATGTGACTTCTCAACATATTATCTGTACGGCTTAAACAGTTCTTATAAGGATCTCAATATCCACAATTTCTTAGCTCCAGATATATTCCCAATTTTTCTGCTTCCATCAGCAGTATTCTTCTACGCGGCGCGGCTGGCAAAAGCTTTTTCACCGGTCCTAACTCCTCAGGTCTCTTTCCGACTTGATCGAAATATCTCTCCTCTCTAAAATAGGCTATTCTGGACTCCATCTAGTTACTGTCCACTTGAATTTACCTAAAGGCTTGTTGTTTTTCAAGGTCTTGGAACACCTGATTAATTTGAAGCTTATGAAATATGTTGACTCACAAAGACTTCTTAATGAACCGCATCTTGGTTTTCGTAGCAAAAGGTTCACTATGGAGATCCGACAGCATGTGTCTTGGTATAGACAAGATTGCGTTTCACATTTCAAAAGAACTGCACAGAGTTTGGCACAAAACACTTTTGCCAACACCCTGATGGGTCTACTACTTCCTATCCTATTCACTCATTTTAGGTGGCGCTACAGTTCGCGGTATCGATGCTCCTCTAACGCGTCGTTCCATCGTGGTGGATTTGAAGATATTTTGGGCGGGAGCAATAGTTTCCATCCCTAGATGACCCAACCATCGCAGATGTTGAATTCTGACACTTCTAGGTAGGTCTAAGGTGCTCCACTCTCGAAAAATGCACCGAAAGATTCCCCTCTTGAAGCATTTTAAAGTGTTTTCACACGCTGCACCGTAAAGCAAAACTGGGATGCCGAGGGTCTTATAAACGGGCACTTAAGTTCCTCGAGAGAGGGCTTTGATAGGGCTGCTACTTAATTGCCCTCGTAGCCCAAAGAATCAGGGATTAACAAGAGTTAGTCTTCGTTTGATGTCAGCTCTGGTGTCATCTGAGTCTATAGCGGAACGCAGGTAGACAAAGACCCTTACTCCCCCTTAAAGTTATAGCTGCCTATGGTGATGTGTTGTCCTGGACGTTGGTGTTGTGTCGGTGCTACTACTACTCCTAACCGCTCCTTTTCCATTCCTTGCCCCCGTTCTCGGACGGAGAACTGGAACAGCAGCTTATCTCAGGCTCATTGAAATCCGGCCTTAACAGCATTATATAACCGAAACCAAAAGGCTTTCCAACCTCGTTAGATGAGGTTCAATCTCAAACTTGAGATTGCCGAAAAGGACGCAAATCGTCTAAGTTGAAAAGGTACAAGAATGTCTGTACACATAATATATTTTGGGGACCTGAAAGTCTTAATTCTGTGCTTCAAAGTCACTGACAGAACGAAAAATTCTCGTGAAAAGCAAAAGCGACCCCCACGATACTCTAAGTCGGGTAATGTAGCGCAGTGGGGCAAAGTGGCTCACTTAGAATTTCTTTACGTAGAACATAGGTTGCGATAAACAGACCAATATTTTTTTTTTTGCCATCTCTTGGAGTAAAATTTTGTGTATGTTAAAAAAAATCAGAAAAAAATGTAGATTCTTACAAACATGTTTTCTGTAAGTTTGTGGCGACTGTCGGTTTCAATTATACACATCTGTGCTGTGCAGTAAATCACGGTATTGAGGCTAGCATGTGTAAGAGGCACATGCTCGAAAGGTTGAACGGCGAATTGTTGTGAAGTCAATATGGCTTGGGTACCATTTTATCCACCACTTAGCTTTGCATGAATCTTATTATTATAAAAGACTTAAAATATCCCCTGGTTTGCTTCATCATCAGACATCGAACTCACCGAATGGAAAAAACATTAGGCTTTAAAATTTGACTTTTCAGAGGGTTTTGTCTTCATCGTCTCCTTTGAATTTCTTGTGTTTTTTTGGCGGGTGGACATGAAAAAGAACAAGGGGCCAGATACCCTTCCCTTCGACATCGTTCCTGAAAAGTGTTTAGTCATTATTAAGTTAGTCAATGCAACTAAAGATATTTAGGACGAGCAAAGAAGCAAGAGCTTTTGTTGTTTATTTTACTTAACGTAAAGAGATAAAAGTCCCTTAAGCAAAAGACAAAGTTACCAACCTAGGGAAGTCGCCACTAATGAGACTTTTCAAAACTGCTAACGTTTTGTCGTGTTGTCCTCAGGGACAAATAAATGTGTCATAAATCAAAGCACAAATAAATGTGTCATAAATAAATTACATGAAAAACTTCTACGCACCATATCACCCGATATCATGTACCATATCACCCTCCTTTTGCGGATATTGTTTCTTGCAATAGCTGTTATTTTTTTTTACCATGATGGAAATTGTTTATCCTTCCCCAAACCTCAGTGTTTTTTTACCTTTAAGTGAATTCTCTGTGTTCGTTTAAAAATTTTATTTAGTTAAATTATATTTTATGAAAAGGGTGGGCGTATTTCTCTACTTCACCCTATGCGTTCCATTTTAAACCACGTATGTATGATCAGAGGGCACCAGGGTACCAATCAAGAACCTCTAATGACCTGAAGTTCGAGTGAATTGAAGTTGTGGAAAACAAAAAGCTTTATTGCCTGACGATCGACATCAATTTATGAGTTTTTAACTCATAAATTGATTTGACGCGAAAATGAAGCTGCTCAATAACAAGTACCATTGCAACTTAATTGTCAACCTAAGTCCGTATATCTTTTGCCGGTATGCCACGCCGTCTTGACAAGACTCCTTTATCGTGCGTGCGTCGGCTTGATCCTTAAGCCTTTAAAAATCGTGTTTTCTGGTTTTTTGAAAAATAGATATATACTCACCGGCTTCAATATGTCCGACAGGTGGGAAATGACCAACATGTTCTTAGTCCCCCCACAGAAGTAGGCTCATGATGTTTTCGTTGTATCTTGAGCCTGCTTTCTGGTTAACTAAAGAGCTAAAAGAACTTAGGCGAGTATTATTAGGCGGTCTCAAACTATCTCTTAAATTTAGATATTTGGCTTATGCACTTGAGTTTCAATTCCACACCTGCCCTTGTACAATGATGTTCATTCTTTTTGTCATAACTTCTGCTTGACTTTTGCTAGAAACAACTAGATGCACGTCTGTTGTCCATCTCATATAACACAAGAAGAAGTTGTACCCAAAAAAATAAGGTTCGTGGTTGTTCTTTCATCGACCTAAAAGAGTGATGTTGAATTTAAATTGCAACAAGTTATTATACGGGATTTCGGTCCCAAAGCCCTATACAACACTATACCTACATCCCGGCATGACGGACTTCGATTTTACCTCAAAACCCCACAAAGCTATTATTTGCTGTCATGTCTTGAAGGACTACACTTGAATTCAACTTGCCACTCCTCAGTCGAGTTTTATATCTGACCTAATCCTCCCACACCCCATTGACTTACGGCCAGTTAATCACGTTTTATAGTTCATGGCATATAGCAAGCCTTTATTTATCGAGGTCGTACCATGCTACAATTTGTTGCCACTCAAGCGCAAAACCACAAGTGATTTACATAACCCTCCATTCGTATGTAGATCTGGAAGAGAAAAAAAGGAAAACTCTTCATCCTCTGGCTATCGGTCATGTTCCATGGTCGTCCATCCTCAACGTCGTCGACGTCGTCGTCGTCCGAGCAATCCAACTCCAACCAAGCAAGGATAGAAGAATGGAAATTGTGTTGCATTGTTACACTCTTTGCTGCTGGTCTTGACTTTTCAATCATATTTCAACCGCGTGGTCTCTCTCCCTTATCCAGAAATGTAATAGCCACTTAAATTAAAATTTCTTGACTGCATCAGTGGCTGTACATTGTGTTGGAGCGTTGCCCACCCTGCAGGCACCGCACACACACACACACTAAACTCTACTCTTACCACAACCACCCACGATCCAACCACAGTCATTAATCAAAACATTCTTCTTTCTTCTCGTTACAGTTACATTTTTATGCTAATTACAAGTTGTAAATCCACCTCGAGTACCACGTAGTGGTAGTACGCATCAGCACCACAACAAACCCAAATGCAGTACGCCAGGGACATGATAATTAATCAAAGTGACCCCCAAGGATAACAAGAAGATAAACCGCACACGAAAAGAAGAAGCACCACAAAAGTCGACGAAGAACAGGATCTCAAGCTCCCTGCCCCAACAGCAAGGACTTATCTCTCCTAACGTGCAAACACACACACACTCACACCAATTAACCCCAAAATGTATTCCACCCCAGGTAGCAGTAACATCCCACCACATCGCCACTGGAGCCCCGTGCATTTGTTGATCCTGCAACTACTGGTGATGCTGCTCTTCGTGGGTGCCAGTGAGGACTTGGATTGGCAACAGAGCTGCGGCGTTTGCCGCTGCCATTGGATCTCCGGCAAAAAGGTGGCCGACTGTAAGGACAAATTCCTGAACACTGTCCCTACCAATTTGAGCAAAGCTGTTCAATCCATCGACCTGTCGAACAACTTCATAGCCGAGCTGAAGCGTGACCACTTTGTCGATGCGAACCTCGAGAACTTGCATAAAATTGTGATGCGCAACTCAACGCTGCAAGAGCTGAATCGAGACGCGCTCAGAGGCCTGGGCGTCCTGTTCGAATTGGACTTGTCGCACAATCAAATCCGCGTGCTGCATCCGAGTGTTTTCTCGAGTCTTAAGAAGCTACGCAATCTGGTCTTGAATAACAATCAAATCGAGGTGCTGGAGGACAACCTCTTTATCGATCTGGTCTTCCTGTCGCGAGTGGAACTGAACTACAACCGCCTGAAACGCATCAAGTCGCATTGCTTTGAAAATCTGCCAAGTCTGACGGCCGTTTACCTAGAAAACAATCAATTGACGGTGCTGCGCACGGAGAGCTTTTCCAATACGCCCAAACTGCTGCATCTCTCGCTGGCCATGAATCCCTGGAACTGCACTTGTGACCTGCAGGAATTCCGTGACTTTGCCATCCTTCGTCGGCTGTACACCCCGCCGACGGACTGTCACGAACCGAAGCATCTGCATGGTAAACTCTGGACGGAAGTGCCATCGGAACACTTTGCGTGTCGACCCCGTATCGTCTATCCCCGCCCGGGGCTCTACATCGAGGCTAATAATGACAACATAACTCTCGCCTGTCGAGTGGAGGGATCTCCGCGGCCCGACGTCCTCTGGATCTACAACAAGCGAGCCATAAACACCAAAGACCATCGGTTTCAAATTCGCAACTCGGTCGAGCAGAATCGCATCGAGCACTCCAATGTGCTGACATCCGAGTTGATTATCTTCGGGGTGCGACCCGCCGACCGGGGCTCCTATACTTGCGTGGCCGAAAATCGCGGCGGCAAGGACGAGAGCAACATGCAACTGGTGGTGGACATAGAACGCTACAATGGCGGAGCCCTCATAGACGGCATGGGCAGCACCGACAACGGATTCGATTCATCATCGAGTGTCCTGCTGATTATATGCTTGGTGGTGACGACGCTGCTGCTGCTGTTGATTGTCATAGTGCTGGTCATTTGCTGGTATTGCCGCCGAATCAAAACCTACCAAAAGGACGCAACGATGAGCGAGAACGGGCTGATTGCATCGAAAATGGAGAAGTCACACAACGGCAACTCCGTGCTCGAGGGCTCGGTTATAATGGAAATGCAAAAGAGCCTGCTGACCGATGTCAACCCCGTCGAGAAGCCACCGCGAAGGACTGAAATCGAGAGTGTTGACATGGATGACGGACATGAGATCAAGAAGACGTTGCTGGACGAGACGCAATTTGGTGAGTTTTCTTTGTTATCTGTCACGGGTGGGGGCTACAAATGGTACATTGAAGGCATCTTAAGTGGTCGAGGTAAAGAAAGGGGTTGAATATTAATCAAAGACGTAATCCAAAGGCATTTGCGGGCACCTTGCAAATGTGTTTGCCTGCCAGCATATCTCGTGTGTCCTTAAAGTGCCATTTATGACGTTAATGCAAAGCACTCCAGTCGAGATTCCAATCGGCTCTGTATATGATCAATGATGCAATTGGATAAACATTGACATAGATACGGTCAGCAAGGTAATCAATTCGCTGTGGGTATTGCCCACAACGCAACGTTAGGCCATAGATAATAATCACATCAGACTATTATGTCCTGGAGTACCACCTACCTACAGACTGTCTCCTGGCAATTCGATTTAATTTCATTTAAATCCGACCACCTTGGTTTAAGTTTGATGTCATTCCCTGTCGGTTGTCACCGCAGCGCTGTGAGAAGACATTAACGTGGTTAACCATGTCATTCGATGACAGCACCCAGCTCAACCCCTGATGTAATCTATCTTGGACGTGTGATTTGGGTGGTCAATATGGCAAATGAAATGTAGATGATCCCCCGAAATTTATGGAAAGTCTTCTCCTCCGAGTGTTTGTGAATTTGGATGCATTTGATTGCACTGTCAACAGAATGACACTACTTGGGAGCGATTCAATCGGATTTGAATTTGAATAGATACCAGTTGCTGGCAAGGACACGACGATGTAGTCATGAAGTGGATGGGTCTGGTGCTTTAAAGAGATCCTTGTGACATCGAGTGCGGTTTGGGGACGGACAATATTGCCTTGGTTAGGGGTTTTAAGTCCTTATTTTAGGTTTGTCTTGTTCGGGATTAAAGTTGTCATTGGCAGAAGATCTTTTGGAAATGAGGAGACTAAATCCTTAAATGGCAATGGAGAGGATTCTTGGAATATAGGTTTAATACACTTAAGGGGTATTAGAATTCATGTCAAACTGTTGTGTAAACACTTAAAGATTTAAGACCGCAAGGGTTATGCATAGATGGAAGAAATCGGTCTTAGATCTCTCTATTATCCATTTTTGCCTCTAGTCACGGTCTTAAAATAATATTATCTTAGTATATAAGTCTGTTGGAGTTTGACGGGTCTCGTCGCCGGATCTTCAGAGCTATACTGAGATCGATGCTTTTCGAATAAAAGACTGTCCCGAGAGAAAGGCTGTTAAATTCTATTAGATAGAGGTTGTTCTCTGGCTCATGTTGATACGTTTCCCTAGAAGTTTCTTAGCTTGCCTCATACCTTGAGCATTTTTCCATGCCTGACCATAAAAATACCAAAATTTCCTCTCGCAAGTGTTAAGCCTCCTTAACGTTCACAAGCAAAGCCATAAATCCGCAGATTATTTAGTTACAGCCTGGCTCTATTCAAATGTTACCTGAAAATGAAAGAGCAAAGCTGCATTTTTTTACCCAGCTCCCAGGTTTAGTCGTGCGTGTGGTTGCCAGGCCACGGACATTTAAGGCAGTCCATCTGGAAGTGACCTTCCCGGAGCTATATTCTGGTACCATGGGAGGCAGATTGCCCATGGGTTAGGTCGATTTATGCTGGTGCCTTGCCTCCAGTTGGCTTGGCTCATTTCGGTCTAAAAGAGGTAGGCCCCCTTGCGGGAGCATCATGGTGGCTGTGGTTACCCAAAATCGCGGGAACGTTTGCTGATCTAGAAGTCCTGCTTTCGGGTCCTGGGCTTCTAGACCGGAAGAGGTGTTGATAGGCCTCGCTCTAGCAAGAAGGAAGCGCACGCCTTAAACGTGACTTCATATTGCACTGGGTAACTTCTTGTGCTGGAGAATGCAAGAAAGATCCCAAGGCGGGTTAACGCTTTTCTTTACCATCACTTTGTGGAATTGCCCACCGTGAAATTAAGCCTAAGAGGCAGGTGCTCACGTTAAGCGTTTTCATTTCATTTTCTGTAACGTCGATAATAGATGCGCCGACCAGGAAGCCGCATATTTTGAGGAAGATTCTCCTAATTTTTTCTGTTTGTTTCTGCTTTTGGTCCAGCCGGACTGTTTGCTCGCCGGTACCCACCAAGTCTGGTGAGCGTTCCGATATCCACAATCTAGGGAAGCGACCAATTGATTAGGGAGGCGACCAATTTTGTACAGTTGTACTCCAAAAGAGCATGTCTCTTATCCTATTCCTTCTTAGAATTTTCTGTTTTATTACACATTCTTTAACTATTATAAGTCAGCTCCTATAGCAACAGCTCTAATAGCCCCTGTTATGTAGAAGAAGATCAGTATTTGTAGCTAGTTAAGTGTCTCCTTTGCGTAGACCAGGCTTATTCTTTTCGTCCACGCGATTCCTTCATATGTGGTCTTTGGCCTTACAGCGGGAATATAAATCCATCTAAGGAGGGTAGGATTTCTATAGGCTTTAGCTTTTATATATATTTCTTTCTTAATAGGTAAGACAGGCAGAGAAATCGTCTTGCACCTGCAGGTAGTGTTTTTGTGATCGAGTCAATTCAAATCTCTTCCGATATTGAGCATAGTCGAGCTCTATAAAGTGCCCTGACGAACTCCTTGCAATATTAAAAGATGCCCCCAAGGCCAGTAAACATGTCACACAACAATGGCGCCCAACGCCCGACCTGCCGACTTGGAGCTCATTATCTCTTCAATCGAACAATGTTATGTATCAATGGTCGTTTGGGCCTTGGTCGCCTTGGGCAAGCAGTAGCTTTGTCCTTTCGTAACTTTCTTTTCTTTACACTCCTTTCTTCTCCGTTTTCTCGATTCTATTTTTTCTTATCCTTTCTCTAATCCGGGGTCTAAGCAGGCTTCTGACTTCCCCAGACCTGTTACTGTATGAGGTATTTGGATGTGCTTGGGGGGAAACAGAGGGAGGTGGAGCTTAAAAGGTCGCTCTCACTGCTATTCAAGGAAATATGTTTCGTCCAAAACCTTCTTGAGGGGTGTCTAAAACTCTATTTGTGTTAGAGTCATCAGTCAAGCCTTAGCCAGCCCTTCGATTGGACACAGAGCCGAGGCCAAGTTGTGGTTTTTGTTAGGTCGGATGATTCCAGCATTGAATTGGTATTACAGTCTGGTTTTTAATGAGGACGAGTACGGACAGCATAAGGGAAACTAGCCTTAGACAGGCATTAGGTAAACTAGCCTAAACAACTTTTTGGGAGTTTTCTAGATCCCCGTCTATGACAGAATTCATTATTGTCATTGGAGCACTTGCGAAGACAGGGAAACTTCAATATAAAGGAGCATCTATCGTGCAGTTAAGCTTAGCAACAATAAAAAAAAACGGGATAAAACTAGGCCACCCACTGACAAATGAATTTTGATGTGCCAACGACCGGTGAAGACTTTTGCAGGAGATTGATCCATGGTCAACTAAACCAATAGGTCGCAATTATTAAAAAAGACAAGGCCAGCGACCTTGTAAAAGACATTTACAAGGTCGCTGGTGACTTTTCCCTGCAGGAGTCATTGGAAAAGGGTCACAAACTAAGTATACATAACAAACCTCTTTAAAACAATCTGGCGCTTAAAGCTCAGTGCGAGGCGTTTTCCTGACCTTTTAAGGCATGCTGTTCGTTTAAGGTGTTCTTGTACATGTGTGAGAAGACTGTGTGAGAAGACTTTCATGACAAATGTTACTCTACCGATAGTTTGTCAAACCTTCGCAGATATACAGCTTTGAAAAAAATTTTATTGCTCCTTAAGATCCTCCTTTTACCCCTCATTTTTCTCTCCGTAAATGTGGCCTATGTGGCTTGCCGTGGCGTAGTGGTCAGTGTGTGTGTGCTTACTACGCCGGAGGTCTGGGTACGAATCCTGCCATCGTCACCTGAAAAAAAAAGACTCGTTATTTTTCACGGTCCCCACCTCCGCGAGGGTCTGACAAGCCCTCCAAGAGTATCGTTTGTCTTGAAAAACTTCTCAAAGTGCCATTCGCATTCGGCAACAAATTGTAGGTCTCTTTGTATGTGAAGAAATTCTAACACTCACAACATACATTGTTGAGAAGTTGGCCCTGGTTCACCACGAGCTGTTGTTTTTAAATGTGGCCCGTATAGCGCCGTCCTATTTTAATCTCTTATGTGGTTACCATCCTTATCGTCCAACTTTTGCCAAAAGAAATATTTTTTTTATTGATTTTAATTATTCTTTATTCATAATATACGACGCAACACCTGACTAGGATCAAAGTGCTTTCGTTATTAAAGATCCTGTAAAGAGGAAAAAAGGTTGCCATCGAGACGCATTATTTCATGCCTTACGTTCGCGATGCTTTAAGGTTTGTGCATTTAACTTTAATTGCCGCACATAAGACCCACCACATGGTGTTAAAGTCACTCACACAATTTATAACATTTCACGTTTTTCACCTAATGCATTATTCGACCTTTTAATAACGCGAACAACCCAGTGGAATCCAATAACGAATCCTTTTAGTTTGAAAATTATTTTATTCACTCCCACAGGTCCATATAAAGTATTCACGCCTGATACGCATCAAGCTGTGCTTTCGCTTCGCCAGGAGAGTGCGAAATTTGCACGCTAATTAACCCTAATTTGCGGGGGGTATAGGTATACGGAGCACAGTGCCGATGCAGATTTCTAATGTATATATATACAAGGACGTGCTGCTAGCGCTTAAATGTTCCCCACGGTGATGCAACCCTCCTGTGGTGTACGACGGAAAGATGTAACTTTGTGCCTGCCTGGCTTCAAAGGAAGCCACACTGAGTGCCGCACGTTTAAGGAGAACGCGCCAACGGAAGCAAAGTATGCCCCAATGTAATTTGCTGCCAGAATGCGTTTTGCATTAAAATTACACGAAGAAGGCGGAGTTCGCTGATGGATTTTACTTTTATACTTGAAATACAGTTTTTTTTTTAACTTTAAATAAGGAAATTCACAACCAAAGGATATTGCTGCAGTTGGCCGGTTGGCGGTTAAGGTTTTAAACGTCAAAACTTCGAAGGTGTTTTTGTTTTAATTTTTTTCAAAACAGTTGGACAAAGTTTTAGATTTTTCACAATCAAACACCCTGCGATTCATTTTACGGTGCATCCCGGTAGCGAAGTGCCGGCAGGCCCAGAAGATTTAAAGAAATGATAACTTCGGTGGGATGGTAGCTCGACAGATTGTACCATAACCGGCGATTTGACTATGAATGACGAAATTTGAAGAATTGGCTGCGTAATTAGCGCAATAATTTTTCAAAAAATAAGTTTGAAAAATTAAGTTTTTAAACTTTTTTCCTGCAAGCCACACGCCGTCTGAAAATAAATCGCAAATTAAATTGTGTTACAATTTATCGTAGCTGTTTGTTGTCTGTTATACGAACGCTTGACCTGAGGCGACAATTTGCCGCACAGATTTCTGTCGTTCGGCCTTAATGCATGCTGGTAAAATATTTCATTTCATGAATGAATAAAAAACAAGTGTTCTAAAATCACAAGCCTAAATAAAGCAACGATTCGGAAAATATTCTTGTGACCACCTAATGCAGACGGATTATTTTGTTTGATCACATTGACTGTCACAAAATGTGAAAATCACAGATCACCATAGCCGATTCCTTCCCTGGGTGGGGTATAAAAATATAACCGCCATGATTCTTGAACTGTCAAAATTTGCCAATTTCTATTGACAGAAAACCTTTTATATCTTTAGAACCTCTACCACACGTGCACCTAAGCATGTGTGCTTCTATAGGTTTGGTTTCGTCTCGCTCACTTTTCCCCATTTGCTCATAACCTCATATATTTAATTTAATGTCGTTTTTATTTGACATCAATTTCAGCTATTACCTTAAGCAGATATATTGCTGTCAATATCTCCGCAGAAATCTGCACGTGAGTCCGCTTTGGTGGGGTACTAAGTAAATTACCTTCACGACTTCTCAGTTTATGGTTATTTCGTATACCATGTCTCCACCGGGCACTAATCAGCGATTTATAAAAATCTTCATTGAATCACCTACAATTTGCGCGATTTACCATTGCCTTACAAATTCAAATCCTCTCATCAAGAGTAATTAAAAATAAGTCTCAAAATCACGAACCGCTTTTAGCCACTTTTAAGTGTTCTCAAACACTTTTGTTACAGTTTGGGACTTTAAAAAGGAAACAAAAATTTTCCCTGTACGACAGATGTGTCAAATATACATTTTCTATTGGGATTTTTTAGCTGGGAAATAACATCGTCACTCTTTTTTGATTTTTCTGGTGTTACTCTAAGGGATAGGTGGAAGGGAAGGGTGAGAAACGTCAGTATTCGTGGGAAACTTAATGTTGAGCAGCTACTTCTCCGAGCGATCGATTCTTCGACGCATGGTTCGGACACGTTCGCATGCCCCCTGATAGACTTCCTAGACAGGTCATGCTAGCCGAGATGCGAGCGCGTCGCCCCCCTGGTAGGCCAAGAAACAGGTGGTGGGATCAGGTAAAGAACCTCTCTGAGTCCCGCCTGGGGATTGCACCGAAGTCTCTTGAGTTGGTGGCGGAGAATCGAGAACGATGGAAAGACCATTTAGCCACCCTCGCTCCTTGACCCTTTTAAAGGATAAGCGGCATTCGAAAATGATAATGATGACTCTTTTTTGAGAGTCAAAATGACCGAAAAGAGGTGCTCATGTCAAATTAATGTAGGTATTATTCCGGTGGAGTCACTTCGGGATTTATTTTTGAGCGTCTTCCGCGAATCCCCGTTTTATTGCCGGTGGAGACATAGGATTATGTTTATTATTGAAATTTGTTTAACCCTTATTTGTCTTCCACGCACTTTTATCCTTATCGGCTTATGTCTCCATTTCATGTAAGCAAGTTATAACGCACCTCAGGCTTGCGTTTTTGGGACGCTTTTGATTTAATAAATACTTGTTGTAGTCTGAATGAATCCAAGTTGTAGCCACACGTAGCCACAAGTTGTAGCCGGCTGCGCACGCTCTTTGTTTTGTGGGGTCAAGGGTGGCCTCTGTTCCTAGGCAAATGTCAAGTAACACACAGCATGTTTGTTTGTCTCCTAAGAAACCGTAATATTTCGATCGTCCATTAAAATGATTGCCCAAAGCTATAACACTCTTCCTTCCAAGTGAAAGTCCTTTGCATTTCCTTAACGAACTCTCCATGAAATACGCAACATACAAAATTTATTTATAAGAAAATCTACCACCAGAGACACCTTATTCTCTGTTTTCGGAACATGTTTGCTTTGCCGTAATCCGTCTTAAATTTTCGTAATCTCCAAGGACACAATTCCACCATTACGGGTCGGGTTGGTTACCAGCCAACGAAAGCCTCAACATACATTTATTATCCCCTTCTGGGCAAAAACAGTATAGTTAACTTAACCATGATTGTTGTGTACACACACTGTTCGTATACGCGCATATATCCCTTACCAACCCTAAGGGACCGAAATAAAATTCACATCAAAACCTCATTAACTCGGCAGGCATTAAGTTGTACAATTAACGATACCACCACCCTGTTCTCGATGCTATAGTGGTTTCTCCATCACACTTTTTATTTTGAAGGCTGCGTGCATTGAATTCAGATTCCCTGACTGACATCAATCCAATTTCGTGATAAACTTGTGTGTGGTTAAAATTTTTAATTTAAATCACAGGGAAGCGAAAAAGGATAACCCATTCGAATGCAGCTGGCACGTGAAATTCTTTTAGCAAGTATTAATTGAGCCGTTCGTGAGGATGTATATGTATAATGTGCTTGACCACCATGTGGCGCAGGATGTTTTTTCGGTTGCATCCAGCAAGAGGATGTCCTGCATTCTTATAGTGGAAATTTGTTTTATGCTTGCCCATGCAGCATTGTTCGGAAGACAACATTTAATGGCATCCAATTTACAGAGTGTTTTATTTAAGTGTTCCCCATTATTGTTATTAATGACTCTGCGACCTTATGTCAAAGTTTCTTTTTTCTTCTTTCGATTTGGTTGGGGCTTTGTATAATTGACTGCCTGTAATTAACGGGTTCATTGAGCAGAATCTTCTTGAATTTTTTCTTGGCTTTTGCATTTCTACAGACGCGCATTAGTCCCGTATTTGAAGCAGTCCTTCCTTTGGACAAATTTTACATTCTGACAGATGACTCTATTAGGCATTAAGGCGACTTGCCACAGATCTCTGAGTAACCACGCTATGTGGGGGCCATCAATTTTATAGTAGACACTCTTTTATGGAGAAAAGTATTAACCCTTTTGAAAGTACCGGTACCGCCCTTGTGCGGTCATTAAACAATACACGTGACCACTAACCAGAAATTATGTCGTAAAAAGACTGTACGAAGCGCTAAGGTACCCACAAAATGTTGATGGATTTTCTCACAAGTGAAATCGTGGCAAAGCCCTAAATGACTGGGCTTATGAAAGCTGTGAATGCAGTTTGAACGTAGATACACTAAAAGGTTTGTCGAATCGCACAGAAAAGTGCCCGCCGCGCCATCGACTTTCATGGTGGTCTTATGTTGCGGAAGACTTTGAGAAATTTTACGATTGATTTTATAATTTCACCACCAACTTAGGCTTAATTAAAGACCTCATGGATAATAATTGGATAGCTAAATCGGTTTTAAAGACTTTCCTTATCTTTCTTTTTATTAGATCTCAATTTCTGGGCGGAACTGACGATAAAAAAGCTATTTGATGTGCTATTCAATTTCGGAAAGGAAATGAGCAATTACCTCAATAAATTGGGTCGAATTGCGGTTAGTGAGTTGGGGGATTAAACAGAGGGACCACCTTTAAGATTCGTTTTGATTGCAACTCATGAAAAGAAAGGTCACTGTTTTTTTTTGTCCGTGATGGCTTTTGGACCGATATCATTAACGGCTCGTTGACTGTTAAAAAAGTAACCACCAGAAATATTCAACAGGAACTGTCATATCAAATTTTTCATGAGATGTGTGGCTCGCATCTCCGCCCTACTGCATATCATTGAATTATACGTCCATATTTGGAAGCATTTTTGACTGAAGGCTCTTATGTATATATTTCTCTACAAAGGGGGAAAAACATGCCTTTTCGCAAAGACTTTCGATTCCTCAATTTTTCTACTGAGTGTTGCTCAAGTCCTTAACAAAGTTTGTTTTAAAAGTCGTCAGTTTCTCATTAGATAGGGGTTTGTGTCTAGCCGACTTTCCAATTGATTTGCAACCAACAAACTTACTTCAACTTATTCTTAGACTTTCCCCTACCCATTTTTACCCAGAGCTGAAGTTATGCAAATTAACGAATTTCCTCACTTGTAGGTCTTTCATATCCATCAGTCAAGTAATCCATACATCCTGTCGAAGCTAACGGATGTAACCATTCTACAGGATTATTTGCACATTTCTCATTTTGTCCGAGACGATAGCGAAGCCATATGCAAACACAAATAAAAACGACAACCCTTGTACGCCTTGGACCACCCCTTTTAGCCTTGTACACTGTGGCAAATTTGTAAGTCAAAGCCACACCACCACAACCACCCGCAGACTTAGAGAAGATATGAATAAACCAATGATGCAATCCCAAGTGCACTCCTCTCGGCATACAATCAATACTCCTTGCATATCGTGTCGTCTACGTCGTCCCTTTTGGTCGCTCTCATTGCATTACTGTGTATGCCAGTTGGTAGTTGCTATTGACGCAAAGTGCAAATTCCAATGCAAATATTGTCCATTCGCATGAGATCATCGTAAAGACTATAAAACGAACAGAACTTGAATGCTATTAATTAATTTTCGGATATCCAGTTGAAGACAGAAAACAAAAGAGCACACGAGAGACACAATGTTGGTGCTTAACTGTGCCACTAGGACTCGGACTCTGAGAGATGATGAAGCAGTACTTGGCATAGGCAACCAACCCTAAGTTTCGACGTTGGCAATTTGTTTTAATTAAATGTGTTGGGAAAGTGCATAGGGAAATGAGTTTAAGTCTTAATTTTGACTTAATTTAAAGTTGGTAACTGTAAAGGAGAATTAATTGACAAATTGGTCCTTCGAGCCGGATTGTGGTCTATTATTGGATTTGGTGTTCGATTGCCGTAGGTGATAATAAGTTACTTTGTCGAAGAAATTTTGATTGAAAAGTTGAAGTCACCGTTTTGAGTATAATATTCTGTGTGGCTTTTTTATGTTTTCATTGGGATTTAGACATTTAGGGTGTTTTCCACCGTAGACTAATCCGAAATGAAAATTTATCAATCTCAATCTCCAAGAAAAGATTTAAATTTAATACCGTAATTAATCTCTTCCCAAATGTATTCTAAAATGAAACCGTACTGAATTCAACATGCTCTTTTTCTGTTCTGGCGAAAAAAATCACACAAACCTTATATTGACAGCTGCCACTGAATATCACCAACTCAGCTGTGTTTGTTTTATTGTTTAAATGGATTCACAGCATAGAATGGTTGATTTGGATGTGATCGCGCCTTTTAAAAAAAGGCGCTAGGCTGTGCACACAAATGTTTAATGTTGAAGCTGCTGGTTGTTATTGATTAAGTTAATCTGCTTTCGAATTTGTGGACTAAAATCTTGTTGTGTAGAATGATTCCTAAAAATTCGCTGCGTTAAAAAAAATTGAATTATTTCTGAATCTGACAGAATATCCGGGTCGTCCGCAAGCCGAAAAAACTCACGTTTACATGGAGATCGGAGATATGCAGACGAGCTGACGACCAGGATTTGCCATTTTACACCACAGCCTGTCATCGAATCATATCAAAAATTAAAACATACGTCTCAAGTTAATCTTCCTTTTCCCGGTGGAAACACTTGCGGATTAACTTCTAATCAACCTACAATGGACAATATTTGGATTTTCTGTGCTAGTCAATAAAGTCACGAGTGGCTTTATAAGCTTTGATAAGTGTTTTTAAGTAAGTCTTTTTAGAGCTGAAGGCACTACACTACAAGCTGTTATTGTAGTTATGTCAAGAATGAAAGCTTACGTCAAGTTAATCTTATTTACCGGTGGAAACACTTTGACACCAGCATATAATCTTCCTACGTTAATCTCTGTTTTATTTGCGGTGGAAACACCCCATTGGAATCGTTTGTGCTAGTTGCTAAAATCACGAGTGGCTTTATAGGCTTTGAAAAGTGCTCTTAAGTAAGTACTTGGCTTGAACTCTTGACCTTCAAGTCTTGAACTTGACTTGAACTCTAAAGAACTTGAACGGGGTGTTATAACTCTGTCCTAAGCTAACCCTGTCATTTTGGCTTTTGACATTTTGTCGTTCTAAAACCTCATAATGTCTATTCACCTTTTTTTTGTCGCTCTTCTGCAAGCCCCATTAAAAGGTGGCTCCAAGGATCTTTAAGTTTTTTGTAGCCTCATCTATTCCTTTTCACTTGCTTTGGATTAACAACACCCTTTCTCCCTCTGTTTTGCAGGAAATCGTGACGAAGAAACGCATTCAATTGCTCTGTCGGACACCACACCACGATCACGCCAGACCTTCGTAGATGATGGCTACGGGACAAATCTACCACCCGACCTCTTGGCATTCCCAGCACGCGTTCCCGCATCACCCTCCATTCAGAGTTCAACATCGAACATTCCGCAGGACATGTTTTTCGGCAAATCACCACTTGCGAGTCCGGTTTACCAGCATGTCAATCCCCATGGTATCTACGGAACAGCGATAGCGCCATCTGGTTTCATGACCCTTCAGCATCCGAAGAATCGTAGTCTAGCCTTAGTTGCAGCGGCAAATTCGCGCAATCAATCGCCTTTTATACCAGCTCCGGTCGTCTATTCGCCGGTTGTCATGAAACAAGGTTACATGACCATTCCGCGGAAACCACGCGTTCCCAGCTGGGCCCCCACCAACTCATCTCAGCTGTCGGAGTTTCAATCGCCCACATCGCCGATTCCCAGTGAAACGGGAACCTCCCTCAATGAACCAGTCGAACCGGTCTACGACAATCTGGGACTACGCACAACAGCCGGTGGCAATTCGGTTCTAAATCTGCACAAACTTGGCCAAGAGCCAGTCCGGTACACAATGAAGGATCGGCCGCTTCCCGCTACGCCGAGCACAAGTCAAGGACAACAACTACAGCAGCAACAGCAACAGCTACAACTACAGCAACAGCAGCTGCAGCAGCAACAACAGCAAATGCAACAGCAACTGTTGCAACAACAACAGCAGCAGCAACAACAAGCGGCCGCAGCGCAACAGGCTGCAGCAGCGAAAATGTACGAACCAATCCAGGAACTGGCAGGCAATCTTACAACGACTTCCGACACCGAACCCCTCTATGGTACGGCTCGACACCACAGCGGTGTGACAATTGTGCCTAGCATGGTCATTGGCAATGCACCCAGCTCAACTAGCAGCGGTGCCGAAAAACTCACCAAAGTTCCACCACGCCCTCCGCCAAAACCGAAGAAGAAAGTATCCGTTACATCGAAGGGTCAGGGTAGCACGAGTCAGCTCTTCGACGATGAAGGAGAGGACGGCACAGAGGTTTAGTGCAACTCGCAGGCGACCTCTGGTGTCGTCGTCGTCGCGCAATACATTCATAGCCCTCCTTCGCCGCATACCGCAATGAGTCCATCGATCTTTTCCTACTTTTCTACCACCACACCAAGAACCATCACCACCAATACAGCTTCCAAAGGAGATTATGTATAAAACAGAAAAAGAATCTCCACAGGGTTGGGTGGGTAGACCTACATTGGCTGAATGTAACTTGAAAACTCCTCTGCGGGACTCGAATTTAGTGACTTGTGTGCCAATCGACTGAAATTTAGGATTTAAAAAAGAAAACTGTTAATAAGTCTCTAGAATCCCTTCCCCGTCGTAGTTGTCGTTGTTCCTCCTTTTTCGTTTCTTTTTTTAAAGTCTTTTTCGTTCGTAGATAGAACATTCTCCAGTTCCGCCAGCATAATTTCCAAAATTACTTTCCTTTTCCTGACAAATCTAGGCTTAGTTAGGGATATCTAAACTTTTTATAACTCACACGATGCTGCTAAGTTCTATAAATTATTATTTTCCCTAACAATTTCCCATCTTAAAATTAAGGAAAAAAAATAATTACTATTTAACATTGTATAGAAAAATATATTAACAAAAAAAAATCTTTAAATTCCAACCCAGAGAGAGATCATAAGAAAAAATTTTGTTTTTTAAATTAAATCTAAATTTAAAAGTTAAATTTAAGCATAAACAACGTAAAATTGAGAAAACAAAAAAAAAATTATTTAATAATATTGACTGTTGAATATTATAAATTTAAAAGAAAGTGAATGAAGTAAAAACAAAAGAATATAAGAATATTTTTATTAATACCTGTAATTAAATATAAAAAAGAATTATATATATAGATATATATTTAAAAATATATTAAGAGTGTATGTTAAATGAGAGAGGGAGAAAGAGAAAAATATATTAAAAATTATATTTTCTTTAATCTTACAAAACACATTTAAGTTTCCTTGTTTATTTTTATCCTTCAGGACGTAAACACACTTTTAGGAATAACATTTATTTTGTAAACTGTTTTATTTTTAAGTTCAATTTGTGGTTTTATTTGAGGCGACAATGTGCATTTTATACACGGTCGAACCCTTATTTTACAAATGATCGAGGGTATTATATGCTTTTTTAGGCAACAAAAAAAAAGATCCAAGAGAAACTCTAATTTATTTCCATAAATATACACTTTTTTTATTTAATTGAAAAAAAAACACATTTTTTAAGTGGACAAATTATGAATATGCATTTTTCAATAGCAAATAAGTTTTCGTTCGGAAATAAGTTAAGGTAAAAATTAATTGTGTAAATTTTTATTTTTATTTTTTTATTGCTAAGAATTTTTTTTAAGGATGAGAATATTTTTTTTAGTTTAATGAAGAAACATGGAAGAATTATATACATTGTATTATTATTATTACTATTAAATATAATTTTTTTTATATATAAAGATTAAATATTTAAAATGCTTGCGTTTTATTTATTGGGAAAGAGTTTGAATGCATTTCAGGTTTCAGGTTATCCTACTTGAGTGGGGTAGTTTCAATTAGGAGGGCTTCAGAAGCTCCAGTAGACAATAATAACTGTATCCTATCAACGAGCTGTCAGACGGCGCAAAAGTTTAGTACCTATTTTTGAGCTAGAGCTTCCCTTTGGAGTCAAACATTACGTTTTTCTTTGCGATTGTCAAATTAAACGTTCAAGTCAAACGCGCGTCGAGCTACACAAGTCATTCATGTCTTTGCGCTAGGCTCAAAGTCTAATACGTCCTTGTGGAAGTCTCCCATTGATCGAACTTGGGGCTGTTACTGCCATAATGTTTGACATACGAGTTCTATGAGAAAGGTTAGCCAAAAAGCTTTGTCCTTGGGTCGGGCTACGTAGGCTGTTCTATACGTCAGTCAGTGTCTGAAAACAAATGCTTGTTTTTGCTAAAATCTTAATTTATTCCTTATCGTAGTCATATTTCGGCGTGATACACTTTACCACTACGAACAAAGAAATTGACGTCTGCAAAACATGAATTTGTTGCATCCTTATTTTCTTCAATTAGTGGAAATGTTTTTGCACTAAACATTTTCTTCGTGAAACATAAAATTCATCTTCATTCGATGACACCTGCTGCAGTGCGCCCTGAAACTGTAGCCTAACTTTTCATTACGGTCAGCTGATTATTAGAAACTCAGGGATGGCTGTTTTGCAAAAAGCGCGAAAGAGCAAGCGAGATTCCCGGGTTGTCAAATGAATTTAAACCAATGTCAATGTATGCCGGCGTTTTCGCTGTCTCTCACGTCGGCGTTTTAAAAAAATTGAAAAACTCTCCGATGATGTCGACAAATATTCTGTCATTCGCTGCTGTGAGTTGTGGAACGCAGTAAAATAGGCGTTTTTGTAAAATCATAATAGTTGCGAACAATAAACCATACGTGTGTAATAAAGTCGACAAATTCTACAAATGTGTTTCGTCTTTGCAATTTCTCGCTTTCGTTTATGTTAACAAACAACTTTTTAAATCTCGCATTGACGCTGTCGCTCTGGCTTGACGTTGACGCACTTGCTGTGAAATAGCCATGAATCTCTGAAAATTCAATTTTTCATCGAACGGAAAAAGTTGAAACTGTAATTTCACTGCATAGCAGACCAAACTGAAACGTCAAATTTGTACTGAGCTGAACTTTCTGACGCGATAAAATCCTTGGCGATTGTCGCACTAGTTGTGTCATCGATAGTGCAAGGAATACCAGGTTCTTGCCTTCGCTTCATCGAACGCAGAAGGAAGACCCACGAAAAAAGGCTCGCTCTCTGGTGCTTAATGGCACACTAGGCATTTCATCGAATGAGCCCATATAAATAATCGAATAGACCCAAATCTAAAGAACTTAGTGAATAAAGATGCATTCACATACACGCTTCAGATTCATCTCGGGCTGACTTTAACGAGTTCAGCTATAGGTACGGATTCAGTCTTTCGTTTCATTAAGTTGCTTCAGCGCACCCTAGAGGACGCATTCTACCGACCGCATCTTTAGTAGAAAAAGGTGTCCTGTTAGATCAATGTCAAGTCTGGTGCAGCTGGAAAAAGAAACATCAACCTACGTTACATGATTATACAGAGTACTGGTATAGTGTCCGCAATGAGATTCTAATGGCGTATTCAAAGCCGAATCGTGAAACTGGTGTGGAATACAGGAAAAAATTGTTCTTTTCTCGTACACCTGTCGACACCGAACTCGGATTTTCGCCACCGTCGTATTTGACGGTGGGGGCTGGGTGTAGCTTTAATTGTGTATGTGAAGTGACGTTTCCACTCAATTTTCATTTGTTATTTCTTACAACGCGACTTTAATTGTATGAAATCGATAAAAAGCTACTGAATATCACACTCAAGCTAACAAACTTCATTTTATGTTTAAAGTACAAAAAACCGACACCAACAAAATCACACTACGAAATGCAAAAAAAAGTATAAACAAAATGAAGGCAAAGCAATTTGGCATTTAATGTGTTGACTGCACCGATTCAGTAACTGTCGTTCTGTTCACAATAAAACCGAATGTACACCACGCTGGAATTGCCGCAAACACAGACTTTTATTTGACAGCTCAGTGTGACAGTTCGGTGTTCAAAGGAATGCGCCATAAATGATGATTCTAAACCTACTACCCATGGCTCATTATATGCCAGAACTTGCTGCCGCTTGGCGCTTCGCCAGAATGAGTTTATCCCAGTGCGTTTTGGTGTTCGTAGATTAATGGTGATCCTGATATGAATTTGCTCAGGCAGTCATAAAAGTAATATCTGAAATCAAATGCAGAACATGTTGAAGGTTTTCGAAAAGAGATTAAGAGAATATTTGACAGTTCGGCTCATTTGACATTTCAAGTTTGTCTCGAAATTTCCTTTTTACTGATTAGTTGTCCATTAGTAGTCAATTGTGCGAGGATCATCGGATCTCTATTTCTATGCCAAAGTTTAAAAGAACCATGAACACTAATGGTCTTTTCGGTTGGTCGTCCGTAAGCATTCTCTCCTAAAACTGTTTTCGTAGCAAGAAGAGAATTCAGAATCCAAACCAGAAGTACGCACGCAATCATACAGCGCCAGTGCCAGTGCCAAGTTAAACAAATGCCATTTATCCCTTCTAAAATAGCTTTTGTTTTAGTGACACAACTCCAGATAAACTTCAAGAGCAAGAAAAACGTACTTGACTGTTCGCACGTAAGCTTCAATCCGGGGGAAGAAGTCCCTGTTTTTGCAACCGAAATAGCCATAAACCTGCGTTTAAAGAGCCCTAACAAACACAAGGGTCCTATAAAGCCCCTGAGTCTTATCTAAGCATGACTCTCCATGACCCAACATGACTCTCCTATAAAAGGGAGAGCCATTTTGGGTCCATTTAGTCTTAATTTCTTCTTCGCATCTCAATAAAGGCATAAACTCAGAATTTAATTAGCCTTCTGACACTTTGGCAGAACAACTTCAGCTTTCCAAAGCTAAATTCTAAAATTTTGGCATCAGCTTCTAATTTAAAGATTATCGAAAACAGCAAAAAACAGGCCGAACTTTTAAATAACAATTTAAAAGCTGTTTCTTTTCAGAAAAAGCTAAACTTTTTCACCGAACTTTCGAATGATATTAAGGCGACAAGCTTTATACATATGGACATATGCAAAAAGGACCCACGAATTTTTCTGTCAATCCAAGCTAAGTGCTTAACATGGTCACAGGCATTCAGAAACCTTTGCAATCATGCTTCAAACAGCTTGAATTTGGAAGGCGATTAATGGCCTTTTCGGTTCGGATGTAGTTCCCAATCCGGGAAAAGAACGCCCAGATCCGTTATCGCCAACTTGGACAATCCTGACATTTTTGCTCCCTCCAAGAAGTGTCAAATTTAAATTGCCGATTTTTAAACAGCTTTTTATTATTAGTTTTTAAGATACTTGTTTATCGGTTTTGTAATTACCTTCTTATAAGCGAACGAAAAAACTTCGTCAATTTTAATGCAATTTATTTGTAGATAATTGTATTAAAGTTGACCTTTTCGTTCGCTCTCGTGTGAACAATAGTGCCTAATTTTAATAAATTACCTAATAATTTCCTATACCCTTAAAATATTGAAGAAAAAAAAAGCAACAGCCCAGAATAATCTCTCCTTAACAACTCAATTATTCCACGTACCTAACTAGCATGTTTTAATACCATAAATCCACCGAATTATTTGTAACCAGCAGCTAGCGACTCGTAGCGAATTGTCATGTCAAAGCTCACGCGCTGAACGTGGTCGCGGGTACACCGCTGTGCATTAATTTAAACCAACAATTCAGCGATTTATCCTTGCGAATAGAAATCTAAATAAATTGGACGATGGCCAATAATCCTGACATGCAAACATTGAGCACGGATAAATTATTCGGTCAGAACTAAACTAAACCAAAAACTAATTCAGTTGATGGCTCTCTATTGTTTTTTGACCAACTTCTCTGTCAAATTGACATATTGCACTCGAATGGTTCGGCATTAATTGAAACTTGTTGACAAAGCGCAATAAATCCAGTCACAATCACAAACCGCCAACTCCCAGCCCTCAACGGATGGTGCTTCACCAGCAGTTCTTTGAAATCACCTCCAAACAAATAGCAAGCTTTTATGAACACATCTCGGCTGGATTGGCATTTTTGGTGTCCTCATAAAAATCAATTTCTTGAAAACATGCTCAGATGAGAAACTTGGCTCTTTTATTGAATCGAATCGATCATCTATTAGGGTTGAGTCCGGTTTTATTAGTTCTCCAACTCCGCCCAGGTCTAAGCCTTTGTGACTCATCGAATGTACTTCTTCTACTCAAACATAACCTTACATTTTATGACTTTTATATGGAATGAATCACTAAAATGGCCACCAAACAAATAAAAATGACATCCCGCTGACAGTAACTTCCTGATACTAGGTCGGGGTATGTTTGTTTTTTAGATTTCCGTCCATTTTATTGTAACGCCTTCGCATATTGACAGATTACCTCGATTCATTCTCTCGTCCATGATGTGTGCCGTGCGGTCTTTGCTGCTTCGTCCGCATCAATGTGCCAGGGAACGCTTTAAGGACCAAATGCTATTGACTTATTATGGTGGTCATAAATTCAGCGTATTTGTGTGTTGTATACGAGAGCGATGCCTCAAAGTCGAAAAGGAAATATTTATTCAGCAGATATTCGCATTATTAGGGTTATAGTCCTTTCTCTATGGGCAAACACAAAAGCAAGAGCATACGGTATGCCGCTGTTTACTTGCGGAGTACTGTAAAGGAAATCCGTATTTATGTCTTATTACAAAGGCGAAAGAGGAAATTTACGGATCCTTGTTGGTGTCTTGTATAGACGAAGAGAAAACGAAATTTCCATAACAATAACTTACAGTGAAAACCACATGAGATAGACGCATATTTTATGGGAGGTTAAAAATTGTTCTTCCCATAAAGGTGTGTGGGTAGATGGCTCCTAGATTGAGCCTGGTCGGTCGTTCGCATTTTGTTGGCACATAGCTTTGACATTTAAGTGCGGGTTGGTAGGTACATAATGTTTTCGAACGTCAGTGGGTAGGAGTTGGTCTTTTATTATAATGGAATCTTAATTGATGTACATCTTGAAAGGGTCAATCTTATGATTTCAGAGCATTTGTCAACAGGAATGGACCGAATAATTATTGTTGGTCATAATCCTGCCACGTATAAAATAAATAAATAAACCCTGAAACGTAGCACACAAGGGATAGATGTTGGTGATAACAAACGTGTCTCTAGCATGAATCGATCAAATATTATTTAAGGTTGACCCACAACAGCTTCCAACTTTTTAATCTATAGAAGTCCCTTTTTTCAAAAACTAAAGAGAGACGTGAAGTAGGTCAATGCTGCACAGAAGAGACATTTACTAGAACTTTTAAAAAAACACAAAACAATCGGATTGCTTACGGATTGTTATTGTATTTCGAGAAGCGTTCATTAATGCTCTGTTTCCACCGGACATATGGCTGCGATCTAAACAAAACTTCGAAATCTCGAAATTTATAGAAAAATGTACCTCGTGGGTTTGTGTGCATTAAATATGCCGAAAGGACAATGCTGTTAAAGCTCCCAAGATAAAAATGAACTTTGTGTGGTTTTGGCACAGCGGACTGACATCGGAAAACCCGCCAGGGGGCGATTACGATATGCAAGGCGCATCGCACCTAATCCGACTTTTCAAATGCGACCCGCTTCGAATTGGTTTATTACTTTATTATGCAAAACGAAAAAAATTGCATCTCGTTCCTTTCCAGTTTCCAGTTGTCAAAGTGATTGAGCATTCCAAGCACAAACAAAAATCAAACAAATCTTTTCAAGTTTCGATTTTTTGAACTCTTTTAACTTAACTTGACCTACTTAATTGCAATGCATCCCTTTCATTTTGTTTATACTTGTTATAAAATGTCATAACGTTGCCATTTCTTTTCGCAATCTACCAAAACATTAAATAGTTTCGCGTTTGCACTTTATTGCACGAATTCGCCTTCGCATTGCATAATTGGGCGAATCCAGACGGGAAAGCGAAAATATCGGAAACACATTCGACTTCGCTTTGCATAATTGGGATCGTTCGCACATCGTAATACCAAAATCGCGATGCGATGACATTTGCGATTCGCTTCGTACATCGTAATCGGCCCCCTAGTTGTCAAAGTGATTGAGCCTTCCAAGTACAGACACTTCGAGTTCGCCTTCGCATTGCATAATTGAACGCATCCAGATGGGAAAGCGAAAATATCCCAAAAACACATTCCGCTTGGCTTTGCATTTCTGGGCAACATTATTATCTTGTTAAGGAAATTATAACAATCATGATGACAATTAAGTCGTATCGGCCCCACTATTCTGCCATTTAGTAGTAAAGGGGAGTTTCATTACTAGCCGACGAAAATGTCAGGAGAAGAAAACCGTTTTTGGCCTATCGGTTTCAAGTCATCGATCAATTTAGGCATCGCTACGCTAGATATATTGGGCTGAAGGCTTTAACCTAACGTAATGTTTGAAAGAATTATTACAGTTCCATTAAAATCGCTGTTTACTCTTCTGTCAACGGACTAAAAAGTCACCAAAATATGCGGAATTAAAAAGGAGAATGTGGCGAAATGTTGAATCTCGTCAGATTCACTCTTAATGTGACGAAATCCAATATTTTTACATTCCACTCTAAATTTTATAAAATTCAAGTTTTTCCCCGAACACTTTCAAGGGCATAAAATTTAATGGCGATTTGTTGAACATTTTAGGCTTAATTTTTTGTTATAATTGAACCGCAAACAAGGGAGTGATTTGGGCTGAATGTGGAATTTAAGAGCGGTGTAAATGTACTTTGGTTCCAGAACCCTTCCACTTAGTTGAGGAGATGCCAGTTGCATCGAGCTGATACTTTTTGGCCTCCTCAATCAGTTCAAGTTCCTTCCTCGTTAGCGACGAGACATTCCACGTGCCAATTTAGAGTTGGTGCCGTTGTCGATTTGTAGAGTTTCCACCTAAGCCCTCATTTTGACTTGGCGCTGTCTCCCTCCACCCCCCCGTAATGGATAGCGGCAACCATTGACGGGCTGCTTGTAGCTTCTTCGGGTTAAACCCGATCGGACGCCGAGCGGTTCCTTCCGACCACCAAGCTTTCGCATGCTGACACCCCTCAGGCCTAGCTCCAAAGGGTGCCACCTGGATTACCAGGATCAGCAAATATCCGAGGCTGTTTTCTTTTCATGGTTTTGCATTTTATACCTAGTTGCCAGGTTTAAATTCGGCCGATCCTAACCCTGAATTTTTGTTATTTAAAGTTCAGCCGTCCCTCTGGGATCAGACGCTGACCAACAAGCCGCACACTATGTATAACAGACGCTGCTGGATTTTATTTAAACCTTCGGGTTCATCTTTTTCAGTTATAACTCTACTGCCAAAGGTGGCCCCACAAGGAGTTTATACTCCTGGACAGCATCGCTTATGCCTGAAGATTACTTCCTCCAGTGGATTTCAGTCGGCTTAAACCCGTCTTTGTAGGGTGCTCGCGGTCTGCACCGGTCGGTCATCAGGAAAGCTGAGCTTGGATTGAAAGCAAAGATCGCAGTTTTTAATTCTGTGCTCGTTCCGACCCTCATCTATGGTAATAAAATTTGGGTAATGACCGAAAGAATTAGATCGCGGGTACAAGCTGCCGAAATGAGATTCCTGAGGTGCATTGCTGGTGTAGGTGTAGGTGTGGTGGTGGTGTTTCTCACTCTGACTCTAAGGGACAGAGTGAGAAACGTCAGTATTCGTAGGAATCTTAATGTTGAGCAGCTACTTCTCCGAGTGGAGCGATCGATTCTTCGATGGTTTGGACACGTTATTTGCATGTCCCCTGACAGACTTTCTAGACAGGTCATGCTAGCCGAGATGCGAGCGCGCCGCCCCCCTGGTAGGCCAAGAAACAGGTGGTGGGATCAGGTAAAGAACCTCTCTGAGTCCCGCCTGGGGATTGCGCCGGAGTCTCTTGAGTTGCTGGCGGATGATCGAGAAAGATGGAAGGACCATTTAGCCACCCCCGCTCCGCGACTCTTTTATAGATAAGCGGCATTTCAAAAATGATGATGATGGTAAATGTGCTTCAAGCGACCAAAACTGGCAATGATAAATTAATTTTTCTATTCTATGGCATTCTATGGATTGAAGAGGCATCAAAACGCATTTGCAAATTTTATTTTATGTGTGTTAACAGGATCAAAAAAGACTTTACAGGACCAAAGGAGAGAAACATTATGTGTTTCTCGCATTGAATCCATTTGGTGGTATGGTTGTTATCGGCGCTGCGCAACATTGCGATTAAGGCTTTTCAATTAATACAAATGCCAAAGGGTTGCCACATGAAATGTACCTTTAATGTTAACAACTTTTCCGTTTGCTGACCAAATAATTTTAAATTTTTCTCCTTCCGATTGCATTGATGCATAAAATCGCTATGGACATTTTATACCTACTTTCAATTAACCAGAATTACAACTGATGGCTTAACATCGACACGCAATGATGTTATTAAACTTGCGAATGCACGCATTAATTAATGCACATTGTGTACGGCCAGCGGTTAATGAGAGACGGCACATGGGCTATATTTTCAGTAATTTATTGTGCTTAAACGCTGGTCCAGTTGACCTGACCGCATGCCCGACAAATTGTTGTCCATTACAAGCCGAGATTTCACATTCGATTAGTTGATGCCTTATTGGCCACAGTGTTGGATGTCCAATACCGTGTTTTATCAACCCACTCTGGTGCCAGTTATTTTGCTACGCGACTGCACTAATATTCATAAAATCGAAATTAATTTGCCTTTATGTCGACAACAGAGACCGCAGCGGGGCTGCTTTGTAAAATGTCGGCATTTTGCGTTCGCAATGGGCAATGGCAAATTATTTGCTGTTTCAAACATTTTCGCGTAGCTATGAAAAGTGAAGGACCAGCAAAATCCATTTTCTAGCTTAGGCTGTCCATCTGACAGGCTAACATAAATCCATTGACCGTGTATAATGGGTAGACAAGGCTAGCACCGACATAATGCGGCAAAAGGACTGCCTTTCCGGTACTATACATCCTGTTGCTGGCAAAATGGTCGCGTTCGAGAGGTATTGAGGTGTGTCAACCGGAAGAGTGATGCGATGTTTTAATTGTAATGAGCTCGCCATGGGATAGGTACGTAGGTACTCTACTATCGATTGGTCAAGCTGAAAGGCATAACATTCGGTAGATTTAATTGCCTTTTTGGTGGGTTTAATGCCAGCGCTGCGGTAGATATATTAAATTAGATTTCAGCTGATTGCGCCTCGCAGATATGATGAGCTTCAATTTATCCTATGGTAATCATGAGTTTTAAGTAGTTGATGTTCTGGAAATATTTTTCAATCAATTGTGAATGCAGTTTGAATATCTTTACTGCTTCTCTAATAAGTTCTATATATTAGTTGATGTATGGAAAGGCATTTATGGGTACCTACCTGAATCTGGAAGTAGGTTATTATGTATTAAAATGACCAGCGTGAGACTTTTTAATTTATGCACTTTGGCTATTTTTCATGTGTCAAATAATAGACTGAACATACATTTACATTCTATTTATGTGTAGCATTTGGTCTAACATTGATTTTCTTTAAATAATCCCTATGAGGATGATTAATGTCACAGCAAGTTAAACAAGTGGAATTGGTTAGCCGTTTCTCCAAAGCCCTTAATCACCTTCACTCCATTGGAAGTTGCGAGGCCAGTTTTTTTTTTCAAATAAAAAACTACTACTACCCTCAGCTATCGACAACTAATAATTGCGCTGAATTTGAAAAAAAAAACATAAATGTCGTGTTTCTGAGATTTTCGACTACATTCTAGATAATATTAGGATTAAAACAGATTCTTTGGTTATGTCGCAAGCGGAAAGTAGTATGAATTTACACAGGACTTTCATGAAAACGATTTAAGGTATGATTTTATGAGAACTAACACCTTATTTTGACATCCCGTCACGTCGAGGTACACAAGTGATAACTCAGTTCACGTTGAAAAACGAACAGTGCGTGACGTAAGTCGATTCCCATACAAACGTATTTATTAATTTCACTGAGTCGTAAACTGTGCCCTCCGACGTGACGGACGAAACAGATAACTTGCACTGGAGCTTTATTCGTGTTACATTGTCTTACATTGTTCTTGTTCCCATGTTAGAGCTCAGTAATCGAGTGGAAAAAAGTCGAATCACAACCGGCGCGCGCCAGAGTCTCCGCGCACACTGAGTTCAATAGTCGAGTAGGTTTAAAATGTTCAACTGACAGATGAGAATACTATCAACAACAACGCTTTTACCTGCTTCCTTCAAACATACAGAAGCTATTGACGCAGCGCAACATCTGTCCCTCACTGAACTCGAGTTTCCAGTCGAGTCGACTGAAGCCCTGTGGAAGCTTGTTCCTAGTCTGCATGGAAACGTGATACCTTCTAGTGGGTATTTGCTTACGTTCTTTTTTATATTCCAGTGAATGTGTAGTGACTTTTCTATGAAACACTTAAAAACACTAAGTTTTGACTTTTCCTTTTAAAACGTTTTAAGTTAGAGAGAAAAAAGGGCCTATTCGAGAACCGTTTATGTTTTTCATTCGCAGAATCAAAGATCGTAAATTGTTTCGTTGTAAAAATATACCTAAAACTATAGAATTTTGAACAAAAGTAAATAAAACTAGTATTTATCATAGCAGAAATTTTTTTTACTCCACTACAAGCTGACAAACAATTGAAATGACAAATTTTCAAAGCACTGAACTTTCTGCCCTGACAAAATCCTCAGGGCGCAACCAGTGATGTCATCGAATAAAGTGCAGAGTGGACTGGGTTGTCTTATGGCGTATTCTTTTGAACACCGAACTGCCGAGCTGTCAAATAATATACGGTGTTCGCGATAATTCCAGCGTGGTATACAATCGGTTTCATTGTGTACAGAACGACAAGTACTGCACCGGTGTAATCATTACGTTAAATAACGAATTGTTTTTTTTTTGTTTCGTAGCGTGATTTTGTTGCGTCAGTTTTTTATACTTTTTACTTAAATTGAATTTTGAAAGCTCTTAATTTGAGTTTTTCACGATTTCATACAACTTCAACACAGTTGTAAATAATCACGAATGAAGATCGAGTCCAAACGTCACTTCACATAATCAAACCTACACCCAGCCTCCACCGTCAAATACGACGCACGGTGGCGTAATTTCGAGTTTGGTGTCGACACCGAACTAATTTCAAATTCAAAAGAACATTTACATGAGCACGATTCCATTCAGGTGTACGAGAAAAGAACAATTTTTTTCTGTATTCCACACCAGTTTCACGATTCGGTGTTCACACTCTGGCGCCATACTTTTACTTTTTTATTCATACTTTTTTTTTTGGGAAAGAACGACTTCCACACAGAAATCGAATTAAGCTTACACAAATCGAATCCTATGGATAGCTAATTTTCATTTGTGTTTTGGAAATAAATAAATATTATACCATTTAAAAGTATTCCGTTCGCATTCTGTTCTCAGCTGTCAATTTTCTTTTCGCTGATCACCCCTAGCCTCAAATGCCTGTAATTCGGCTGGTTCACTAACAGCAATCGCAGTGATCGCTATAACCGACTTGACCGATATAATATAGGCAGACACTTGTTCCACTGGTTTGTTCAAATTAACGATTTAAGATTTACCCCTGGTGGTCGATTTTGGAATATGTGAAGAGCTATGCACGTCAACGCGTTGTTTACGAAATTTTAATTTTAATTTGCTTTTTGTGAAAGGCCAACTATTTTACTCACTTATCTTAGATTGATAACTCACACGAAGATACGCGAATTCGTTCAACAAAGGCAGGTCAACTTGTCAACTTCGACTTGTATGTTGACAGCAATAGGTATTCACATATTTCAAATTTGACCACCAGATATCCCATTCTGACTTTTCCAATAGAGCTCTTCCTTCAGCTGTCAGCACCACAAGAATAAATTGGAAAAGGAACGAAAACATGAAACCTTGGAGAATCTGAAACACCGCAGGAAAAAGTTGATGGAAAACATTGAAAAATCCTAAACTTTTGGTACGAAATTTGCGCGATTTCAACTTTAAAAAAGCTTTTAAGGCCTTATAAAAAACGTAAACAAATGGGTGTTGGAGGGTAAGAGGGACGCAAGTTGAATATCTAGTTATTCAGTAATTTGTGCTAAGGTTAAGGATTATTCATTGTTTTCCATCAACTTTTTTGGATAGAGATAGCGTGTTCATAAAAAGAGATGCAAGTGGAAGACCTCTTTCGTCAATAGAGATTTTCCAACATCTGTCATAATCACAAGAAACAAATTGAGAAAGAAACAAAAACGTGGATTTTCGCAGAATTTAAAAAGCTGCCGAAACAAGTGGGCGATTAATAATCCGAAAAAATGCGCTCACTATAAAAAAGGCCAACAGATATTATTATATTTAGTCGAGCTATGCTAAAGTAAAAAGTTTTTATTTAATTAAATTGGGTTGTAATTATTTCCATTCCCCTGTTGTGACCCCCTAAGCTAGGGGAATGCATTATTAGCCCATGTCTTTGCTCAGTTAACCAGCAATACATGCAGCCCAGCCAAAGCCACCGGAAATGCATCACCATTTCTAAAGTAATCGCCATTACCGAAATAGACTTCAAACAGCCAGCATCAAGATGGATAACAACGGAAAAAGTTTAAGCTCTGGTTTGCAAATAATTCTATCTGACCTGGTACATATATGTCATTTATTATAATTGAAATTTTGAAAGTTGTGAAACACACTTTATTCTGTAGAGGGAGCATTGCTCCGCTGATGACGCTACGGATTTGATCGAGGCGGAAAACGAAAAACTAGCCCAGGAACAAGATGGCTGCATGGACTATTTGGGCAGTCCTTCGCCAATTAGCAAATCCATTTCACTCGCTGGAATTATGCTCAAACAACAGGAGGACTTCAATCGAGCTCGGTTAGAAGCAAAAAAACGGGTTAAATTGCGCCTAGAAGAACTTTCTGCCCAGGCGGTTGAAGAGGACAAACTTTGGGAAGACAACATGAAGGAAGCTGACAAGTTTATTACGCTGGTAGGTGGTTTTGAAAATTTATTTTTCAACTTTCTGATTAAATAAAACGTTTTCCTAAGCCCACCAATGAAGTCAAAGATAAAATTAAAGAAATGGACGAAAAAATAGATGCAAACGAGATCAGGATAAAAGAACTTCAGGAGGAAAAAGCCAGGCTCAAAGATAAAAATGACGAATTGGAAGATCTTATTAAACTAGCTGAAATACTCAAGCCAATGGTCATGGAGCAAAGGTATTCCTTTTTGCTAAAATTTACCCTTATACAATTACGAAACTTTTACACAATAGGAATCTTATTGAGATGAGTAAAGCAGGATCGGAGGAAAATAATGAAACCCCAAGTGAACAGATGCAGACAGAAAATAATGAATAAGTAAAGTTGTTTTCTCTTTTAATAAATAATAAGTAAAATCTATGTGAAAATAAAACATCGTGAAGTGCGAACAATTAATTTAAAAAAAAACCAATATGTCTTTTTTACACTTTAGTTACCATTTAAAGAACATGACAGGTATAAGAAAGCGTTTCTAAAATGTTCTTACTTCTTGCTTCGAACTATAAAAGCTATTTTTTTTAGAGTACGTGCGCAAGAATTTTAACTAAACGAGTTTTTTTACACGCGTCCAAAATGACAGTTTCATCCCATGACGTTTGTCGAACAAATGTCATGTTTCATTCATGTTGAAAACCTTTACGTAAAGGCTGGCCGTTGTTGTCATCCCATTTTCAAAAGAGCACGAGAATTATTTGTTTACAAAAATTTTTTTTTGCTTTTAAATCATTTTTTGTGTAAGAAAAACTATTTTATTCACAAATCAGGTTGATAACACACGAAAAGCGCGAATTCGTTCATCGAAGGCAAGTCAAACGTTTCTGCACTTTCCAACTTTGACATCTGTTTTGACAGCTTTAGGTCTTTACACATTCCAAATTTAACCACCTGGTATCGTATTCTAACTTTTCAAATCGTCTTTTCGTACATTCGTAATATGTGATCGAGTTCACAGTGTCAAGAGGACTCAAAATAAGGATTTCCAGCCACAAATCACAAAACATAATACCATGTTTCCACCGACACTAATACGCGATTGACATAAATCTTCATTTAATCCTCTACAAATCAAGCGGTTAACCATACAAATTTAAATTCACTCGGCTAGCGGTTAAAAATAAAAACCCTCGCAAATCTCATTTACGTTTTTCACAAACAATTTTTAACCCTTTTAGCACACCCCTAAAACAGTTAGAGATTTGAAAAAGGAAACTCAAACTTTCCACTTATGACAGGTCTGCCAGAATTACGATTTCTATTGGGATATTTACAACGGAAATCTTGTTTCTCTTCTGGAAAATGACATCGCTACTCTCTTTTCAGAGCCAAAATGACAGAAAAAGAGTGCTCAAATTAATCCAATATATGACTTTTGGAACCACTTTAGGATTGAATTTTAATCAACAGCCGCTGATCCTCGCATTATTGCTGGTTGGATTTTAGTATAAGGTTATGCTAGCATGAGAAAATAAATGCACATCTACTACCTGCTACGTGCTACCTACATGCATTGAAGGGCGTTTTTCATTTTTAGTTCAAAGTAGAGCTTTGGTTAAATTATATTTATTTTGCATCAATTTCGGCTCGTAACAAATATTTTGCCAATTTTTTCAAGTTTTCTTTTCTTTCATTTTTCATTCTGACAGACAACCAAAAAATGTGCTCAAGTGCGTTACAAAATCAGAACAGACTACTCTGAGCGCACTCGGTTCAGAGCACGCTCAGAGTGCTCGAGCTCTGTTCAGTGCTCTACTCTGAACTAAAAGAGAAAAACGCCCTTATGCATTATGCTCTTATGGAAAAAGGTTGTAAAGCGAACGGCGCGTGTCAGAACTAAGCAAACTACAACGCAGCTCTGTAACAAAGCCCTATTTAAAGTATTGAAACAATTCTTTTTCCGTCTTATCATACCTATCCGGTTGTCAAATAATCTTTATTTATTTGTTTGGAAGCCCTTAAAAAAACTACTGCAAGTTTAATTTTAATTCAATGTGTCGGAAATTAGTGATATTGAAAATTAAAAATTTGTTAGAAAGTGTTTCCACTGGACAAACAAAAGATAAACTTGATGCAAGCGATCTCTTTTTATCATTTTACATTAGCGGAAAAAAAAATAGGAATTCAAATTCCATGATACTACGCATAATTGGAATTATTTAAAAGGTGAGCTTGGATAGTTTTCATTGTTGGAAAAGTTTTTTTCATGAGTTGTGCGAAAAGGATGATTGAGACGCTTACCGAGGAACGAGATTTGTGAAAAACTTGTTAAGTACAAGACTGATAGTGATTGCCAAATATTTTCGGCAATTTCCCGTCTGTCCGAAAAAGAGTAGCTTCCTGGTCGGTGTCGATTATACAAATCAGTCGATTGTCAAGCCTGGCAGCTGGATATGAGTGTCACCTGGCAATAAAATCAGTTCACTAAACACGTAAAGTAGTATCTGATAGTTTCTTAAGCCGTCAGCCCAATGAATCTGTTGCATCCGTTACATCGAAGTACACAACTGACAACTCAGTGAAATACCCACGTTCTTATTGGAAGCGACGTACGTCACGCACTTCTTCTATGGGCCGCTTTTCATAAAACGTGTGCATTCAACTTAGTTGTCAGTTGTGTACTTCAACGTAATGGACGCAACGGTTTCATTAGGGTGATGGCTAAGGTCGAACTTATACTTTTTAGCATTCGACAAAACTTGAAATTTAATAGCTGCACGGATTATCAGCTGATTGCACTGAAAACCTTGAGTGCTTCTACAGCGCGCGCACTGGGGCTGGTTGTATCGAACGAACTAGTACTTATATAAGATTTTATGGGCACCTTCGAAACCAGACACTTTGGTGCGATTCACTATAGCATCATCATCATGCCGCCGTTTTGCTCGTCGATTTTTCCAAGTCAAGCAGGTAGGCATAACTAAAAACAGGTAGACACTACTTTTACTTTGTTTAAGAAGGGTTCGTTTGCCTCAAATACTTTTTTCAAAATTCTCCTTTTTTAAAATTTATGTTTTGCATAATTCAGAAAATGCCACTTTATATATCGACATTGTGGTTGGCACGGGTCATCCTTCGTTTAATCTCAGGGCTGGTGTCGTTGTCTAAATTTAAAGGGTTCCGCTTTTTGCGTTCCACGGAGATTTCACTAAAGCGCGTAAGACTATGCTTTAATGTTGTGCTTTGTTAACTAAGAAGAACGCTAACACACAATTTAAGGTCAGGAAACACAAAAAAAAACATTCACAATCAGCAAATTTCCATAGTTATGCCAAGATATGCCAATGTCCCAAGCTTGTATGCAAGTGTCGAATAAGATATTTTCACCAAACAATTTACACAAACGACATGAAAGAATTTCCTTAAAGTTTTTGGTTTAAATAATCTGTTAAGCAACCGCAGAATTTTCATTTCAAAACTGGGTCGAATATCCTGAAACAAAACTATCGATGACTTAATGTATTGTTATGTGGCGACAAGAAATAAAACAACTCGCAGGAGTCCCTGAATGCACCCATCGATTCGCTCTACAGACGCACCCGCTCGATTCACTAAACGAACATACCCAACTGTCATTCCAGTCATCTGACAGCAGCTGTCATATTCGAAGTTCGAATTTCGATTTCCCCTCCTTGGAATTCAGCGGAGGAGTACCAGTGGAAAATTACCAAAGGGGGTATGGAACGTACTAGAAGGTGCTTAATTTTGTATAAATACACGGGTGGCAGGCTCGTACGAGACAGTGATATTTTAAACGTTGACTTGTGAAAATCGGTTATAAAGTGAAAAGTGATTGAATTGAATTAAAGTGTTGAATTCTAAGTAGTAAAGTTGAATAACAGTGTGATTTGAATTTAAATAAGTTTTGTTTGATAAATAAAGTGTTTCATTGTGAAATCATAAAAGTGAAGTTGAGTTTTATTCGACGAACCCCAGGCCGAAAATATTACATTGGTGTCAGAAATTGGGGATAAAACTCATAATTGTGCGGGTAAATTCTACAGTGGAATTTTCCGGAACAGTGTTAGTGTGTCAAACAGTTTTAAGTGGAGATTTCTAGAAAAAGTGCGCGTAAATAGCGTCGGTGACTAAAACGATTTATTTGTGCAGTGGAATTTTCCAGAGATATCGTGTGTCTAAACAGTGTCGGTGACTCATACAAATTTGATTGTGGAATATTCCGGATACATTGAAGCTGATTGTGCGATAAAGCTATAATTAACTAAGTTATAAAAACGGTTTCAGTGATTTGTTTATTCGCGAGTGAATTTTCTGGAACAGATATAAGACATAAACAGATTGTGTTGTGAAAATTGTGTGAAGACAATTCAAAATGGGTCGAAAAATTGAACAATTGACGACAGCTGAGTTAAAAGCGGAATTGGGTAAAAGAAACCTCCAGACTTCGGGGCTCAAAAGGGAATTGTTGCTCCGACTCCAGGACGCTATTACCGAGGAAGGTGGACATCCAGACACGATGCTGTTCGAAGTTCAAGAAGAACAGCAACAAAGCACAGTAAGTACTGCCGATGAAATGCCCGCTTTCATGAAGTTGCTTCTGGACAAATTTGAGAAGCTGGAGAGCGGCCAAAAAGAACAAAAGAATGCTCTTGAAGACAAGTTCGACAAGCTAGATACTAAGTTCGATGAGCAGAAAAAAATTCTAGAAAGCAAACTCGATTCCCAGAATTCACTTTTTGAGGAAAAGTTCCAAACGATGGATCGAAAAATTGAAAGTGTGGAGGAACAGTTCACTGAAGTCAAATCGGAAGTAGAACAGCTGGCTAAGGAACTGGAGTTGGTTAAGAAACAGAAACTGCGAGAATGTTTGCCCGACAGTCCACGGCGTAAAGAAATGCAGCCTCCTGTTTTTGATGGTCAAACGTCATGGCCGATTTATAAGAGGCAATTTGAAGCTGCCGCAATGACGAACAACTGGGACAACGAAGAGAAGTCGATTGCTCTCACGCTTGCTCTCAGAGGAACAGCTGCCGAATTGCTGCAAACTATTCCTGAAGAAAAACAGAAGGATTATGATGCCATGGTGAAGGCCATCGAGATGAGGTTTGGCGACGACCACATGCAGCAAGTTTACCGGGTCCAGTTGCGCCGAAGAGTTCAGAGAAGGGGTGAGACGCTTCAGCAGTTGCAAGCCGACATCGAGCGATTAGCGAATTTGTCTTATCCCAACACCAGCAGGGAGATAATAAACGAGTTGGCAACCGATGCGTTTGCCAATGCCATTGCGGATGGAAAGCTACAAATGGCTGTAAGAATGGCAGGTAAGAAGACTCTCGCTGAAGCACTAGCATTCGCCCTGACAATGGAAGCTGCAGACCAAGCTTCGCAAGGTTGCCATCGCATAAGGGAAATGGCTGGTCTAGAGTGCTCATGTCAACGCATCGACATCGAAAGGCAAAACACGAACACCACTCGGGGACAAATGAGATGCTGGAACTGTAACAAACTGGGACACCTGCAGCGACAGTGCCGAGCCTCAGTTAGACAAGCGGGTTGCCCACATTGCGCTAGAAGGAGACAGAATGAAGAAGCATCTGGCAGGATGTCGGGGCAGAAGTTGGTTGATGGAATCGACGCCCCCAGGACCATCATCCAAGTCTCGCAAACAAAACGCTGCAACAAGAGTCTGACAGTAGAGGCAATCATCGCCAACAGAAGATGCGTGGCCACTATTGACACAGGTGCCACGGCCTCCATCATCCGAAGAGACCTTGTTCAGACGTCATGGCTACATAACACCAGCTGCTACAGTCTGAAGACAGCTACAGGAGAAGCGGCGAAAGTATACGGGGAGGTGCAGCTACAGATACAACTAGAGGGACTGACCTTCTCACATGCATTCTTGGTAGCCGACATATGCGACGAATGCATCTTTGGAGTGGACTTCATGAAGGCACACGAGGTAATTCTTGACCTTCGAATGCAGGTGCTAAGGTATCGAAGCATCGAGATCCCTATGGTATACGGAAACGACAACGCTGTGAATCTTCGAGCAATACTGGGAGGCGATGAAGTTCTGCGGCCCTCTTCAGAGACAGTTCTTTGGACACGTTTGGAGGGTGATCCTGGGAACCACCGATTCTATCTCATCGAGCCAGACAACAAAAGTGAATTTAAAAGTTACGTCGTGGGAAAAATTCTTGCAGAGCCCAGGGATAACATGGTGCCGGTAAGACTGATGAACCCAAATAAGCGCACCGTTAAGCTCAGAAAAGGAGAGGTGATCGGAAGATGTGTGCCCGTTGCAGCCATTTCGACAATAGCTGAGAGTGAGCCTGCAAGTCCTGTCTCTCCATCTAAATTGGCCGAGGTATGTAAGACTATACTCGAAGACTGTGAGCTAAATCAGGAGCAGCAAACCATAGCGGAAAATCTCATTGGCGAGTTTGCTGATATATTTGCCTCACAGGATGGAGACTATGGTCGAACACACTTAGTACAACACCGCATAGACACCGGAGATGCTAGACCAATCCGCCAACCTGCCAGACGACTTCCGTTGGCTAAACAGGACGAGGCCGCCGAGATGATATCGACCATGGAAAGAGAAGGTTTGATCGAAAGCTCGAAAAGTCCGTGGGCGTCGCCTGTTGTACTGGTGAAAAAGAAGGACGGCAGTACTCGATTCTGCGTGGATTACCGGAGGCTTAATGATGTCACAAAGAAGGACAGCTACCCTTTACCTCGAATAGATGACACATTGGACACACTCTCTGGAGCAAAATGGTTTTCCACTCTCGACCTGAAAAGTGGCTACTGGCAGGTACAGATCCATCCAGAAGACAAAGAGAAGACCGCTTTCACAACTGGCAATGGGCTTTGGCAGTTTACAGTAATGCCATTTGGTCTGTGTAACGCTCCGGCCACCTTTGAGCGTCTTATGGAACGTGTCTTACATGGTCTGACGTGGAAAACCTGTCTGGTATATTTGGATGACGTCATCGTTTTGGGAAAGACGTTTGCAGAACATCGAGACAACTTGAGGGAGGTCTTCTCACGACTTCGAGCAGCACACTTAAAGCTCAATCCAAAGAAGTGTGCGCTCTTCAGAGCAGAAGTAAAGTATCTGGGGCATGTGATATCGACGGATGGCGTGAAGACGGATCCAGAGAAAATCGAAGCTGTGAGAAGTTGGCCAGTTCCCAAGGACAAACACCAGCTAAGGAGCTTTCTCGGTCTTGCTACGTACTACAGGAGGTTCGTCAAAGATTTCGCCGGGATTGCAAAGTGTCTGCACCAGCTCACTGAGAAAGGAAGACAATTTAAATGGTCAGGTGAGTGCGAAAGAAGCTTTCAGCATCTGAAGCAGCGACTTTGCGAAGCACCGGTACTAGCTTACCCCATCCCCGGCAAGACATTTATTGTGGACGCAGACGCTAGCAATGTGGGTGTTGGCGCAGTATTGTCGCAGTTACACGATGGGCAGGAGAAAGTCGTAGCATACTTCAGCAAAGTGCTTACCCGACCAGAGAGAAATTATTGTGTTACCAGGCGAGAACTCCTTGCTTTAATACTGGCGACGAAACATTTCCAGAAGTACCTGAGCGGCGCGAAGTTCATCTTGCGTACCGACCACGCCGCGCTCAAATGGTTACTGCAGTTTAAAAATCCAGAGGGCCAAGTCGCAAGATGGATCGAGCGATTGCAGGCTTATGACTTCGAGATACAACATCGCAAAGGAAGACTGCACTGCAACGCGGACGCATTATCCCGGAGACCATGTGAGCCCAATTGTAAGCATTGCGTGCGACAGGAGGAAAAGAACGAATGTACTGTCCAGCGAGTAAGAGCCGAACCTGCAGAAGGCTGGAGTACTGAGGAACTTCGCAACGCACAACAAGAAGACCCTGACATTGAGCCAATCCTTGCATGGAAGGAATCTATGGAGAAACCGAGCGCAAGGGATATATCCGACAGAAGTCCCACATTGAAGGCATATTGGGCGCAGTGGGACTCTCTCCATGTACAAGATGGCGTTCTGCGAAGAAAATGGGAAATGCCGGATGGAAAATCCTTTAAGATGCAGCTTGTGGTTCCACGGTCGAAAGTCCAGGAGATTCTACGGGAAATGCACGATGGAGTGTCTGGTGGGCACTTGGGCATCAACAAAACCCTGGAAAAAGTACGGGAACGTTTTTATTGGCTGAGTGCAAGAAGGGACGTTGAGAGTTGGTGTCGGAAGTGTTCTACTTGTGCTGCTAGTAAGGGACCCAAAGTCAAAACCAGGGGTAAAATGAACCAGTACAATGTGGGTGCTCCCTTTGAAAGGATCGCCGTCGACATCGCAGGACCGTTTCCGGAAACTGAAAGCGGTAATCGTTACATCCTGGTTATTGCCGATTACTTCAGCAAGTGGTCCGAGGCATTTGCGATCCCAAATCAAGAAGCGAAAACCGTTGTCGATCAGATAGTGGACCACTGGGTGTGCAGGTTCGGAGTGCCAATGGAATTACATTCCGACCAGGGAAGAAACTTCGAGTCGAAGATATTCCAGGAGGTATGCGCAGCAATCGGACTACAGAAGACACGGACCACACCTCTTCACCCACAATCAGATGGAATGGTGGAACGCTTCAACAAGACGCTGAAGGAACATCTCTCTAAAGTCGTGGACGAGAATCAACGGGATTGGGATCGGCGAATACCTTTATTCCTTATGGCCTACCGGAATGCTATTCACAGTACAACTGGATATACTCCATCTGAAGTTTTATTTGGCCGAACTGCCAGGCTACCCAGTGAGCTTAAATTCGGATTTCCCACTGAAGAACCCACATCCGAGGAGGACTACGTGGTTGACCTTAGAGAAAGGATTAATGACATCCACCAGAGAACCAGAAGCAATATAAAAGTTGCAAGCGACCGCATGAAGACGAGATACGATGCGCGAGCAACGGCACCCGAGTTCAACGAGGGAGATCTGGTATGGCTCTACAACCCACATCGTAAAAAGGGAAGATCGCCAAAGCTTCAGAAGGATTGGGAAGGTCCCTACCAAGTTGTAACGCGAATTAATGATGTCGTATTCCGAATCCAAAGAGGACCAAGAGCGAAAATGAAAGTTGTCCATGTTGATCGCCTACATCGCTACCACGGAAGCAATGATGACGTACTTGTTCGGGACGAACAAAACTAAGAGGGGGGCAATGTTATGTGGCGACAAGAAATAAAACAACTCGCAGGAGTCCCTGAATGCACCCATCGATTCGCTCTACAGACGCACCCGCTCGATTCACTAAACGAACATACCCAACTGTCATTCCAGTCATCTGACAGCAGCTGTCATATTCGAAGTTCGAATTTCGATTTCCCCTCCTTGGAATTCAGCGGAGGAGTACCAGTGGAAAATTACCAAAGGGGGTATGGAACGTACTAGAAGGTGCTTAATTTTGTATAAATACACGGGTGGCAGGCTCGTACGAGACAGTGATATTTTAAACGTTGACTTGTGAAAATCGGTTATAAAGTGAAAAGTGATTGAATTGAATTAAAGTGTTGAATTCTAAGTAGTAAAGTTGAATAACAGTGTGATTTGAATTTAAATAAGTTTTGTTTGATAAATAAAGTGTTTCATTGTGAAATCATAAAAGTGAAGTTGAGTTTTATTCGACGAACCCCAGGCCGAAAATATTACAGTATCTATAATTCTTACAAATAGGAATACTCTCACGAGGTTGTCTTGTTGCTCCTTTCAGTATTTGCACCCCCACCGACTCGGCGCAAACACACATTTTCCAATCAACTTAACGGCAGCAACAATTAACGACCATGAAACCTCATAACCACCCTCGACAATATCCTTAACAAGCCTCTGTTATAATGGAAAATAATTTCCCCTAGCTTGTAAAAGGAATACATAACCACCTCGAAATTGACATTCAACCTTCTTATATCCTTCTTCTTGTACAGCCCGCATAGCCGCGCACTCTCTTATCTTTTTTCATGCAATTTGTCCATCCGCACGGAAAATGAAGAGAGGAAACTCTAGAGGAAATTAAAAGTGTTTAGGTTTACAGGCTTTGCCATAAAATTTGCTATAATTTGCTGTCATAATAATGATGTCAAACATGAAATAATTTATGATTTGATGGAACAATTTCTACCCATTCTCTGGTATATAGCCACTTCCGATACTCAGTCACTGTGAATATCCTTTAATGGGACCTTCTTCACGTTTGCACTCAGCCATTGTTGTAATAAATTGTGAATCTTTGGGAGTGGAAGCCTGCGCCACGCGTACAATGAAACTGAGTAGATGCGGATATTACGGGCTACTTGAGAGCTTATGGCTAAAGTCGTCCTTAAAAAAGACATACCGTCGGGTAGGTGCTCAGTGGACAGTGGCAATAACTGCAGCAGGACTACTTAAAGTCATCCTGGGGTTGGTTCATAAAAAGGGCAAAATGCATCGTTTTCTGTGTTGGTTGTGTCCTGTTCCTGAATATATTTTCCGGTCCCTAGTGTAAATGAAAAGTAAAAGGACTTTTTTAAGAACTTTTATACATTTTTTTTTATTTTCATTTTGCTTTTACACTGTAGGGAATGTGTACCAAAATCCTTCTCAGAGTGTAACTCAATTTCCGTTAACAGGCTTTTGACGCTTTCATTTCCAAACAGCAGCTGGCGCGCTTGATGCCTTTATGGTAGTAGCCGTAAAAGGAGTGTACAAAGTAATAAGGGAGCGTAAACAGATTTACCGGGATCATAAAATGAAAAGTACAAACAGCGTAACGTATTGGATATAGTATTCATACCTACCATCGTAGCAGCAGGGGTTTGTCCAACAACAGCAGTGGTGTATGTTCAAAAATCACACTGTTAAGCGCTTCGTTATTCCTTGGGAAATTGCAACGGTAAAAAATATTTAATTAATGCAAACAATGCGCAAAAGGAAATCAGGAATTCTGCTTGCAGGGCTTCCTGTGCTACATGCACAACAAATTTCGCGAACAATAGCTGAAGCTTTCGTATGTGTGGTGTGGGCGGAACCGGGAACGAGAAGTTGCATAATTTAAACAGCACCTGCCTTGTACACTTAATCCAGATTTATTAACACTTATCCCAGAAAGTTTTGTTTGCTTTTGTTTTTAGATTTGTTATTCCTTACTGATAGGGTGTATGGAAGTTGGAGGGTTATTTAAGTCTTGTGTCGAGGTCAATGGATACCCGAGGGAATAACTGTGTGTAAGCCAAGTAAAATGAATTGCAGAAGACAATAAGAATGGATATTTTTGGATTGTGCATGTAACTGAAACTGCACTTTCTGTGTTTCGGGTGTGTCTTAGAAATTACTACTACGAGACATTTATCTGGGAATAAGCTGGTCTTATTTCAGTTTTGTGTTTTGCGATTCACATCAAGCTAATGACATAGAAATTGTGTTGTTCAAAATTGTGTTTTTTAACCCTGAAAGTCCTTAATACAAAGACATAAACTTGGCACTGTTATCTTGAATATCTTGAGACGATCCGGCAGCAGATATTATGGTTTTTATGAATGACCATTTTATAAAGGAGCATTCAACTTTTTTTTTAAGTAGTTGTTCACAGCTTCCATTGTATTCGCAGTAGAAAGCAAGTAAAGCTGATCAGTCTGGGACTTCGATAGCGTTTATGAAGATTTAATAAAGACTTATTTCAATCGCGGCTTAGTGCCGGTGAAAACTAAAACCATGTTTCCACCGAGCACTAATCCGCAATTAATAGTAATCTTCATTATGCGATTTACCACACAAATTCAAATCCTCTTGGCATCGATTAAAACTAAATACCCTCATAAATCTCATTCAGGCTTTTACATACCACATTCCACCATTTTCAAACTCCATTTTAACGGGTAAAGTTAAGAATCGAAAAGGACATTGAAACTTTTCAGGTATTACAGATCTATCAGAATTACGATTTCTATTGGTATATGGTTACGATATCCAATATTCTATGTATTTGTCTGGTGGAACCACTTTGATATTTATTATTAATTATCTCCCGCTAATGTCCATATTGATGCTGGTGGAAACAAAGTATACAAGTACTGAAGTGGACTTAAGATTGCGGTCTAGAACCACTTGGATTGATTCAATAAATAAAATGATCACAAAGTACGGATAACATACCTGCTTTTTTAGATAAGAGATTGATTCAAAACTCTTTCGAGTGCTCTAGAAATGTCGTAGACCTTTCGCTGTGCAACCTCACTAAAATCTCTGCCTCGAAATACTCCAAAGACCAATAACAATCGTCACTTGCATAAACTTGCCAAATGATTTATCGATTTGTCGATTTTTGGATGGAAAAGAAGATACGAATTTTCTTCGAAACGGGCTGAGCTTGAACTAGGTACTTACTTTCTTATGAGGTTTCCATCTGGTGCGCCCCTGCTACGGACCGACTGCGAAAATGATCCTGTCCCATAGATTGTTCAATGCGCTTTTACTTAATAATTAGCTCGTGATCAATCGGTTATGACTTTCCTTAAGATGCGAGGCACATTACGAGCGGAAGGAATGTAATGATAGAAAAGATAGAAGCGAAAAGTTATTCTCGATCTAACACAAACGCGGATGAGTCAGAACGAACATGAAAGCTCTGCGCATAGAAACACCAAAGCTTGCCCCCGCAAGTGTTATGCCTTTAAGGAAAAAGCAACAATATAACTAGCAGAGTATTTCATAAGAAATCTGGCATGCATCTTATTGTTGTCCATGTTATTTGCATATTGGAAGAGAAAAAAGTGTCGGCCAACCCTAACCTGGATATCAGACGCCGACCATGGTTCCTGCAGGAAGCCACTTATTTTGAGACAGACGCTACTGGATTTTTCGTTTATGTTGGTTTTGGTCCGCTCCCCAGCAACTTCAAAAGCGAAAGAGCGTTTTTGTATGGGTGAAGCCACATCAATGACACTCCTGTATGTAGCAGGAAGTATGGAGATAGCAGCCAAGTGAGCTGCAAGCAGATTAGAATTATTGTTTGGGGAACTTACAGCTGGAATTTAAATGTATAACGTTTGGCAGGTTTTAGGTTTTGATGAATGAAAATGAAAATCGACTCTTCATCAGTCATCAACATTCCCAAAAGGTTGGTCCAAATCGGGGAACTTGATTAAACTGCCGCATTCTCGGTCTACCAAAGGACAAGTTTCTTCTGCATCTCGACATTCATGACCTGTCTAGGAAATCTTTGTCTATTGGAAATCCGGTAAGGTGTGAGAAACTATGTGTATAGCATTGCAGTATTTTCACACTCTTCTTTAGAGTACCGCCGGAAATACACTTCAGAAATCTTATTTCGGCAACTGGTACTTGCGATCAAATCTTTCGCTCTTTGCCGTATCTTAAAACTTACCACAAAAATTCACTGTACTGCTGTAATTTGTAGCTCGTTCAAACTTTATCCAGTTTGTATGAATAGTGGGGGGTTGCTGAAAACTCTGCTCGTTATGCTAGTGGTTTGCCCCCTGAAGGAATAATGCTTCCAGACGAAGTTTTGAGGTTTCTGCAATGTGTTTCTCTGTTCCGGGCTTGCTTCGTGCAGTGAATGTAGCACCGTATACTCCTTCGACATACTTATGACGACAATGTCTTAAAACTCGAACCGGCCTCCAGAGATCACCCCTCACCATGTCACACATCCCCGACCCCGAGCACATAGTCAATACAACGCAGCTTAGCCAATTTGTCATTGACAGTAAGAACACAACCCACTTGTCGACATAACTCTGCCCCATACCCTGTGCCTTTTCTGTTGAAAAAGCTTTCATAAATTTCAATGACACCCAAACCCAACCCGGTGTGCAAATCACCAAACATTCATTTCATCCTAACATTGTGATAGATAGGTGCCACATAGCTACTCCGAAAACCCTATTTCCACCCAAACCATATTCCATTTATGAGCCCTCCTCATCACTCATTCTAATGAATTTGGTCCTAATTTCTAAGTCATAAGCAAAGTCCTTCCGCTTTCGTTCTTTTCCCAAAACCACTCACTATCACTAAAACACTAACAAATTCTCTTCGACATAATCTCCTTATTGGACTATGTGGAGCCAATCTGTAGGAAGGCACACAAACCTCCTTTTGTCCATCCACATCGTTTGACTCATTCTACTCACAATAAATGAGTGGTTGACAATTACAAGTGCAGTAGCATATAGTAGTACTCAACACCAATTGGCAGGACGACCACCAAAAGAAAATACTAAAAACAAAAATCCTCACAATTCTAACCAAACAAAAAGAGCACAAACACAAGACCTAGTCTCATAAATTATGTCCTTGGGCATACGAGCGGTTAGGTTATCCTTCGAATGGGACAAAACCAAATACGAATCCTTTCATAAAATCCTCCCATAGCTGGGTTGGAGGTTTTTTTACGCTCTCTCAGCAGGATAATATCTACTTTTTGGCAGGTTGCTTGCACAGTGTTTCCTGTGCTGCTCGGCTCGGTGAATGGTGACGGTCGGTCGGAGGCGTCTTGTTGTCTCTTTAATGTAGTGCACTCTCATTTCTGTATGTTTCGTGCCAAAATATCTCACGATTTCAAGAAAGGATATCCGAGAGTGATGGCAAAATGAAAGTAAGAAAAAAATGTGCACAGAAAACGATACTTTATTCACATAGCAAAACTTCCAAAGCGATAAGAAACAGTGGGGTGTAATATTATTGCAACGGCACTTATAGCTGTAAGGGAATTTGGGTGTTTTCTTAAGTGTAAAAACATATAAGGGGTAAAAAAAAATTACGTTTTGGTTATGTTTATACTACGTCTCCACCGGCAATAAAAAGAGGATTAACAGGAGACGATCTAAAATAAATCACAAAGTGGCTACACCGGCCAAATATAGGATAAGTTTGATGCGAATACTCTTTTTCTGCCATTTTTACTCTCAAAAGAGAGTGGCGATGTCATTCCAGGAGCGAAAAACGTTTTCCGCTGTAGAAATTACAATAGAAAACGTACCTACTGGTGTTAAATCTGTCGCACAGGGACAGTTTCAGTTTCCTTTTTTAATTCTCAAACTGTTACAAAGGTGCTTAAAATAGGTTTGTGAATAGGGTGATTGGGATTTATGAAAGGATTTATTTTTAATAGTCTGCCGAGAGGATCTGTATGATCGCGTGATTTGAAGAGGATTTAATGAAGATTTTTATATTAATCGTGGATTATTGCTCGGTGGAGATATGGTATTACGTTCTTTGAGCCTATATTATAGGTTTTCAAGAGAGATTCCCGGACTTTGACAGTTGACAGCGGCCATAATGTTGAAACTACATCCGTCAAATTGGCTGTCATTTACTCACTGTGTTTTGCCAAATTACAAGATGCACATAGCTTTGAAAAGCACCAGCGCAATCATAAAATAGTTTTATAAAAATTGGTGTTCTGTTCGGACAACGTTCATTTAGAATTCTGAACTGAATACGCGGATTTTGAAGAAATACGCACCGATATTCGATAAAGAAGTATTAGGCAAAACGGTTTGATGTACAAGCGAAATGTTTTTTCTCGCTTACAACTACCTTATTTATTCCTTCAATAAATTATACTGAATCACAACTTTTCAGCCATACTGTTTTTTAATCTTCCTTAAGAACTACGAACCGCGAACACACTCAACCCTTATTTGTGACAATACAAAAGAAGGATTGTTATTGCAAGTCAGTGTAGGGAACACTGAGTTTTTTGTCATTTTTACTTCCCTAAAACGTTAGGTTTGTAACTTTTCAATTTTTCCCGTAATGTCCAAGTTGTCTCCCATCGGCCATCTCCCATGTGTCCGGTGTACACTTATAACCGTTTCTCGGACACAATGGGCGTACTGTCCCGAATAGATTTATGACCTGCCAAATAGTTTACTGCATGTGTGGTCATATTCCGACAAAGGACCGACAACTGTCTAAAATGCCAAAAAGTTTATTTTAGCTTTTCTGATCCCTTGGTGTGTCGTTTTCCTTTTATTTTTTTTTTGTCAGGAAAAGACAATCAATCTTACACCACCACACGCTCCGTTCTGAATTTCATTATGACAGGTAGCTACGCCAGAAATAGATTTAGATCATGAATAAATCTATGGAAGATATATTCCTTCGACATAATCCTTATACTGTGGTGGGTGTATAGGTGAAACCGCATTAAGAAAGGGAAAATCTGTTGCGAACAAAAATCCTAACGTTTTTGTGTGTGTCAGTTTAAATATTTATCATCTTGTGACAGTTATTGGGGCACAAAAATCAAGGAGAGAACTAAATTCGCAGAAATATGCCATAGCGAAAAAGGACATTTTGTTTGAAAAACGAAAAAAAAAAAATATCGAATATATAAAATTGTCAATAACGATGGCAATTCTTCCAGAACTGTGCTTTTTTATTGAAATATATATTCGAAATAGTAGAGCTAGTGTGAATGGAAAATTGTTGCAATAACCGTTATCCATTACTACTTTTTTTTGGGATATATGGAATCCGATGTAGGGTTTGCTGGTTGTTGTATTTTGGGAAATAAAATTTCATGCTTTACCTGGCAAAATTGACTTGTGGAGCAGCCATATTCCTTCAACGATCATTGAACATTCTGGATATTCGTTTACTATATCCATTTGGGAATAATAATAGATTTATAGTTTTAGGAGCGGAAAAAAATGCGAATTTATTATTATTTATCGAGAGGTGGACACTTTTATATGTTATGGAGGACTTATCAGCATTAGTTGACAGTTTGAAAATGGGGACTCGTATTAGTAGGGGGATAAAAAAAGTTGGCATTGACAGCATTTTTTTTAGGCAGGGCTACATAAACTCGCATTAAAGTTGATTATAGTTCATTGAGCTGGAAACTTTAGTGTAACTAAACGCACTGAAGGACGAAAACAACTGTGAAAGGCAACAGTTTGGAAAGAGATGGTAAGTCATGATGGCATATGATTTAGATCCTTTGAAATAGCACCTAAGAAAAATGATGTGACATCTGTATGTCTTGGGTTTATTCCCAGAGTGGGCAGGTGCTATACGTTACTATACAATATTTACAGATTCTAAGACCCTTGAAGAAATTATGGACTCCCAGCGATAAATCTATCCAAGGATCATGGCCTTTTCAAGGTAGAAAAAAGTCAGTTACGGAGAAAAAACTTCTAAAGACGCCCTATCTTCAGGTACGATCGGCTCTGTTTTCCAAATTCATTTAAGCTATTGAAAAAAATCATCTGGAGTCCCTCTAGGATAAGACGCTGACCAAACAGCCCCACAATATGCATCAGTCGTCGCTACTGGGTTCTGTAACGACCTTCAGGATCATTTCTCAATCATAACTTTACCGCCAAGGGTGATCCCACCAAGAATGCATACTCCTTACAGCATTAATTATAACATGCTGGAAACTACTTCTTCCAGTGGATTTAAGTCGGCTCTTACGACAGGCATATCTTACCTCAGGTTCATTTCTCAGTCATAACTTTACTTCCAAGGGTGACCTCACCAAGAGTGCATACTCCTGACAGCATCAATTATAACATGCTAAAAACTACTTCTTCCAGTGGATTTAAGTCGGCTCTTACGACAGGCATATCTTACCTTAAGGCTATTCTATAGTCCCGACATTGCAAGGGAAAAAGTATTCGCGAAGGTGTTGGAAGCGGATTCCAGAGCGTTGATCGACCCTTTGCTATGGGAAGAGCAGTGTGACTTTCGGCCTGGCATCAAGGGTACAACTGACTTGCTTTTTACCCTTAATAATAACCTTGAGAATTTATGGGAATAATGCCAAACCGGTCTACGTGTGGTTTTATATTTTCAGATTTAAAGTTATTAAAAGGCTTAATGACTAATTTGGTCTGGATGAACTATGGAAGTTTTTTCAGAGCGTTGCGCTGAGTGGGACTCTTCTTAAAGACATTCGCTGCCTTTGTTTGCAGAAGCCGTAGATAAATCGGGTCATTGATATGCGCGTTGGACTTTGCCAGGGCCGTCTTCTTTCGCCTGTCTTTTTAAAAGCACATACCTGTATGAACTGGATGGTGAAGGGCAGTCTTGGCGAGAAATGTTTTAAGACCACTGGAGTCAGAATAAGCCATCTGCTTTTTGCAGATGATTAAGCTGTCTTTGGAGGAATTTTAGCAACCACTCGATGGGTTCGCGGCCATCTGGAGTGATGTTGGGATGAGGGTAAACGTGAGCAAATCGGAAATGACGGTTGTTTCTCGAACTCATTAAAACAGATATAATGAAGGTTAAGTAACTTTGGGGTAGTGATTTCGTCGATGCATACAGACTTAGCGACTTCGCCCGGACATGAACCGAGTCAGCGTCTTTCCCTATCTCTCAGGAGAATTGACTGCACACTTATTTCATTTGTCCTGACGGGCCACCAAGCTTCTGCCAAACACTTGAACTTGTCAAGCTTGAGCAAAACCACAACCTGTCCTGCCTGTGGGGAGGACGACTATACAGCGGAGCACTTTCTCTGAAGTTGTTCTGCCTTTGCTCGCATAAGGAAAGGTAGCGCATCTTTGGGGCTGATGTTGTGGGTGCACATTATCTAAGCTCTTCATCACTGAAGTCTCTTCTCGTCTTTTCGAAAGATGGGAAAACTATATTCATCAATTCAGAGAGTACATAATGGCAGCCAGTATTTGTGTATGAGTGCTCCATCACGTCAGATCGACTTAAAAAAAAATGTGGAACGACTGACAGTGAGATAGAATTCTGACGGTCAAGTTCCGTACTTGCATAGGACGAGTTACCATTACACAATAGTGCGCACCTATATATCTGCGCCTCATTTTCGGAGTATGAGAAGGACTAAAGGCCCGCGCGGGATTAATCTTGAGCGGGGTTAATCTTATGTCGAAATACAACGTCATTAGCATAAGGCTATTATGGTCGTGGAATACGAAGCGCGTACAATGGGACATTTCGGAAAGCCGACTTAAGCTCATCAAAGTCTATTAGGGTTGGGCCTTAAGACAGAAAGTAACGAAATATATTTTATAACTTTTCTGAATGAACTAGACCACGGAAACAACAATGGCTGCCACAAAATCAGTTAAGTGTCGACTTCTTAAATCGACTTCTTTGCAATAATATAACCAGATAACTACCATTTTATTTGCATATCAAGATTCGGCCGACTCTAACATGGATGACAGACGCCAACAGGAAGCCGGTCATTTTAAAACGAACGCTCCTAGTTTTTTCGTTTGGAGCTGGTTTTGGTCTGCCCCGGATATTTCCATACCGGTACCTACCATATTATCTAGTGTGCATTCCCCTATCCACCACCTCAGGAGGCTCTAGCAACCCTAGAATGTGTGCGATGTGGCCACCAGACGATCAATTCACTAAACGAACACACCTAACTGTCATTCCAGTTAGCTGAAAGCCAACTGACTTTGGAAATGCGAATTTTGGTGTGAAATTCCCCTCCAATGGAAAAGTACCAATGGAAAAATACAAATGGAAAATTACCAAGGGGGGAATTTGGAAAGATCTAGACAGTGCTAGAAAGTTCTGAATTTATATTAAACACGGATGACAGGCTCGGACGGGACAGTTTTATTTGAAACGTTGACTTGTGAAAATCGAGAGTGAAGTGAAAAGCGATTGAATAGAAATAAAGTGTTGAATTCAATGTAGCTAAGTACAATTCAGTGTGTTTTGAATGTAGGTAAGTAAGTAGGGGGGAGTTCAACCCTTTCCCTCAATAAAATAAGCTTCAATACTATGTCCGACAGTCGGGGGCTTGTGCCCACCTCCGTCTGTGGAGTCATAGCATGTGGGACCGCAGACTAGAAGAGTTTCCACTCATCAGCCAAGTCTCTGGTTCCAAAGCCCTTCCACTGAGTGGAGGAGCCCATTTTTTTGACTCCAGTCATAGTTTATGACACTTTTAAAAGAATTAAAAGTTCCTTCCCCGCAAGCGATAAGACGTTCCATATGCCTATTTTGAGTTGATGCCGTTGTTGATTTCCAGGAATTCCAATTCACTCCCCATTTTGATTTAGCCTAGTGGAGCGACAACTGCAGCTTCCTATTCCAGCAGCTTGAATCAACCGTTACTATAAGGAGGTAAAAAAAGCTTTGTTGGTAACGGTGACGTGAAATAACGCCGAACGAAATAAAGCCAAAAACGAAAAATTTGGCCTTAATTCGTTTTGAAAATGGAAATAACGCCAAATTTCCGATTTGGCTTCATTTCGCTTTAGAAAACGAAATAAGACCAATTTGGCTTTATTTCGTTTTCCACTTAAACAGTAAAATATGTATGGGGGGCGTGCCGCCCCCCTGCAACCCCCCTGCCTGTTTTTTTCTTTGACTGTCTTCACTTTTCGTTGTAAGGGCGTATATAAAAAATTTGGTCTTCTTTCTATTTTTCTTTTGGCTTTATTTCGCTTTGGCTTACGAAATAATACCAAATTGGTTTTTGAAAACGAAATAAGACCAAATTTGAGATTTGGTGTTATTTCGTTCGGCGTTATTTCACGTCACCGTTGGTAACATATTCGTAATATTTTAGTCACATGACTTCACAAACAGAATCTTTATGCAAACAGTTACAAGTAATTTAAGGAGCAGCTGCTCTGGTTCTACCTCAATTTCGATCCTCGCATCATAAATTTCGTTGGTAACTTTTCAAATTTTTGAAGAAATACAGGACTTTATCGTTTCGCACTCAACTCCTATCTTACCCACCAGACATCATTTGCCATATGCTTACTAACACGGAGCATCATCTGCCTTTTAAAAACATAAACATAAACACACCTTCAGTGTCAATTATGAAAAGCCACTTGTTTCGAAATGTTAAAGTTATTTCGAATATCATCACATTAACTTCTGTTGCCTGACAATAAATCCTCCTGCTCTCAGCTGGAGCCTTTTAAAACACAACAACATCCCTGAAGTGTTTAATATGCAAATTCCCTCGCACTTCAATTGTACAAGGATATCGTTAAAGCTGTCACCTAAACTATACATGTTTGTTGCTGCTTCGCAGTGTCATGATAATGCATATTCACATTCCCCCTTTAGTGCGCTATCTCTCAAGCCATATCAGGCAGTTTGCCAGTAAGGACTCATTTTATGTTATGCATAAGGACTCATTTTACGCTGACACCCATCATATAGCATTTTTCATGCTTGCCGCCTCCACATATGCAGTAGAGTTCGCTGTTGAGCCCCGACTCATCCCCTGCGCTAAGGCCCGGAACCACTCGAAGCTTTTATTAAATTAATTTGAGGTTATGCACCAGTTGGGCGCGGCACTACGTATAGAGTTGGTCTCTAGTGGAAAATTTGCATTTCCACTTGAAGAGCGGCAGAGAAGGGAACTAGTAAAACTAAAAAAAAAAGAAGGACGCAAACAGGAAGAGCCTTTTCATCCAACCAGTTTCCTAAGCGTTAGATACCAACAAAATTTATTTCATTGCGAAATGAATTGCAACTCCTGCACGCCGCCGCCGACCGCAACGAGGGGCCATTAAGCGTACTGCTAAACCAACGAGTCACAGTGTGTTCCTTAAGCTTAGTTTTACTAAGAGAACAGTTCGTGCGTTCTTCGCAGAGGGTTTGATAGTTATCCATAAGTCCTTTTAACCATTATCGATCTTTGAAACATGTAGTCGTAAAATTATGCACGTGCCATTTCGCAATCGAGTTGCACCTTTTTTGTTATTCTTGTGGGTCCTTTGCCAGCACGCTACGCCGCCATGTCGGAATGAATAAAGGAACAGCGAGCAGCGGAAAAGGACACAATCTTTCCTTGAAATTATGGAAATGGGAGAGTCTCGTGCTCGCTCCAATTAGTTGAATGTCATGTTGATTTAAGAATAGAGTAGGTGACATGATTTAGCGTTTCGTAGTAGTCCTAAGAACCGCCACACGATGTTTGGTGTAAAGGCGGCATTTTGTATGAAACTGGACAAAATTGAAAAAAAAAAAAAGGATTTCAGTGCAGTTGCAGTCTAAGCGAACCGCTCTCTGTCGCCAGTGATATAGTTGGCAGAGGCCAAGAGACAAGAACTAAGACGTTCTCAGAACCATACACTCTGCGACGTAAAACTAAGTACATAATACACCACAACAGTTAGTATGTGCTTCTGAATATTTTTACGGAAAAAATTGAGCTTTCGAGATGCGCTTGAGGTCGGACATTGTCAGTTGAAGGAAGGAAAACCATCCAAGCCTCAAATTACAAATAAACAAAAAACAATTATCACGATTTGAGCATTACAATGGTAAGCAACATATTAATGGGAAGCCTTACCATCAAATGTCTTTTTACTTGACGCTCCTTTTTTGTACCCAATGGTAGTAAGACTTATTCAAGTTGAAAAATGTTTCATCAATTTCCCCGGACATACAATTTTCGTACAGCCTTTGTCATCTTGCATTCCATTCGAAGCAAAAAAAAGGGTAATACAATTTTCTGTCGCATAGTGTCGAACACCCGTTTTCAGTTTATTATTATTTATTTCCTGCTGCAGAGCAACGCATCAAAATGAAAAATCGTGTGCCGTAAAAACTCCAGTTAACTGGCAGCTTCCCAAATTAAGTTTAGTTGAACATACAGGAAGTTGAACATTCCTTCCTTCCTGCACTAGATTCAAACACTTTTAGAGCTTTTTCCATTTGTAAGACTTAAAGCCGTTGTGCAGATTAATTGCACAGTCAGCGAAAAGAAATGCATTCTACATCGTAAAAATACAAGACTCATTCCATTTTAATGGGCCCTTAACTCATTTGTAAGAAAAAAGATTGCCTTCTCTAAGATTTCTGTCACAGAAGTCACACGTCTCAAAAGTTGCAATTACCGTTAAATTAGGCATCACATTGCTTATGTCATTTCATTATGCCAAAAGGCGCTCTCTGTCGTTTTCTGTTTTGCATATGTAATAGACAATTAAAAACAGCTCTTGATTCTGCACACAAATTATATAGAGTCTCGGCGACATCGTTACGTTATACTACTCAGCCACAAGGGCTTAACCTTCGTTCGACGCCTTTAGCAGCTGACAGCCTCCACGAACAAGCAAGTTGCTAGTATGTAATTTTCCTCCCCAACTTGTCGTTATTGTCGGTTTGTGTCAAACCATAATTAGTGCAACGCTTTTACGCTCTATACAGGGTGTGTGTTTATACTTGGTATAAGTAAACGTGTGTAGATTTTTTTTTTTTTAAAGAAACATTAAAATTAATGTATGCTTGGGAAAAAGGAACGAAACGTGACATTTAGAGTTCTTGACATGTGGTGAATGCAACAGCCCACAACATCGTCATCAAAATGGACGATCTTGTGTGAGGTTTTTATGTAGCCTCGACGCAATCAAGGTGAATCTGACTTTGGTGAGGGCAAAAAGAAACTCATTACGGAAAGGAGGCATATGAGCTGCAACGAAAGGTCCTTTGATATTTAGGATGTAACATTTTTTCAAACCAAGAGACAAGGGCGGGTAAAAGGCGTTAATCTTTTTTTAAAGTTTTATATGTGGGGGTTTCGCTTTTTAAAACAGGTCTTTTGAAAGAGGTAATTGCTGAGAGGTGCATAGGTGGTGCAAAGCGAGATAATTTGTGGTTTTATTTAAGTTTTTGGTGTTTGGCGGGGTTGAACGTAATGATTTTTACAATTTTCGACTCAAAGGCGGCTACATCGTTGAATTCTGTTTCATCACCGTAAATCTGCAAATTAGAGAAGAGTAGTTTTTAAATGGCGTCATTTTTAGGAGATTTCATTTTCGTTTTGTAAGTTCGAATAGGTGAAGTGTTTAAAGAATTGAATTTTTTCACCAGAAGGATTCGTAATCAGATTGATTATATTATCAGATATCGCTTTAAAGCAAAAGCAGTTTTAAAATATCTGACTGTAGTGTTCCTGACCTATGAGCCCCTATAAATATCGCTTATCGAACGCCATTTTCAGTTGTAATACCGACGTAAGCCTAGCTCTTCTACTGTCATTTCAAGTCTACACTAAGATCATCTATTTCGCTGACGACGTAATGAAAAAATTCCATTCTTCAAATTTGGCGCCCCCCAGGTGGCGGATAGAAGAATGCTTACCAGATATGGTATGGAAGCTACTGGTATGGAAAATACCCGCGATGCCCAAAATCAGCAATTTTCGAAAAATCCAGGGTTGTCTATCTTAAAATGATCGGTTTCCTTAGTCGCAGTCTGTTATCCAGGTTAAGGTCAGCCGAATATAAAACATTTTATTCTCTATCATTTTATTCTGTATTGCTTTTCACCGTAAATTCAAGCCACTTGCAGGGGTCAGCTTTGGTGTTACGGTGCAGGATTTTCATGTTCCGTACTGGCTGAGCATTTTTTTTTTTTTTTTGGATAGAGAACTCGTTTTCTCTACATTTTCTTCTACCCTCAAATACTTTCCGACCGCGATGTGGTACGCATTTTAAGGGTAGTCATAACCCCTTAGATTGCGAGTTTATTAAAAAAAAGGGTTAAGACTAAGGGTCTACATGCTGAATTTTTTTAATTTATTAGCGAACATGCATGTAACATGTAGCAGAAAATTTTGAATTCAGAGAAAAGGGAGGGTTTTAAAAAAGAAAAGGGGCAGAAACTATGATCGAACCTCAAACAGTACCTGCTGGTTGCTGGTTGTCGGAGGTTGCTACTATCCGATGGAGCACTCAGACATAACTACTGGTCCATTGTACTACCACGCGGACACCTTACTTTAATTTTAATTTACCCGTCTTTCGAAGAAAAACGAGAAGGAGCTTCAGTGCTGAAGAACTTAGGTGTTCGGCACTCACCACGTCAGCCCCAAAGATCCGCCACCTGATGCGAGCAAAGGCAGGACAACTACATAGGAAATGTTCCGCTGTATCGTCGTCCTCTTCACAGGCAAGGCAGATCAAACAGTACTACTGATCCGCCAACCTCCCTAGGATCGACTATTGACCTCCCCCAGGCCAGATTTAATATCGACTATGGATGGACAAAGTTATTGATCAAAAACTCAAAAAGTCGATGAGCATCACCTGGAGAAAAATAAGGACAACAGCTCTCGATAATACTCCACGTAGAAGATTACCCTATAGGCTTAACGATGTCACGAAGGAGAAGAAAAAATTGATAATTGATCCCTCTGCCACGAATAGATGACATTTTTGACGCACTATAAGGAGCAAAAGGGTTTTCCACCTTCAAAGAAGCTCCTGGCAGGACCACCACCCGGCCAGAATACAGAGAGAAGACCCGCTTTATAAGGGGCAATGGACAAGTTGTTGCATGGTGTATCGAAACAACCTTGCTTGCTATGCTTAGACCATTTCACCGTTTTGGGAAAGACGTTTGTTGAACATTGGGGCAACTTGTGGGGGTATTTACTCCACTTCTAACAAGGCACTTGAAGACATTCAAATTACACAGTTCGAGAATTGCACTTTAAATTCACAGAAGCGTACTCTTTTCCAAGCGGGAGATAAGTTCTTGAGGCATGTGATACCTTTTAGTGAATAGTGAATAAAACTGGATGCACAGAACATTGAAGTCGTGGGAAACTGGCTATTAATGAGAGACAAATACTACTAAGGAGCTTACTCGGTCTTGCCATGCACTGCAGGGGATTCGTAAAGGATTTCGCCGGATTTGCAAGCAGTCTGAACCAGTTGGCAGAGAAGGAAGACAAATTAAATGTGAAATTGAGTGTGTTAGTAGCTGTCAACATCTTAGCTAACGACTTTGCGAGGCCCGAAGACCTGCTTATTGCTAACCCCACCTTTAGCAAGCTATTTTTGGAGCCCTTTTTGCCTCAGATATATATGACGAACAAAGGCGAATGGAAACACTTCGGACTGTTTTATGGCGAAAAATCAGAATTTGGAAAAGCAGAATTTTGAAAGCAGAAGTTTAATCTGCACCCGTGAAAAGTGAGTGCACCTTTTGAAAGGATCACCATTCACATCGAATGATCGTTATCGAAAACTGAAGACGACAATTACCGTAGAGCCACAATGCCCGCAGCGGTAGTATGCAGCAGCAGCGGCAGTATGAAGCGCGGACCTGTGCGGCGCGGCACAGGAAAATCTCGAACACAATGGTGGAGCGCGCTTATGTCAGACAGATACCTAGTTTGTAAGCAATGGCTGAGAATTTTCACTCGCGAACTTTTTTATTATTATTTACTTTAAAGCGGTAACACAAATTCCATAAAATTTTTTGATTTTTCACAATTTTAAGAAATTTGTCCACGTCCTTTCCTACATTGTTTACTTTTCTACAAGCGAACTGTCAACCATGCAGCACTGTCAAACGTGTAGCGCTGCACAAGTTAAAAGTTGGCCAACTCTCACTGCCGCTGCAGCTACGCGCTGCCGCTACCGCCACACATTGTGTGCGCAGTACACTTCCGCTGCTACTGCCGCTGCAGCTACATCATTGTGTTCCTAAGGTTAAGTAAGTAACTCGAAGCAATTGCAATGTCAAACCAAGAAGCTTAAACTATTTTCGACCTGATAATATTGGACCAAACTACATTGCGTTAAGAGAGAAAACTAAGATTCGAAGATATTCGCGCATTAATCGAACTTCACAATACACTTTTTCAAGATACTTTTTCTCAAAGTCGGGAACGCAAATCAACGGGATTGGTAAAGTCGAATTCCTTACTATTCTATTTTTAGAATTGCATACTGTAATGTGGTGAAAAGAAATAATAGACATGCAGGAACCGCTGAATGCACCCATCGATTCACTTTGCGAACACACCAGGGCCCGCTGGATTCACCAAACGAACACACCCAACTGTCATTCCAGTCAGCTGACAGGAAAATGATATTCCAAGTTCGATATCGAAAATTTCCACTCCATGGAATTCAGCGAAAGAGTATCAATGGGAAATTACCAAAGGGGGAGTATGGAACGTACTAGAAGGTGCTTTGCTTTGTTTTAATACACGGGCGACAGGCTCGTGCGGGACAGTTATACTTTAAACGTTGACTTGTGAAAGTCGGTAGTAAAGTAAAAAGTGAAAAGTGAATTGAAATAAAGTGTTGAATTCTGCGTAGCGAAGTTGAGTTAAGTGTAATTTGAATTTAAGTAAGTTTTGTTTGATAAAAAAGGTGTTTCATTGTGAGATTATAAAAGTGAAATTGAGTTTTATTCGACGAATCACAGGCAAAAACATAAGAATACAATCCATTTGAACATATTTTTGGATTCCCCGTTTAAAACCGAGAATGTACATAGGTGTAGATGACAGAGAAAAATTTAACGACAAAGAACCATAAAAAGGACAAGGAGGAATATAAAAATTGCGAAAAAAAAAACACATGAAGACTGGATATATGCGAGAGCAACAGCACCGGTATTCAGCGAGAGAGATCTAGTATGTATCTTACAACCCATCCGAATAAAGGGAAAATCGTACAAGAAAACGAAAGTTGTCGATGTAGATGGCGTTCCTTACGTATCCTTACTGCGGAAGTAATGATAATGTGCTTGTTCGGAACAAGCGAAACTAAGAGGGAATAATGTGATATTGCCACAAAAATGTGATATTTCGTACTATTAAGTCTTCGAAGGTGTTTTATCACTCACTTATCCAGCTAACATTCGTTCATTACCCTTTCCTCTATCTAGCGGCCTCTTGAATATTCCAAAAAGGTTCGCAATTATCCATAACAACTATCCTATAAAAGGCAAATATTTCCTGATTTACTGAGCAAAAATAGTTGACGTTTAATCTTTGAGTTGTGAACATTGAAAGAGAAATCACAAAGCGATTTTATTAAAAATATCTTTTATACAAAAGATATTATCAAGTTTAATTTTTGGTTTTTGCCTAAGCCAACTGTGGGTGAAATCCCGCAATTTTACTTAAAAGAAGCAAAACTTTCCCCCATAATATTTAATGCTTTATTTGAGGTTTGTTCTGCTCATTTTTTTAACATGGATTTTACGAACCAAACAAATATATGAAACAGGACACAACATTTTGCTTTGTAGTGTTGTTCAATTATTTTTTAATGCTATATCCATTAGCATATCAAAAAAATATTTTAACAAATGCTTCTGCAGCAGATATTCTGGTAAAAGATAGGTACGATTTGCAATTCACTCCTGTTGTGCATTTATTTCAGTGAACACCCTTTGTAGGTCCGTGAACGTGAATGTTATGAAATCATGTGAACACTTATTTTTTATTCCTTTTTTCGGCAGGCTTACTAACAATCCGTTCAAAATCATTTAAAATTGAATTGGTACCAAGAATCTTTCGGCGATGGTTTTTGAAAAGAAATTAAACTACCATTGTCGAATAATTTGTTATACTAGGGTCCTAAAACTCTTTTTCTCTCTGGGAAGTGTCATTGTCCCTCTCTTTTAAGAGCCAAAATAACAGAGAAACAATGCTCGTGTCAAACCAATCTTATTTTGGTTTTATTTTGGTGTAGCCACTTCGGGGATTAATTTTAATTCTCTCCCGCTAATCGTAGTATTATGGCCGGTGGGGACATATTATTAGTCATAGAGGGCTGACTCAGTAGTTTACCAAGTTGATAAGCATGTTAAAAACGTTGTTTGAACGACGTTCTAAAGTTTAACATCTCGGCCAGTATGGGTGCAAGTGTGTTTGTTTCCTTCTGCTCCAGTGCCAGAAAAATGTTATCATCTCCCATTGCCTTGGATGGCTGTAGGAACGATATGGACCTTTTCATGGAATTAGTGCTGCAAAATTTTCTCGCAATTTTCCAGCCCTTCTTTGTGGATTTAACCCCAACACACTCGGGACAGCTTCACACTCCAATTCTGTCTATTAAATGAAAATGAAAGCTATGCCAGAAAAGTAACCACTTGCCAGTGAAAGAAAATATTTGACCAGGAAGGAAGCCAAAAGCTAAAAATATTTGTATAGAGGATGCACACACTGAATGTTTCCAAATTAAGGCGAAAAAAAAAATTGATTTAATTACCCTTCGTTTCCGCTAGATTACATCCATTATTTTGGGGCATTTCTTTCCATTACACTCTCGCAAGGACACATCCTTCTGTGCCTCGTTAAAAAGCATTACGTTATTCGCAAATTGGAATTCCAACCCACCGAATTGAACTTAATCTCTCCCCGCTGACTCGATATCGTTGTTAGTCCGAGGACGACACACACTAGCTTAAGTCCCTCAATTTCAATTCGACACAAAGGTTTCTCTTTGGAATGACAAAAATAAAAGACCAACTCCGCACTGATCCGACATCGCTTGAACGGAACATTTTCAGTTTCAATTCCAAAACAATTACACGCAGCAAATGCTCTCCATTTGAAGAATGTGTCCCTCAATCGGATTAGTACGGAGGCGCACCCACAATCGTGTCTCGTGCCGCACCCGCCTGCCAATTCCCAATCCACTCCTAATCACCATTTTCCCACAGATGTCGCTAATTGTTTTGTAATTTGCGGACAGCTTAATGGACTTTTTGTCTTTCATTTTATGGGTCATTTTCGTGTTTCGGTACCGAGGGGCTTTTATGCGTTTTCCCTCCCAGCCAGCGCACATAATGTGCACACAGCATGCGATGCCATTCTAAGACGTATCCAAGAGTTACGCTATTGCCACCCCCGCACTCACTTCAGATCGCTCGAAAAGGATTTCAATTTGTCTGCCGGAAGAGCAGCGATATTGAGATGGAAAAACATTTTCACAACACACACACAGACACAGCGGATGCTTCTTGTTGTCACCGTTGATGTTGTGTCGAGTGATATTGAAGCAACATATTCAAAATCATGTTTCCTTATCCGGTGTGCTCAAGGATAACTCCATCAAACCATCAGCATGACAGAATATTTAGAATTCAATTCCGCATATAAGAGTTCTGCATTGATGGAGCGTCCCAGGAGATGAAAAATGAAAGTATGTATGCGTGCCAAGGACACTACCTCTGGGGTCTTATCGAAAGCGAAAAAGAATATTGTCCTCAATGTCCATAAAAAGTGAAAATCTAATTTAATTTTCAAGTCCTCACCAAAGTAAATCTCCAGCGATTGTGGATTTCTCGTTTGTTTGGCAATTTAGAACCTGGCTTTAGTTGTGACACTAAAAGTCCGTATAATTGATTGTCCTGAAGCTGAAGAAAACATATTTTGCCCTATAACATTGGCCGGCCCCTGTCAATATATCGATTGACAAGTCCATCAGTCAATGTCAAAACAAAAGATAATGGTAGCGTAGTTTGTCAATAACCAGGAAGATATCTGTCAAATCAGTGTTAAGGATGTCTCAGAGAACTGGAAAAGCCTTACCCACTTAGTCTAGCTAGGCCAATAAAGGTGGTTGTTTTGGAATTGTATTTGATACGATATCAATCATTTTCCTGATTGGACAATTTATGCCACTTGTTCATCTGACAGTTGTCGTTTTTGCGTAGTGTCCAAAGTTCGTTTTTGCTGGGTTACCTGTAAATCAACGACACAAATCACATTAACGACTCAGATTTGTGTATTCTGTCTGCTGGACTTTTGTGATTCATTTATGCTCGTCATAATTAAATCCTTTGCGATATTAATTGCCTTTTCATGACACAACAATTGCATTGTTGAAATACCTCCCCCCTACCTGTATGTCTAACCATAGCATTGCACAAATTTCGAGAGAAACACAATATGCCACTTTGCAATTTACACTCATATCGTTTTGCTGTATGAATGTTTGTATTGTTGTAAATAGATTAAAAGGCACAATTGAGGCTGTTTACACATACCCGTATTTGGGCACACAAGTGCGTAACTGAATTGTTTTCGGAATTAATCTCATCTCCACTTTGATGAGGGCAGTAACGAGGAAGGATCAAATACCAATGCATGTTGGCGAGAAATGCAAATACAGGGTGCTCAGAATTTCGATGGGGAATTTAATGTGCGTATTGAGGTTACAACAGAATAATCGATACGAGTGCATTTTAGGATAGGTGCGGAAGGCTCTTAATAAAATTAGGCAGAGTATACTGAAGCACCTCATTCAATTCTGAAGCCTTTTACAAAAAATTAATGTTGGGCTCATCACACTGGCTCAGTTTTAGCGATACAAAATCAAGTTCTCCAGAATGGTTTGCTATCATTATATCATAATTTTTGTACGCTGTTCCCAAACGCAGGCAAAACTCAGTTTGAAACTGAGTATACAGGATAAAGCTAGGAGGGTCGCGTTTACCCAGTTCCTACCCTGTAGAAATGCCTGAGGATGCCTATATATACAACAATTGTTAGACCCAATCGTGAGACTTATGTACGGAGTACTAGTCGGGTCCAAGACGCTGGACATGAGTAGCAATGAGTAGCAAAGCTTACGTTGCATTTGCGCCACATGTGTGCTTAGAATAATTCTACAGCTGCTCTAGATACAATGCTTCACATCCTTCCCATTAACTTCCCTAAATGATGGCATAGCAAAATCAGCACTAAGGCTTGGGGAGATGCAACTGGCTTGCAGCAATATCAGCCATACAAGCATCCTTCAAGCCCGTTTTACTATCCTTTGTAACCGGGACACCGATCGCTGATAGCAGGTGAAATGACAGCAGCAAATGTGTCTCTCCTCCGAGCAAAGCTAAGCAGAGCTCGATTGGAAAACAAGGACACTCGTTTTTCCCGGTAAGTTGAATTTAGGTAAGATAGTTGGAACCTTAGGCTAGAGGTTAGGTTAGTATGATGGATGACTTTGTTACAAATTTGCCTACACAGTCCTCGCAGCAATCCTCCCATGGCATAAATGGCTGCTTGGCTGTCAGGAAGATGGTAATGATTTTCTTTCGAGGCTGTATTTCTTCAGTTCCGCGGTAGCTTGGATTATGGCTGCCAGCTCCGTCTGGAAAATACTGCAGTTGTCGTTAATCTGAAATGGTTCCTGAATCTCAGAGCTTTGCAGAAAATGACTGCACATTTTCCGACGTCCATCAGAGCCGTCAGTATAGACGATCTTGTCAACTCCTGCGATAGTCTTTTCCTCCCACTCACATCTTTCAGGCATTCTTGTAATGAATCTCCCGTTGATAGTGGATGTTAAAGGAGAGTAGCCCGTGGCAAGGGTATCTTTAGAGGCACTGAGTTTCCACAGAGACGTGCCTATGAGATCTAGATGACTACAGTGCCGATTCCCTTAGAAGAACAGCTGTTGTAGCTGCCCAGTTGGGTAGTATCTATGCACCATGAGTGATTGAGGTCTACACGTGTTGGTGAACGTTCTGCGGCAGGCATATAAAAGCCCACTTGACACATATATTCTTTAAGTCCAATATGAAACTCAGGTATCTAATTGATACGGATATTGGAGACTCAATTCCCCCCATTCAAGGTGTCCTGAAATTGCCTTTGTTCCTACTAAACAAGAAGACTTCTGTCTTATATAGATTTAAACCCCGTCATAGACCCTCAATCCAGTTACCAAAACAATACGAAGTCTTCCTTCAACTACACCCCCATTGCGGAACAATTCTAACCTCTCGACAGCCAACAAAATCACGAAGTGCGTAGCTGAGTTGATTGTTGAGGTTTGATGGGTATTTAGCAGGGATCAGGAATGCCACTTCGCCTGCGTTTGCGTTCACAATAAAGCGTCTCTCTGGAGTGCTTACGGGCCGTTGACACTGACAAAAGGCTTGGAGCTCTCCTTAACGATTTCTGTAAAGGTTACGAGGATGAGAATGAAAAAAACTCCTTGTTTCTTCTTTTGTGCAACTATCCCGCCTTATTGGCTTTTTGGTTTCTAGCATCAAACCACCCCTCTGCGTAGTTAGAGGCACTATTGAGGAGAAGATTAAAATTACGGCAAACCAAAAGTGCTCTCGCCTGGCTGAACACAGGGTATCTAGGGCTCTCTGGCCACGACTAGACGGTAAAGGATCGAAGGGACTATTAAAATTGAGCAGGGACAAGCTTAGGGCTTTAGTGGGAATTCTGACAGGACACTGCCTCCTGAGAAAAAACGCAAGGAGGCTCAGGCTTTCTGAAACGGATATTTGTCGCTGCAGTGATCTGCAGGCGGTTAAGGATATAGCACACATATTGTGCGAATGCGAGGCAATTTTGCGTGTGCGCAGGAAATTTTTAAGGGAATATTTCTTCGGAAGCTTAGAAAAGGTACACAGCACAAACTTCAAAGGCCTTCTTGGCTTTTACAGGGAAATTGGCTGTTTCACGGAGAATGTTTAGGTTTTTTTTGCCTTTTGAATGTTTAAGGAGACAATGAGTTTTAACAATGGGTTAATTTGGTCGAACCGAACATCTCGTCGGCAACGGTTTTTACCGGACCTGATCCCTCCTCCCCCCTATAACACTCGAGTATTTAGTTGTAGATCACCGACAACACCAATCAATCTCCCATCACCATCCTTGGGCTTCCATAGAACTTGTCTTGGACGGGCTACACCCTACATGGAACCACCAACATAAACTTCCTCTTGGTAAGGGCTTATACCACCATCTCGACCCGAAAAATCTTCGAATCCACCCCTAAATGACAGCGCACTAGAGCGACTTCGATGCTCAGGTATGGCGCATTCAAACGGAAAGGGACCTCTGCCAACTTCGCGTGCAAAACTGGAGATGGCTAGCTTAAAGCAGAGCTAGACTACGAAGCTCGTTGGTTGAGGCCCAGGTCAACCTTTGACTGTAGCGCCACCTATACCCCTACAACTTCCGCGGTAGACGAAGTCGTCATAGGAAGTTGTAGGGGTAACAAGGAATTCGGTGTAATTACACCGAATTCTTTCACTTGAGTCGCCGTAGGTATGAAATTACACCAACAACCGGCCTCTCGTTTAGAAATGTTTCCCACTGGTAACAAAGTTTGTTGGTGAGGGCTCACACCGAGAATTGTCTTTTGAGATGAACTCAAAACGCGATTCATACCGCATCTGTTTACCACTGCCTCTTACATTTTCGAGGTAAATTCTAACTTGAGTCTTCTTAGGTACAAGCTCTCTCCCACTTCCTCTACAATTGTCCGGCACTAGCAAGAACTTAATTGCGCGCACTGAACCAACCCACAACCATCACAAACCAGGTCACACGCGTCGGGGTATATCAAAAAGCACATCAGTGCCAGGGTTATTTTTGGATTAATTCTGGGTTAATTTCGGAAAACACTAGAAGTGTTCGAACTCAATTCTTTCCCTCTGGCATGGATACACATCGCAACTGCCCATACCCTACCCCTACCAGAAGCATGTTCTTACCAGGGTTACATTAGCCACGGGCCAACACCGTTGACGGTTGCTTTCTTTAAAATATACCCCCGGAACAAGCTTACAGCGAGACTGGTGCATCGACCTTTTCAAAGCAGTCAATTATCCAGTTATTTGTTGTCGCCTCGGTTTTGAGTGTCGTTCAAGCTCTCTTAAAGGAATTCATAGAGAGAAATTGTATATTATCACATATCTGAGTTTATTGTTCTGGACGATATATCTCACTGGCATAGTAACTTATAAAACTACAAGTATTTTTCATCTCACCCTGTTCGTTACTTACACGCGTAAAGTAACCCCAATGCCTTTCTATATATGCTTTGACAAGTAGCATACACGCTTCCAAAATGCATTTGGCATCTGTGACAATTTAAAATTGTCAAAATCAGCCAAAATTTATTACCATTTCATTTCTAGAACATGTGCCCATATTTATACCTACAGTCTACCCAAAATTCCTATACGCCCGTTTCCTCCGTCCCAACATATGCTGAGGCCATATTAATTTCAATGTTCACATATTGGTGTCGTCCCAACGGATGCGGGGCAAGTTTTGCATTCTGCAGCGACAGCAATAATGCATAGCTCACGATGACTAAACCACGCGATTTCCTAAATCGCTTCCTGTGATTGCATAATACTCGGTATGCTAAGAGCCTTGAAGCTCACGCGTTTTACATCCGTTGACGCATTTTCATATGCACTTCCCAATGATGCGGATATCCATTCTAATGAAATTTAGTTGTGCTTCACCATGCATGCATATTACAAGAGATGGCTGTGTTTGAATATTTAACGCTAAATTGCATACGGGACCGACATGGAGGAGAATAGGCCAAATGTCCAACGCACAAGAGTGTTAACGATGACCAAAGGAAATGTTCGTTTCAGAGGAGATGGCACCAGTGTTGTAGAGGATATGCTCTGTCGGATGTAATTTTGAGTAAACGCATTTAATATGGCTAAATACGGATTTGGCTGGGTGTAGATTTACTATAATGGAAAAGAGATTTAGTAGGATTAGTAGTTGTTACCAAATTTTACTTAGAATTAAAAATTAACGAGGCTTAGCCCTATAGAAACAAAGTTATTAAATTTCTAATGATGTGTGTGTTCTCCTTGTCTAAATCCTTTTTTGACATCAAAGGGGTCGGTGGAATCTTTGCCGACCTTGACGGAACAGCGTGAATTTTCGTATCATCGTATCATTTGGATAAGGAATCTGTTTCTATTTTTGTTTTGTCCAAAAACGCTGGTTATTAAATTTTACGAGTCGAGTCATTTTGTAAAAGATCAAAATTTCAAGGCTAAAATTTGACTCTATTATTTTATTTATAAATTATACATGAGACAAATTGGTATAGTATTAATATGTACATATATTTATTAAATAAAATAAAATAAAAATAAATAGAGAGGCGCAACAGCTCGAGGTAAACCAGGGCCAACTTCTCAACAATGTATGCTGGTGTGCTAATTTCTTTTCATACAAGGGGACCTACAATTTTTGCCGAAGCTGAACGGCACTTTGAGAAGTTTTTACTCTTGGAGGGCTTGTCAGACCCTCGCGGAGGTGGGGGCCGTGAAAAAGAACAAGTCTTTTTTTCAGGTGACGATGGCAGGATATTTATTAAATAGTAAATAATATATTTTATTATTTATTTATTAAATAATAAATATTTTCTTTATAAATAAAATAATATAGGTATATATATAATAGGTAATAGTATAATATAACAAAATGGTATTTTTTAAAATTTTATATTTTATAAATACCATTTTGATTACCGTTTTGTTATTTGGCCGACCCTTACCTGGATAGCAGACGCCAACCTTACTTACTTACTTCAGGTGGCGTTACGGTCCGGGGTGGACCTGGGCCTCAGCCCACAAGCTTCGCCAGCCAGCTCTGTCTCTAGCTAGCCGTCTAAAGTTTCGCACGCAAAGTTGGCTAAGGTCTCCTTCCACTTGCGTGCGCCACCTGAGTCTCGGTGCTCCTCTACTGCGCCGTCCCTGCGGTGCGGATTCGAAGACCCCCGGGCCGGGGGTTGGTGTCCTTCCGCTCTAGATGACCCAGCCTTCGTAAACGTTGTGTTTTGACTCTTCTGGCTAGGTCGGTGTCGCTGTACAGCCCGTACAGTTCGATGTAATATCTTCTCCTCCACTCTCCGTCTATGCAGACGGGACCTTAAATCGTCCGAAAAAAATTTTCACTCGAAGCAGCCTAAAGTGTTTTCATCCGCTTTTGACAGGGTCCATACTTTTGCACCGTAAAGCTGGACTGGGATGATGAGGGTCTTATACCTGGACACTTAAGTAGCTCGAGAGAGGGCTTTGCTATTTAATTGCCTTCTTAGCCCAAATATACAGCGATTAGCAAGAGTAACCCTTCGTTTGATTTCAGCGCGGGTGTCATTGTCTGAATTTATAGCGGAACCCAGGTGGACAAAGTCTCTAACTACCTCAAAGTTATAGCTGTCGGTGGTGATGTTTTTTTCAAGGCGTCGGTGTTGGGTGTCTTTTTTTGGTGACAGCACATACTTGGTTTTGCCCTCGTTGACTGCTTAACCCATATTCGCCGCTTCCATCTCAATACTCACGAAGGCTTCACTGACATCACTCTTTGTTCTTCCGATTATGTCAATGTCGTCTGCGTATGCGAGTTGTTGAACGGACTTTTGAAAGATTGTACCTCTGGTGTGCGGAAGTTCTGCACAATTCTCTCAATTATGATGTTAAAGAAGTCGCATGACAGCGCGTCGCCTTGTCTAAATCCTTTTTTGACATCAAAGGGTTCCATCGTCATCCTGCACAGACTGACGAATTTGGCAGGGATGCCAAAACTAGACCCTGCACTACATAGCTGGTCTCTATAGATACTTTCGATAAAATCGATGAAAAAGTGGTGTGTATCGATTTGGAATTCCTGGGTTTTCACCAAGATCTGCCGCAGTGTGAATATTTGATCAATGGTGGACTTTCCTGGCCTAAAACCACAATCGGCTTTAGGCGTTCACACAGTACAGCAGAAAAGATCTTGTATGCAATGTTACGAAGACTGATGTCTCTTTAGTTGGCACAACTCAGAGCGTCTCCTTTCTTCAGGATCGGGCAAATAATGTTGAGGTTCCATTCGTCGGGCATACTTTCTTCCGGCCATATCTTGCAGCTGAGCTGGTGCATGCTCCTAACCAGCTCATCGTCATAAATCCGCTGTTCGGCAGCTAGGCCGTCTGCTCCGGCTGCTTTGTTGCACTTGAGCTTAGACACAGCTACTTTCACCTCCTCCAGGTCGGGTGGGCGGTATCGTTCGTATGCTTCGTTGGTAACGTATTCGCCCGACAGCGGTATTTGGTTCGTCTTCGCCGTTAAACAGTTTGCAGAAGTAGTCTTTCCAAATCCTCTGCACCGACTGTGATTCTACAATGATGTTCCCTTGATGGTCGTTACAGGCTTCAGTTCCAACTTTATACCCTTGGCGGGACCTTTTATTCCTCTCAGACGCCAACCAGGACTAACAAATTCTTTCAGTACTGGTCTTCGATGGAAGCGAGCTGCATTTGTTATTTATTTACAATGGTTTTCGAGAGTTGAGGTCCTAGCGTGATTCTTTACCTTTTCTATGTTTTACCTGAAAGGAAACAGCGGAACTGTCGCAGAAACAGCGGAACAGCAGTTTTGCATCGTAAGGATGGTATTTTTCGGCTTTTAACTTTTTCAGAAGCATTTTTTTTTGATGATCTTACATAAGATTTTTATACCTCGGCTTAACAGCGTTTTAATATTTAATGGCATGCGTCGGTCAGTTTTTTTATTCCGTTTTTTTTTTTCAATATGAATACGTGAATTGCGTTTCCACACTTATGTAGAGTTTTAAAATTAGAAGAAGAATTTTTATTTTAAAATTAGAAGAGTGGCCTCAACTCCAAATAAAAAATTAAAAAATAATTATTCGTAAAGAATAATTATTGAAAAAGCATTTCGCTCGGCAGAAATCTTGGCAGATGCTCTTCAGTGGGTAGTACCAAATTAAATCATTATTGAATTGCCTAAGCCAGGCCAAGGGCTAAAGCAACAACAATTAACGTTGTGAGTTTGCGCTGAATATCGTTCTACATTACATTTTTGGTTCAAATGTTCTTATGCGTCGGAAACCATCGATCAAGGCCAATATAGCGAAAGAATATCGGAGAAAGTCGTGGAAAAAATCTTTTCACGATAATTTTTCAAACACGTCAAAACCGCAGTTTAAAAACTGTTTAACCAAAATTTGGTTTCAGGTTTTGCTTAAGCTATGCTTGTAAGTTTACTCAAAAACAGCTTTTTGAATAAAGTGTTGAAATAGCTGTGACCACAAGTTGTAAACAGGTACATATTTTTCATTCCTTATCTCGCAAAAACTTTTCAATATTTTTGAAACTTCAAGACTATTCTTCAATAGTTTTGAAACATGTATCAAATCCGTTTAATGAAATTTTATACCGCCCAACTGCAAAGCATAATTGACTAGTGACAAAAGGGCTTATTTATAGCTTCTTTTCGGGGCTTTTGGCCAACATTTTAAAATAAAAAAAAATTATTCTGCCAACAAGAAATACAGGAATAGGTATGGAAATTTAACCTATTCCTTTAAAGGTGTAAGGACATTAGTGTACAATATGAACTATACCAACGCTTTCTTAAAAGAATGCCAGAGTCCGATAAGCGCTTAGTCTTCTAGAACACCGGAGCTAATCGCAGAGCTCGGGAATTCGAAAAAACGAATTGGCAGGCGCTCAAAAACTTCAAGTGGTCGCCGCTTAATAAGCTATGTAAGGGCGGATATCATTATTCTTATTCCGAAGAGCACAAATAAAGCCAGAGTTTCCGTAAAAAAAATTTTTCTTCACTTAACCCTTTTCTTCACTTAACCCTTTTCCAGCAAAGGACATTGCCAAAAAATGTTACGTATACGCCACCGCATTTTATAAAAAGAAAATTATTACAAAAGCGAAGAACAAGCTACTCACCCTAAAGTAAAAATTATTATATCGGTGATGACATTTTCATTTGCTAAGAATTTCCTAAAAACTTTTTGCCCAAAAAAAATAAAAAGTTTTAATCCAAAGTAGGTAGGTATGTATATAAAAATTACGTATACGCCACCGAATTTTGAAGAAACAAAATATTGCCAAGGACATTCGCTGGAAATTTAAATATTATTAATTTTAATAAAATAATTATTATAATTCATATTATGAATGCGTTAAATTACGAGATATTGAGATACTTCAACTTTCGACGGCCTATCTTCTGATCGATTTCATAGCACCGATTTGAAGGTTTTAAAGGAAACAATCAGCTTATAAGAAATCTCTTTCGTAACTATTAAATATTGCGAAGTTTTAAAATAGAAAACATTCAAAAATAAACTCCCCTTATATATTTTTTCCGTACTGTGAACGATTTAGAACTGGCGCCACTTTAGACAGACTTTTAAAAATAATACCATTTTATCGACTCATTATGTATTGTATACTTTTCAATATTTTTCTCCCTTGCTATTTATAGGTTGAAATAAAACCTGTCATGACTCAACATAAGAATGTAATAAAAATTGACTTCTCTTTCCGGAAGTCGTAAAGCAAGAACTCCTTTTTTCTCGACATTTTACTACCGTCCGAAAACGGGTCTCGCACAACTTCCATCATCTGGTTCATATTTTACTTGGCCACGTCGAACAGTTCCTTGGAAAACATGTCTGCCTCATACATTCAATAAAAACAGAAAACTTCTAAATCCTTTCTCTTTACTCCTGCCAAGTTTATGGCAAACAAAATGTTGCTTCTAATGCTGTCATAAATTTCCCCTCAGCTCAGTCATACATATCCATTAGCCTCTCTCTACACATATTTCCGCTGACGACCCGGATGTTTCATTCGTTTTCAATTTCACTTTATTGAACACATCCTAATGCCATTCCAGGATATTAAACTGTCCCTCCAACCGCCCTTTACTTTCAAGTTGACTTACGATTGTATTCATCCATCCCGCCGAATGATTATTATCCTTGAGAAATTGCCTTCCCGTTTTCCAGTTACAATATTGTCGCAGATGTTACAACAACTAAGACCCTTATGTTCTACAAACGCATTATTGTGTCATTGGCTGATACAAGAACCTCCTAGTAATACCGGATAACAACGTATTTAAGGCTTAAATCACACACATAAAAACCCCAAATCGCATATCAATGCGACTCCACTGGATGTGCGAATCCATTTGTTAGTCAAATTTATTTAAACAGTTCAATTTGGTGCGCCCTACTCTACGTACATAGATGTATACATTTGTTATCTCGTTGTGAAAGCCGCAACGCTCGGCTTATCCTTCATCCTACTAACAAAGGATACGCACTTCAAACGAACCGCTGACGTTGTGCGAACCGCAACAAAAAAAAAACCAGCGCAAACACCACACAAAAACGAGCAACCATAAGACGTGTACAGCCATTTATTCACATTTATACGAGAATAAGGACTCGCTCGAAAGAGGTATGACTTTGGGGCCGGAGAACACAAAAAAACATTTCTTATACTTATCCAACCATGATTTATGTGCTTTCCAATGCGAAAAACCATGGGAATCTTAAAATCCGGACACGTGCCGAAAAGGGAAACATATTCTTCCAATTCCGCTTAAAAAAGTGCCCCGTGTGCAGCACATGAATGCGAGTAGCTGGGGGCGGCCGGGGCAGGCGACAAATTACATCTTTTCTCTCATCACAGCCTGATGTGGCATATATCCAGTGATTGGGTTTAGATAAAGTTTTTTTTTTGCCTCCAAGACCATGCTGCTTAAAGTAAGTGCACCACTGACAATCGACACATTGTTCTGCGCAAGGATTCTCGACAAGATTCCCTCACTCCCGATGAATAAGGCAACGAATTGGGTTATTGGATTAACTATAAGAACGTAGAGCTTTTTGGTGTCACAGAAAGGATTATCCATGTGGCAATCTTAATGTGAGATTGGTTGAGATGCTGCTGAAGGAAGGATATAAGCGGGAATGGCTCGAATCTTAATGGGAGAGTGCCACTCCAGGGAGTGGATATTCTATTTAATTTTGTGTGAGGAGTCAGACGACACTAAACTTCGTCGACGGAGACAAATTGATTATTTAACAATTTCACTTGGTGCCACATGAACAAGGACTTTTTTAATTTGAACGTGCTTCCTCTTGTTAAAAGAGCTATTCCTGGATGGAATTTTGTTAGAAAATACTTCCTTCTAGGTCAAGGTTTCAGAAAGTCCATAATGAGGTACTTATTTTCCTAGAAATGCTCATTTTTGGGAAAAATAAAACTAGTATAAGCCAGATTAGCACACGTGGAGAGTTTGTCTTTTCTTTGAAGTTCACCATCGAGAAAGTTTGTAAGCTCATTCTCACATTAAGTACTCTCCATTGAATATTCAAGGTAAAATCAAGTAATGACCTGCAACTAAGTCCACCATCTTGCCAAGTTTCTTAAACTTTGCCTCTCTGCTTCCGACACTGTTAATGAAATTACTTCACAATCCTTTAAGCAGCTTTCACATTCTAAGGAAACTACGCTCAAGATTCTTGAAATCGAGTGCCAAGGATATTTACCTGATTTCCACTCGTACAAACTACACAGCCTTCGATCCTTAATTTCCGTTTGAAAACAGAGGGCAAAAAAAAAATAAATGAAGAAATACTCAAATTCAAATACCCACCCACAAATCGGATTCGAACTCATCGAGGAGTATCGGATAAAAGGCGCCCAATACTATACAATTCCCATGGCATTGTCGGCTCTCGTCAATTGAACCGTATAGCCGTCGCTCCTTCGTTAAAGGAAATTTATTGTAAGTGCCAATGGAATCATTGGAATCAATGGCACTCTTTGGATGAATTGATTATACAATGTCTTGGAGTGGGTGCGATGCCAAATGGCTTAATTCATTTGTCCTTGTTCACGCGAATTTGCAATTCGAACAAAAATCGAATAAAAATCTCAGACGGCTCACGTTTGAAGTCCTTTTTGCATCGAATGGAATAAATAATAGACCCTCAACAGGGACGAAAGAGGCGCGCGCCTATCCTTACACACATTTTATTTTCTTGTTTATTGGAATTGGAATTCCCTTGTTAATTGCACAAATAAAACGCCGAAAGTTCAATCAGAAAAGGAATCGTCAGATTTGTCAGTTGGTCCCATTTCCATTTGGTTTAGGAAAAAAAAGAAGAAGAAAAAAATTGAAACAACAACACCGTTATGCCAATTGAAGATAGGGGTATCTAATGACGAAAGTCATTTTGTCAGAATGGCACCCGTGATGGCGTCACAAAAGCACTCAGTCTATTTCCAATTTTGCCTCGGATAAAAAAAGGAAGAAGGAAGCAATCTTTTTTTTTTTGGTTAAAATGTAAAAAATTTCTGTGTGTGTTTCTTTCCTTATGAAAATTTAATTTCACAAGCTCTCCAGAGAAATGCCAATAAGAGAAAGAGAAAAACTAAATTTCGCTGTAAATCGATTTTTATTTGCGCTGTGATAAAGATTTTAGTGTTCCACACTTGCTTCCGCTTTACAAGCGTTTTAGCACAGAATTCAGTGGGTTTGTTCAGTGGCAAACATTGTTTTTTTAGTATAGAGGTGCAAGAGATATGATAGATCTGCTCGGATATGAGATCCTTATTTTATTCTACAGGGACAAGCTCAGGCAAAAGAGAAGGCTGAAAATATTAGGTTTTTCTTGAATTCTTCCTCTAAATGTTTGCGTGGCCCAAAGTATATTACGAAATTTTTTTTTCAATTCGGAAGAAAAACAATGAATAAAATGAATTTGAAAAAATACCTTTTAAATTGATGCCACGCCCACTAGGGGAGGTAAAGCGATTGAATTTTTATTTTATGTATCTGACAATAAACAGGAGATAATAAATACCAAATTTCAGGCTTTTAAGACGTCTTAGGAAGTTGCCCAATTGCAGCTTTTGTGGACGTGTCTGTGGGCGGATTTCGAAAATTTTTACACTTGTACTGTTTCTTATAAAAATTAAGTTATGCACTAAATTTCAGCTTCCTAGCTTAAAATTTAAGGCCTAAAAACGTGTGACCTACAGACAGATGGACGGACATGGCTTATTCGATTCAGAACTCGATCTCGATCATATGCCCCTAAGGTCTTGGGGGTCTTCTATTATCATTTCACCGTGCTACAGACTATGTGATAAACTTTAATCAGAAGAACAGCAATAAGTAACAGTAAGTACTACCAATGAAATGCTGGCAGTTAAGAAGTTTGGAAATTGGCGCGAAAAATTCGAGAAGCTGGAAAGTGGCCAGAAAGAACAAAAGAACGCTCTCGAAACTAAATTAGCCGAGGTATAAAAGACTGAAAGACTGTCCCCGGACTTACTTACTTACTTAAGGTGGCGCTACAGTCCGGGGTGGACCTGGGCCTCAGCCAACAAGCTTCGCCAGCCAGCTCTGTCTCTAGCTAGCCGTCTCCAGTTTCGCACGCGAAGTTGGCTGAGGTCCCCTTCCACTTGCGTGCGCCACCTGAGTCTCGGTGCTCCTCTACCGCGCCGTCCCTGGGGTGTGGATTCGAAGATTTTCCGGGCCGGGGCGTTGGTGTCCATCCGCTCTAGATGACCCAGCCATCGTAAACGTTGTGTTTTGACTCTTTTGGCTAGGTCGGTATCGCTGTACAGCCCGTACAGTTCGATGTTATATCTCCTCCTCCACTCTCCGCCTATGCAGACGGGACCGTAAATCGTCCGAAGAATTTTCCTCTCGAAGCAGCCTAAAGTGTTTTCATCCGCCTTTGACAGGGTCCATGCTTCTGCACCGTAAAGCAGGACTAGGATGATGAGGGTCTTATACATGGACACTTTAGTTGCTCGAGAGAGGGCTTTGCTACTCAATTGCCTTCTTAGCCCAAAGAAACAGCGATTGGCAAGAGTTATCCTTCGTTTGATTTCAGCGCTGGTGTCATTGTCTGAATTGATAGCGGAACCCAGGTAGACAAAGTCCCTAACTACCTCAAAGTTATAGCTGTCGATGGTGATGTTTTGTCCCAGACGTCGGTGTTGGGTGTCTTTTCTTGATGACAGCATATACTTGGTTTTGCCCTCATTGACTGCTAAGCCCATATTCGCCGCTTCCGTCCCAATACTCACAAAGGCTTCTTGGGAATCACGCTTTGTTCTACCGATTATGTCAATGTCGTCTGCGAGTAGTTGAACGGGCTTTTGAAAGATTGAACCTCTGGTGTTTGGCGCGAGAGTTCTGCACAATTCTCTCAAGTATGATGTTAAAGAAGTCGCCTTGTCTAAATCCTTTTTTGACATCAAAGGGGTCGGTGAGGTCTTTGCCGACCTTGACGGAACAGCGTGAGTTTTCCATCGTCATCCTGCACAGACTGACGAGTTTGGCAGGATGCCAAAACTAGACATTGCGCTATATAGCTCGTCTCCATAGATGCTGTCATACGCGGCCTTGAAATCGATGAAGAGGTGGTGTGTATCGATTTGGAATTCCTGGGTTTTCTCCAAGATCTGCCGCAGTGTGAATATTTGATCGATGGTGGACTTTCCTGGCCTAAAGCCACACTGATATGTGCCTATCAGATTGTTGACAGACGGCTTCAGGCGTTCACACAGTACAGCAGAAAAGATCTTGTATGCGATGTTAAGAAGGCTTATGCCTCTGTAGTTGGCACAACTCAGAGGGTCTCCTTTCTTCAGGATCGGGCAAACAATGCTGAGGTTCCATTCGTCGGGCATGCTTTCTTCCGACCATATCTTGCAGATGAGCTGGTGCATGCTCCTATCCAGCTCATCGCCAGCGGATTTAAAAAGTTCGGCAGCTAGGCCGTCTGCTCCGGCTGCTTTGTTGCACTTGAGCTTAGACACAGCTACTTTCAGCTCCTCCAGGTCGGTCGGGCGGTATCGTTCGTATGCTTCGTCGGTAACGTCTTCGCCCGGGTTGAATGGTCTGTTCTGCCTGACAGCGGTATTTGGTTCGTCCTCGGCGTTATACAGTCTGCAGGTCTTTCCAAATCCTCAGCACCGACTGCGATTTTACAACGATGTTCCCTTGATGGTCCTTACAGGCTTCAGTTCGAAGTTTATACCCTTGGCAGGAACTTTTGATCCTTTGGTAAAACTTTCTAACCTTATTCCTGTTTTAACATCTCTCTATCTCTTCAACCGCGCGCTTCTCGTGCTCTCTCTTTTTCCTTCGGAGAAGCCGGTGTTCCTCTCTCCTCCTCTGTTCGTAGAGCTCGCGAGCAGCTCTAGTCCTTCTGTGCAGCGCCGCTTTGCAGCGGCGCCGCTTTGCAGCTTCCTGTTTAGCTGCACGTGCTTGCCGGCATTCATTGTCAAACCAGGGGTTTCGTTGTGGTGGCCGTGTGAAACCCAGCACTTCAGAGGCGGCGTCTCTAATGGCATTTCGGCAATAAAAGGTGAAGCATGCCAGCACTCGATTCTGCGTGGACTTCCGGAAGCTAAACGATATGCCACTAGGAACGACAACTTCTCTTTGCCTCAAATAGACGATACTTTGAATATGCTCTCCAGAGGCAAAGGGTTCTCCACCCTGAACCTGAGGAGTGACTACTGGCAGGTACAGATCCATCCTGGCTATGAGCTATGCATATGCCAGTTTACAGTAATGCTATTTGGTTCGCATAATGTTCCGACCATTTTGGGCGTCTTGTGGAACTCTAAAACTCTTACATGGTCTGAGGTGGAAAACCTGCCTGGTGTATTTGGACGATTTCATCGTTGTTAACAGACTTTTGGTAAACAACGAGACAACCTGTGAGAAATGTATTCACAATACACAACACCACAAGCAGCACACATGAAGCTCATTCCAAAGAATTGTGCCCATATGATATCGTCGGACGCGACCCAGAGAAAATCGAAGCCGTGAAAAAATTGTCAGTTTCCAAAGACGGCCACCAATTTAAGAGCTTTCTCGGCCTTGCCACATATTACAGGAGATTCGTAAAGGACTAAGCAAGAATTCCTAAGTCTTTGTGTAACTTGACCGAGAAGGGAAGATAGTTTAAATAGTCAGGTGAGCGCGAAAGAAGCTTTCAACATCTGAAGCAGCGACTTTATGAGGCAAGACACATATTGTGGACGCAGGAGCTAGTAATGTTGGTGTTGGCAGTTTTGTCGCAGTTACACGATGGACAGGAGAAAATGTCCTTATTTTTATCCCGACCAGAGAGAACATAGTGTGCAATCACACGGGAACTCCTTGCTCTAGTACTGGCGCACGGCGACGAATTTCCACAAGTACCTTTATGGCCAAAAGTTCATTTTTCGAATAGATTACGCAGTTCCTAAATGGTTACTTCAGTTCAAAAATCCTGAAGGGCAAGTAGCAAGATGGATAAAATGATTTCAGGCTTATGACTTTGAGGTACATTACAGCATCGCAAAGGAACGCTGCACTGCAACGTGGACGCGCTATCCCGGAGATCATAAGCATTGCGTGCAATAAGCGTATTTGAAGAAGGTGTTTCTGATATCCAGAGAATAAGAGTCATCTCAGGAGGGAAACCTGAAGCACTGAAGAACTACGTAATGCGCAAGAGGACCCTGACATTGAGCCAATCTTCACGTGGAAGGGATCTCTGGAAAAGCCGAATACAGAGGTATGTTTAACAGAAGTCCTACTTTAAAGGGCATACTCTGTACTTGCAAAGATCGTACTTTGCAAAGAAAATGAAAAAGCCCGATGGAAAATCCTTTCAGATGCAGCTTGTTGTCCATACTGTGCGTGCAGTTGGACATTCTGCATTGGCAACGTCGTACTTTGTAAAGAAAATGAAAAAGCCCGGATGGAAAATCCTTTCAGATGCAGCGTGTTTTTCCACGGTAGAAAGTCCAGGAGTATCTGCAGACAATGTTGATTCCAGTGAGCTTAAAAGTAAATTTAAGTTCGGGCTCCTCGATACAAACTCAAAATGCAGTGAAGACTACTTGCTGAATCTCCAGGGAAAGGAGACACCAAACAAGCAGAAACAATATAAAAATTGCGATTGATCGCATGAAGACAACATATAACGCGAGACCGAGAGCAACAGCACAGGATTTCAACAAGGGAAATTAGGGATGGAATCGGTGTTCTGTGATTATCACAATTTTGTTGTGACAGCTCTCGATCAACCACGGTCAAAACCAGTTGGTCACCAGTTTTCAAACTTTCTGGTTAGTTGTTTTTTTTACCTACACTTAGGCTGACCTTCTGCATGCATGAATAAGAAAAGGAGTTCCTACATTGCAAGCCTAAATAAAGCAAAGATTCTGAACAATATTTTTGTGATCACCTTACGCAGACGGATAATTGGGTTTGATCGCATTGACTGTCACAAAATGTGTAAATCACAGATCACCTAAGCCGATTCCACTCTGGTTTGGTTTTACAATCCACATGGCAGAAATTTAAAATCATCCAAGCAGCAGCAGAACTGGAAAGGCCACTACCAAGTTGTAACTCAACCTAATGACGTTGTCTTTATAATCCAACAAGGACCAAGAGCGAAAATAAAAGTTGTTGATGTGGATCGACTTCATCGTTACAACGAAGGCAGGGACTATGCGCATGTACGGGGCGAACAAGATTAGGAGAGGGATAATGTGATATGGTGACAAAAATTTTATTATTCAATTTTTTTTATTATTTAATTTTTTTAATTATTAATTTTTTTTATTTGACATTCGAGGCTAAAATTATCCTATTCTTAAAATTACGCAATGCAGTTTGTGACATGCTTGAGGAGACCAGTGGAGAATGTGCGTCCGAGAAAAACTATGAACTCCAAATGTCATCGGGTTACGATATCCGCCCATACAAAGCATCACACTCACATAATTAGCCGAAATCCGTCTCGTCACTAGGTCAGTTGGAGTCAAAAAATTTGAAAAGATAAAGTTAAATGTGAAAGTAATAAAAATCGGTAGCGGTGAACTTGATGATTATTGATGATTGAACTAAATAACTCGTTGTGTGTAATTATTAAAAATAAAATCGAGTTTTATTTGACAAATCCCAGGTAAGAAAATTGCAAAATTTTCGTTTGACCCTTATGGGCCCCACAGAACATTTGATGTTGCTTCATGTAATTTAATGACAAAGTGTTATTCTCCGCTTTCACAATGTCATGTTCCCGATTCGATTTTGCCCATATAGCCAAGAACATACCGCAGGGACTAAATAGCACACAGAAACACACGAAAGCATAGAACCTGAATTTCTTTCCAACAGGAATAAAACGTCGTAAAGTACCACCCAGCAAGTAGTGGTGAAAGGACAAGCAACGAAAACCAAAGACACAAATCGAAGTCTCACGAGAGAGAGAAAAAGTATCTGAATTTTATGATCCTTTTATTATGTAGATAACCGAAAGCACTAAATTTTTACGACTCAATTTTTAAGTCAGTTTAAAAAAAAAAAGGAGCCGCCAAACCTTACAACAAGGTCTTCTTCTCAGACGAAGGAGCAATATTGTCGAAGACAGCAACAGCGAAAAGCACGGGAACCCGCCATCAAAGGCAAACTTGGGCGAAAGTTATAGGTATAGTGGCTCTATCTCGGGCAAATATTCTGGGACCCGCGAGGCAGCTACCCTGCCCTAAAGTGGAGTCAATGTACCGGTAATAGTTGACTCTTCTTATCAACGGGAGGGTTTACTTTGCCTTTGCCCAGGCACTTATCTATAAATTCTGAGACGACTGTTTTGTGTTTCCTCGTTCTGTTATTTACAACGTGTTGCATGATGATGATGGAGTGGAGAGTGAATGTAATGTAAAAATGTTGAGGACCATTTTCCGCAGAAAGGAAATTGAATTTTTGGCAAGAAAAAAGCGCACCCAGATTTAAATGAGTTTAGAGTTTTGTGAGGGCGCTGCTGCGCGCGGTTTGGAGCGGATGCCCCTAAGGGATATTGAGGCGGAAAGACAGATCTTGTATCTTTAGGGCTTGGGAAATTGACTTATAAAGTTTAAGATTTATGGACAAAGCAGTCACAGTCACAGTTACAGGATGAAATAAGATTTTGTGAGCAACTATATGCCATGAATGAATGACAAGCTGATAAGGGAGCCTACAAGTCTATAGTCGTTTGTAATCAGTGTGTATGATTGAGTTGAGAGAGTTAACTAGGCCGTTTGAATGGCTTTTCGAAGTTAACCTTAAAAGGATTTGTAACGTTAAAAGTTATGCTTGGTGTTCGCCACTTTTAGTCGTTACGCTTTTATTGATGTTAAGTCTGAATTTATTGGTTGTTTTGTTTCGGTTTATTATAAGTTGACTTTTATGAGCACAAAACTTATGTAAATACCTTGCTTGTTTATGTACAGGAAACGTAAATTTTTAATTCCTTTACGGGACAAGAAAATACTTATCAATTGTTTTTTGTTAAAACTTACAAAGGACGTTTTTTATTTTGGTTGACTGTCCCTTCTTTCAGATGAGTTATAAACTTACACATAAACAAAGGTACATACTGAAGCAACTGTATACTGGATTTCCATCAAATTTAGACGAGTGAAAGCCTTCACAAGTCACAATTGCATTTAAAGTACGGTTTTGGATCCTATCGAGTAGGTGTGAGGAGGGCTTGGATGCATCTGCGCAAACGTGAGAATTATACTTCAGTTTTGGGCCTATGTATACACTTAACGAGATCAGAAGTCTTAAACTATTTCTTGCATCGCTTAAGCAACCAATCCTAAGTTATTCGAATAGACATCGCCGCAGTCTCGTTAGGAAGAAGTGTGCCCAGGTTCAAGCATCGGGTATTGGAGGAAGTATCGGGTACCCTCACGAAGGTGATGGCCTTTCGCCATTGGGCGATTCCTCTATTTGATGCCAACTTTGTCGAGTGCATATAATAGAGTGCGTAATGCATCTAGCAAGTGCGTGAGCTAGAACAGCATTAAAATGTCTCCGCGGGTCCCATAAAGTTTAAATCCAAAATCAACCTTTTTATTAAGTAGGTGTGTTTGTAAATTTTATTTTCTTAAAAAAAATTGAACAACAATATAAAAATACGTATTGCTTCCTTTTCAAAAACCATGTTTATGTTGTATAAAACGAATTAGAACAAAATGATACTGAGTAGAATATCAGACTTTATAACTTTGACTTTAAGCCACCCATTAGCTTCGACAGTTTCATGGCTTTTTGCAGATCTCCATTGATTTTTAGTTTGCCAGACATGAACGCATTGGGAGCCTTAAGTTTTCCTACAAAACGAGAAAGAAATTTTAGTGTTTTTATGCGCATATGTCTTTGAATAACTCATCTTACCCGAAAACATATCATGGAAATTGTTTGATGTCATCGTAAGAATTGCATCTGGACTGGTTGATGGGGCACCTTTGCCACATTTTCCGGCTCCTGTCTTAAGATCCAAGAACCAAACACCCTTCTCAGCACCTTCCACATTAAACTGATACACGGCATTGGTTTTGCCAACCAGCTCCTCGCTCAAGAGACCCTCGATTTTCTTGAACAATGCTGGAATTTGTCCGGCGCCGGGGTTTTGTGTCGAGATAATCTTTTCGGTTTCCGTTGCCAAATCGGTGCTATCGAGGAAAAAGTCTCCCATCAGCTTGTCAGCGTTTTCGGGTACGCAAGCGTATTGCTTCAGGTCGGTGATGCCTTCTGATTTCAGAACTTCGTCATCAACAAAGAAGTTTCCTGTGCATGCTTTTGGTTCGCGGCACAACACAGCATAGGCTGCATCGGCCATAATTTCGGGTTTCCTCGAAAACTGATTGCTGTCGGGTCCACTCAACATTTCAATGGCAGCAGTATGGATTGCGGTACGTGGCCATAGCGCGTTCACGGCAATGGGCTTGTCTTTGAATTCTTCCGCCATTCCAAGGACACACATAGACATGCCATACTTGGCCATTGTATAGGCAACATGGTTGCTAAACCAAATTGGCTTCATGTTCAGCGGTGGTGAAATGTTCAAAATATGTGAGTGATTGCTCTTTTCCAAAAACGGTAGGCATTCCTTGGACCTGAAAAAAACCGGATTGAAATGAAGACCAAAAGCTGGAATGTTCACGGAAGAATAACTTACACCAAAAATGTTCCACGGGTATTGATGCTGTGCATAAGGTCATAGCGCTTCATGTCGGTTTGGGCCGTCGGTGTGAGGGAAATTGCACTGGCGTTGTTTATAAGGATGTCAATGCCTCCGAATTTTTCTACTGCCAGCTTGACGGCATTTTTAACTTGGCCTTCATCGCGGACATCTACTATGCATGGCAGGGCTTTGCCGCCGGCTTTTTCAACTGTAAAGATTGAATATATGATGTAGAAATTGAAGGAACACTGTAAATCTGGTAAACTTGATGCACAGTACACTGTCTTTGAGGAAAATTTAAAACCATTAAACAGAAATTTGAAACCAAAATAGAAATGGTAGAGGAAAAAGTCGGCGACGTTGAATCGCAACTAGAAAAGGCGGAACAGCAGTACAAACAGGTGGCTTAAGACCTCGATTACGTCAAGAAGCAGAAGGTTCGGGAATATTCCAACGAACGCCCGCGACGAAAAGAAATTTAGCCACCTGTCTTTGATGGCCAAACATCATGGCCGAATTATAAGAGGCAATTCGAAGCTGCATCGTTGACTTGACGGACAGCTGGGACAACGAAGATAAGTCGATTTTTTTAACGGTTGTGCCCAGAGGAACGGCTTCTGAATTGTTGCAGACTATTCCAGAAGCCAAGCAACGGGACTATGGCTTCATGATCAAGGCCCTCGAGATGAGGTTTGCGACGGCCACATGTGGTAAGTTTACCGAGTCCAGTTGCACCAAAGTGTTAAGACAAGTCGTGAAAAGCTACAGCAGTTGCAAACGGATGTCGAGCGTTAAGCGAATTTGTCCTATCTCAACGCCAGCAGGGATATCATAGACGAACTGGCAACCGATGCATTCACAAATGCCATCACGGACGAAAAACTACGAATGATTCTCTTGATGAACAAGATGGTGCTCTGCGGAGAAAACCGGAAATGACGGATCAAGGTCGAAATTGTACGATCAACAAGGCTCTGAAAAAGATACGAGAACGCTTTTATTGGCTGATCGATGTCAAGAGCTGGTGTCGCATGTGCCGTGGTGCAGCTCTGCTAAATAGAGATCAACAGTCAAAACTGAAGGTCAAATTTAACAGTAACCGTGGGTGCACCATTGAAAAGGATCGCTGTAGACATCGCAGGCCTTCAGAAGACAAGGACCACACTCCTTCACCCCAATCGTATGGAAAGATAGAACGCTTTAACAAGACTTTAAAGGAATTCCAAAGTCGTGGACGAGAATCAAAGGGGTTTGGGATCGGCGTATACCTTTATTACTAATGACCCATCGAATCGCGATTCATAGTACAACTCCATTCGAAGTTCTATTTGGACGAACTGCCAGGCTACCCAACGAGCTTGCGAATAGCCTGGCAATTGCGACTTATCGGATGAAGACCAGGCGCGATGCTAGAGCAACAGCACCAGAATAAACGGGGAAAATCTGGTATGGCTCTAAAACCCATATAACGGAAGGAAAAATCGCTAATGCTGCAGCTGGAATGGGAAGGTCCCTTCCAAGTGGTTAGAAAAATTGATGATTTCGTCTTTGAATCCAACGAGGACCGAAAGCGAAAATGAAAGTTGCTCATGTGGATCGCCTACATCGTTACCACGAAAGCAATGATGTGCTTGTTCGGGACAAACAAAACTAAGAGGGGGACAATGTGACGTGGCGAAATATAGTGCCTTCTGTATGTCTTTATATATCTTTTATATATAAAGACATACAGAAGGCACTATACAATATTAACTTCGCCAATTGACTACAGAAAAGAAAAAACTACGGTAATTCGGAGACAAAGTGTAAAATTGTATAGAACTACAGATTTTTGCATGTTTAGTAGTTTGCCAAGAAGTAGCCACCATTTACCATCTTAAAAAGTCACACATAAGAGTTAACCAGGAAAGGTATGCGATTTTTATTGGTTTATTGAGATGGCCCAGCCTAAAGAGCAAATCCTGTGGGTAAATCTTGCTATTATGAGAGCAATGATCACATATGGGGCAGTAAAGTGGGCAAAAAAGCAGTATAATCACTACGAGAGAGACATTCTACGAGGTGCAGAGGCTGGCTTAGCTCTTTATTATGTATATCGGCAATGCGAACTTGCCCTCTAGTCTTTCTAAATGAGCGCAAAATATGAGACAGATATATTGTCAGACAGTAGTAACATTCCTTGTCTTTGAACTGCAATGACTTTATGAAGCAACACAATTGTTGAGGTGGGGAACTAAGGAAACTTAAACAAAATCGAATACTCTGTTTTAGTTGTCGATCCGAGTCATTTTATAGGCTAGAGTTTTACCCTTTACCTTAAAGGTTTTGATCAATTGGCAAGCAATAAAGACTACAAATTGGAGTAAACAGTCCTATAAGATACTAGCCCTTTGTTTTTTTATATTTAGCGTTATTTTACTGCGGTTTCTAATGGCCTCTCATTTACGTCACTACGTTCGTGTAAGCTCAGGCACTTGACTAAGGCCGGCTATAACTGCCTGGCAAGAGTTACATCCTAATCAAGTTTTTGTCTAGAAAGTAGAACCTTTCAATCTCATCTAGAACTAGATGTTACCCTTGAGGGGAGACGTTTTTTATATGCTATGCTCTTTTATAGAAAACATCAACAACAAATACATCATTCATTTTTCAGAACTTTAACGTGCTGAAAAAACTTTAACTTCCAAAGAGGGCTTGTAACCCTCCATCCTATTGACTATCACAAAACATACCCATGCATTACTAAGAACGTCTCTTATCTCGGTAGTGTTAATCTTTCCTCATCGTGAACATGATTAGCTAATTTTAGAAGCCATTTTTCCACAGTCACTCAGAGTAATGGTTGCCGTTTGATTTAAATGAAAGCAATAAGATACGAATCGAGTTAACAGAATTAACTGAAGCATAGCACTTTGGAATGAACTCGCACATGTTGGGTGCAAACCTGACATGGGTGCAAATCGTCTGCAATTGCGATAAAATACTTATTTTTGGCATCCAATCAGCCACAATTCAATTGTTAATTGACCCCTTTGCATGGACTTTGATTGTTTAATTAAAGTTTCTCGCTTTACAATCGAGTCGAGTTTCGGAAACACAAACAAACACTTTTACTTACTCTCTTCCGCCGCAGTATAAATTGTCCCAGGAAGCTTTGGATGCGGGTCGGCAGTCTTGGCTGCAACAACAATATTGGCTCCATCTTGAGCAGCTTTTAGTGCAATCGCTTTTCCAATTCCCCTGGAAGCACCTGTGATGAAAATAGTTCGTCCAGCTAGTTTTCTAGAGAAATATTTGGGTCAATCAAATGGGAGGAATTTCATAATTTTTGTGGTACTCACCCGGTATTCATGTTTGAAGATTGATTTTACAGTAATGTGTGAAACTTTCTCTACTTCCGAAACGATCTTGTACCTACCGACAGTTTAGGTGCCCTTCTGGAGATGCGTTAGCTTTGTTGAAGCAAGAAATAGAACTGTGCTTGTCGCTGCGAAACTGTGTAGGGGGTACAATTGAACTTTGCTCTGTTATCATAGATAGATGGCAATCGTGTATACCTACCTATGGGCTGACTATAGGATTACTTGCGTCTTGTTTTGTATGCTTTCGGCTAGATAGAATTATTAAAAGTTTATAGCAAAATTGATCTTTGGACTCTGTCGTCTATCGCTGGGCGAGATTTTATTCGCCACGAAACACAAACACGAAGAAAAATAACTCGCACAGAAGCTGTCAGATGCTATCAGCTGTTTTCGAATGAAACATTGCGCGAAAACTCCTGTGGGGGTGTGGGATTCAAAAAGATATATTTGTCCTTCTTTCACTTAAATGAATAGAGAAGTTCAACGCCACGGTGATTCAATGCAAAACACACACATACGCACGGGACTGTGGCAGTTTTCGAGCGGAATAACCTAATGTACCGTTTACATTGCATTTATAAATAATAAAAACCGTATGCGAAAAACAGATAAAACATCAAAATTAAAGTAGTCAAGCTGGCAGTAATTTATGGCTTAGATAAGCCTGGATGCCAATTTGGCATATTTGACGTTGACATCAATTTCTTCAAGTTTCAATGATAAACGCTATTAGACTGCAGGCCACTCTTCCTGGAATGTGTCACAACACAATAGACCTTTTACCACGGCTGTCAAAATCTGACGTCTTTCACATTTTTTGACGGCGGGATGCCAGGCAAATCGCGTTTTTATATAAAAAAAATTCAATAGTTTCTGTAGAAGTGCGAATTATTACTAAACCACTCAACCTAGAGTGTGCCGATAAGGAAAGAAGTTATTGTGCTTATTCTCTTTTAAATAAACCCAAAAATTATTTTAATAAAATAAGTGGGAAGTACCGAAAAAGTGTTCCGAAGATGTGATCTCCTTGAATCCGTGTACCCTTTTGTGGTCAAATACACTGTTTCTTTAACACAAACTTCGAAACACAGGTTGCATTTTTTTTAAATAGTTAGGACGTTTATGTATAATTTTTGTTCGTTTTCCATATAAAAAGGTACTTTATTTGGCACCCCTCACTCGAAAATACCAGTAGACGTCAAACCGTTAAAAGCTCTATGTAGTATTTGCTGGCAAGCGAGTCAGCTGTTCTTAAATAACCTGAATGCCTGCTATTGTTCTTATTATATAGGGTGATTTTTTAGCTGGTTTGGTTTTGGCAACACTGGTTTTGACAGCTGACGTGTGTTTAGTACCTTGTGTCACTGTCAAACAGCTTCAGTTTGGTTTGCAATTTCACCATGGATCGTCTTACAAATGAACAACGCTTGCAAATTATTGAATTTTACTATCAAAATTCGTGCTCGGTTCGAAATGTTCATCGCGCGCTGCTTCCATTTTATGGTCGGCATTCTCGACCTTCTGAGCAGTCTATTCGGAAGATTGTGACTAAATTTCGCACCAAATTTACTTTGTTGGACATTAAACCACCAACACGTTTACGTACTGTGCGTAGTGAAGAAAATATTGCGGCCGTATCAGCTAGTGTGACAGAAGACCGCGAAATGTCGATTGGAAGCCAACATCCATGCATTCATTCGTGAGATACCGGCCGATATGTGTGAAAGAGTATGCCAAAATTGGACTCAGCGGATGGGCTACCTGAGACGCAGCCGCGGTCAACATTTGCCTGAAATTATCTTTAAACATCAAATTGCATGGTTCAAACTATCGATTCAAATAAATATTTCATTAATTTTTTCGAATTTTTTGTGTTTTTTTTTTTTTAAGTTCTCAACCTCTTAAAAAATCACCCGTTATTATACCTATGCCTGTGCATGTGCATATCAAATCGCCTTTTTAATCTTTTTTTTTTTGTACATATCTTCGCCCTAAAGTCGCACCTAAATTTTATATGCAAAAACAGAGTATTTTCTATCGCCACAAATAATATGCCAAAATGGCATGCAGTCTAATCTAATCATAAGTTCATCAAAATGTCCGGCATTTTCACAGCTTGTTCCACAGCTAATTTTTTCGCGCTTGAAGCACTCAACAATTTATGACCTTACGTCAAAAATGCTGTGATTTGCTTAGGTCCGGTTTTTCAGTGCGAAATCTTTCGAGTTTTTGAGTTAAGCTAAGTTGAACCCCAGAAATGAGTTTTTCAGTGACTTAATTCGCCAAATTTGGTGAGATAATCTCGGATCAACTCTGGAGAGCAATTTGAACTTCTTTGAATGTTTTTTCTGTGTCGAATGGCAGTTGATTTGCGTATTTCTGTGTAAAATGACATCTGGGAATAACTCGAAATAGTTTCTGCACTAAAAACTGATTGCCGGGTTTACTCCAGATTCGTTTACAGGATTAACATGGGTTTAAGCTCGGTTTGATTCAGCACTGAAAAACCGGCCATTAATGGTCGATTAAACTGAATGCCTCAGTTGGCATTTTTAGCTGTCAAAAATGCAGGCATTTTGTCTCATTTTGTTAATTCCGCACTTTAAGGCGTCCAGAAAAAACACAATCACACTGCATGATGCTTAATGCTAGTAAAAATGACAGAGTAGTCATTGAGTCATTGAGTAAAATAATAATGAGTAAAAAAACAGAGTTTTTATGTCAAATTAATCCTATGTTTGTCTGATGGGGCCACGTTGGGGTTTATTTTTAATCGTCTCCCGCTAATCTTCTTTTAATTGTCGGTGGGGATATAATATAAATTAACCTTTACTTGGCCACTTTTATCCATAAAGTGGTTTCTTTAAAAACTGAATTGCTCTGAAAGTTCATCCCTAATCGAATAAAGATTTGATGTAACATTTATTGTTCTTAAAAAAAAAAATATTTTTTAACATTAATTTTCGCTTTTGGCGCATTTTCCCGTGATTCCAACGAAATTAGCATGAATTGGTTTTGATTTTAGGAAACGGCCATTCTAGAGGGTGTGATCAATACAACCAATTGGCAAGAATGTAGTAATTCCAGCGCAGATTCTCCTTCAAGCACAAACCGAGAATAGAACACTTTTCGGAAACAGCGATGTTATTTGAAAAATGAAACAGTGCAACGGTTCGGCCATATCGTTCAGAACCCACTTCACATTACTTTTTAGAAAACTCAAACAAGTTTGTTTCTGTTCGTTTGATGGCTTTAATAAAATTCTCTTATGTCTCTCATTTTCATCAGTATAAGTTTAGCGTTTGTTTTTTTTTTGTTATTAATTATTTATTTTTTATCTCCTTGTTAATAAAAACGAATTCTATTAAAGTAAATTAAAAAAAATTCTAAGATTTTTTTTTTCTTCATTTATATGCATTTGTATATGTATCCATAGTGTGTGTGTGTGTGTGTTTTGCGTGTTTTCGAATTATACCTTTACAATAATTCTTTAAAACCCCCCTGCTCATTTAGTTAGCGCGTATATACTATGTGTGTATATGTATGTTTGTATGTATAAAAAGAATTGCTGAATAAGGATCTAGTTTCTGTTACGGTTTTGTTAAATTAAACATTTTAAAGGACACCTGGGGAGAAGGTAGGAAAATAAGGGAACTTAATAGGGGAAACTGGTTATTATTTTGGATAATAACGGTAGATACGACTAAGTGTTAACGTCTTCGCAATAGTGCTGATATTTTTTTACGTTTTGTTGTTTTGAATAGAGTGCTTGTTCTCTGTTTGTTGTGGTGTAAACTCTTTCGGTTGGTATTTATTGTTTTGTTGTTGCGATTGCTGTTTGATTGATGAAAATATTTTAATCTTATGTGGCGTTCCCTACAAATCTAGAGTCTTTGCGGCGGCGTCGGCTTTCGATTCGTTAACGTGGTTCTCGGCTTGAGGTGTGAGCTCTTTGAATACGCGTGCATGCTGGAAATCCAACTGGCATCGCTCTAAATAGGCCTTTGTTACCTCTTCACTGTTGCCCAGGAGCCCATCGCGCAGGGTCTCGTACACCTTTGTTGCTTCCTAAAACGCCGCACATTAAAAATCATCTTAACAAATTGATTTTGTAACCTACCTCGAGAGACAATCTACTCAATTTGAATGAGGTAACTAGTTTGACGGCTTCGTCCGTTTTACTATTATCGAGGAGGTACATGATCTTGGCCGCCTCGACCAAATGCAAAATCGAATTACTATTATTCTCGATGAATTCATCGTTGATCTGCTGCGACGTCTTGCCAGTGCCGATCAGCTCCTCGCGAGCCTTCTCGACGACCAGCCTTACGTTCGGATTCAGTTCAGCTGTCATTAGTTGCAGGGATTTCGTCAGCTTCATACAGCATGCATGAACAAGTGGGTGTTTGGCGTCCAATGCACGGGCCCGCTTTATGCTTTGGATCATGAGAAGAATCTTGTTCTTCCTTGAGTAGATTTCGAACGCTAGAAAATGGGTTTCGATGCGATCTTTGGCTAACAGTTGTAGTGGCGTGAGAAAATCGATCGCCTTTTCCAGTGGATCCTCGGGACGTTCGAGCTTCTCAGCGATGAGTTCGTCCAACTGTGGTGCCTCCGGATCGGCGTCTTGGGCGTTTTGTTGCTTTGACTTTTGATGTTGTTCACGTTTGACGGCAGCTTGGGCGGCTTGAGCGCTTTCCAGTTCGGCTTTCTTTTTGGCTTTGCGTTGTTTGTTGCGGAGTTTCTTCAGCTCGGAGGGTGGTAGATTCTCTGCAAATTGTTACTCGTTAGAAAACTTTTAGTTTACCTCACATAAAAACCACTTACCAGTGTCGATTTCTTCCACAGTTTCTTCAGACTTGAGCGGCCTGTCGTACAATCGAATGTACACCTAAGAGAATGGTTGAAGCTGAGAAAAGGACTAAGCGGCACAAGATATTACTCACCTCAATGGCACACCTAGCAGCCTTGTAATAGAACGGGTGCTTTCTTAGCACATTTTCCAGCCGCAGCAGGCCCACATAAGCACGAAGCGTCATCTTTCGCATGCAATACGTGTGAAAATCGAATTGATCCTCGATAATTTCCGCAAAATGACGATCGACCTCGTGACACTTCTTCAGGGACTCACCCCATTTGCCAAGACGTTGATATGCAAGAGCACATTCCGTCTGGAACCACATGCACTGCATCTCGTTCAGGTTCTCCATTGCTGAAACACCCTCCCGCGTGAATTTCGCACATATCTCCTCCGCTTCCTTGACCATGTTTGCCCGCAACATGTACTTGGCGCACTTCGAGTTGATATACCTGGACACACCACATTACAACCATCGCAAATCTGAATGCTTTCGTTTGTTACTTACCTGTCGGCAGTGTCCAGACTTTGTGCCTCATCCAGCCACATGTACGCCTCGATGGGACTACCGGCGTGCTTGTATATCCGTCCCTTGGTGACGAACAGCTCTATCAGCGTCGGTGTATGATCGATGGCGTCGTTTATGTAATTAAGCGCCTTATCAGTCTGGCGCAGAAAATCGTAGTGCTGCGCCAGAAACAGCGTTGTCCACAGCAACGCAGATGCCGGTTCGTTGGGTTTTTGTTGCTCACTATCCGCCTTGGAGAAATGCCCTGTACTTCGAAGGTTCTCATAGTATTCTTGCACCAGGTTCTCGATGGTATTCACCTTTTCGGGACACTTGTACAAGGAGCGAATGTTGACAAATAAAGGTGGCACTCCTTTCCGCAGACCGCGGCGCAAATACTCATCAACTACCTCGCGAAACTTGTCGCCGGATGCAACGTCCAAAGGCAGACGTTTGGGACACATGGCGCGCGGGTATTCCTCTTGGAATTTCTTGTAGATTTCAAGTTTTTCGCTATCGTCGGTGATCTCTTTGGCATCGAAGAACTTCAGGAAATACATTGTGTTCTCCGGGTTACGCTTGATTAAATGCTCATAGATGGGCACAGCAGAACTGTGTTGACCCAGTTTGATGTACAATTCGCCCATGGTCTCTTTGACGGCCAACTTGTCGACAATTTGACTCTCGAATTTCGTCAAATGGCTCAGTGCCTTCTCTAGATTACCAGATTCGATGAGAATTTGATTCTGATAAAGAAGCAGCTCACTGTGGCGATAGTCGTGAGTTTCCTTTAAGGAAAGAATTGTGTTGACAAAAAATATTCGATCATTATCAGGGAACAAAAGGAAGGTTGCTACTACTCGCGACATTGCAATATTTAAGGCAGTGCTATAGACAAAGGCAATTTTATTTTTTAGAGCAATAGACTCGACTCTTAGACGACATTGAGTTGCTAAAATCCTAATTAGAATCGCTTACTGTCATGTCGACAAATTCTTTCACTCTCAACCTGAGGATGAAGACGATTCACAACAGCTTATTTGGCATGAATTGCACCGAGTGGTAAAGGCTTTTTGGAACCTCATGAGTTAAATTTATCTAACAACTTTAACTCATGGAGCTCCAAAAAGCCTGCGAGTACATATCTACAACGTTTAAAACTGTTTCCACTTCTTACGACAAACAGCAGATAAATTGTTCAACATTTTAAGGACCAATATCTGACAACAGTTTAAGATGGCTTTAAATACTTTCTAGTTTAAAAGTGTCAGGAAATGTTATTGGTAAGAGAATACTAAAGAACACTTTGAGAGTTTTGAAATATGTAGTAAAGTTGACATGGCGTTTATGGGCTTTTTTTGACCGTCTTATAGATCAAGCTCGCTTGTGCAAGTTCAGGGACATCAATTAAACGAATTGCCCTCTTTTGGAAAGTAATAAATATTATGGCGTTGGTCTGATTTGTGTTTTGTAACGAAGGATACGAAAATCATTGATCTTTAAAGATAAAAATGGTCTTACTCTCCAGGCAAACTTGTTTAGATCCTCACAAATTATGTTTCAGGCAGCGTAACCTGTTTTTAAAATCAATAGTGAAAGAGCTAAGGGCTTTGGTTTAAAAGAAAAATGTAGATTAAAAATACAAAAACAAGTTTTAATGAAGGGTGATAAATATCTTCTGGGATTAGTGGTGTCACAATAGGATACGAAGCTTTCATCGGTGTTGTCGATAAAGATAAGATCCAAGGTTTGGTTTTGACCCGTAAATATTTAAGGGCTCAATACTGTTATTTCTAGATAACACGAACTTTTTTTAGGCTTTTCTCTATAATGAACGCAGTGAAAAGCTGGATAGGAGATAACCTTGCATTTCGATTCTTTGCGTTCTGAATTAAATATAGGGACGAATAATAAAGATTGTTCCCAGTCATACCCAATTTTTACGCTCATAAAAAGGATTGCCACAGCAATTAATTTTCGCAATAACTTCCATACTTACAATGAGTGCCTGCGACTGCCGGAACGTCTCCAAAATGCTGTTGGCCATCTCAAAATCCCCCAACAGATGATAGCTCATTGCGAATCCAATCCAAGATGCATGCTGCGAAGGACGCAATTTGAACAAATGATGGCGAGTTTCCTTGTAGCCTTCGAGGTCACGCATCTGTATCTGAAGCAACGACAAGTCCTTGAGAATCTGCAAGTTATCCTTCTCCCACTTGAGTGCGTTCCTGTAGCACTTGATTGCCTCGTCGTATTTCTTATCCGAACGCTGGAGCAATCCGTAAACGTGCCAACAGACGTGCGACTTCAAATCGTTGCGCAGACCCTGCCGCACATATTTGTAGGCTTCGTCGCGTCGGCCCAAACCGTTCAGTGTGAGCCCCTTCATGGCAAGTGTCTCGCCGTGTTCCCCGTACTTCGGATTGGAGAGGATCTGCTTGGCCAGTTTCAGACCATTTTTGTATTGTTTCATTTCGTAGCATTTCTGGAAAAATGGACAACGAAAAAATGAGGTAAGAAATGTTGCTAAATTAATTTTTTGAGACGACTAGTTTCTTCGTCCTTTGCAGATTATGGTCTGCCATGAGCGTGGCTGGTTGACGAAGCAGAAGCTGGGCAACAAATCAATAACAAATGACTTGGCCCGAAGCACGTTAACGCCTTCACAAGCCATGACTAGCCGCGATTAAATCTGTGCGCATCGCCCTGCGATTTCGGATTTATTATGCCATTGACTCGTTCCAATTGGCCACCACGGTGCACCCCCACCTCAATTTTCACACTCGTTTGGTACAAGAAATAATTTTTGTTTGATTGAGGTTAGGTTTGGCCAGCAATCACTGCTGAATAGATTTTTGCAGGCAAGTGGATAGAAAAAAATCACACACATGACCGCAAATGGCAGCGGGGGCGAGATTAGGTTTACAATCGCCAAGCCGGTGGCTTGAGGACGATATTGTTGGCATTTTTCACACATTTTCCGAACAATCGACGAAGGGTTTGAGACATTTTGAGATGAAAATTTTTAACACGAAGGGGACAAGCGACAACCGGCCAAGCGATGGCATACCGAGGCTAATTAGGCGAAATGCTGGATTAATTGAGCCTAATCGTGCACAAAAGTTTCATTACCAATAGTTTTCGGAAGAGAGCACTCTCCTTTGGCGGCAATGGATCGCTGGAAGGCATCTTGGCGAATTGCTGCTACTAATGGTGCTGCTTATGCTGGCGTATCCTTGTTGAAAGCGAGGGGTACGTAACGACGAGCACTGGATCACAATTTCCGGATAATGGAACTTTTCGTCTGGGGGAGGTGAGAAGTACAAAAGGTTTTTTCTTCCTTCGCTTTTTTATAAGTAGATTTTTTTATATTATTTTTTTTTTGTGGGGAACCGAACCACGAGCAAATCGAGGTTTCCCTTTTCTACAAAAGAACAGCACACACACATAAAAAGGGGGTTGAATACTTGTTATGTCACTTGGGACCATACACTGAACTGTAAACGGAAAATTATACCATTTAATTTGGCAAGTAAGTTTCCTTTGTTTTGAGAGTTTGTTTGCTGGATTGCAGTATTTTTTGGATTAGAATATGAAGGCTTCCGTCATAAATTAGTGAATAACTAGATATATTTAACTTGCGTCCCTCTTGCCCTTCAGCACCTATTTATTAACGTATTTTATAAGCTTTTACAATGCTTTGAATTTCCGTACCAGTGAATACGTGTTAAAAGACACCACAACAATTTACCTTACGCGATCAGCTGATGTAAATGCTTCAAAACGGAATTGCATAGAACTGACAAATTGACGAATTTACTCACATTTGCAAGAAAATCGTATGGCGTATTCTTTTCAACACCGAATCGTGAAACTGTTGTGGAATACAGAAAAAAAATTGTTCTTTTCTCGTACACCTAAACAGAATCGTGCTCATGTAAATGTTCTTTTGAACTCTGAATAAGTTCGGTGTCGACACCTAACTCGAAATTACGCCACCGTCGTATTTGACGGTGGGGGCTGGGTGTAGCTTTGATTGTGTATGTCAAGTGATATTTCGACTCAATTTTTTTGCTTGATTATTTACAACACGACTGAAATTATATGAAATCGTTAAAAACTCAAATTTAAGGCTTTCCAAATTCATTTTAAGTAAAAAGTACAAAGTCGAAAGTAGAAAAAACTGACGGTAACAAAATCATGCTACGAAATGAAAAAAAAGTAAACAAAGTGAAGTCAAAGCAATTCGTCACTTCAAGTGATGATTGCACCGGTGCAGTTTTTGTCGTTCTGTAACCCGAGTGAAATAACAATGAAACCGAGTGTACACCACGCTGGAATTGTTGCAAACACCGAGTATTATTTGACAGCTCGGTGTGGAAGTTCGGTGTTCAAAAGATACGCCATTAGAGTGTGGGTAAATTCGTTAATTTAAGCTTGACCAGGGTAAACTTCTCAGCCAAGTAGGCTATGTGTGTTGTATCCGCACATTCAATCGGATCTACAATTTTTTGCCGAGTCCCAACGGTAGAAAAACTCAAAACCATAATTTACTGAATAACTAAATAATTAACTTCGGATATTGCCCAAAACTGAAATCGACGATTTTACCCACATGTCACTTGCTTACAAAGCGTCAAATCGTCACTTCATCAGTTTCATATGCAATTCCGTTTGGTTTTTTTTACATCAGCTGATAACGTAAGGTAAATTGTGGTTGCTTCTTCTCACACGTATTCACAGACACGTCAATTTAAGCTTTATAAATTTAAAAAAAAAAACGTTAGAAAATGGGTGCTGGAGGGCAAGAGGGACGCAAGTTGAACATCTCCCAACCAAAAATGTTGGGCCATTTTCCAAGCAAAGAGAGATTTCCTAACATATTCCATTCCCTTTTCCGCCATGGTTGATTTTTTTCTTTACATGCATTTTTTGAGAGAGAGTACAGTGAGTGAGCTTTTTTTTTATTGCTTTTGCCCAACAAATGGGCTTTTTCTTTTTTGCGTAGTACAATCAAGGCGAAAAAAATGGGAAAACCGACCTACAAGTGGAATGAAAATGCCATGAATCCAGTAATACCATGTCTCCACCGAGCGCTAATGTATGTCTCCAAAACAGGTTGCTGATCTCAGATTGGCCAGCACAGACTGACAGTTCCATCTCAAGACATCAGATTTACCTTTAGGTCTGTCAAACAAATGTCATCACAAACGCGTGTCGTAATCTTTATATTCTTTCATTCATGGAGCGGGCCAGTGGTATACTCTACTTTTGCCAGTGCAGCCTTTTTCGTCTTAAAAAGTCTACAATTCCGCACACGCCCGACGAATTTGACGGCGAGAGTGTCTTCGTTTCCGTCAGTTTTTTCTTTGCAGGAGTAGGTTTTCAGTAATTTATGCCTTTCAGAGAAGTTCTAAAGATTCTGTTTATGCTCAGCTCATGGATCAAAAACAAACAGTTCTACACTGCTTTCCTGAATTTTTATACCAATTTGACTTCGGCTCAGGTGTCAAAAAAGTGACACTTTCCTAACCCTTCAATAAAATTACGAAATTTTTTGGTCTGCATAATATATTAATTTCATCTCAAATCCCTCATTATGGCATCATTGGCAAGCTTAAAGAATGTCGGCAGCTTTCTTTTAAAATCAATCCCCAGTCCTGGAGCCGGGGTAAGAATTTCCTCAGTCAAAAGCCCTCAGAATTATCCTCGATATCAATCCCCTTAACAGCTTCAGCAGGTCCGCACAAAATACACCGATTGGCGAATGATTAAGGATGTTAAACGCCGCAAGTGTGTCGCCCAACATGCAGTCGACCGCCTTCGTGTAAATGCCTTGCGCAAGAACGACATCCTGCCAGCGGAGTTGCGCGAAGTCGCCGATGTTGAAATTGCTGCATTTCCCAGAGACTCCTCACTGGTACGATGCCGAGAGCGATGTGCCTTTACATCACGCCCGCGCGGTGTTGTGCACCGCTTCAGGTTGAGTCGTATTGTTTGGCGACACTTGGCTGACTACAACAAGTTATCTGGGGTACAGCGCGCAATGTGGTAAAGGAGCGAAGAAAATAAAACAACTTTCCGTAAAATAAAACATCAACACTAGTTTATGATCCGTAAACGGCTTCCTTGATTTCGTTTACAGCTGGTTTTTGAAAGCTTGTCGCTAAGGCACAGTTCAAAGGCTCCTCAAATACGACAGGGTACATCTTTCCCAATTCTATGAGCGACTCTGCGGGGATGTAAGAGTGAGAACCTGTAAGATTAACTAGGAAACAAATGGTACCTTTGATTATGTCTCGGAGTTTCATCTCTGGTCCATCAAAGTACAAGAACATCGTGGAGGCAGCTTTCTTTATAAACGCTTCCCAAACAGTTTGGTCGTGCTTAGTCGGAAAGATAGGGATTAGTTTGGGGATCACCATTGCAGCCAGTTCCCTACTGCCACTGTGCGGGTCGTCTAGACGCTGGAGAACACCTACATAGACACATTTAGAACTAGCTATAGACCTAAGATGCAAACAACTGCTTACCGAACGCGACCGGTCGCAGTAGATCGACCTCTACTTTGCCAAAGTTCAAAAGACACTTTAGGGCGTAGATTCTTGTGGAAAGAGCATTATCTTCAAGTAGATTCACGAAATACTTAACCATCTCGGGTAGAATGAGCGCTGCCTCTCTTGGGGCTCCCCGCGTCATTGAGCAGAGTGTGGCTGTGGCCAGGGAGCGCATTGACTCTGCAGCCGCACCTACTTTCCACAATAGGTGCTCTTCGATCAGCTCGGTGGTTAAGTCGCGAAGCTCCTTTCTACTGTCTTCGGGCGGTAGATCCATTGTTTCGTCCCAACCGAGCATAGCTATGGACAAAGCCGAAAATACTTTGATCCTGGCGTCATCGGCTGCGTTTTCCCAAACTGTTTTTATGTTCCGTTTCAAAACCTCTAACGAAGCCGGACGCAATCCGCAGATGTGTATCACGCCACAGAGCAGCAGAATCGGTTCAGTAAAGCTGTCAAGGAAGGCATCTAAATCGTCCATTTGCTCAAGAACCCAACCCAAGTGCTTCGAATGCAACAGAGCCCCGGTGGAGTTAGTTCCTTGCGCGATTTTGTCTAGAATATCTTGCCCCCGACTGCGGAGGTTTTGCTCATTGTTCTGCGCAAAGGACAAGGCCATTACTCGTATAGTCACCGAATAAAGGTTCCTCTCTAAGTCATCAGAGCCGTCTATGTTAAGGCTGGCCATTGCATTCTCAGTCGATTTAAGGGTGTGTTTCCGCCACAGTTCATCCACCAAACGTAGGACATACTCCTGGAACTCAGGCTAAGGAATTCGATTGTAAGGCAGTTGCCACTAGAAACAAACTAGAAACAAACCTTTAGACTTTGAGAGAACTCCTTGTCAAGAAGAATTTCAGAAACTCTTAGGATGTCGTCGTTGCTTGTCTGCAGTGAAGTGGCAAAAAGATGGAAGAAACATCTTAAATGTCCCAGTCGAGGGTTCTTTTGAAACCCCTCGATTGCATGATCTTTCCAGTCGCCATATGAGAGAAGCCGACCCATAAGATCTGCAGCTTTCATCGCCTGTAAAGATCAAAAATTAATATCGTCTTAAAAAAAGCTGCCTGCATTTACCTCGTTGGCTACAGTTGGCTCAATATCGGCACAAGCCTTTGCCAGATCGGGATAGATCTCAAAGAACTTGGCAGTCATTGCAGCTTCGGCGTGGAGGACAAATTGGTAGAGCAGCCGCAATGCATGCAGTCGAACGTTTTCTTTCCAGTCGTAGGATTCCCGCATTATTGGATGAACCAGCCGCAAGCTTCGCTGAACCAACGCCCTGCAGCCGAGACTGGGGCGCACTTCCCAGCTGGGGTAGTTTTCAGGCACTTTTTCGCCAATCTCAATCTTCCGAAGCTCGGCTTCGTTTTCGTCGTAGTAAAGCTTGCCACATTCTTTCCAGCGGACCGCAATAAAATCCCTTACTTCCGGAGAATCGTCCTTCAAACTGGAAAAACATGATAAATATTGGATCGGACTTAAGGATCATGTCTTTACCAGCACAGAACCAAGGGAATAATTCGGTCAAAGAACGAGTAACGATCTCTTAATTCCATCAACATCACACATCCCATACGACCACACTCCCTTCTGACGAGGGGCATTGAGTCCATTAGCAGCGGAGAAGTTTCATAGAAAATCCTAACCAACATCTCTGAATTGGGATCGATATGGGGTGCCAACGTATAACAAGCCTCAATGGCGGCAATACGGTTCTGCGAGTGCTTGTGATTGAGCAATGAAAACAGTGGCTTCGCCAGATGTTCAGCACGATCGCGAAATTTCAAGGTCGCCTTGGAAAGCTTGACAACACATGCGCATGCTTCCTTCTGAACAGCCGGGAATGGGTCTGCAAGTGCCTTGAACAGTATGTTGATGACATCGTCATAGCATTGTCCTAGGTAGTCACTATCGCTGGTTTTCTTGTACTTGTCGATGAGGTCACTAAGCTGACTAATGTGCAACAGACGAATTTCCTCACTCTCTTCGATGATCTCTGCTTTTCCCATGCGCCCGGCCATCGTCGAGACCACGTTCTGAAGATAGAAGTCATTCACCGGCAGACTCTGCATAAAAGCAGCCACAGTAGCTGTGGACTGCTCGCGACAGCTTTCGTATTGGTCGGCATAGCAATTCAGCAAGTGTAAGTAGCAATCATCAAATGTTTCAATGATCTTTTGTAGGTCCTTTGTAGTATCACAGAAGTGTTGGAGGTCCTTTAAAGCGCCGAGCCGAGTTCGCCGGTCGGTGCTTTGCAGACTTTCACACGCGTTTTCACAATTTTTAGTCATATTGCGGAGGTTTGATCTTTAGGTTTAATAGATTATTCTTGTTGAGATTCTCTCAAATGATTATCGATAAAATTTGAGAATTTCTATGACTACTGCTGAGAAAAATAAATAAAAACATGTTTCCAAGCAAAGTGGATTTTTGTTTTGAAATTAGACAAAGACGAGCGAGTTCAAGCGCGAAGAACAGCGGAGACAGGGTGCGTCTAAGTGAAGAATGAAACAAACGCATACAGGGCTCATAATGAAATATGAAACCTAATACCATGTCTCCACCGGGCACTAAAGACGCGATTAATATAAATCTATATTAAATCCTCTACAAATCACGCGATTTACGCTAGGAATTTAAATCCTCTTGACAAGCGATTAAAATTAAATCCTCTCATAAATCCCACCCACCCTATTCACAAACCTATTTTCTGCACCTTTGTAACAGTTTGAGAATAAAAAAAGGAAACTGAAACTGTCCCTGTACGACAGATGTTTCAAAAGAACGTTTTCTATTGTGATTTTTACAGCGAAAATCGTTTTTCTCTCCTGGCAAATGACATCGTCACTCTCTTTTTAAAGCCAAAATGACAGAAACAGAGTGTTCTTGTCAAATAAATCCTATATTTGTCCGGTGGAGCCACTTTGGAATTTATTTTTAATCGTCTCCTGCTAATCCTCTCTTAATTGCCGGTGGAGAAATAGTATAAAACTCTTAAAAAAAATCCGCTGAGGTCGGACTCCGACGGTTATCACCATTTTATATAATATACATGGACTGTTAGTTGGTGCCCCCTTTCATGGTCCATGATGGTCCCATTCAAGCACGTAGAAACTCGCGATGTTTGGTACCCGTGGCAAAATTTTGAAACACTTTCAATGGGAAATTCAAATGGGGAACGCTGCTTCTTCAACACACCACCACTACCAAACAGCAGCACAAGTGGTACCATTTTCGTCGCAGGTTGTGTATAATCGGAGACACCAACTAGCAGTTGGTGACATATAACGTGTTATAATGTCAATGGTTATCACGTTCCCATGCAAGAGTTCAGTAGTCGAGTAGTCGCAGAGTCGAATGTTGATCCTCGTCTCTGCTTTCCACCGCGTTGCGCAGTCGACTCGAAAATGGTGTCAAATATGTAGTTCAACTGACAATGAGAATGCCACCACCTTATAGCTGGGGTACAATGAGTATCTGTGTCTCGCAGTTCAGCTTATGGGAACATTATAAAGCGACACAATGCGTATCTCGCTGTGTCTCTGAGTTTAGGTGAAAAATGTGGCGAGACACAGCGACAGACACAGACACACATTGTGCCCGGCATGTATGCGGCCATGTAGACGCTGAGCGATGTCGCTCAAGCCGCGTTGTCACAAGCAACGGAAAACAGGAACAGAAACAGAATCTCATACATTAGCAACTGAAACCTAAATCTGCTGAATGCTTTTTGCGTTGCTAATGTATGAAATTCTGTTTCTGGTCCTGTTTCTGTTGCTTGTGACAACGCGGCTTCAGATATCAAATCTGTTTTAATTTTTTTGTTTGTAGCTGAGCAACTTGCCCTTGGAATATGTCCAAAAATTATTAGGCTAGTTATGGTGACGTTAAAGGACACGTGTAGAAGAGTGCTTGTGCAAAACTGCTTGTCAGGCGTTTTCAAAATTAGCAGCGGTGTGAAGCAAGGCGATTCCCTTTCAGCCACCATTTTTAATTTGGTGCTGCACTACGCGATACAGCAAACAGCAGCTACAGGAAACATTTTCTCCAAGTAAGCCATCATATCTGCCTATGCGGACGACATTGCAATCATAAGCAGGTCAAAGAAAGGGATAGAAGACACCTTCGTGGAGCTGAAGCAGCGTGCGGCAATAATGGGACTGGAGGTCAGCGAAGAGAAAACAAAATACATGAAGATAGGAAGGGATGAACAGAAAAGAAAAGCGGAAACCACACGAATAGCTGACACTTTAAATACCTGGGAATAAGTATCAGCAGTAGCAACGAAACCAACGACTGCATTCAGGAAAGAATCATGGCTGCAAACAGATGTTTATACGGATATTCTAAGATTTTTAAATCCAACATCGTGTCCCGAAGAGCGAAGATAGGCGTATACAAAGCAATTGTAAGACCCTTGGTATGTTATGGAGCGGAGTCATAGACTCTGTCATCAACAGAAGAGAACCAGCTTAGAATCTTTGAGCCGAAAATATTGCGGAAAATTTATGGGTCTAAACACTTGGCAAACCGAGAGCTCAGATGGCGCACTAAAGCCGCGTTGTCACAAGCAACGTAAGACAGGAACAGAAACAGAATCCCATACATTAGCAACTGAAACCTAAATTCGCTGAATGCTTTTTGCGTTGCTAATGTATGAAATTCTGTTTCTGTTCCTGTTACTTGTGACACCGCGGCTTAACGAGGAACTTCTGCAAATATGCGACGGTGAAGATAAGATCCAATTCGCAAAGACGCAGCGGCTCAGATGGGCCGGGCATGTAATCCGCATGTCCGAAAGCAGGCCGCAAAAGGCTATACTCACCTACACACAGTGCACAACTAGAGCTACAGGGAGGCCGCGCCTAAGAGGAAAAAGACTGCACTGTCGTTAGTAGAGTATACCACTCCTACGCGTCATTTTCTGCCCATTTTCTCTCTGTCAAGAGTTTTACATTTTTCAGCCATTTTTTGTGACTGGTTCCCATATACGTTTGACAGTGTTCACGAGTTTGGGGAAAACTTATTTTTGTCGGATTTTCGACCTTATAAATAAAGGGGGACAAATTGAAAACTATTTTCTGTCTATTTTCAGGAGTTAAGAAATATTTTGATTGATTAATGCAAACAAAATACATAAAAGACCATTGGACCATTTTGTTTTAATTATTCTAACCTTTTGATAAAAAAACTAAATAATGCTTTTTCTAACATTAAACACTAATATTACGTCTCCACCGACAATTATAAGAAGATTAGCGTGAGACGATTAAAAATTAATTGGCTCCATCGGACAAAAATAGTATTCATTTAATTTATAAACTAAAACTTTGTTTCTGTCATTTTGCCTCTCAAAAGAGAGTAGCGATTTCATTTCCCAGGAGCGAAAAAGAGATTTCCTCAGTAAAAGCCACAATAGAAAACGTACTTGTGTCAGATCTGTCGCACAGGGAAGGTTTCATTTTCCTTTTTTGATTCTCAAACTGTTACAAGGTGCAGAAAATAATTTTGTGAATAGGGTGAATGGGGTTTATGAGAGGATTTATTTTTAATCGCCCACCGAGAGGATTTTAATTTGTATGGTAAATCGCGTGACTTGTAGAGGATTTAATATAGATTGATATTAATCGAGGATTAGTGCTCCGTGGCGACATGGTATAAAACCGATATAAATTTTAGTATTCCTTATTCCTCCTACGCTTTTTGCAGCGCCGATTTTCTGTGCTGAATCAGCTTATTTACAGTTCTTGTGGTATGAGCGGTCCATAACCGTGGGGCCACAATGCCCGTAGCGATGGTATGTAGCAGTAGTACGTAGTACAGCCGCGGAGCCATGTGGCGTAGTACGGAAAAAAATTGAACACAATGGTGTGGCGCGGCTATGTCGAACAAAAACCCCGTTTATAAACAATGGCCGATGCTCTGAGTTAATTTGAACTGGATTTAATATTTTTGTACAACGGACGACACAAATTCCATAAAATTTCTTCAGATTCAACCATCGCAATAAACTTTTCGACGTGCTTTTCCTCCATTGTTTACTTAACTTGTATTGAACTGTCCACCGTGTAGCGCTGTCAACCGTGTAGCGCCACGAAAGTTAAAAGTTGGCCAACTCTTACTACCGCCACAGCTACGCGCTACCGCCACAGACACACATTGTGTGCGCAATACACTGAATACATGTGTTTTAACTTTTGACAGCGCTTACTACCGCTACTACTACCGCCACAGCTACATCACTGTGGTTCTACGGTAAACGAACGTGAACGAATTCTTTCGAAAAATTACCAGTTGAATGCGTTCAATAATAACGGCTGTCACTTTTGTTTACATTTTTATCCGTCCACCTTGAGCTTCAGCCAGCTTGCCGGTACGTTTTCGTTTGTGATCTCCAAAGAAAAAACCTTAAACCCAACCAATTAAAATGGAAGTTATGAGCGCAAAAGAAAAATATTTAATATGCAACACGCTGTCCTGTATACCAAATCTACTGCAAGGCCAAGCAGTTCTTATAGATTTGCGCAACGAAACGTGCGTGGCTGGAAGAATTGCAAACGCCGATGGCTTTATGAACATTCACCTGACCGAAGCTGTGTTTATCGATCGGCATGGGCTCCAGTATGAGTTCGAAGAGTTTATTGTTAAGAATCGGTGTATACGACAATTGCAAATTCCCGAGAGAATCGATATTGCAGCCCAAATGAATGCAATGCTGGGAAAACTTGGCAAACGACGCGAACCAAAATCAGGCAAAAGAACTTTCAAACAAAAGCGGGCAATGATGCAACACGCGAATGTTTTGGATGAAATTGCCGAACAAAATAAACAAAAATAAGAAGTAAGGATTTTTGTTTTAGTTGTTTGCTTTTAGAAGGACGTTTAAATTCAATTTAATAGCTTTGATCTGCAGGGGCACGTCAGAGAATGGGCAGCAAAATCTTTTTCTCAAAGCAGCCTAAAGCGATTTTACCCGCCTTTGACAGGGTCCTGTCTTCAACGCCGTAAAGCAGGGGTAGGATGATGAGGCTCTTTTAAAGGGATACTTTAGATGCTCGGGACAGCCCTTAGCTTCAGCCCAATCTTTGCCTTCTTAGCGCAAAGAAGGTGTTGGGAGCGTTTTATTTACGACAGCATTGAGCTCTAAGCCGATATTACCCGCTTCCGTTCCAATACTCACGAATGCTTCACTGATATCACGTTGCATTCCTTCATCTTCATGATGCTCCCGCTAAAGTAATGTTTTAGGTGTAGAAAAAAATTGCCAAAACAACGAGAATACAGTACAATGCCAGATTTTTCATCATTATTCAATAAAACACACACAAATTTATTCCAGCAATCGTCTCCATTAACCGACAGACTTACAGCTGCACTATCCTTACTTACAAAGCTACACACTTAAGATCTAGATGGGTTTCTGGCCCCATTTAATGGGGCTGCCCATTATTATCAAAGCGAGCACCTTAAATATAGCCCAAATCATACATTCTATATCTAGTTGGGTATTTACAATAAAAAAATAGCTCTTTGTATATTTGTACAATAATTGCTTATGCTTAACGAGGAGTGGTTATGCATCTATGGGTTTTGGTCGTGGTGGTTACTACATTCGGTTAAGAAATAGCGATATACACTACTAGTACATAGAAGCTCCGATTACTTTGCGCATTTGCTCGAATGAAAGCCAAAACGACAGAGACCATGGCGCCATTCGCATCCAGCATGGTAGCAGTCCTTTGTAGAGGGCGGCAAGGCCTTCCTGCCTTACAGTCTTTTGGAGACAGTCTACGGGTCCCTTGTACAGAAGACCTCTGAAATGAGAATTTTGTTTTACACCGTGTGAATCTAAAAGTTAACAAAACAATCAAAAATCAAAGCAAACTTATTTCTCATTGATAAAAGACCAACGTCAGGGTATAACCTTGATCAGTGAAACACTCAATCGACGTGATAATGGCTGGCAATAGATCAAAACTTCGAGTTAATTTTGGCTTAGGTCGGCAAACACTTATGCTGCCAAAAATTGCTCGTCAGAGCGTGCGTCTAATTTTTTACTTGGTGTTATCAGCTTTTTTGTTTTGTTTTTTAAATTAAAACGGCACGATCTAGGGGCTTATCGGACTTGCTAGCGAAGGAATTAAACTGCGACAACACATAATCTTGCACCGATAAGGCAGGTTCCATACCCCAAGTGGCTTTAAATCGAATCGAGTCACAAGGGTTCTTGCTGATTTCGCTTACCTGCCCTTCTCATCGGTTGGCTGATTCATTATTCTAGTCTTTATCACATCGGCCGGGGTGCCCATTATTGCCGCCATGAAGCCAGCGCCGAAGGACGAAAGAATGTGCACCGGTCTTCCGTCTGGCATGTTTAGCTTCTTCATGAGGGTTTGCTTTATCGTATCGTAAGTCGTGAGATCACCTGCAAAAAGCGAATTTTACATCATTACGAAGACACTTGCTACGCTTATGCTTACCCAGGTTGACTAAAGCTGCGCGGTATATATTGGGCACACTGCCCTTCCACAGCCCAGTGACTCCACCGCGCCTCACTATCTGCATGAAGGCGTCTGCAGCGCCTTTCACCCGTGGCTTTTCGCCCATCAGACGGCGCTTGCCCTCCATTTGAATTTGTACTTTGACTAGATCGGCCGGCGAAGCAAGCCATTGGGCCAGGCAGCCTGCGAATATGCCGCAAAGGGCCGACTTCCAAATGGGCACAACCTCCTGGGAACCATAGTTCTTTGCTGTTTCTTTGCGCAGGTAGTCATAGGTGCATATTCGGACGCCACTAAAGGAATACACTCAATTGAGAGAAGCGGACATAATTGGTCAACGAACCTGTAGACAACGTGTCTGTACAGCGCCGGAGTAACACCCTGCCACAGTTTTAAGGGGCCTTCTTCGCGGACTATGCCCAGAGCAGTTGCCATCATTCCACGGTACTGCAACTATATAGGGGCGGAATATTAGAAAAGTGTGCCCACGGCCTCAAACAGTGCACTTACCTTGCCATGTGCTGTTGCCGTGGCAGATTCTCCCTGGATTTGCAGGCGCGTCTTTGTCAAATCCAATGGATAAGTGACCAGCTCAGCAATAGACGCAGCCCCAACCGAAACCATATACGTACACGCTACGGAGTCCACAAACCGGTATTGGACCAATTTATGATCTGTCTGTGGGGAGACGGTGGTAATGGCATCCTGCAGTTGTCGCGGCATTGTCTGGAGGGCATCGAACTTAAATTACTGCACACCCTGCCTTTTATGAATCACTCTTACCAATAAATCCCGAAAAACGATTCGAAAAGAAAAGGAAAAAAAGGAAATCGCTGCAATCACTTGTATTCAGCTGGGCATAGTCGTTGATGATGATGCTCCTCTGTGAACCTTGGACAGAGAACAATCACGCGGAAGGAAAAAGAATCGCTGGCTCTCCCACGGTGTAATGACGCCTTCTTACAATCGAAAGTTATATAACTTTCAAGGAACTGCACAAAGTTGTGGATAAAAATAAAAAGAAAACAAAAATCTTAAAAATAGACGAGACTTTTTGGTATTACAAGGGAAATTTGGTTGCGCGACAGCGAGACAAACTTGAGGCGCAGAAGGTTGGTGGGAGTTTGGAAGTTTCAATTTGATTTTATTATAGTTTTTTGTTAAGTAGTAATCACTTAGCACCTCGTAAAATTGTTTTTAGTTCAAGGGTATGAAGGTTGAGAAGGGAAAGTCTATTTTATTGGGGTTTTTTGCGAAGAGATAAGGACTTGGAGCTGCGGATTTTGTTGCACTTGATAGTCGAGGTGAGTTCTATGAGTTGCAATTGATTTTATTGCCGCTTTTTAATTATTAACAAGATTTCCTTTACCTAGCTTAGAGAAACTATGCACCAACACGAAAACGAAACACACTGCCCGAGCGAAATCACAACAAAAGCAAAGAATCAGCTGACAGCTGAATGGATTTCACGGGTGACAGTAGACACTGAACTGTGAAGAGGTGTTATCTTTTGCATAGGTGGGTTCAGTGCAGTACATAACAGTAGAGGTCTTAAATTTGACCGATTTTAAGCCTGACTGAGGACTCGTTCTCACTGTGTTAAAACAAATATTTTTCAGGTACGCATTTAGGTCCTTTCTCCACAACCGGCAAACATTTTATTTTGCATAGTGTACAACTTATTGCTCATACATAATTTGTTTTGAGAGGACATACATTTGAACTAGAGCTTTACTTTGACTAGAGCATCACGTCACATATCACAGTACATAGGTATATGCCACTTTGAGGAAAAAAAGTACACCTCTGAGTTGAACCGTCATCGGTTTCTAAGCAAAACAGATTGATGACCTATGATTGGGTCTGCCAGCACAGATTGTTGTGTAAGCAAATGGTTTTCTTACACGCGCAGAAAGTGGCAGTTCCATCCAATGACGTCAGCTTTATACAATTAGGTGTGTCGAACAAATGTCATTACAAACACGTGATGTAATCTTTATATTCTTTCACTCATGGCATCACGTACGATTGCATAATAATAAGTTTTTTCTTTACGATTGTGAAGCGACACGTTAAAGCCGAAGCCACATTGTGTTATGCTAAGTTTCTACTTGTCGATTTGTAATGGACAAACGTCGTATTTTTAGGTTATATTGAGAAATTGGTGAGTGGAAATAGAGTGTCTTTGAACTGACATATGAATTGGCTTACGCTTTGCCAATTGTGTCTTTAATTGACAAAGAGGAGAACTGTCAAAAGTTTGTCAATACATTAACAAGTGGAAACTTAGCGTTAGGAAACATTGAAATTGTATGACTGAATCAATAGACGTTTATAAAAAATTAATGATGGAGGCCTGCGGTGACCTTTTCTCTTGTTTAGGTATGGTAACAATGAAGTTCTTTATTTATAATAGAATAAGAAAGGCAAAATTGCAGCCCAGAATGGATCAGGCTTTAAGAATCCAGAAAAACCTTACCAGAAACTCAGCAGAAGGAACTTATTCTAGATGCCATCAGCAGAGACCAACTAAATTTTGCTGTGGGAAGTATGGCTACGGTAAGACTGTTGCAAACTAGAAGCTGGGAAAGCCGGTTGGATACCAAATAAGATAACAAAACTGAGCAATCGTTCGTAACGTTCTTGTTGGCGTAAGTCTTCGTCTTAATGTTCATTGTTTTCCAACACTACGAAGAAGCCTTTATGTCGAACGGAAGCTGATCCAGTGATGTACCAAATAAATCAGATTGTTCTCGATGAATTCCATGAGAAATGCGTAGAAATTGACCTGAAAGCTCTGCTCTTTTCACAACGAGCCAGAATCTAGATTTAGAGAAAAAAACTCAACATCTGATCCAGTAAGATATGCCATACATATCACCGTACCGAATTAGAATCTAGATTCAGGGTAAAAGTTCCAAATTTAGATTTCCCACACATTTGTAAAATTTAGAATCTAGATCAGAATCTAGATTCCTACAAAATCGAGTACAAAATTACTGATTTTGAGGAAATATTCGAATATAAAAGCAACCACACGTTTTTAATTAATCAAAAGAAGACAAGACAGCTGAAGTTTGTTAACAAAATAAAAAGCAGAAATATTTTTGTCTCTTTTGTACACCTCAATTGTGAGATGATTTCTAAGTATTTTTAAGTATACTTGCTTAGATCTACAATTCTTTGTTTTTTTACTTATTTAAGGCCATTTAACTTGTGGCAATTGTGACGAATTGAACGGCTGGTGTTCCATCGACCGAAACGTCAACAAAATCTAGATTCTTTTCGCAGTTTGAAAGCGTGAATGATTTGGAAATCGAATTGCTCAGAATCTAGATTCTGGTTCGGTGTAAAAACGGGTTAAGATTACTACAAAATCGAATAGAAAATTTAAAAAAATTCACACATACAAAAAAAATTCAATACAAACATACCTTTTTGATTGCTCAGCAAAATACACTTGCTCTTACAATACAGCATTGCTCTAACAATACAGTAGACGCCTGGCAATGATGATGGATTCATGCTTCATAACACGAAGAAATCAATGACACAAAAAAGAATCTTACAATTAGCACTTAATTATCGAACTTTTTTTTCCACAATTCCAGGCGTGAACACAACATCACCTAACTCCCTTACAGGTTGTTAGGGCCGTTTTTCAGTGTTAAGTTAAGCCCATCTTAACCCAAGATCTGTTAATCCCGTAACAAAACGAATATGAAGTTAACTTAGCGATCTGTTTTTCAGTGCAGAGCTAACTCCGTCAATAAAGTTGTCAAAATCTTCGACTCTCGAAATTATTGACTCTCCCAGCTCTCACTTCACATAGAAAAACACAGGAAAAGAAGTTTGAGTTATTCTCAAATGTTATTTTTCACATAAATGCGCAAATCAACTGACATTCCTCGCAGAAAAAACATTCAAAGAAGTTCATACTGTTTTAACTCACCAAATTTGGTGAGTTAAGTCGAGATTAACCCCAGATCTTAGTTCACTGAAAAACTCATTTCTGGGGTTAGTCTCCGTTTAACTCGGAACACAAAATGATAAAAGAAGAAGCACAGAATGATAAATTAAAAAATTACCTTGCTTAAACGTTGCTATTGCTTCGTTCCGAGTTCTTGGACTATAGGGTTTTCGGCCTCAAATGACGGGGCTGCCCATTTTTACGGGTCAAAGCAAGCACTTCAAGTCAAAGTCCATATCATACATTCTATTTGTAGTTGGATATTTACAATAAAAAAAATTGTAGCTCTCTATTATATTATGTACAATCATTGGTTCTGCAACGGGAAGCTATGCAAACCGGTTTTTTTTTTGTCGTGGCGGCTACTACATTCGGTTAAAACATAGATGACATAAGATGACACTACTAGAACATAGAAGCTCCGATTAGTTGGCGAATTTGCTCGTAAGAAATCCAAAACGTCATCGCCCAAGGCGCCATTCGCAACCAGCATGGCAGAAGTCCTTTGTAGAGAGCGGCCAAGCCTTCTTGTTTCACAGTCTTATGGAGACAATCCATGGGTCCCTTGTACAAAAGACCTCTGAAATGAGAACACATTCATCCATCAATCTTGTAAACGAACAAAAATATTGAAAATCAAAGCAAACAAAAAATGTAGGCATCACGTTGCTAAAACAACAACGTCAGAGTAAAATCTTGATCAGCGGAAGATTAATGGGCTTTAGGCCTTCAGTCCAATGAATCCGTTGCGTCCGTTACGTCAAAGTACACAACTGACGCACTTCTTCTTTGTGCTAATTCCCATAAGAACGTGTGAATTTCACTGATTTGTTAAGGCTATGTCACAAAGCTGCGTTGCGCCCACGTTGATTTGACAACATAAATCCGAACACATTAATCTCAATCGGAGCTACCACAACGTTGCTTTGACCATCCATCGTTACATTTTTCTCCGTAAGAAAGGTTTAAAAGAGCTAAAAATTCAACACGATGAACTTTTGCATGCGTTTTGACGTTTTTGTGAGCCTGGAATTTTAGCGTTCGAGGTGGTTTGCGTTCTTGTTGGTTTGTTGGCATTTTCTATGATTTTTAATCATTTTGAGAATGGTATATTTCAAACGCGGTTGTAAAGCACCAGGAACAAAGCAGGACAAAGCAAACGACAACGCAGCTTTGTAATATAGCCTTTAGTTGTGTACTTGAACGTTACGGATGCAACGAATTCATTAGGCTTAAGGCTTAATTCGGCGTGATAATGGTTGGCAAAAGATTAAAACTTGATCTAGTTTTGGCTTGGGTTTACTTGTACCATATCCCCACCGGACACTAATCTGCGATTAATATAAATCTTCCTTATAAACCCTCTACAAATCGCGCGATTTACTATACAAACTTAAATCCTCTCGGTAAGCTATTAAAAAGAAAATCGCCTTCATAAATCACATTCATCTTTTTTACAAACAATTTGTAGTCGAAAAAGGTAATTCCAACTGTCCATTTATGACAGATCTGTCACAAACACGATTTCTATTAGGATTTTAACAACGAAAATCTTTTATCGCTCCTGTTAAATGACATCGTCATTCTCTTCAGAGAGCCAAAATTAAAGAAAAAGAATTCTCGTGTCAAATTAATTCTATATTTGTCCGGCAGAGCCACTTCGAGATTTATTTTTAATCATCTCCTGGTAATCCTCGTTTTCTTGTCGGTGAAGACATAGTTTTAGGTCGGCTTTGCTGCCGAAAATTGCTAGTCAGAGCGTGCGTCTAAATTTCAACTTGGTGTTTTGTTTTTAGTGCGATTGTTTTGTTCTTTCATTTATAGAACGATCTAGGAGCATATCGGTATTGGAATCGAAGAAACTAAGTTTCGAAATCACATTATAATCTTATACAACGAATTCCATGCCCCATCGCAAATCGAATTGAGTCATAAGGACTTTTGCTGATGTCGCTTACCTTCCCTTCTCATCTGTTGGCTGATTCATTACTCTCGTCTTTATCACTTCGGCTGGGGTAGCCAATACTGCCGCCACGCCACCAGCGCCGAATGAAGCAATTGTGTGCACCAGTTTTCCATCTGGCATTCCCAGCTTCTTCATTAGAACTTGCTTCATTGTATCGTACGTCGTAAGATCACCTGCAATCGGAGAATTTCGCATCATTTTGAAGGCACTTTACAATACTATTGAAGGCTACGGTAAAGCTCACCTAAGTTGACAAAAGCTGCGCGGTATATATTGGGCACACTGCCCTTCCACAGTCCAACGACTCCACCCCGCTTCACTATCTGAATGAATGCGTCTGGAGCGCCCTTGACCCGTGGTCTTTCGCCCATCAGACGGCGCTTGCCCTCCATTTGAACTTGTACTTTGACTAGATCAGCTGGGGAAGAAAGCCATTGGGCTAAGCAGCCTGCAAAAATGCCACAAAGTGCCGACTTCCAAACGGGCACGACCTCATCGGGACCGTAGTCCTTGTTTATCTTCTTGCGCAGGTAGTCATACAAGCATACTCGGACGCCACTAAAGAAATACAACTTAATTGCAAAGAGCGGACATAATTGGTCAACGAACCTGTAAACGACGTGTCTGTACATCATCGGGGTCATACCCTGCCACAGTTTGAAGGGGCCTTCTTCCCGGATTATGCCCAATGCAGTTGCCATCATTCCACGGTATTTGTACTGTATTCGGGGCGAAATATAAGAAAAGGGTGTCCTATGGCCATGAACAGTGTACTTACTTTGCCAGGTATGGTCGTAGCGGATTCTCCCTGGATTTGCAGGCGCGTCTTTGTCAAATCCAATGGATAGGTTAGCAGCTCAGCAACACCGGCAGCCGCAACCGAAACTATATACTTACAGGGCATGGAATCGACAAACCGATATTGATCTGGCTGTGGGGGGACGGTGGTATCCTGTGATGGAGGCGACATTATCAGGGAGCAACGACCTTAAATTAGTGTACAACATGTCTTTTATTAATATTTAGTCCTCTTACCAAATAAGATTCGAAAGGAAAGGAATTTCATTAGCCAGCATATCCAACACGGCCTTTAAAAAGCATATCAAGGTCACAACAACACTGAGTGTGAGTGAACCAAGCTTCTACCAATATGCTACTCCATTCAGCTTGGCGCCTAGATTTTTTTTGACCAAACGCAGTTTTATTATCATGGCGAATGGATTTAAAAAAAAAAAAACTTTTCGCTCAAACCGACCAGTGCTCATTAAGTCGTCCTTAATTTAACGAAAGGAAAAATAACATCTAAATTTTTTTTTCTCAAAACGACCAAGTATGCTGAAGCCGTTTATGCAGACTGTACAACGGCTAAGATAAACCGAATAATGCTCTCAGGCAAAATGAACCATTCTGGGCGGCGAAGAAATCACGATCGATACCACTCAACCGACTTGGATGAAGTGTAGTGTTGGTCTAAGCTTAAGAGCAAGAAAGCAGCCGAAGCTGACGGCCGAGCTGCCGAACTTTTCAAATTCGCTGGTTGATTCATGATCCCGTTAACAACATGCACCACCTTCCGGGGTTGCTGGCCCCCTATTGAGCGCCTCCCTAGGTGGCAAATAGGAGAATACTCGCCAGATATGGTGAGTACCGGCATGGAAAATATCCCAGGCGGACCAAAACCAGCAATTAACGAAAAATCTACGAAACTCTTTCCGTTCGCGATGTGCTATGCATTTTAGGGGTAAAAAAAGCATTCCCGAGCAATGGAATAACTTTTACATTGCTTACCCGATCCTCAGGAAAGCAGACCCTCTGAGCTGGGCGAACTACAAAGACATCTGTCTCCTTAACATCGTACTAGAAATATTTTCAGCTGTGCTGTGTGAACGCTTAAAGCAGTTTTTCAACAATATGGTAGATTCATACCAGTGTGGCTTTACCCTAAGAATAGGCTAGGAAAGTCCACCATCTATCAAATCACACTATGGCAAATCTTGGAAAAAAAACAGAAAGGCCAAATGGGTACCTACCACTTTTCCATCGATTTCTAGGCCGCGCAAGTGCCTGTTTTCATTTGGTTAATCCTAACCTAACCCAAAATTTATTTCTCAAAATAAAACTGAGGTTGAACGGTGGCCACCACACTGGCGCTTCCCCTCACCTTAGTAATTCTGACACATCAGGTAAGGATAAACCAAATGAAAACAGGCACCAAGACTGCATCTATAGTCTGGAGCTATTTGAGGCGATGTCTAGTTTTGACATTCCCGGCGCGCTGTTTGGCAGCCAAACTCGTCAGTGGAATGTGAAATGGAAGCTCATGCCTGTTTCACATCAAGAGCGAGAGAGCGAACGTAAGTTTCGGGCGAGCTGTCAAATGAATTTCAATCAATGGTAATGTATGGGGTGGTTCACAATACCGGCGTTATCGCTGTGTCGCACGCCGACTTTTTCGAAAAATTGAGAAACCCTCGCCGAGGTCGACGATTATTCTGTCAATCGCTGTTGTGAATTATGACACGCTGTTGAAAAGACATTTTTTTCTCGAAGCTAATACTTGTTGTGAAATATAAACCATTTACCACTCATGTGCAATAAAGTCGACAAATTTTAGAAATATGTTATGTTTTGTCACTGTTCAGTCAAAACAGTCGTCGTGGTTTTTCGCTTTCATTGTGTAGTATCAAACGATTTCTCTGGTCTCGCGTTGTCGCTGCCACTCTGGTTTGACGCTCTTTCGCTGAATGTGAAACGGCCATCACGCTGTTCCATGGACAAAAGCATGGACATTGTCAAAGGTGGATCAATGACACATCCTTAGCTAAAATTCCCGTCCACTGCGTACAAATATCCAAAGGACTTTAAGGTTTTCCTGTGCACAAATAAGAAAAAAAAAAAACCAGATAATTGACATCAAAGAATTTTTGGCCAAGAAACTTATGGAATTATTCCCCATATTTTGAGAATCATTCGCCAATAAGTTACTCACAAGCAATGGCAATTCGTTCCATTAAACACCCCCGCTTAGTTCATTAATTCACAAAAAAAGACTCGACTTAAAAATTTCTTTTTCGTAAGGATCTCTCATGAAAGCCTTCTAATTGGACTTAAATCAATAATCCGTCTTCCACAACTGCAAGACTGCGGTATGATAATTATAAAAACATTTTACATACTTAAAAAAAACATCCTTTTCAAAAGTAACTATATGTCCTATGAACAGTATTCAAATAAAAAATCCCATAACCACTTGCATATTATATTTATCTCTACAAGAAATCTAAATCCCGTCGAATAGTACTCAATAGAGTTTCATTTGCTCTGTACACTGCATTGGATCCTTTTTAAGGAACCGAACTTGTTGACCGACATTCATGTTTGTGAAAAAGTTTTCCTTTTCAATACACTGTGCGCTGCCCGACCAGACCACACAGTAGTCCTTCTGAAGTGGCCATTCTCTTATGTTAAATGCATTGATTTTTTGTCGACAGCCGACAGTCGTTATAATTTAAACAACAACTATTTTGGTTCCTCCAAAATGTGTCAATCAGCTCGATATAAGAATATTCTGTTTATAGTATTGCAGTAGTATATCTCTTAGAATGTGTGTCAGACAATTGAAGAGTTCTTGACCGCCTTAAGGGGTTAAGTTTTTCATCTACAGAGGGCAGATATGATGACTGTCAGGCGTCAAAAGTTGAAAATAGTTACTTTCTGCCTTGCCTCTTTGTTCCGTGGAAGATTCCTTAGGTCCTCAAGAAGGACTTTTTGTTTCTGTCGCTCGTGTGATATATGAAAGGGTGGCAGAAAATTAAGAGGTTACAGGCAGCTAGTGTACCTGTATGGTTTCTCGCTATTTTGAACTCTATGCACACATCGTACATCAGCTTAGCTAGAGAAACTTTTTCAATCCACCGAATTGAATTTATTCAAATTGCTGATCCATTAGCCTGATTAATCCTTCACCACCAACTGGTGTACTTCGACCAGCCAATATGAGTTTTGAACTCTTCAGTTTTTGTGAAGATGTTTTCAACGTCAGTTCAGATAAATGTTTTCTTATTCACTGTATTTCTATTGGGAACTGCTTGCAGTCCCTTCAACATTCAGGATATCATCGAAAGAGCATCGAAAGAAAAAGAAATCTCCTCGATTGCCTTCTTTGGGCGTTCCTTGCAACTAGAACTCATCCTACCTGCTGTGAATACTCATATTCCTCGAATGGTTTTTACCGAATCATATGGAGATCTCTACTTCAGTGGTAGCATAAATAAGAACATCCTTTTAGTGGCCACTGTGAACCTCTGGCAAAGGTCATGGTTGAATCGTATCGATATTGCGTTTCATGGAATACATGCGGCATCAAGGAGCATCTACCTAATTAGTGAGGACCGGTATAAAAATCTTCGGTACCTCTCGGAGCATTTTGAATGGTGCTGGGTAAAAGGTTTTGTGGATGTCCTTGTGGTTTTTATATCGACCAAAGAAGCATTTTCTTACACAAGATTTCCGAAAATGAAAATTCTTCGTGATACCCTCGACGACGACGGTGAGATGTTTCCAAATAGATTTGACAATTTAATGGGCTACCCCATAAGGACACCATTGCAGTTTGATCCCCCGCGAGTTTTCGAATATGTGGACTCCTCTGGACGCACCCAAATAACTGGCTATTGTGCAGACTTGTTCTTGGCATTTCTGAAGAGCCACAACGCCACGATAGAAGTTTTGCGGGTAAGAAATTCGACGAGGTACAACATCCCCGGCATAGCGCGACTCATCCGCGAAGGACTAGTAGATATTAGCATCCATACGTTTATGGACATCGATGGAACGCGTTCCAGTTATCCTGTACGAATGGTACAGTGGTGTATTTTGGTGCCATTTAGGGGTGAAATCAACGCTTACTGGTATTTCATTCGACCGTTTCAAATTCTCGTTTGGCTGAGCTGTTTAGCTGCAGTCACTCTCATATCTGTCTATGTGGCTATGGAGGACCACTCACTAGGGCTGGATCTCGACTTTGGACGGTCATGCTGTGAGGTATTTCGTTTAATGCTGGGTCTACCAATTAGCGACTCTCGACCTTTTACACTGCGGCGTGTACTACGGCGGGCTTTCGTGTTTATGATTGGTTTTATGTTGACCAACTTATACCTGGCCTATTTGACAAGCTTTCTGGCGAAAATTATTTTCAGGCCGCAGATTGAAAGCCTCTCTGAATTGGTCGCGCAGAACATAAGTATTCTCACGAGAGACTACGAGATTCCCCTGATCCTTCGAAATAGAGGACTACCTGCGGGTTTTGGCCGTCTTCTCGTTCCAACTGCAACTGGGGATTTAGTTTACCATCAGGGATGGCTGAAGAATCGAAGCTTCGCCTACACAACAACCGATGATAAGGCTTCGTTCGTACTCAAGCAGCAGATACACTTGAAGAAACCTCTTTATAAGATCGTCGACGAGAGTGTGTCAACTATACCGATAGGGTTTCTTTTGCCGAAACATTCACCATTTGAGGTTATATTGAACCGTTTTATATTGAGAGCCAACTCAGCTGGTTTGTCATTTAAATGGTGGGCTGACATGTATTCTAGTGGCATAAGAGCGGGTGTCTTAAAGATTCTCCCATCCAATTCTCAACAGGGACCCCTGTCGATGGAACACTTTCAATTTGCCTGGATCGCTCTAGGTGGGGGTCTAGGGATGGCAACAATTTGTGCAGCTCTCGAGAACTGTGCGAGGATTCTTCGTAGATTTAAGATTGTTGTTGTGTATTATTAGGATGTGCTTGATTGAATTGAGTTGCAAATAAAGACAATGATTGTGCAGTTCCGTTTGATTTTGCCGATGCCAAAGGGTTTAACGACCATAGCACGAAGCAATAAGTTTTTGACATTTAATTATTTCCTCTGCTTCAATGTCACTGCTGCGCTGATTTTAAACTGCAGAGAACGAATGCTAAGGCAAAGGACCAACTCGAGGTGAACCAGGAGCAATATCTCAAGCATGTATGGTGTGTGTTGATTTCTTGACATACAAGAGGCGCTACAATTTTTTGCCGAATCCGGACGGCACTTTTGGAAGTTTTTCGAGACAAGTGTTACTCTACGAGGGTTTGTCAGACCCTCGCGGATGTGGGGACAGTGAAAAAATGGAGTATTTTTTCATGTGCCAGAGCGCGACGCCAGATGCGCGACGCCACGACTCCACGGCACCTGACCATTACTGTCTGGTATCTTAACAAACGGCTTCAGGCGTTCACACAGTACAGCAGAAAAGATCTTGTATGCGATGTTAAGAAGACTGATGCCTCTGTAGTTGGCACAACTCAGAGGGTCTCCTTTCTTCAGGATCGGGCAAACGTCTTCGGCCGGGTTGAATGGTTCGTTCTGCCTGACAGCGGTATTGGGTTCGTCTTCGCCGTTATACAGTCTGCAGAAGTGGTCTTTCCAAATCATCAGCACCGACTGCGATTCTACAACGATGTTCCCATGATGGTCCTTACAGGCTTCAGTTCGAACTTTATACCCTTGGCAGGACCTTTTGATCCTCTGGTAAGACTTTCTAACCTTATTCATGTGGTAACATCTCTCTATCTCTTCAGCCGCGCGCCTATCGTGCTCTCTCTTTTTCCTTCGGAGAAGCTGGTGTTCCTCTCTCCTCCTCTGCTCGTAGAGCTCGCGAGCAGCTTTGAATGCTTCCTGTTTAGTTGCATGTGCTTGCCGGCATTCATCGTCAAACCAGGTGTTTCGTTGTGGTAGCCGTGTGAAACCCAGCGCTTCAGAGGTGGCGTCTCTGATGGCATTTTGGCAATGTTGCCACTGGCTTTCAATACTTGATGCTGCATAGGACTTCGTAGAATGGTTTTGAGAGACTCGATGGGAGAAGGACCTGGCGATCTCTTGCGATTGTAGTCGGCCGACGTCAAACTTCCTCACAGTATTTCCATTACTTGGCGTTGGTCCGGATATCTGCAGCTCTACCTTGGCTACAACAAGGGAGTGATCCGAGTCAATGTTGGCCCCTCGGAAAGTTCGGAGTTTCGGACATCCATGGGAAATTCCAGAGGAGTGTCTTGCATCAATCGCAATGTGGTCAACTGGTTGACGGTTAATTGATCGGGAGATCTCCATGTCCCTTTTGTCCCTTTTTGGAAATTGATATGCGGGAACTGTGTAGTAGCTACCACAGCGCGTCGCCCTGCAGCAAAGTCGATCAGCCTAAATCCGTTATCGGAGGTCGCGTCGACATCTTTTTCCTCTGTTGGGGCATGCGCGCATATGAGACTAATGTTGGCGAATTTAGCCTTGATGTGAATCGTCGCGAAGCGCTCGCTCACAGGGTTGAAGCTCAAGACTTTTTGCCTAAGTCTGCCTCCAACAACAAAACCACATCCAAATAAGCGCTGGCTTTGATGTCCATAGCAGTCGCCGTAGTAGAAGTCGCAGTTTTTCAACGTTCTTTTGCCCATCCCACTGCATTTCTTAGATGGCAGTAATGTCTGCCTTGCAGTCGTTTAGGGCCTCCGCTAGTTGCTCGGCTGCACGTGGTCTGTTAAGGGACCTTACATTCCACGTGCAGATCCGGAGACGTTGTCCTTTTCTCGTTTGCATTGGCTGCCAACAGTAAATCCGCCCAAATCCGAGGCTTAAATTCGTCGTCCAAAAGTTACCGATGCAAATTTAAACATTTCATTGGGCTACGCTCATCCCATCTCATGAAATTTATAATTTTTCAAACTTTATGTCCGAAGAACTACCCCCACACTGTAAAATACCTCCCCCTACTTTGTCACGGCCAATTACATGACAAAAATGCAAACTTATCCAAATTCCATTATGTCCTCACTAGCTTAAGCCACTTATCTGAAATCCTTACTGCGTTTGACAGGACATTATTTAAATTCATAAGAATACACGCTAAAAAATAAACTCCATCAAGCACCTGCCAATGGTGTACACAAATTAATTAACTTGTGCCGTCCATTGTGCCCGATCCTTGCAGTGTCTCTTCAAGCGGATCTAAAAATAAATACACACAGAGACCGTGTCTCTCCGAATTGCATTTTTCCTTTCCAATCACGTAAACCAATGATAGCAAACAAAGAAGCGAAGGCAAAATCCGATTTTCTTCTAGCCGGCCCTCGTCCATACATCTTCACCTAATTTGCACCGTTGTACTCAGTCATAACCTACCAAAAGGTAAGCTACGTTAGTGGCTAACTATTTATATCTGACAGAAGGGAGTCCTTTTTTGCTCCCCCCCCCATTGCTCTGCTTTGATTTCATTCATGTCTCGCCACGAATGCATGAATGAAATCCTTTGCTACTTCGACGTTTTTGTTTACATTTTACTCCAATCCTGCACGGCGCATGTCCCGAGTTTTTGGTTTGTTTTTCCTTATCCTTTAGCCCAGACAATGTGAAAATCCTCGTGGATTATTTTAGTGCATACTTTTGTGTATGGAAATCCAACGTGCTCCATCAGTTGCATTTTGGACCGTTGCCGTTGTAAGAGCTTAACCGTTGGGGTTTCGTTGATTTTAGTCAACGCGCGCTCGGACTCGCCAAACGGTTTCGCTGGTTTGAATTCGTGGAACAAAAAATAAATTGTGCAAAAGTGTTTAATACTGTTTACGAAGGATATTCGGTGGAAGAAAGAAATATGTTACGGTTTTGGAAATACTCCTATTTCTGGGGGTAAGCTTAAGAGCAATTCTTTTAAAATGATTACGAAAAAAAATACTCCATTAGACAATTTGACACTGACAAAGGCACTGGCTTAGAGTGTTTAGATCCTATTATACCTATTTTGACTCGACGAATCCATAATGAATATGGGCCGCGCAAGTTGTCTCCGAGGACACAAGATTTTACTTAAGTAAATTAAGAATTTGCATTCTTTTGGGATAGATTTTCTCGCATATAATTTTGAATCGTTGATGAAATTTTAATATTCATTCAATGAGATGCGACGAAAACACAAATTTACGAATCGCGACATGTGAGATGGTTAAGGAAGGACTCTTAACCGCTCGGGGAATATTCAAAATGTTTTACGCTTTCTGCATGCCATTTTCAAAGTGAGATTATAGTTTTGGGAATTTAACTTCTTGGATTCGTTTTGAGAATTTCGATTGTTTTATGTGTGGTGTTCTCTTAAATAATGGCATTTTAAGAATATTCCCAAGACATTTATTTTGTCTAGAAAGACTTGTTTTAACTCAACCCTAACAAAAATGATGAAAAATATTTTTAAGAAAACCTGAAAAGAGTCGATAACCTCGTGAAAATATCCACGCCGGAAACCGACGGAATTTCGTTTCACGCTTTAGTAAAAATTTGGTGATTGCGTGTTTTTTACAAGTGCAGCTTGTTCAATGGCTTAAAGCGTGTTTCTAAGATCAGAAACATGACGACTGAAAATCGTGCGGCAATATTGTCGTCCGAATAGAAGAAAATTTTTCGGTCGTCTCATGAGTATACCTCAGACCTAAGAGATTCGTAACAGCAGCGCATCACACTCGGCTCTGCCTGGCTTCCCAACTATAAGGAATTGGAAAAAGTTCTAGCGCTCTTTGTTTGGAACTGTTGTATCAAATGAAAAATTAAAAATGACCAGAAATTTCTTTTTCTACGAAATTTCTTTAGCAAAATTCAGTACGATCCTTAATAAAGGGTAAATGTCTTGCTTTTTTATGCGGTGGGTACCCTTTAGAAAATTTGAAAAAAAACAATAAGCCCCCTTCGGGGGAAATCATTTCTAAAATTAAAAATGGCTGACTTATAAGACAGCATGCCAAATCGGATGCTCCGAAAGATGACAAATAGGACAACGCTCATCCAGGTTAGGGTTGATAGAGTGTTTGATCAGACTGGAAATAGTATTAAAATAAACTGCCCTTAAATCTCTGCGGACTGTTATTAAAAATACTCTGCTGTGTATTATACATAAATTTTTTTAAATTCTTTTAAATGCAAGGCGCTTGTGGGAGGAAGCTTTGGTGTTTAAGGCTTCAGCTGTCAGCTATACCTGTGCTAAAGACCATCACTTAATTTAGTTATATTGACACATAGCCTTAGAGTTTCTTTAAATTATTTAATTTTTAAAATAGGGTCCAAAATCTTATCAGACTTATAACTCTCTTTTTATATCGACGGATATTTAGAGCCTATAAAGTTGTATAGTTTTCTTGGCGCCATAAAGTTGAAATAGGATTATTATTATACGGAGTCTCCTCTTTTGGATCAGTTTTTCCAATATAGAATCAGTTTCAACTCTGAAAATTAAGCTCTTCAACCTTTTTCGCATGTTTAGACCCCATCCCATAGGATAATAAGGAGGCATATTAAGTTTGTATATATACATATAGTTTGTAACACGGTGAAATAATAATGGTAGACCTACAAGACCTGAGGGCATATGATTGAGACCGAATTCTGAATCGAATGACCCATGTCCGTCCGTCCGTCTGCCTGTATGTCACACGTTTTTAGGCCATAATTTTCAAGCTAGGCAACTGAAATTCAGTACATAGGTTTATTGTTAACCGAAACAGTACAGGTGTAAACATTTTTCAAATCCGCCCGCAGACACGCCCACAATCGGTGCAATTGTGCTACTTCCTCCAGAGCTTTCAAAGCTGTAAGACTTCTTAATAACCTGAAAATTGGTATTATTATCTCCTGTTTATTGTTAGACAGACAAAATAAAAATTTAGTCGCTTCACCTCCCCTGGTGGGCGTGGCATCGATTTAAAGGTTTATTTTTCAAATGCATTTTATTCAATATTTTTGGTCCAAATCGAAAAAAATTTTACTTAATATATTATGTAGAAAACACATAGGTCTACATTTCACTTGTACAAGACTTTGAGCCACGCCCGCATTTGGAGGCAGAATTGAAGAAAAACCTAAAAATTTACAGAAAAACGTAATTTCGACTGGCCTTAAGCCTAATTTAGGAAAAAATAAAAAAGTTAGCAGGTTAGATAAACGAGACTTTATTCCAGATTTCGTTCATACAAAGTTTTTAGCCCCGCCTTCTCTTAGGGGTCGATTTTTCAAAAATATTTAATTTGAATCAAAAAGTTGAATTTTTACGTACATTTAAGCGAAATAATTGATAGTTTGTAATTAGGGGCGATTGGACCACGCCCCTTTTAAAATTTGCACTTCTTATAAAACGTCAACAATAACATCAGCATTTTACAAAGCGGGATAGGATGGGGTATTCAACGGTCCGTTTTACGGACTGTAACTTCTGCGTTCACACTGTAGCACTTACTCACTGGCTTTCATATGCGAATAAACAGTTGCTTAGCGTGTTTCTGTGAAAAATAACTTTTGATCAGAATCTGAAGAACAACTCAAGCTTTTTTACCTGTTTTTTTTTTTTTTTTTGGAAAGTGACATTTGCGAGAGTCAATAATAAAGTAAGGCGATCTCGATGACTTTGCTGAGGGAGTTGACCTGTGCCCCAAAAAAAGTCTATTCGCTGTGCTTACACCACATTTGTTTAGTGAAGTTGAAATACCAGCAAAAGAAATGTCGAAAAAAGCGTGTGTGGCGCACTGGCAGGGTATGATCCTGCAACATTTACCTATCGCGGATAATGCTGTAACTATGAGATACGGTGTACACGATTTATTCTTTGTCCAAATTCGACTATAATGTTTCTAATGCAGTAAGCTCAAAAACTTTTAGAGATTTAGTCGAGATCGACAGAAGAATTGATTAAGCCATATCCGTCTTTTTCAGCCCTCTAAGCTCCAAAGAATTTAAAAAATATTCCACCAAGGAAATAAGCTCCTGAGAAAACTAAATAATACTTATTTGAGGACGAAAAAGTCGGTTAATTTTGATCCGGATTTAATCTCAGTTCGACTTATTAAATTTGGTGATTTACACCTGGCTTATGTCTGAATTACAATTCAAACCACCCTTTCATGTTTTTATAAAATTTGCATTAGTTGATTATGCAAAGTCGGGGATTTAAAAACATCAAGAATCTACGAAAGAACGTATACAGGTAAGGAAGGAGGCGCAATTCAAAACTAGTGGATAAAATCCTAAATACACGAAAGAAGAAAGGGGAAAATAGTCACTTTTACGGCTTATCCTAAAAAACTTCCCTTAGAGCCAGTTTTTCTGTACAGAAAAAAGCCCACCCACCGCATTTGGCCGGTGAAGCCCAGACAGTGCAACAACGGCTCCGGAAACCTTGGTACGTTAGAAGAGCCTCGGAGTCTTATCTTGAGCTCATACCGAATATTCGAAACTCAAAAAAATTCCTTTTCGGTTTTATTCTGCAAAAATCAGGACGAGAAAACTAGGAAAATGAATTGATTTAGTGCAAGAGTGCTTCTGTGCGTAACGAACTCTTTATGCCACCCATCTGTGTTTGCCAGGTGCCAAAAAATGACCCGTTGGTTAAGTTAGATTAGGGTTAAAAGGGCTGTGAAATAGGCCACACACAAACTAGGTCTAAAGCCGGCCATAGCGCTCGCGATCTATGGGGAATCAATCAGTCCAAGTGAAACTACCGATTTCACAACTAGCCAAAAACGCCTTTGAAGTTAGTATCGTCTATTTAACCTGGACCTTTGAAGAAATATTCCTCTTGAAATTTTCGAAGTGATGGACTTGCGCCGGCCGTCGGGGTTCCATACAAAAACTTGATTACCTTAGGTTGGCAGTCTTTGTAAGTTTTACCTCGATAATGAGCACCTTGCTATGCAAAGGGTGGTTCGATATTTACCCCACTATTTTAAAGGAGCCTTCTCCTTATTGCAAGCTCGCCCGCTTGCTCCCGGTACAGTCTCACCCACTTTCAGACACTGTTAGTTCTGGTCCTTTTAGGAAGATTTCGGAACTTGTTACCTTCCCAGTTTTCGAAACATCGGTGATGGATTCTTGATTGCGTCTTAATTCTCCGCTACGGCCAGATTTAAATTCAGTTTATTATCCTGAACTACATCCAGATACTTTGCACTTTCCGAACGGGACAGTTTCACCTCGCTTAATTTTGAAAGTTTAAATTGCGGTATTTTGGACTTTCTGGTAAAATGAATCAGTTTTATTTCTTAAGGGTTCAAAATTGAGGCTACCGACCCAGGGTATATTAATTTGAATGTGTTACAAACAGTGAAAAAAAGGACCTTCTAGAGATATGATCGAGACCGACAAGTTATGTCCGTCCGTCCGTCTGCCCGTATGTGTGAAGTTTTTAGGTCTTTAAAATTGAGCTATTATGCTGAAACTTGAAGTGTATTTTCGTTCTTATTTTGTACAAAGTATGATTCTTCAAAATTGATACGATCCACCTACAGCCACGCCCACAACTGACTTGGATATCAGACAACCTCAAATTTGGCTTTCGGTCAAGTTAGACAAGGCATAGGAGGACCTCAAATTTAAATACACGGCACTAATGGCCCAAAGCCTTTACGTAGACGAAAATTGGACCGCCCAAACCATCGACCATGCCCACTTTTAAAATGTTAAATCCTTAAAAACCTGATTTCTCTGAAAATTCATTCCTAATCGAAAAAAAAATTTTATGACAAATATTTAAGATATTGCTATCTACTAAGTTTGTTACATACAAAGCGCTGAGCTCCTCCCAGTTTTAGGGGGCGTTTTTCGAAAAAAAAACTGTTTTCTAAGCATCCATTTTCGCTTTATTAACGAATTTACTCATAATTCTAACGAAATTAGAATTATTTCATTCTATTTTTCAGCTTCAGTTCAGTTTTGGGAGGCGTGGCCAATCGCTGGCATAAATGATATGAATTCAGGCAAAAAAATTTTTATATTTTATGTAACAGGGTAAAGAGGGTTTGGTACTTAAAAGTTCGTTACAGGCGAACTCTTCCACTAACTTAGGTACTTGTTTCATTCTTATTTCAAATCATGCGAAATTGCATTAAAGGCGAAAATAATACTAAAAAAGTTTTTTCCTAAACATGTTTGCAACCAAATAAGTAAATCAAATGTTAATTTTTTTTTTTTAATTTTTTTTAAACATTTTTTCTCATTAGAGCAAATTTTTAGAGATATCAACTTTTTGGTTTCATCAAAATCAACAAAGTGATTAAGTAGGTGAAAAGGGTGGCCCAATTTTCAGTCACAAGGTTTCTTTAATCCTTCGAAGTCAAAGGTTTCTGCCCACAGTTGTTTCTATACACCAACATTTTATGTGTATTTAAGGTGGTTTCTCATGGAAAGACGGTAACCTAGCATTTTTCCTTTTTTCAATTTCGAACAGCAAGTTTAGAGGCCTCTCATGACACACAGTATTTCAGGATGATTTGCTGGACCCTCGTGGATATGAGGCCGTAAAAAAATTTTTTCTGACCCGGTCGGGATTCGAGTCTGGCCGATTGTATCCCGACGAAAGGGCGCCCTCTAACACTGCTGTATCCTTGCTTCGGATGAGACAGTTGCAACATCAACTGAAAATACAAACAAGCTTTGGATGAAACATGAGATTTGACAGAACCCTGGTGAATTATTCTTAATGGGACTGGGTGAATGCATGCGCATTTGATGTTAAAAGGTAAATTTTATACCTAAGTCTATTTATTTACTTGGTACAAATTTTAAGCGTGAAAGTGGTAAGAATAAAGAACAACAATGTTCAAAGCTAGGCCAAGCGGATAGACATAAATGCTCCGGACAAGCATATACTCAAGACCAAGGCGCTTAAGATGACCAGAAAGACGAAACCACTGCACTGCGAGCCTCGCTTTTAGCAGACTATTAAAGCGCCTTGTTTCGTCTGCAATAAGCTTCGTTATCCCAATCCCAGTTAAACTTTAATGATAAAAATTGGAAATTAACTAATTCACAAACAGAGTGAATAAATATTTTTTTTTCCTTTTTTCCTAATAAGTGTTCAATGTGCAGGATGTGCATTGAAATTATTTCAATTCGTTTGACCACCAATATAATAATATAAATATATTCTATATTTGTAGATAAGTATGAAAAAGCCTCGAAACCATCTTCGTTCGAGTCAATATTCCTGACACGGTCGCACGATTAATTTGTGAGAAAGTTTCAAAGAAAACATTATTTATTATTCATATTCAAAAGAGTGAGCTGAGATGTAAGATTCGCATTAAATGAAGTTCTTGTTACCCCATGATGAACACGAAGCTTATTACACAAGCCTTGCGTAGTACTTATCAATGCGTATTTAATTAACAAGGTCACCGTTACCGGGTATACAAAACATAGATTACAGATTACGAACGTTTATGACAGAAATCGAGAATACGAGCCCGTATACAAACCTTAAGGCATTAAGGAAGTGGTATCTGTATGGATAATTTTGTTTTGCTATTGTCAAAAAAATCATATTTAATAAATTTAATTGCGCTTTAATATACATATTTTCCACCGACGAATATCTTACTGCTTGTTTTTGCTTTGAATTTAGGTAAACTTACTAACTAGGTATTAAAACTTTAAACCCGTCAAGCGGTTTTCGTTTGAATACATTCCACGGACCTCTAATAAATTTGAACAATCCTTTTCCAATCAAAAACAAATCCTTTTCCCGTCCGTATACATCCAAACAGTAAAAACTGCGGTTAACCGCGTGTCTGTTTAGTTTTCAAATACTTTGTGCTAAAATCAGTTGAAAGCCATCAGGAAGCTAAAAACCTCAAATATTGTGGCCAAATGTAAATATTTAAAACTCTGGAAATTAAAACTTGAAACATATTTCTAATATACAACAATGTATATAGAGGTACCTTCTCATATAAAACGAAACACACAATGTAGGCCAAGCGCATAGAGCCGAAAAAAAGCGAATAATATTAAAAAGGGAAAAGGAAAATCCATCAAGGGGTGACGATCATTATTCAGGCATAAGGATGACATTGTATTGTACAAAATTCATTCGAGTCCTGTTCGCATTAAAAACAGCAGTCAAATTAATGAACAAGTCAATGAAGTGGGGTGTCGAATGAATCGACTCAGGAAATAAGTGTAAAAAAAAAGCGACAACTAAAAGCACTACTCTCGTATTGTCCTCGGTATGGTAGGAAATAGTGGAATTTTGTTAAAGCCCATGTTTGCCGGAAGCTGCTGCATGCTGTCATTATAGGAGTCCATTTTGTGTGGGTGAAAATAGCCAGACACAGATATTGAAAACAACGTGTTTTGAGGCTTATGTTAGTATCAAGTCGTGACGCAACGCAACGTTATTAGTTTTGCGCATATTGTAGAAAGACATTTAGGAGCAGCGTGTCACATCACAGCTTTTTATGGCCACATCGATGCTATTCCGTTTCCGACTGCGCGAAAGATACTAATCCTCTGCCACGAAAACTTGTTTCGAAAAGCGTTGGGTATTTATTCTGCAGAAGATGATTTCGTTGAAAAAAGAAGCATTCTGTTCTCATTTCGACAATACTGGCATGTGTCAGAAAAAAAATTGTTAAGTCACACATGAACCGGTCTTTCGGATTTTGAGGAATCTTAAGTTTACTATTTTTATACCATCCCATTTCATGGGATGGGTTATAGGATAGGAAGGAGGTTGATTCATAGTTTGTAACCAGTGAGTAAGTGCTACAGTGTGTACGCAGAAGTTACAGTCCGTAAAACGGACCGTTGAATACCCCATCCTATCCCACAGTTATTTTTTGACATTTTATAAGTAATGCAAACTTCGAAAAGGGACGTGGTCCAACCGTCCCCTATTACAAACTATTAATTATAAGATACTTTCACAGATATTTCCAAGTTACACTTAAATGTACTTAAAAATGCGATTTTTTGGTTCAAATTCAATATTTTTGAAAAATCGACCCCTAAAAGGGGGCGTGGCTAAAAACTTTATATGAACGAAATCTGGACTGAAGTCTCGTTTACCTAACCTACTACTTTCTTTGTTTCATGCTTTCCTAAATTAGGCTCAAGGCCAGTCGAAATTAAGTTTTTCTGGAAAAATTTTAGGTTTCAATTCTGCCTCCAAATGTGGGCGTGGCCCAAAGTCTTGTATTAACAAAATGTGGAACTAAGCGTTTTCTAAATAAAATATTAAGCATTTTTTTTTCCATTTCGAGCAAAAATATTGAGTTAACTGCATTTGAAAATTTACCTTCAAAATAGATGCCACTCCCACTAGAGGAGGTTTACCAACTAAATTTGTCTTTTTTATGTCTTACATTCATAAGGAGATGCTAAATGTCAAATTTCAGCCTTTTAGAACGTCTTACAGTTTTGAAAACTCTGGAGGTAGTTGCACATTTAGACCGATTGTGGGCGTGTCTTTGGGCGGATCTCAAAAATTTTTACACTTGTACTGCTTCGCATGACTTGGACCTTGCGTACGAAGTTTCAGCACCCTAGCTTAAAATTTAAGGCCTAAAAACATGTGACATACAGACGGACGGACGGACGGACGGACATGGCTCATTCGATTCAGAATTCGGTCTCGATCGTATGCCCTTAAGGTCTTGGGGGTCTACCATTATTATTTCACCGTGTTACAAACTATGTGATAAACTTAATATACCTCCTATCCTATGGGATGGGGTATGACAAAGTGATATAATCACCGTAGATCCCCAAGACCTGATCGGCATATGATCGAGACCGAATTGTAAGTCGAATGAGACATGTTCGTCCGTCCGTCCGTCAGACCGTCTGTCTGTGGGTAGTTTTTAGGTCTTAAAATTTGAGCTAGGATTTAAAAACTTCATATCTGGGCTTTCTAGGTCCCAAAGGAGTATAAATGTAAACATTTTCAAAATCCGCCCCCTGATACGCCCATTTTGCTTCTTAGCATGAAATATGAAAAATGTCGTAGCGAGTGTGGAGGTAGGGGGCGTTTCCTTGTTTGATGTTTTTCGACCGTTTTATAGATTTTTAATGCATTAAACGAATATATGAAAAAATACCTACTATATACCTACCTATATACCTGCTATATATTTTAGCAGTCAATCCAAAAACGAACAAGGGACCTGTCGGTCTGTCCTCCTTTTTGTCCGCACCTGTTGTAACTTTTAAGTGGTGAGCCGTAGAAAGGTAAAATTTGGTGCACTTATAAAGTTTTACAGACAAAACAGAGAAGAATTTAACACACACTCATCATTGTATTTTCATGATCAAATTAATTTTTTCAAAAATATTTTTTTTAAGAAATAAAGAATAAAAAAATTGTTTGCTTTTGGCAACGTGTTTCAGGTCATAACATTTTAACCGCTTTCTTCACAGAGCCCTCTTATAACGCAACTTAAGTTTACGTGAAGAAGAATTGAATTTTGGTGAAAGAATTTTAAAAACTGCGAAAAATTTCGAAAAAAACATGGAAAAAATGCTGTCTCTCTCGGCTTTCGCTGATGCTTAAAGAGCAAAGGAATTGAAAATTAACAAATGTAAATTTTGGTGAGAGAAAATTGCAAAAAACATTTCCAGAATTTAGGAAAGCAGAATTGAAAAAGCTGAATTATGGAAAACAGATTTTTGGGAAAATTTAATTTTGTAAAACAGAAGATTGATTGAAATTTGATTTGAATTTGAAACATTGACAGAATTTCTAAAAGATTTTGAGAATTTGGTTAACACGGGATTATGAAAAAAAGCCCGCTCCCGCTTTACGTCTCCTCTACCTTAGTAGCGAGTCTGAATATTAAATTATTTCCGAGATCAACGTAGGAATATTAAAAGTTAATCCCGAAGTGTTTGTATCGAAAAAAATTAAGATAATAATTAGTTGAATCTGCGCAGGAACATGCTTATTGCAGGCCTGTATGTATGCATATGCGACCATCTCTAATTAAAAAAAAATAAACTTTTTCCACACCTTAGATTTGTTATAATGGATGCTAGCACACAGATTTTTAGTGTATGACACTGTTTTGTAATTGTGTTTGAGGAAACAGAAAAGGTTTGGCCTTTTCCGTCGACCACGCCTACTTTTAAAGATGTTTTAACTTAATATGACGGTTATTCAGTAAATATATAAGAAATTTGAAAAAAAATGTATAAGAAATGTTGTAGATAAAATTTGCTTACTTTTTGCTAACTGTAAATATTTGCTTACTTTTTTTAACTAAAAAGAGAGTTTTTTAGTTAAAAAAAGTAGGGCTCCAATCAAAAATGTATGCAACAACCTAGTTGTATGTAAATATTCAACGTTTGAATACTGGAATTCAAAGGTTGAATATTTATATCCCCCCCACTTTTTTGAGGCTTGGCTGTTTCTGTTTTAGGTAGGGTAGGTTATTTTGCAATAGGTCGCCGATGGACTGAAGTTTTTACTACGCACTGCCGCACTTTCGTACTTGGTTATTTCTTAATAAAGATAATTTTGTATTGTTTTGTAATATGGCTTCCCAATATAAGCAATTATATAGGTTCGGTTAGCTTTTTGACCCCATCCCATAGGAGTACATTTTGACACATAGTTTGTAGGCGGGTCTGTGCTCGGATTAAAAAAAAATTTTTTACTTTTACTGCTTCGCATGCCAAGGAGCTTATGTACATAATTTCATTTTCATGGCGCAAAATTTAAGCCCTAAAATCATTTGACTACAGATGGACGAACGGACTGACATAACTTATTCGACTTACAAATCGGTCTTGATCAGAATATACTCTTAATGTCTTGTGTGTCTATAATTTTTGTGTTAGAAACTCTGTGACAAACTTAATATACCTCCTATTCTATGAGATGGGGTATAAAAACCTCTTCTGAATTGGCACATAAGGTAAACCAAATTTAAATTGGGTTACATAAAGTTTTTGGTTAAGCCCTGTTATATTAAGTTTCTGTGCGAAACCCTGCTGATTCCAACGGCTTTCTACGAGTAGATTAAAATTGATTCTCATGAGAGGTTGAAGGAGACACTGACTTTTCGAAGATGCGCACCCGTTTGGTCTATTTGCCCCCTTCACAATTACGCCAAAGAGGCTTGTGCTAACGAGAAACCCGAGTGTCAATGGTAGACGTGACTATAGATGAAGGGTACCCAACGCAGATTGGGGTCGAGAAAATCTCTGCTGAAGATCATCACTTAGTTTCCACAAGTGAGTAAGTGCAAGAGTTCGTCTGTGACAAACTTCTATATAGCCGACCCTAAATACCATGTAACACCAAATCTTAAAGTTTCTTGGCCTGAATTCATACCTTTTTGTATAGGCCACGCCCCCAAAGGTGGGTATGGGCAAAAAATTAAAATCAATTAAATGTAATATCGTTAGAGTCATGAGAATATTAGGTAAAACCGAAAATTGTTTCGGAAAAAAACAGTTTTTTCCTAAAAACGCCCCCTAATCAAAACTTTGTATGGACCAAACTTTGCCAATAGGAATATCTTGAATATTTGTCATATAATTTTTTTTCGATTTGCAGTCAACCTTACGAGAAATCGGGTTTTCAAAGATCTAACATGTTAAATGTGCTCATGGTCGATATTGTGGGCGGTCCAAGTTTTGCCTTCTTAGAGGTTTTGAACTATTTTTGCTCTATACCAAAATTTGGTTCCTACGCCTTGTCTAACTTGACCAAAAGGCATTTTAAAAGAAAATGTGAAATAGAGGTTGTCTCACATTGAAACAAGTAGTGGGCGTGGCCGTTGACGGATTGACGGATTAAGCCCATTTTCACAATTTGTCTTTGCAACAGAAGATCCAAGCCGTAGTTTCAGCTCTCGAGCTTGATTTCGAAGACCCAAAACCTTCACACATACAGACAGACAGACGGACGGACGGACATGGCTTAATCGATTCACCTGTCGGTCTCTATAATATCTCTAAAAGGTTTTAAGGGTCTACGATGATTATTTCACTGTGTTACAAACTATGCATTAAACTTTCTATACCCTCGGTCGGATATAAAAATGCTTCGAGAAGTCGTTACAATTCTCTCACACAGATGGCGTGCGGAATTTACTCAAGCTTCTAGAGAATTATTCTCTAATACTTTTTACCGAGTTTAAGAACAGGGGAACAAATTATGTACGATTTAATTTATTAAATGATAAAATGATTTATAAAAACCCTTATAAATTGCGTAAGAGCCCTCTCATTTCAGCTTGATTTGAAACTTAAATTTGAAATAAAAACGGTTGGAGTTTCTTTTAGTACGTGTTTTGAAAAGTTTTTCAAGCAAGAACTCCACAGATGTAAATTTAAGTACATTATTGCCACTTCCTCATAGAAAATGTTAACCTTTTTTTAAATAAAAAGTTTTTCAGAAATTGGGGATTGAAAATAGGTACCCTTCCGAATCTTTAAGCACAAAAGTCGCACTTACCCGATTAAAAATGTAACAAAAGGAATTCGTACGATAGAGACTCTCTGAGTACGACGCAATCTATTCCCAAAGCTATCGGTGAAGCCTTTTTTATGAGTATAAACTGGGACCAGTTGCGAGAAACTGATCTTAGGGTGATTCGGTTCGTTCTTGATACATATGAGGAATTGATATACAGAAGGTAGGTTACGAAGTTCGGTAACGTCTGTGAAGGAAGCGATACAGCGTTAAGCGACTGTGAACACAAATTAAAGATAGAAGAACTGAGTCTTATCAACTTAACTTACCAGGTAGCAGGTGTAATCAAATGAATTTGTTCGATATTGGTGCTCTGGATGTTGCCTTAAATATTGAAGCACTTAAGTTTCGTCAAACTTTTGAATAAACACTTCATATGAAGGATTTAAATTTTGACGTTTTTTCATGACAGTAAAATTGTTACAAACTTTTTCAGAGAGTTTAATAGTTGAGTAGATATAACTTTAAAGGCTTTGGCGGTTGTTAGACATAATTTTAAAGGTTTTGGGATATACCGCATTAAGAATACTCACTCATTCTCTAAAAGTACTCACCCCGAACGTTTTCCTTAAGTTACATTAAGCGTAGTCACCGGGAAACTGCCTAAAAATTGACTTGAGGCGGATGACGTGGTAAGCTTCGTTGTGGAGTCACTCTTTACAAATGTACCTGTGCAGGAAGTTCTGAGCATAATTCGTCAACTAATCTCAACCTCCAGCATAGACGAAAAACACATGCCACTTTTGGAATTTTGCCTATCATCGGGTTTCTTCTCTTTCGACCAGAAGTTTTATCTGCAGAAAGATGATGTAGCTATGGGATTACCTCTAGCTCCCTTAGTTGCTGACGTGTGGATGGAGCATATTGAGAAGAAGGCTCTGAATAGCTGCGAAGAGAAACCAAAGGTGTGGTTGAAGTACGTTGATGACACTTTCTGCATCATTAAACTTTCCGCGTTAATGAGTTTTTTGAACCATCTTACTCAAAACATCCGAAAACAAAGTTCACGATGGAACAAGAACAGAATGGATCCATTGCGTTTTTGGATGTTAAAGTAACGCGGAAATCGGATGGTACATAAGGACACAGTTTACAGAAAAGGCACACACACAAACAGGTACCTCCATGCTTCCTCTCACCATCATCCGGCAAATTTGAGATCTGTTGTCTCCACACTTATTCAGCGAGCTCACAATGTATGTGATACAGAGCATCTCGCCGCTGAACTTACCTTTGTGGACAAGGTCCTTCAATCGAACGGCTACTCGAAAAGACAACGTTCATGAAAGCCAAATTCGTCGCGACAAGAAGACTGCAATGAGTTGGACAAGAGAGCCTTTCTACCGTACGTGAAAGGTGTCACGGACAAAGTCGGGCGAATTCTAAAACGATACGGTGTGAAAACGATCTTCTTACCGCCAAAAAAGGTGATAAATTATCTACAATCATCCAAAGATCGCTTTCTCTCCAAACTCCCGGTGTTTACGCAGTCCCTTGTAGCTGTGGGTCATCATTGTCTAATAAAGTTTGTCCAATGTATGATGGACGAAACTTCGTCGCGTTTGTCCATCATACATTGGACAAACGCGACGAAGTATTTCGACCCGTTTAAAAGAGCATATAAATGCTGTGAGCAATCAGCAGTGAGAAAAATCCGCTCTAGCCGTGCATGTCTTAGACCATCCCAACGAACACCATTGGATCAGATTTGACCAGGCTAAGATACTGGCTCGGGAGTCGCATTACATCGCACGGCTTGTTCGTGCAGCGATTGAGATAAAACGCCACAAAAATTTCAATCGCGACGACAGTTTCAAATTGTCGCGAACATGGGATCCAATAACCAATAACCATCCCCAGCGGCACAGTGAGCACTGTTTGCTCTCAGCCACCTGATGCACAACAACGAGAGAACGAGACAGCATTACCGCCTGCGCACCGCTACAACTTGCGTAGTGCTAATCGCCATAAGCATTTTTAGGCAGTTTCCCGGTGACCACGCTTAATGTAACTTAAGCGAAACGTTCGGGGTGATTACGGTTTGCACTCATACTTTATTTTTAACGCGGTATATCCCAAAACCTTTAAAAGTTGAGTAGATTTTGAGCTTTTGCTTGTCAATATACTGAGACTCAGCGTTACCGATGGAAAATTTGAAAATGACGCCGAAAAAGGCACCCGAGCCAAAAATGCGTCCCACTTAAAAAAATACACAAATTTTTAAATCTTACAGAAAATAAAATTCGTGACACGATAGAAAAAAAAAATTACTTTAATTCGTAGTCTGAGACCCGCCGCTCCCTTGATACCCAAAATAGGAAAAAAGTTGTTAGAATCTTCGACTCATGGAATTATTAAATCTCCCAGATCTCACTTCACATAAAAAAAAAACAGGAAAAGAAGTACGAGTTGTTCTCAGATGTCATTTTTCATAGAAACATTTCATTTTTAAAGCAACTGCCATTCCCCACAGAAAAAACATTCAAGGAAGTTCATACTGTTCTCGAAAATTTATCCGGGATCAAGTCACCAAATTTAACGAGCTTAGGAGAGATTAACCCCAGATCTAGATTCACTCATTTCTGCGGTTAGTCTCAGCTTAACTCGGAAACTCTGATGATCTCAGACTGAAAAATCGGCCCTAAAGAGGAGTTATCCCGCTCTCCGCCCTCGAGTTACTAAAAAGGATCTGTTCCTCCAGGTAGGCGGTCGTCCCGTCGGGGCTACCTCCCGGCTACCCAAAGAAAACCAAGACGCATTTACTCCTGACCAGAAAATTTATTCGACTCATTTATTTCGTTTAGTGAAATTGGTTTAGCAAGAGGCAGATGCAATAACTTTTTTTCAGTTTATGGCTGTTGTATGCACAACCGATTTGAAAATTAAAATTGCGTCCCAATGTCGCCTGCTTTTTAAAAAAGGTTCCAAAAACAACTTATTTCGAAATGTGTTCGCCAAGCGTTCCGATAGTAGAAAAGACGCCATTTGGCGACATATTTCGCCCATCGGCAACCCTACTAAGATTCCTTTTTACCTTAAATTCATTTCCATTCAGATTTGACAATTCTGGGTGCCACATTTCATTTTCCTCTTTATAAAGTGCCTTTGGTAGGTACTTAACAAGTTCTTAGATCTTTTTATTTCATTCTCGAACAATCTCAATAAGTTTGATTGAAAAATAACTCAGATTCTTGTCAATTTCGACAAATCGTCCAGACCAGAGTCCTTCCGACATAAAGTGCTTATTTGCATGGAAAAACTCAAAGCCAAACTCGAACAGGAAAAACAACTTTTTTTCTTGATTTAATCAACAGAAACAAATTCTTCTTTGCTAGTGACATTGGCAGCACTGGATAATTGAGTTTGGTCCTTTGAAAAGTTGTCAAATAGAAAAAAAAAACAAAAAAGACAACAAACTCACTTCAAAGAGATTTTACTCTTTGTCTGCTGTTGGGTTTTATCACGCTTTAAACAAATTCAATTATCGGTAGGAAATTAGTTTTCAGCTTTAAACTATTAAAAAGTCAGTAAACAAAGAGACTTTGAACTCATTGGATCGACCTTCACCCCACGTCCCATTCATATTGTTTGCGCTACCCACATATCGTTTACACACTATCGTGTTTGTCCTTCGCTTATCCTTATCGGCTAAATCTGCTGTTCTTGTGGCTTTTTTGTGTGTTCTTCTGCCTATAAAAGCATAATGATGGTATGAGGGAGGTTTGAGTCGTTTATTTTTTTTTTGTATGCTAAATCACAATGACTGTGAGGCTTTTAATCCTTGTGCAGTATGCGCGAATAGAATAAGAGATTAAGTTGCGGTTGTTGTTTAGTAATTGTCGTTGGCATTTTTTTTTTATTGTTTGATGTGTATTGTTGCTCACTTTTTGCGAAAGAAAGATTCCAATGTCATCTTGAAGTTAGAGACATGTGTGGCGCAGTCAGGATCGTTATGTGGATGGCGCGCTGTGACAGTTCTGTTAAAGTTGTGGTGAATGCTTCTTTGTTGCATTTGATTTCAGGCTTTTTGTTTTTGTGAATTCACTAAGTAACAGGGTAGTTAAGATTATCCTAAGATTATGCTTATTTAAGATATCGAAATTTAGGGGTGTAGCTCGATGATTGTCCAAAATTTGCTAAATGTAGGCACGTGTCAGCAGTGTGTCCTCAATTTATCATTACCTTAATGCTTCAATATTGGTGGCAATGGTTGGGACCAACTTAAATGTATCTAGCCTTTTCGATTCCCTTATGCCTATTTGCGTCTCAACTGATGCATGTTATTAGTGAAAAGTAAAATAGGCGTGGAGACTACGGGACCTTGAAATTTAGATGTTAAGCATGAAGCTCCTGGGTCCAAGTGTAAAGCATAGAACTAACAAAGGCGCAGGCAGATTGAATTGAATGAATATGAATTGAACTTAAAATAATCCTTAAGAAATTTTTAATATTCACCTTGATATCGATGATTGAGTCAAATTTTAGCTTGGCAAAGTCATAAATTGTTTCTTTAAATTTTTCAAAAAATTTTGGAAGCGAACTTACTCCCCTTATTCTAAAATCTGTTTACTTAATCTCTTAATTCGTTAACTCTATCCTCATTAGATTGATTTTGCATAGCCTGACGATGTACATAAGGGTTCCTTACAATTTAATGTTTAAGGGCACCTTAAACTCGCAAGCAGACACTTACCCCATTTGTCTACCACCAACCCCCTTGAATAGTAAAATTACTTCAACGGTTAACGCTGAGCATTCGTTGGCATTAAATTATTTTCGTTCTAATATGGCAACTATCAACGAGGACTAAAAATTTTCGAAGCGAAATTTTATCCCGGATGCTACAAACCACATCATTAGTACGCGTAATTCACACTACAATTCATCGTGTGTTCATTTAGAAACCAATAGAGCGGGAGTTTACCTCAGTTTAATGATTCGCAAGGAAAAGCCGGGTAAACTCTTACATCCTGTGATGTATAAACTGTTTAAGGATGTTGCGTGTTTTCATTTTCGAAAGTAAACCTTGAATGTGTGAATGCTAAGGAATTCATGTGAAGGAATTTCAATTTTCTTCCGTTGTGTGGACCTTCGAAATACAGTGACAAATTGTTTTTCAACCCTATATACCTACAACTTGAGTCTGGGCACCTTAAGCCTGTTGTATTTTCCGGTTTAGTTGCCTTCATTCCACTCGTCTGTGATAATGTTGGTTTTGTTGGATTTAATTTTTCAAGAGCTCTAATTGAAGTCAAATAAACGAACCATGACCACAGTGTTATTCTTTCATTCGCTTACCCGAAGGCCATGCTGAAAAGCCTATTGTACGAAAGGCGGGAGAGTAAGTTTTAAAAATTAATATTTTATCCTTTATCCCCTGCCACAGCTAGAGGGTGGGTTTTAATCTCTATTTTATTTTATAAAACTAAGATGACCATTGCAAATGGTAAGTTATTTTTTCCATGGTTAATTTCATAGTTCGTCATGCAACTTTACCTACTTCCGAGTGCTTGAACAAAAACTTTGGCACTCTAATATCCTCCAGGTGTTTTTATTTAAAGATTTACGGATTATAATGAATGCGGGAGGCTGAATAGATTTTTTAAGTACACACTTAAAAGAACGTTTTTTCCGGAGTCGATGCAAGGCGAAAAATCATGCAAGAGGCTCTTCATTAGTCCGGACACAAGTTATAGGAATAGCAAAAAACGGAAGTTTTGGGGTAAAAAATGAAAGCATCCTCGAAAAGATAATTATGACAAAAATAGAATGATTTGCGACTCCTTTTGAGTGTGAGTGATGAAGACTTGGCACATCAACTGGGCTGGGGATCAGTATTTAATTTGGGTGGTTTTGTGCAGTGGGTGGAGTTCTTTTCATGCCCCCAGGATTGCAAGAAAAATTCGTAAGTTAAAGAAGTAATGAGGAAGCAATGAGAGAGCTTTGATGTTATGAGTAATGAAGATGTAAGTAAGAAAAAGTATTGACTATAAGTTGAATTTTCTTTTCAAGAAAAACTTGACAAGACAAAATCGACAATCGTATCTTTTGATTCAACCGATGGTTATATGACGGAGAGATGTTACAACGGGAATGGGGCTAGAAAGTTTTACCAAAGTATCAAAAGGTCCTGCCAAGGGTATAAATCTCGAAGTGAAGCCTGTAAGGACCATCAAGGGAACATTGTTGTAGAATCGCAGTCGGTGCTGAGGATTTGGAAGGACCACTTCTGCAGACTGTATAACGGCGAGGACGAACCAAATACCGCTGTCGGGAAAACGCTGAAAAAGACTACTTAGGTTTTCCAATCTCCACCACGCAAACTCATGCTATAAGGATTAATGTATTAAAAAATGAGCCTTAGCTAGTAGACAGGTGACAATTTAAGCTGATTTTTACTAATTCTACTGCTACAATTTGTGCACTTATTACGGGACATTGTCTAATAGGCAGGCATGCAAATAGCGTGTTTACATGCAACAAGTCGTTTACTCTACTAACGTTTGCAGGGGCTGCGTGAATTATGGCCGTTTCACATTCAGTGCGAGAGCCTCAAACCAGAGCGGCATCAACAACACGAGACTAGAGAAATCGTTTGTTAATTCACAACGAGAGCGAGAAACCGCGACGACTGTCTTGACTGCACAGTGACAAAACATAAAATATTTCTAAAATTTGCACATAAATAGTTTATATTTTACAACAGGCTTTAGCTTCGGGGAAAAAATGTCTATTCAACAGCGTGTCATAGCTCACAACACCGATTGACAGAATAATTGTCCACCTCGGCGAGGATTTTTAAATTCTTCGAAAAGCCCGGTGAGCGAGACATTGTGAACCACCCCATACGTTGCCATTGATTGAAATTCATTTGACAGCTCGCCCGAGACTCTCGCTAGCTCTCTCGCTCTTTATGTGAAACAACCATGAGGAGGAGAAAGAGACCACACCTCACCTTCATCAAACCTAGGTTCTTCCTGCAACTATCAAGGAATCTGAAGCATTTCGGTACGCCGTTGCCAGTGGTCATTGCAACGCAGTTTGTCAAACACACCAAGGACGGAAAGTTTTTCAGTTTCAATGATGTAATTGCCAATAGGAATAGCAGCTGTATATTCGGAATTTGTTTGCAGTAAAGTGTTTCCACCGAACGCTTATCCGCGATTAATACAAGCCTCCCTTGATACCCCTTTTTAAGTCTTGAGATTTATCATACGAATTTCAATCTCTGAAGAAAAAGATAAAAAACTTACCTCGTAGAAAAACATTTTCGCGCATAAATTTTCAAATCAAACAGTACATAATTCTACCTGTTTTGCCAAAAGAAACCAAACAAACCTTTTATTGACAACTGTGTATCTTCAACTCAACTGTTTTTGTTGCATTGCGTTAAAGGCTGCGCAGAATGGTTGATCTTTGTGTTGTTGGATCTGTCAAAAAAATTAAAAGCACTAAGCTGTGCACACTGCAACAAGATGATGGCTTGTTAAAGCTGATGCTGTTGGTTGACGTTGCTCAAATTGGCCTACTTTTAACTTTTTTTTATGGGCTGAAATCTTATTAAAACACACATGACGTAAACCTTTTTTAATTAACGTAAATCTCTTTTTTATTTGCAGTGAGAACACCCTGCGGCATTAGGTTTTGGGTGCTCTTAAGGTCGAAATTTTATAGTTTTTACGTACAGAACAGTTCACGTTCAAAACACTGGGGCATTTGTAAGAAAACGAAATGAATAACGAACAAGTCTCTTTATGATTATAACAGAGCTGCCAAACACTTTCTTAATGGCTTTGAAGTTTATCTGGCCTTGTATTTGTGGATTGCCGTGGCGTAGTGGTTAGTGTGTGTGCTTACTGCGCCGGAGGTCTGGGTTCGAATCCTGCCATCGTCATCCTGCCATCGTCATCGAAAAAGACTTGTTCTTTTTCACGGTCCCCATCTCCGCGAGGGTCTGACAAGCCTTCCGAGAGTATCATTTGTCTTGAAAAACTTCTCAAATTGCCGTTTGGATTCGGCAAAAAATTGAAGGTCCCTTTGTATGTGAAAAAATTAACACACACAGCATACATTGTTAAGAAGTGGGCCCTGGTGCACCTCGAGCTGTTGCGCCACTGAATTTATATATTTTTATTTGTGAAGCAAAATCTGAGGTTTAGGGGGCAAATGACAGTACTTTAGCTTGACAGATTTGCGGTATGGTTATGTGCGTGCTTATTGTTCTGTTTCTGGATTCATGGCCTAAAACGAATTTCACTACTTTTCAGCAGATCCACTTACTGCAGCAGTGAAGCAGTAGAGATCAATCCGAATGGCAGATCAGCAGTGGAGCTTTTGTGACGAATCCATATATTCATGTTTTTCTGTAGAGTCCAACCTGGCCGCAACTGCATGGAAACGAGGTTTGAGTCGAAACAGGTTTGAGCTTACTCGACAATGCTCTACGAGTGGAGTCGGAGTCGAGTAGAAATAATGCTTAGAAATGCCAATTGAAGAGTCTACGAGTCATCTTTTCATGTCTCCCAGCACTCCGAAGCATGCAGATCAGATGCTATGTTGTGTGAGTGGCTTTGACCTGTATAAAAAAGGAGCACAGTTTTCTTATCTTATGAAAATAGTTTTGTTTGAGTGAACGTGAAGGCTTTGGTGAGTACACTGGTGCACTGATCTGTCAGTTGAACTTCATTTGAAACCTTCTCCGACTCGACTATTCGACTTGGGGTGTGCTGAGACGAGGATCGAAATTCCACTCAGAATTTAATTTTTATGTGTACGTACCAGCGCTGGTCTGATTTTTGTGCGTATATTAAAAAGTTTTGGGCGTTATCACGCAACTTCATTCTAATTGAAATAAATTAACGCTAGCTCAAGTTTATGGGTCATCCGTGATAATCGAAGATACGTCACTGAAAGCTTAAACCAGCACATCTCGAAAAGTTAATATTCCAAACCATCGAAAAAAAAAACTAATTTTGAAGGCCATTCATCAATCAACCCGCCACATTCACGCATTTTTCGTAGAAATCAAGCAAGCCGACCGACCCCTAAAGTACACTTTGCTCATCCACAGCCCTCTCTTCACCCAGTTTAAACTCTTAACGAGTGCTAAATGGATAACTTCGCATCTTGTTGGCGCATTCTTTTTTCTGTTCTCACCGGGTACTCGTTCATCCTTGTCCCCGTATATAGACATCAGAGAGCCCATCGAACGGAATTATACTCCCACCCGACACACAAACGCACACTATTGTAGCGACTGCATATTTTTGCACTTTTCAAACCCAAAAGCTGCATAGCATGTGACTATGTGTGAGCTGCATGTGGAGGATGACCCTTAAGAAACTATTTTTGATACACGCTGTGTGCCGACTTGACTCACTTCCTCAAGAGGGTAGTTTAATGAATAGTTTCGAGTGCTTAATTGCCGCAAAAAGGTTATCATCCCCTTAAGAGGGTGTTTAGAGAGAGTCCGTGCCCTGCACACATACCTATGCACACGCATGCCATTGTCGAACAATGTGTCGAATAATGTGAGATTGTTTTTTCAATTGACGTGCAAAGGAAATACTTTGAAGAAAACCCGTTAAGGGGGTTGGCTTTGCAGCATGTCACCGCACATGCAAAGGTGAAACCCGGCGAAAGGATTTATGTTGTTTCCTGCAATTAAGTTTTAATGCAGAAATTTAATTTGCACCCGACTTAATGGGTAAACGACGTCAAGAATTCGCCGTGCAATTACGAGACAGTTTGTCGTAACGCGGTTGGTTGACTGTAAAGCCAAATCGCGTAAAATGACATTTCGCAGGAGATAATGTCGTCTCGTTTGACATTGCTGCCGGAGAAAGAACAATGTTTGCAAATCAGCTTCATTACATTGGAATTTTGTATCGTATTCACATCACTACACCCGCGCGCGTTAGTGCAAATAGAATGTTGATTGTGAATGGATGGTTGTTTGAGCTCACGACACAGCCATATTATGAGGACATGCCGAATGACGATGATCTAGTAGATAAAAAGCCCTTAGGGTACTATCGAGGGTTAAGGAGAGGTAGGAAAAGATTGCTCGTCTGCTTTATATGCTGCGAAAGGAAAAGATTTGTTGCCCCAAAGGTGTTGACACATGCAGCGATGCAGAGAGATGGCAAAGAGCTATAATGTTGACGTTACCTCCAAACGTATATTTTTTTGTTTTGAAGCCTTGTAAGGACGAAAAAAATAGGTGACTGAGATGGGGGAAAAAATTGTATGAATGCAAATTTGTTGGCAGCCCGTGGGTGTGTTTTTTTTTTCCTCTTATGAATGGTGGTTATACGTTCTGCGAAAATGACCAACGACGGATTTTGAAGACGAGTTGTGGCCTAGCTGAATTATTGATGAGGGTTCAGTTAACGGTGTCAAGGATTTCGATTGTACTTATGAGATAAGATGAGTAAGGTCAGCAACAGGTCAATGGTAGAGAACAGCTCGTCAACTGGTTAAAAAGAGTGAACAAAGTATAAATGCGAGTGTGAGTCCCTTTATAGCTGTTACGATGTCTTTATGTAGTGTGCACTTTTATTCAGTCAGATATTGTATGAAAAATTTCTCTGACTTTTAGTTAAAGTTAACAAGAAACTGAAAAAGAAAGTTAGTCGCATACACAATTTCACTTTTTATCATATTCTATGCTCTCAACTCGATTTCTCAACACTAACTGACTTCCGCATAGGTCCACCTATCGGCTTTAAGAGGATGACTGTGAGCCTAGAACATTATAGACGTTTCACATAGATGAAGAGCAGTGACCTTACCGCGTGGGATCTGGACGTTGTTGATCTCCACTTTTTATTCTCCATTGTTTATTCTCCACTAGAAGCCTCCACAAGTTTCTTTAAGCATTTTTATTTTGTATTGCATAATTTTAGGCATGGGGTGTCAAATAAAAATGGCTATATTGAATAAAAATATTTTTGCTGCCACATCACATTATTCCCCTCCTAATTAGCTCGTCCCGAACAAGCACATTTTCATTGCTTCTGCTGTAGTGATCTGCAGGCGATTAACATGGACCATTTGAATTTCCGCTCTTGTTCCTCGTTGGGCTCGTAAGACGACATCAATAAATTTGCTTAACTTGTTGGCAGCTGCAGCTTGTGCAATTTTCCCTTTCTGCAATGGAGATTGTTGAGCTATACGAGATCTCCCACGTTGAAATCTATGGTGCTGTTGCTCTCGCATCATATCTGGTCTTCATATCTGGCCTACCTGCAGGTTTCATATGGCTAATGTTCTGGTGTACATAGTGTATCGGTCTTTGCATTTTGAGTCTTTAAATAGGGAATACAAATTGAAGCACTCTGGGAGGCCAGAGGCAGTTTATACAGTAATGCTTATGGCATTTTGGTAAGCCAGAAATGGGTTTCTTCGTCGTACTTATGACATTTTGGTAGGCCTGATATAGGCGTTTTACCGAAATGCCATAAGTACAACGGAGGCACAAAGGTATTAGCCGATCTCAATCCTGTTGGTTCTCGTCCACGATTTTGAAAACCTTTTCGAGACAGTCTCCTGGAATATCTTCGCTCGAAGTTTCGTTTTTGTTTAAAGTGCAATTCTATAGGCTCACCGAATCGGCACACTCAGTGATCCACTATCTGGTCAACAACGGTTTAACTTCTTTATTTAAGATCGCCTTAGGGTCTTGCTGAAGTAGTCTGCAATTACAAGGATGTAATGATTTCGTCGGAAACCAAAAACCTAGACTGCGATGTCGACGCCGACCATTTTAAATGGTGCAACCACGTACTGTTATTGCATTTTACCTTTTGTTTGGACTTTGGGTCCCCAACAGCGCACTTTTTGCACGTCCGACACCAGCTTTCAGCAAAGTTTCTTTCTCTCAACAAGTTTCGCTAAGCCTGTATAAGCTTTCCCGTACCCGTACTGAGTCGTACATTTCCCGCAAAAATCTCTAAGCCGCATCGTAAAGAATTCGCCATCCAGCTTCCACCACTTTCTCCTCAGAATTCCATTTCTTCTTATAAAGGGTGATTTTTTAGCTGGTTTGGTTTTGGCAACACTGGTTTTGACAGCTGACGTGTGTTTAGTACCTTGTGTCACTGTCAAACAGCTTCAGTTTGGTTTGCAATTTAACCATGGATCGTCTTACAAATGAACAACGCTTGCAAATTATTGAATTTTACTATCAAAATTCGTGCTCGGTTCGAAATGTTTATCGCGCGCTGCTTCCATTTTATGGTCGGCATTCTCGACCTTCTGAGCAGTCTATTCGGAAGATTGTTTCGGGCCAGTCAATTGGCCGCCAAGATCGTGCGATTTGACACCATTATATTATTTTTTGTGGGGGTATGTCAAGGCTAATGTCTATAGGGACAAGCCCGCTTCGATTGACGCACTGGAAGCCAACATCCATGCATTCATTCGTGAGATACCGGCCGATATGTGTGAAAGAGTATGCCAAAATTGGACTCAGCGGATGGGCTACCTAAGACGCAGCCGCGGTCAACATTTGCATGAAATTATCTTTAAACATTAAATTGCAAGGTTCAAACTATCGATTCAAATAAATATTTTATTAATTTTTTCGAATTTTTTGTGTTTTTTTTTAAAAAAAAAGTTCTCAACCTCTTAAAAAATCACCCGTTACATGGAAAGAGTCCCACAAGAATTTCTGTCAGAGATCTCGCTTGCGTTCGGTTTTTCCATAGATTCCTTCCACGCAAGCATTGGGTCGATGTTCTTCTTTACTCCAGCCTTCTGCATGGTCAGCGCTTATTGTCTGGATAGAAATACCTTCGTCCTTCTTCTCATTTTGTAGGATATGTTTGCAACTGGGTATATTGGTCTTGGTCACGGGATAACATGTGCGTGTTGCAATGTGGACTTTCTTTCCGGTGCTGTACCCCAACCAAAGTCGTTAGTCTGCAATAGTTCAATCCATCCTGCTAGTGACTCTTCAGGATTGTTGAATTGATGCAACCATTTAAGAGCTGCGTTTTCTCTACGCAAGATGAACTTCTGGCTAAACAGGTTCTTATGGAAATGTTACGTCGCCAGTATTAGAGCGAGGAGTTCCCGTCTTTTTGCGCAGTTATTCCTTTCCGGGCCAGAATAGGACTTTGTTGAAGCTGAAGCCTGGCATTCAAATAGCATAATAAACTGTAGTGCTATGGTTTTCCATACAGGTAATTTAGTTGCGACAAAAGCCTTGTAATCGCCAACTATATACCATCCAAGAAATGCAGTTCTGTGGACCTTTCAACGAGATTGCTGTCAGTTGCGAATATCCCTGTGCTGTGTTCCAGACAAAAGGGTATTTCTGACAACTGCAGACCAGACAAGCTATCTAGAGAAGGTGCTACGCTAATGCCAGTCCTCCTAACAAGGAATCGGAACCTCTAACAATCTAGCCAGACTTTTTTTTTTGTTTTGTTTTGTCGGAAGTGACTACAATCCGATGAAGCACTCAGAAACACGTCCATTGTACTAATATGCATTGAACTTACTTAAATTTGCTAACAGCTTCAGTGATGCAGAGCTTAAATACTCGGCACTCACCACGTCAGCCTCAAAGACTCGCTTCTCTTTGCATTTTTCTTGAGCAGGCGTAACGCCGGTGACTTTGCCGATATTCTCTTTGCGTTTTTACTTCTTGAGCAGGAAACGGTAAGGAAACGCTGAGAACGGTAAGAACTCCACCGACCTGTCCAATTTCAAAAACACCACTGAAGAGTCGACCAAAATTCTTACGCCTTCAGCCATCAAAGCTTCTTTGCAATCGGTCACCTTTTTTTTTTTTTCTTTTTATTCTTTTTTTCATTTTAGTGAACACATTTTTCTTAAAGCTATATATATACAGTTGCAAAGATAATGAAGAATAATAGGATAACATTCTGTAGTTTATAAGTTTATAAAGCTAGAATCGAATGCTCCATTTAAAGTCTGATAATTTCAACTTCAATTTTTCAATTTCAGTGGTAAGTGAAAAGTGGGGTAATTAAATATATTCAAAGTTTAAAACAAAGAAATAATCTATATATATATATAATACGTACATACTATATACATACCTAAGATTTAGGAATTCAAATTTTGCAAGATATTTGTGAATAAGTTTTTGACTGTAGAATTATCCATAGAAAAAAGCCACTGTTTTATGCTGTTTAAAAATAAACTGCGTTCTCTTATTATTCGGATATGAAAAGGCAGGTGGTTATAAAGCTTTGGTGCTGTCACGGTGAAAAAGTTGGAGAAGTGGGTTCTGTTGGACGCGGGAATATTAACTAATGCTCTTGAGTTAACTCGCAAGCCATATATGTTAGACCCCCTAAGCGAAGAACAAAATCCACTTCTCAGGAAAAACAACTTAAGGACCTTATAGACATACATATGCTTAAGCGGCAGGATATGTAGGTTTTTAAATAGCGGCCAACTAGAGGTTAATCTACTCCTTTTACAAATTAAACGTACAATGTGCTTTTGCGATAGGACTAGGGGTTCAAGTGTAGTATCGTATGTGCCTCCCCAGCTAGATAGTCCATACTGCAGTTTCGAATTCACCAAGCCATAGTAAATCACAGTGAGAAGCTTAGTTGAACACACCGATTTAAGTAATGTTACGAACGAACAGTTGCCATCATAAACGCCTTGATGTCACTAACATGAGCCTTCCAGTTCAAATTTTTGTCAATTCTCACTCCTAAATACCTGAAGTCTTCCACAAACTCGATCTTAAAACAGCCAGTTCTACAAGGTTCATTTTCCAAAAAGTTAGCTCTTGAACAACTATGACTTGACAAGCAGAGCCTGGAGCAATAACTAGAGTGAAACGTAACGTTACAGTCTACAGAAATATTCCCAGATAAGTTGCAAAGCATTAACTTGGTTTTGTTGCTTACAAGAAGTTCATGCTTTCCAAACCATTGCCTTAAGAGCTGCAGGTCTTCTTGCAGTCTAGCCACAGCGTTAAATAACGAAGTCTCCGCATAACTAAAAGCCATATCATTGGCGAAGGCCGTTATATTGCTTTTAAATCTTTGCTTAAACAAAGAGTTAACGAAAATTAAAAACAGAATCGGACCCAAAACAGACCCTTGAGGAACACCAATATTAAGGGGAAGCGGATCACTTAGAAATTTATCCAGTTTTACCCTTTGCAATCTTCCCGATAAGTATGAAGAGAACCAATCATAAATTTTACCCCTGAAACCAGCTTTATAAAGCCTGTCAAGAAGAATCGCATGATTGACCATATCGAAGGCCTTAGTCAAATCAATGAATAGAGCCAAAACGCTACATCTTTTATTGAATCCCTCAGATATTTCACTGCAAAGCTTTAAAATAGCATCCTCTATAGATTTCCCTGCCCCAAAGCCAAATTGGTTTTTGTCAAGAAATTTGGTTTTTGTTAGAAAGGATGTTATGCGATCTTTGATTACTTTTTCGAAGAGCTTGGAAAAGGTCTGTTTCCTTTGCTTCCCGCTTCTTTCGGAGCCCGTTCGCCCATTAAGGTATCCCGAATCATATTGTTCAGCAGCAGTGCATTGCGTTACAGCCGCACTCAGTTTACCGACAGAGTCCAACACAAATCCACAAGAGCAGATTGTTTCTTTCTTTTTTCATGAATAAATGTTAGGGCCTCCAGACCATCCCCCGGCCGTAGTCAATCGAATGGATTCGGGTGGATTATTGCCAAAATCTTTGTCAGTCAAAGTGCCTCTTATACCAATGAGGAGTGATGAATGATTGGCGTTTCAAAAAAAAGCGAAAATCGCCCCACGTGGGCGTGGTCATATTTAATTTGCATTCTAATAAATGGGTTTTATAAAAGTCTCAGAACATTGGGCCATTAAGTAGCCATCTGTCCATGATGCTTGTAATGATGGTTCCCACATCCAATGTCGCAATGTCCTTTGTTACATCCCGAATTTTCATCATATCATAGTTTACATTGTAATTTGCTTCAGAAAATCTTTCAGGAAACCCAAAGGTCAGACTTACATGTTGCTGAAATTCAAGAAAATCCTTTCTTAAGGGTTAAGTTTCTTTTCAAAACATTTTCCTCTTTAAGCTTTTCTCGCTCCCGAGTCTCTTTCGATTAACACTCTCACCGTCACGTACAGTCTCCAGTCTCCACCTTCAAATAAACCTTTTGGCCATATTTTTTTGTTCGCATTTTGTTAACAATGCACTAATGGACGTGAACTCTGACCAGCAATATGTTCTTCGGGACTAACAAATATCAAAGGAAAGGTCGCATTGGGGCCATAAAACCCAAAGTGCTGATAAAACCCACTCAACGTGCTCTCATTAGTTCTAATAATGGTCAACGGCTATCATTGGGGAAATCCTTGCAGAAAATCAGCCAAAGCTATGCATTCCTTACAAGGAGCTCATCCACATGGGAATATATAAGGAGAGAGAGTGGACTCTCATGTAAGTTAATGCGCATCGAATTGGCTGTCAGTGGATGGTTTTTGCTTAAATTCAAGATGACCAGCATGACAAGTGGCTGTGTCCATCAGGGATGAAGGATGCGGGTTGATTTTGGTCTGAAAGTCACTGATATCCTTTCTGTGTTTTTTTTTTCTTTTCATTTACATACGACTAGAGTTCACGTGAAGTAGATTTAACGTTTTGCATAAACTCTAACATCAAACCAAAGAGAGGCAGAGTCATCACGATGGTGGTTTTTTGATGATCACGTGATATCCCTTAAGTGGGTATTAAGAATGCGCAACCTAAGGACTTTAACGGGTTGAGAGAGATGGTTTCTAGTTTTAATGAGAGAAAAAGACAAGCGACCACGTAATAAGGGCCTTTGTAGACGCGGGTTTTTCATGCTTAAGCCGGGGGCAACGTTGACTCATAAATATTCATTTACCTTTGTTGCATGAAAGAGAATTTCCGTATATTGTCAGACTTTATTACTTTTTAAGCTATAGAAAACTACATGTGTAATTTATTTTTTTTACCCAAATGGCGAAATGCTTGAAAAGAAAAACGTGTTTCCAATTTGTCGCCTTACCTATAGCTTACCATTTTCTCCTTTCTTTATATAGACTGATTGTAGCAATAAGTTTGTTTGCATACCATTGCCTTGGAATTCCGACATCACAGAAGGCAACCGACCAAAACGAGACACTTGCAGCAGTGCCGCCTCCAACTGCAGACGACCCACCTGCGACACTAGAGACAACGACGACAATTATCCTTCCAAGGAATTCTACACTTGACGTGATGGTTGATGGGTAAGAATCTGTCTTGAGTTTACCACCAGCGCTGTAATACAAGATGTTTTTTTGTTGTTTACGTTAAGTGCATCAAAAGTGAGTTTCCCCTCGAGAAGACCTACAACACCAATCATATCACAAAAGCTAAGCGCATCCCGTATCTACGAATCCTTTCGCACAACAGCACCCACCGACACCGATGATGATCCATTCAGAACGACCACCCATCAAATGCATCAGGGCGCCAGCAATGGAACATCATTGATGCGCAAACGGACCGCATCCAATGATTACCTCAGCAAGAACATTTCAATCATCCTGGAGAATCTTCTGAAGAGTTACGAGCAATCACAATTGCCCACTCACGGAAAAGGTAATGCCATGGAAGCCGTTTACAATTTCAGTTTTATGGAAATGATTCGACTACTTTTTACAAAGGTGTCCCAACGGTAGTTAGGACCAACATACTGATTCGTAGCATGGGTCCGGTATCCGAGCTAGACATGGACTATTCCATGGATTGCTACTTCCGGCAATATTGGCGAGACAAAAGGCTTAGTTTCAAGGGACCCATCAAGAGTTTATCGCTGAGCATTAAAGTGAGCATGTCCTTGGGGCATATGAATTATTATTTTAGTGGTGCTTTTGTTTTTTTTTTTTCATATTTGCAGATGCTAGACAAAATCTGGAGACCGGATACGTTCTTTTTTAATGGAAAACATTCACATATTCATACGATTACGGTGCCGAATAAGCTCCTGCGATTAAGTCAGGATGGTGATATTTTATATTCAATGAGGTTGGTATATTTTTATGCAAAACTTGGTTCATTAAGCTCGAATGTGTTTGTTTTTATTTTGTAGGTTGACCATTAAGGCCACTTGTCCAATGGAATTGAAGAATTTTCCCATGGACCGACAATCATGCCCGTTGATCATTGGTAGCTGTAAGTTTATGCCAAAAGAACCCTAAATAAGTATGACAGAAGGCTTTTGAAGGTATCAGATATTATTTAAAAACTTGACTAAAACTGCGAGTTAGTAACTTACTCATGTAACTAAACCTCGATTAGTTCCATGGGTATGTTACCGATGACAGCGTCTTTGGAAGTAAGATCGTAGGATAGATAACTTTTTCAGGTCTTCATTTAGGCCTCTGTTTTAATTGAGTGCTGGCAGACAAGCTGATTTGGAAAAGTTTATCCAGATTCCAGATGAATACTCCCGCAATTTAAACGCTATTGTTTTTCGACATTATCAAAGGACCTTTTTTTCTTGATCATTTTGTGATCATCCAAAAGTTGCAACAATATTGGTAAATAAATTCGTTGACTGTTACTCAAATTAGTACGAAAGCCTCCATAAAACCTCCTTCAATAAGCATTCATCCTTAATGCTTAAACCGATTTAAGAACCGTCCAATCATCTTGATGGCTTTAATTGTGTATACAGCTTATTTATAGAATATTTCGGAATGGAATATAAAATGTTTCCCATCGTAAATCAAATCGCTGAAACTTGTCATTTACTATGAAGGGCGTCTCTATAACTGTCTTTACTGACCCTCTTTCTCTGTCTTTTAAAGCGGGCTTACTCCAGATCACACGAAAGATTCTTATACGTATCTTTCTATCCTTACAGTGCCAGTTAATATGTTTCTTGTTCATTCAGCTGCATGTACTTGTCGGCATTCATCCTCCAATCAGGGACTTCGTTGGGTTAAAACTCTTTTAAAGAACATATTTCCTTCTTTTGGCGTTCGTCGAAAAACTCACATCCACACCCTAGATAAACGATGTCCGAGGCAATTTCTTCCTCGGGGAGGTCGAACAGCTATAATCAAAGAATTACCTTGCGTCGATATAAATGTGTTGAATCTGGTTGCCAATTTTGATAGATCATGAGAGCTTAACCTCATGCTCCTTTTATGGATATTGAGATTGATAATACCAGGCATATGGCAATGTTTCGCTCTACAACAAGGTGGATAAGCGTAATAGGGTGTTTCCACCGGACAATTATCCGCGATTAAGACAAATCATCCTTAAAACTCCTCTAAATGACGAATCCAACCAAACAAATTGTAATCTTTTCACGAGGACACTCCAGGCAGCAAGAATTATCAATCCCATCGGCATATTTGATTTTTTTCGTTTCATTGAATCCAAAATTCAGTGGCAATTACAAACCTATAATAAAAAAAACAAATAAATTAAATAAGTTCTGAATCTGGTAGATTGTCCGAGTTGCCTGGGAACCAAAAAAAAATCTCGTTGTCGAGGATTGGCAAAAGTGCCTGACGACCAGTCATTGACATTTTACACCACAGGATGTCATTGAGAAATGTCAGAGATGAAGGAATACGTCCAGCTTATCTTGCTTTTTGGCTGGAAACACCTCAGGATTAACTTTAATGCCCGGTTTCATAGTGCAATTTCAAACTCCGTTTAGCACCATTCAAAGTTTAAACTGACGTTTAAAACAAAAATGTGTTTTTCAGTGCTAGTTTAAACCTAAACAAGAGTTTATACGGCAGCTTAACTTGAACGCCCACCGTTGATGGTTTAAACTGCCGTTTAACGTTTAAACCGACGTTTGAAACGACATTTGATGAAAACGGGAATGAAGTTTTGTTCAAAAATACTGTGAACGTCACAAGTATCACGCTGCCTTGAGAATTTCAAATTAAATTTGCGAAGAATGTCACATTTGTTTAAACTTTGGATGCAAATATCTCCGAAACAGAATACCCGATCCGAAATCGGCTTGTAATTTTAAGAACACCGAACAATTCTTGATATTTTCCTTCTTTTTACGGACTCCTTAAACCAATTTAAAAAATAAATATGGGCTGAGATATGACAATTGATGTTTAAAGTGGCCTACAAAACGAACGAAAAACAATAACCGGACGTTAAGCTAAACGCTCAATCAATTTCTGCTGTGAAACACCAACGGTTTAAGCACTAAGTTTAAACTTCCGTGAAAGTTTAACTAATCCTAAGTTTAAACGTTCACAGTGAAACCGGGCTTTAATCTTCTTATGTTAATTTCTGTTTTATGTGCGGTGAAAACACCCTATAAAGCGGTTATAGCCTAGATAAAATTATATCTATAGATTTTGCTTTTGACAGAGTGAACCACACTGTGTTGATCCGGAAACTGAAAATAACCTGTTTTGAGTCTCAGCAAACGATTGATGTTAAGCATTGGGTCCTATTAATAAAATAGTTAAAGTCATCGATTGAAGTGTGATGAGGGCGAGTGTGTATGCGCGATTTTTCTAGAGTGAATTGCCAAAAGTCATATGAAATAAGCTTTACTCCTCTCAAGAGTGTCATGTAATTTAATTTTTTTATACATATATTATGAAGTTTTATACTGTGTCTCCACCGGCAATTGAAAGAGGATTAGCGGGAGACAATTAAAAATAAATCCCAAAATGGCTCCACCGGACAAAACACCCTCGAACCACTCAAAAGAGAGTGGCGATATCATTTCCCAGGACCCAAAAAAATGCTCGCTGTAAAAATCACAACTAGAAACATACTTCTGACAAATCTGTCATACAGGGACAGTTTCAGTTTCTCTTTTCGATTCTTAAACTGTGACAAAGATGCAGAAAATAAGTTTGTGTATAGGGTGAATGGGATTTATGAGAGGATTTATTTTTAATCGCTTGCCGAGAAGATTTAAATTTATATGCTTAATCGTGTGATTTGTGCAGGATTTAATAAAGATTAAATTATTAAACGCGGATTAGTGCCCGGTGGATACATGGTATAACACATCACAGAGAAAAGTTTTGAGCTAATTGTATGACTGACAAACTTGCATTTTAGCTTTATACGGTCTACCATCTTGCTGGGTTTACCAAGGTTTGCTGGGTTTATTATTCAGGTTAGGCAATGAATGTGGCAGAGTGGTTGGCTTGGGCAAGAATGTTACTTTAGATTTGATTAGATTTTATTATTTTAAATGAAATAACAAAAATTGGGCTAGGTTTGTTTTACAAAAGTAGAAAAAATCTGCCTGGGTTCAAAGCTTAATTTAGGAATCTAATGATCGTATTTTATGATAATGAAAATAAATAGCCAATCATTATATTTTTAAGTGTTTTATATTTATTACGTTCACTGGAATGTCAAGACAAACGTACGTTTATACCTGCCTGTAGATATCACGTTTCCATGCAAAGTAGGAACAAATTTCAACCGGGTCTAAGTCGACTCGACATGGAAACTCGTGTTCAATGACTGACAGATGTTGCGTTGTGTCAGCAACTCCTGTCTGTTTGAAGCAGGTAAAAGTGTTGTTTCAGTGATAGTATACTCATCTGTCAGTTGAACATTTTTAACCTACTCGACTATTCAATTCGGTATGCGCGGAGACTCTGGCGCTGGTTATGATTCGATTTTTGTTCTACTCGATTTCTTAACTCTTGCAAGGGAACAATGTCAGAGAAGATTGCACGCATAAAGCCTGCATCCCAATGAGTCCGTTGCTTCTGTCACTTATCGGTGCGAGTACGCAACTGACGGCTCAGTAAACACAGCATACACACGTTCTAACGGGAAGCAACTTACGTCACGCTCTTTTCACTTTCCAACGTGTTTGTTGAACTGAGTTTGTGTACCTCAATTGGCAGGTTGTATCAATTGGTACCTCGACATGGCGGGTTAACAAAATGAGGTAATAATTCTTATAAAATTATACCCACCATTGATTTCACCAATGTCCTTTGCAAATTCATACTATACTTTTTACTTACGACAAAACCAATGTGTCTGTTTTAATCCAAAAATTGTTCTTTTGTCGAACACCTAAACGGAATCGTGCTCAAGTAAATCTTTTTTTGAACTCCAAATAAGTTCAGTGTCGACACCGTACTCGAAATTTCGCCACCGACCTATTTGACGGTGGAGGCTGGGTGCAGCTTTGATTGTTTATGTGAAGTGGACGTTTTTACTCAATTTCTATTGGTCATTTTATTTAAATAAATAAAAGATTAGAAAAATGGCAGTAATAAATTTGCCATAAAATTTGAATAATATGATAAAGTCAAAGCAATTTGACACAACGTGAAGTCTGCACTGGTGCAGCATTTATCGTTCTGTACACAATGAAACCGGGAGATATACACTACACTGTAATTGTCGTGAACACCGAGTATTATTAGACAGCTTGGTGTGGCAGATCGGTGTTCAAAATAATATGCCATAGGGGTGTTCACTTGGGTCTGAGACACACGGTAGCAGAAAAATGGGCCACAAAAACCGCTCGATTTTTTGCAACAAGCATACTCAAAACACAAACAATAACAATAATTTGCGTGTAGTTCCTGTCGGTTTTGATGAAAAATTTAATTTTCATCGCTTAAAAAAGAGTTTGCCATATTTAGCACACAAACAATCATTTTCCATGTTATTCCTAATTTTTATTGTTAAATAAAAAAAATTAAAATTTAAATTAAAAAGAAGCGTGGCAATTTGTTTTAGGGGAAACTTCCTCAAGCTTTAGTATGTGCACTGTTGCACTTTTGAACTTTTTTGATCTTGTCGCGTCAATTTGGCTCAAATAAATTAAGTTTTTTCTCTTAATCTATGCACTTGTCAGGCAAAAGTGCCGAAACCTTTAGCGACCATATAACTTTTATCACCCTTAAACAGCTTAAACATTTTAACTTTATCTCTCTAGATGGCTACACTTCTCGTCAGTTGATGTACGAATGGTATAGCGATGACGCTGTGACCTTTGTTCCCGGAATGACACTAAATCAATTTGACTTAATAAGTATGATGCACAGAAACTCTACATACGAAAGGCGAGAAGGTGAATTTTCAGTGCTCCTTGTCGCCTTCAATTTGAAAAGGCACACAGGATACTTTCTTATTCAAGTAAGTCTCAAAAAGCTTTAGTTTTTCTAAAAAGGTTCCAATAACTTTTCTTTGAAGGTCTATGTGCCCTGCATTTTGATTGTGGTCCTATCGTGGGTATCTTTTTGGATACACCGTGAAGCGACAAGTGATCGAGTTGGTCTGTGCATCACAGCTGTTCTAACTCTATCCACCATAAGCTTGGACTCACGAACGGATCTGCCAAAAGTGAAATATGCTACAGCTTTGGATTGGTTTTTGTTGATGAGCTTCTTGTATTGTATTGCAACGCTTCTTGAATTCGCTGGAGTTCACTATTTCACAAAGGTATAACGTTGGGCGCAAGTTCGCACGGTTATTAAAGCTCACTTTTTACAGACTGGAAGTGGTGAGATTCCCGCCAGTGAAGACGAATGGGAAGAAGTGGATGAGTTGGCTGAAGAATCCGATGGAGTGCATTCGTCTGAGCACAAAGGGGGTAATGAGTCCATTCGAGAGTCACCGATTTCTATGTCAGGGACGTTTCGCAAGCGAAACTCTATGATTTGTCCAATTTATAATGTAACCAAATTTTTAAATGCTATTTTGCTCCATTTTCTCAAATCAGATACTTTTTTCCTTAGGATCCAACAATGATATTCCAAGCACCCTCATCACATGCCTCAACCATGGAACGAACAACTCAAACCGAACCACCCGTCACATCAAAGTGCAAACAAATTTGGTTGTGTTTCATTGGGGATGATAAATTTCGAAAGCAACGCGAACGGGATGCCAATGTCAAAGGTCGATCATGCAATAAAACTTTGTTTTCTGGTGCGTTAATGGTTCGATTTTATTTACAGGTGGTCGACATGTGAACAGTGTGTCTCTTATTGATCAAGTGTCTCGTGTCGCCTTCCCGGTATCGTTTATATTGTTCAACTTGTTATATTGGCTGGCCTATGGAATGTATAAAAAGGAATTTTCATGGTCATCGGTAAAAAATTAAGATTTTAAGGAAATACGCACAGTTGCAGCAAACCAAATGCATTTAGCCTAAATTCAACGCAATTTTTCGTTGTTTTAGCGAGAACTTTCTGGCTTTTTTTGTTTAATGAGTGCTTAAAATAAAGATATTTTGAAAAACATTGTTTATTAAGTTTTAGTTGATGCGTACGGGCATACATTTTTTTTAATGCCTTAATGTATGCCCGTACGGGCTTCTTTTAATGTTTCTAAAAACGTTGTTACTCATAAAATAATAAAATGTAAGTTCCTAATGAACATCCAATAGAATATTGAAATATCCAATAGCGAAAACTTATGATATGTGACTATCAACTTAAGGAAGGGTTACACAATACATTTGTTGTTTCTCACTAAAGAAGCAATAAACGTCGCGTTTGTCTGGTATTTCTGTCGATGCCCCAAATTGAATTACTATAAGAAGGTTGGTCTTGGGAATAAAAAACTGCCTTCTGCTAGTCTAAAGATTTTTAAAATGGGTCAAGCATTTTCAGGTAATTGGCATCTATATACCTGCGTACGACATTAGTATAACTTTAAATAAAAATTTGCCACAGCTGGCTTTAATTTCGCAGGCGTCAAGACAGTTTTGAGATGGTAGTTAATTTTTGAAACCCTCTTACTCCAATTTTTGTTTAGAGTACCAACCTGTTTTTCAAAAAAAGATTATATATAAAAATTGCATATATAAAAAGCTAATAATATAAAGCAAGTGGGAAAGTGCAGCAGTGCGTATGCAAAAGCTTCAGTCCATCTACGACGAATCACAAAATACCCGACCATACCAAAAAGTAAACTGCCACGCCTCCAAAAAGTGGGCGGGATATAAAAATATAACTGTTGAATGCTTTATACTAGGTGGTTGCATACATTTCGGCCTAAGACTCCGCCTCTTTAACTAAGAAAAGTCACTTTTTTTAACACCACGCCCACTAAAGTTGGCGGAGGCATATATAATATATACACAAAAGTTCGCAAATGCTAATATCTTCAACTTTTTTTTACTTTTGTCATATAATTTTTTGTCAAATTCCATATATATTTATTGAAAAGCTGTCATTTTAAGCTAAAATCCCTTAAAAAGTGGGCGTGGTTAATGAAAAGGCTAAAAAATTTTGGAGACAATTACAATTCCTCAATTACAAATTCTCAATTACAATGAGACAAAGCCAATTACAAGGCAATGTTACATACCATAAATGAATGCGCTATTGTTACATAGCTAAAATTTGGAAAAAGTATTTTTTTAAATTAGAGATGGTCACACATACAGGCTTGTAGGGGGCGTGTCTGTGGGAGGATTCAACTTATTTTCTAACTTGATCTGAAGGACTGGACTACCAGCCAACCAACCAAATTTCAGCTCTCTACCTTAAAATTTAAGACCTAAAAGTTGCTTACATACGGACGGACGGACGGACAGACATGGCTTAATTGATTCTCCTGTCGGTCCCATTTATATCTCTCAAAGGTCTTAGGGCACTTCGGTGATTATTTCATTGTGTTACAAACTATACATAAAACTTAACATAACCGGGTATAAAAAGACTGTGAAGTATGAAGACATACACAGGGTGGTCCGTTTTTGTTGAAGGTTAGGCTCATCCTTATTTTACTGTTTTGTGTAAAATTCTATAATTCTATTGCGTGAATTATTGCCTGGTAGATATCACATTCTATTGTATAATTTTTTCGTAGTTTGAAGTCTACGAAGCTTTTATATTGGATGATTTTTCAGTTTCGTTACTCTAAAAAAGATGGCAAAATCTCTCTCTTTACATTTTTATACCCCATCCCATAGGATAGGAGGTATATTAAGCTTGTCACATAGTTTGTAACACGGTGAAATAATAATGGTAGACCCCCAAGACCTTAAGGGCATATGATCGAGACCGAATTCTGAATCGAATGAGCCATATCCGTCCGTCCGTCCGTCCGTCCGTCTGTATGTCACATGTTTTTAGGCCTTAAGTTTTGAGCTAGGGTGCTGAAACTCGTACGTAAGGTCCAGGTCATGCGAAGTACAAGTGTAAAAATTTTTGAAATCCGCCCAAAGACACGCCCACAATCGGTCTAAATGTGATTTTTCAAAACTACCTCCAGAGTTTTCAAAACTGTAAGACGTTCTAAAAGGCTGAAATTTGACATTTAGCATCTCCTAATGAATGTTAGACATAAAAAAGACAAATTTAGTTGGTAAACCTCCTTTAGTGGGCGTGGCATCTATTTTGAAGGTAAATTTTCAAATGCAGTTAACTCAATATTTTTGCTCGAAATGGAAAAAAAAATGCTTAATATTTTATGTAGAAAACACTTAATTCTATATTTTGCTCCTATAAGACTTTGGGCCACGCCCACATTTGGAGGCAGAATTGAGGAAAAAGCTAAAATATTCCAGAGAAACTGGATTTATTTTCATGAACTGAAGTTAATTTCGACTGGTCTTGAGCCTAATTTAGGAAAGCATGAAACAAAAAAAGTAGCAGGTTAGGTAAACGAGACTTCAGTCCAGATTTCGTTCATATGAAGTTTTCAGCCACGCCCCCTTTTAGGGGTCGATTTTTCAAAAATATTGAATTTGAACCAAAAAATTGCATTTTTACGTACATTTCAGTGTAACTTGGAAATATCTGTGGAAATATCTTATAATTAATAGTTTGTAATTAAGGGCGGTTGGACCACGCCTCTTTTCGAAGTTTGCATTACTTATAAAATGTCAAAAAATAACTATGCCATCAGCATTTTACAATGTGGGATAGGATGGGGTATTCAACGGTCCGTTTTACGGACTGTAACTTCTGCGTACACACTGTAGCACTTACTCACTGGTTTCTATTTATTTCTGTGTTAGCTTAAAGTTCATATGGCAGCGCTTGCGTCAAATTTGATTGATGTTGCATCACTTAAGTCAGTCAACTGTGTTTAAGCACATCTCGGAAAGCATTTACTTTTTCAAAACTGATAAAGCTTTAATGTCCATTTTTTTTATCTATTATCGTTTAGGAAATATAGGTGGAGTGAAAAGTTTTCTTGGCGTTTTCAAAATTTCAAATCCATAATACAGCAATTTTGACAAAAAAAAACTTTTAACAACAATATATTCTAAATTCTTTTCCAATTGCCGACCAGTCTAAGCTGGCATTGGCTGTTTTTCTTTAATTCGTAAGGAGTAAAACTAGCTCTTTATTGAACTGTGTGTTTTTAAATAGGCTTAGAAAAACTTACGTTAGAAACAGCAGTTTGAAATATTTTTAACGCATCTAGCTTAACTTTTGTACTCTTTGCCCTAATCAAATCTGAACACGATCGCTTATACCATTAAGATGCTAGAAGATTTAAAAAAATTATTTTTGAAAATGCTTTTATGTTTTCTGAGTTAAATCTCAAAGTTTTTTGAGACTGTACATAATATTCGCTATAATTTTCCTTAAAATTTTGGAAAATTTCTGGTATATGTGATTTTTTCATATGATTTCTCCACATAGTTATTTCGAAAAAAAAGTCTTTCGGAAAAATAAGACCTAAGCACTTGGTTAATTTTGAGTTGCTTTATACGCTTGTTCAATATTTGAAATCGCGTTCAATATCAATATCCCGTGTCAAACACTATAAAAATCCATTTCCAACTCTTCATTTCTCAAAAACTTTTCAAATTTTGCAAAAAACTATTTTTTTTTTTCATTCATGTTCAATATTTACTTGACTTAAGTCTCTGTTTTCTAGTTCTTGTCTGCTAAACTTCTCAAAATAAATACATAAAATTTTTAGTCCCTTTTCGTACGAAATTTCAAACTGTTATTTAACCGTTATGTGTGCATGAACAAAAACCCTCTAGTATGTGATACGTAGCGATACCATAAGAGGTGATTTTTCCATTTTTGGACCGACCGCTAAAAAGACCATTAACAACGAACTTTTCGATACAGATAGCGAAAAAAGTGAGTATTGAGCGCCTGTATTTCCGAGGACATGAAGAGTAAATGGTTACCAATGCTCCAGCCCGCACATTCTTTGAATCTGGAGGATCAGCGGCAGCAGTTTGAATTTTAAATTTTTAATTAAGGTATCTACTTAAATCACTCATTTAATTCTTAATCAATAGTTTTTTCTTTGTTTTACGTTCACACACGTAAGAAGTGTTTTTCCAGTTTCGCTAATAGTTTTCCACAAACTTAAATATGCGCTTATAGAAAAATCTAACAAAGATTTACTTCTATCAAAAAATACTTTTTTTTATTTTTTTTTTTTAATTAAGTTCAAATCACCATCAATTCAATTTCGCCACTTAGATTTCATCACTTTATTTATATTCAGTGGCCTTTCAGTTAAGGTCTCGATTTTAACAATTCGTCCAAGCCTGTCATCCGTGTATTTATACAAATTCGTCATGTTCTAGAAATTTCCTAATTGGTAATTTTCCATTCGCATTTAACCACTGAAAATAATGGAGGGGAATTTTCGATATTCAAAATGTCAGTGCACTGTCATCTGATTGAAATGACAGTTAGGTGTATTTGTTTAGCGGGTGTGTTCGGGAATTGAATCGAAGAGTGAATTCAGCGACTCCTGCATGGCTTTTCACGTTTTGTTGCCACATCACGGTATACCCCCGAGAATGATGGTGAAAGCCGAATAGTGTTTTCAGGTTTTTTCTTCTTTCGCTTTCAAAACAATCTGATCAAAAAGGCCGTTGAAGCAATCAGTCAAATTGTATAATTAACATATAACTTTGTCCTGGTCTTCACATTAATATTCAAGAGTTAAATATTGATTTCTAATTACATCTGACAGATTGTTTCCACTCTTTGGGTAATGTAAATGTTGCAAATACACGCCGAGTACAATATACTTTAATATTTATGCATTAATGTGTAATGGTCATTCCAGCTTCTTTACTCTGTTTTGAGTTTTCAAAAATTTTGAGACCTAATTTTATGTTCGCTCCTATTTTTTCCTTTCTCATAAGGCATAAATGATGGGAAACTCACGGTATGCGCAAAGTCATAACTCCAAGTTTTGAAATGTCATTACGGTCAAAAAATTTCTTAGCAATTATTTGCTTTCAAAAAAATCTGCAATTTTTGGCGACAAAAGCATTCAACAATCGACCAGGTCTATCGAATAACAAACGAAATCGAAAAAGCTCTGGAAGCGAAAAAGGTATGTACTAGCGCTTTTCTCGACGTATCGCAAGCCTTCGACAAGGTATGGCACGAAGGCCTGAAGTACAAGTTAAGGCTAAACTTACCAGAAAATCTCTAAAGAATCTTAGAGTCTTACCTTGAAGACAGAATCTTTCGCGTAAGGTACGAAAATAATTACGGAATTCAAAGAGATAAATGCCTGTGTCCCGCAAGGAAGCGTTCTCGGCCCAATATTATTTTTGATTTATACAAGAGACATACCCCACGATGAGGGAATAGTTTTAGCTACATTTGCTGACGACACTGCTATTCTCGCTATAGATACGACAGTTGAATTATCAACAGGGAAACTTCAGCGCGCTTTAGACAAAATATGCGACTGGACGAAGAGCTGGCGAGTCGTCCTTAACGAGACTAAGTCAACGCATGTTAAACCTTTATTCATTAACTCCGTACAAATCCTGTACTCAAGTGAAGCAAAATATCTAGGAATGACTCTAGACGCAAAACTTAAATGGAAGCCGCACGTTAAAAAGAAACGCGACGAGCTCGAAATCAGGTTAAGAGAATTGAATTAGCTTATCGGAAGATTTTCGAAACTAAGCGTATATAACAAACTGCTTTTGTATAAGCAAGTGCAAGTGCATCTTGGACGTACGGTATACAACTCTGGGGTTGTACTAAACCAAGCAATATATCTATTTTAGAAACTTTTCAAAATAAGACACTCAGAGCAATCGTTAATGCTCCATGGTACATAAGAAATAGCGATCTACACTGAGGTCTTGGAATCGCAACTGTGACTGAAGAGGTAACAAACTTTTTTCGCAAACTTAGTACTCGACTTCGCGGACTTTGCAACAATGAAATTATCCGAGCTTTGGATCAGACAATTCTAACGCGCCGACTAAAACGAATGGGACCGTTGGATCTAGCAGCATAAGATGAAACCGCATAACTTGACGGTATAGTAGGTGCTTTCGTTGGAAGGCAGCCTGCCACACGCGATTACTACAGAAGCTTGAACTACTTGTAAAGGAAACTTAGCTGTAGTCTAACGGAAAATGGAAGGTTTTTTAGTGAGTAAGAATCTCACTTTACTATGAGCACGCGCGGCCGCTCCTCGTAGTGCCTATGAAGGTTTTTCCTACCCACGGAAAAAAAATTTTTTTGGCGACATAACATTTAATTTGGTTTTTGTGAGGCTTATACTTTTATCTAAATCTTATACTTTGCGATTTACTTAAAATGCTGATTTTTTAAGCATTGTGGTTTTTCACAATAGCACCTAGCTCCTAGCATAACCTAGCATCAAAAACCCTATTAGGAATAAAGTACGAAAGAATTTTCAAATTATTTTCCCAACACCTTAAAATACTACTGTAGATCTGGCTTTTCGGGACGAAAGCATTTTTTAGAAAAAATCAGAAAACAAGTGGGAAAGTGTGCAAGCAACTAGCACCAAGCACTCAACAGTTGTTACATTTTTACATCCCGCCCACTTTTTCGAGGCGTGGCAGTTTTCTTTTCTGTTAGGGCTGGGTATTTTGTAATCTGTCACAGACGGACTGAAGTTTTGACACACTTACGGATGGACGGACGGACAGGGCTCAATCGATTCTCCTATCAGTCCCATTCATATCTCAAAAAAGGTCTTAAGGGACTACGGTGACACCTTAAAATTCGATAACAGATTTTATTAAGTAGTTTCTACTTAAATATCACAAACTTCTTTGTTGTAATAACTATAAAAATGAAACATCTATTTGTACTGCCTCATAAATCAATAATTATTCCTTGCTTCAAAATAAAAGCGACCGAAAATTTTGTTTCCAATTAAGCCATGAATATAACCACTTTATGCAAGTTCTAGTCAATTAAAGGATTTCGCAGACTTTTTTTTTTGCAATTTTCGTTTCTCAACTTTTAGCAAAAACTAATCACGTGGCTCCACAAAGCACTTAGGGGTATGCTATGTACCCTCCCTCTAGTACAAAAAGTCGAAGCCAAACAAAATCTGCAGCGCGAAATTTTTCGCACCGTAAAAACTTTCGCAGGAGTGTATCCTGATAAAATCCAGTCATATAATGTTTACTTTCACAATTTCGCTATGCAAATTGTTTTGCGCAAAAAATTATGGAAACTTAATTTATGTTCAAATATTTACATTTTATGTAATTTTTAACTTTTTTTTTTAACACCAACCCCAACATAATTTGTGCAAATATTTAAAAAGCCTCAACAATAGAATTTCGACTTTCTTTATCAGTCAATAAGCATCAAATTCGTTTTAAAAGCAAACGTGGTGTCTATCAAAGCATGATGAGAGACAATATTTGCTGCACGCCAAGACGAAAATCAATTCACTGTATACGATAACTCTACGCAGAGGACCCTTTTTGCAGTGTGCACACAACTCGTGATAAAAATCTCTGTTTCATTTTCAAGGAGAAGGAAAATAGCATCAAAACACTTATCAAAATAAGAAGGACTCCTATAGATGAACTTAGAAATAGTGCGTAAGTAGTTGAGAGTAGACTACATTTTGTCCATTTTATTGCATGTCCTTAGGGTGTAATATCGTCGTCATTTTTTTTTCCACACACGTTCGTGTGTGATGTGCGTTTGTAAGCACTCAGAAATTGTCCTTTTAAAAGTTTTTCGTTTTCTCATACTGTTGGAATTTCTATGGAATCCGTGAGATATAAGGGAAGACTAGGAGCGTCTTGAATTATTTCGGGTGAAGCTTATTCTTTAAGGTCACACTGTACGTGTTGAAGATATTCATTGGTTTTGGATTTTCGTTTCGCAAGACGGGTTGGGGGTTTTTATAAGTGCATAGGAAAAAAACTTGATTGAAACCTTTAAGAGAAAATCATATTCAGTTCAAACTGTGGCATAAAAACCGAATTATTTGAAAGAGAATCATGCGCAACCATTTAGGACAATAAATATAAAAATATACGGTTTATGGATAAAAAGGACGCTTGTTACCATACGAAGGTCCTCCATGCAGTGTAGATTGAAACATTTCAGCTTATCCATATGCATAGGTAGCGCATAGGTACCGTCAAATACAGAGAATGGCATAGTGAATAAACTTATAAATAAAATAAATAAATAGAGTGGCGCAACAGCTCGAGGTGAACCAGGGCCAACTTCTCAACAATGTATGCTGGTGTGTTAATTTCTTTTACATACAAAGGGACCTACAATTTTTTGCCGAATCCGAACGGCACTTTTAGAAGTTTTTCAAGACAAATGATACTCTCGGAGGGCTTGTCAGACCCTCGCGGAGGTGGGGACCGTGAAAAAGAACAAGTCTTTTTTTTGAGGTGACGATGGCAGGATTCGAACCCAGGCCTCCGGCGTAGTAAGCACACACACTAACCACTACGCCACGGCACCCACCGAATAAACTTACACAGTCTTTAATAACGGGTGATTTTTTAGCTGGTTTGGTTTTGGCAACACTGGTTTTGACAGCTGATGTGTGTTTAGTACCTTGTGTCACTGTCAAACAGCTTCAGTTTGGTTTGCAATTTAACCATGGATCGCCTTACAAATGAACAACGATTGCAAATTATTGAATTTTACTATCAAAATTCGTGCTCGGTTCGAAATGTTCATCGCGCGCTGCTTCCATTTTATGGTCGGCATTCTCGACCTTCTGAGCAGTCTATTTGGAAGATTGTGACCAAATTTCGCACCAAATTTACTTTGTTGGACATTAAACCACCAACACGTTTACGTACTGTGCGTAGTGAAGAAAATATTGCGGCCGTATCAGCTAGTGTGACAGAAGACCGCGAAATGTCGATTCGGCGCCGTTCCCAGCAGTTAGGCCTTTGTTACAGCACTACGTTGAAAATTTTGCGGAAGGATTTGGGCGTAAAGAACTAAAGAACTAAAGCCAGCCGACCTACCACAACGCCGAATTTTTGGTGAATGGGCTCTTGGAAAGCTGGCCGAGGATCCGCTTTTTTATCGAAAAATTGTGTTCAGCGATGAGGCTCATTTTTGGTTGAATGGGTACGTAAATAAGCAAAATTGCCGCATTTGGAGTGAAGATCAGCCAGAAGCATTGCAACAGCTACCAATGCATCCCGAAAAAGCCACTGTTTAGTGCGGTTTATGGGCCGGCGGCATTATTGGGCCATATTTCTTCAAAGATGATGCGAATCGCAGCGTTACTGTCAATGGTGAACGCTACCGAGCGATGATAACAAACTTTTTTTTGCCCGAAATGGAAGTTCTTGACTTGCATGATATGTGGTTTCAACAAGACGGTGCCACATGCCACACATCACGCGAAACAATGGCGCAATTGCGAGGCGAGTTTGGTGAACAGTTAATTTCACGTTTCGGGCCGGTCAATTGGCCGCCTAGATCGTGCGATTTGACACCATTAGATTATTTTTTGTGAGGGTATGTCAAGGCTAATGTCTATAGGGACAAGCCCGCATCAATTGACGCACTGGAAACCAACATCCATGCATTCATTCGTAAGATACCGGCCGATATGTGTGAAAGAGTATGCCAAAATTGGACTCAGCATATGGGCTACCTGAGACGCAGCCGCGGTCAACATTTGCATGAAATTGTCTTTAAACATTAAATTGCAAGGTTCAAACTATCGATTCAAATAAATATTTCATTAATTTTTTCGAATTTTTTGTGTTTTTTTTAAAAAAAAGTTCTCAACCTCTTAAAAAATCACCCGTTAGCTTCGTCAAATTAGGCCGAACATGCCATATAGATCTTAGATGTGCAGTTATGTAAGTTAGAGTCTTCGTCTAGTAGTGGAGATGACTGACGGTTCGAAGTTATCGTGCTCCCAAGCCACGGAGTGTCTCTGCCTGGTTCACAGTATTCTTCCAACATATGCTATCCTGAGAAGATATCTGTCAGTTGTCCAACGCTGGCATTATAGAATGGGTAGATCAAAGACACATAGGACTCGCTATTTCGAACCTGGAGGCTCAGAGCCTTCTAAGCATCCAGGTTCTTTAGAGACCTCCTTGGTTGGAGCGTTGTCGTCCGTCTACTCGATGTGACTGGGCCAATCTAGTCTGCTTTATTTGGTTTTCTGTAGTACTGTATCTTCGCTTCCATTCGCCCTTCTCGCACACAGGTGTTAGATGCAGTAAAGTGTTAAATCCACAAATTTGATGGTGTGAAGTATCATTCTTAAACGAGAGGCTAGGGCAGGATAACCGTTTTCAGTGTTAGCCCCTTCCTCAGGCAACCAAGGTGAAAACTTAACTTTGTCTCAAAAACGTGAGACAATTCTTACACAGAATTTCAAGCATGGATTTTTGTAGTAGGGAGCACCAAGTTGTCTTCTGGCATGCCTCCCTTCAACAGCTGTAAGAATCTTCCTTAGATTTAATTTATTAAAGGCACCAAGTCTCGTTATTTATCTGAAATCAAGCTCTGATCAGTCTTGCTTAGAATAGAAACATTTGTTGAAGTTGTTCCACCTGTTGTTGGACATTGTGATGGCTTCGGTATCAAGGTGGTGAAACTTTATAAATTTTATCGATGCTGCCGGTTCCACTGCACTGTTTGTCGGATTTACGCAAGCATCTTCTCCAGCTAGCCCGTAGCTAGAGCTCGCAGAAATTGCGCGGCATATCCCTGTGGTTCAGAACCCATCACAGGGGGGATATGTAGGATATGTTCACCCAATCTCTAAAAAAAAACATAACTTTAGCAGCCTTATTTGGAATGGGGTTAGCTGCGCAGCCTTTGGGGCAGAAATCCTTTTGAAAGGATAGTTCCCTTAAATGGCATGGTTGATCTAAACCCATCTTTGTTTTTCCTTTTATTGCCCCTAGGCATAACCACATAAAAATTAGCAACAATAATGTGTAAAAAACAGAACAAATGAAAATATGCGACTCCCGAGTTAAGTGTGGGAGCGGCTCTCTTTATTCGAAATTCTGCTTTTTCAATATTCTGTCTTAAGCAAAAAATTCTTCTTTCAAAGAAATTTTTAGAATATTTTTAAGTCGAGCAAAGGGAAAAAAGAAACAGGCAGGGGGGTTGTAGGGCGCCCCCATACATATTTCACTGCGTCACTTGTCGCATTTGCACTTCCAAAACTAAATAAAACAGAATTTTTAAAATCAGAATTTTGCAAGCGAGATTTTGTAAAAAGAATTTTGACCCCAAACCCTACAATGTTTCTCCGTCATAGTTAAAGCTAATAAGATTGACTCTAATTTGACAATTAAGAACTTAGTCTTAAGAGTCCATTATCCAGTCACATATATCAACATGGGCTGATAGAAATCGTAGTTTCTTTATTGGTTCAAAAAGGTTTGTATTTCAAGAATTAAACAAGTTTCAGTGACGGTGCCGATGTAGAAGGATTCCTCGGATTGAAGAATGAAGGCACCGTGTTGCATTGGGGAACGAAAATAATAAATATGTCATAAACCTGACATTTTTTAGATTTTCCAAACAGTGCAACAATCCGATAGTACACTCTGGCGTATACGTAACATTTTTCCATAAGGGTGCCCACTAATCGTTTGATTTTCCGTTTTAAAATTATTTAAACGGTTCCTGGTTAAATTTGAAAATTAAAATTAAAATAAAGACAGGTTACAAATCTAGTTCCGTGTTTTCCATATTCAGCACCTAGATGGAGCAGCTATCCACATAAAAGCTCCCTCAACTTCTCTCATTTTCCTGCGCACAATCATGCACCGAAAGCACTCTCATGCATTCAACACAATTCCTCACAGCATCCGATATCTTGTAGCTTGAAAAATTTCTCACTCACTCCTCCACGCGTACCGTATTCGCAGTACCGTTTTTTTCCTTACGATACTCAGTGCGTGCGACAGAAAAAAAGTAGAAACTGTGAAAAAAGGAAAACTTACGCACATCCATCATTTCATTATCCTCCTCTAACTGTGTCCTTTTTTTCATCATTTTTCATCCCGTCGTCACACGACTGTTATTCGCAGGACTTTCCTTTCACTCGAAGCATCCTCTCTGCTTAATAATTTAGTGTATGTGTCCTCTCGGGAAAATGTGTCACGGTTAAGTGAAAAAAGAAAACATAAGCCACTAAAAGAAAAGTGAAAACGGGTCACACAACATAAAAGAAAAATTTAAACACGAAAAATTACGTAAAATGCATAATGCACTCCTTAAAGTAATGAATTTGTTCATTAATCTTCAAGGATACGACAAGGATGAAAAGAAACAACAAAATTTGTGTGTCAAAAATATAAGAGAAATTACTCTCCATTAAAAAAGCAAGAAGCAAAAAAGAAAATCTATCTAATTGTCCTTAATTTCGTGTATGCACTCTTATTAGTATGCGACGATGTCACGCTCTAGTGTTCGATCATTGTCCTGCATAGTCGGTTCGTCGGTATAACAGAGTTGGTCCTCATTTCACTGTTGCTGGCAAGGGGCAAAAAAAAAAGTATATATGGGTCATTCTATGTTCGGCTAAAGGATACGGTGTGTAAGGATTTAGTGATGTGTTAAAGTTACTACCACCACAGTGTCGTGGTTTCGATTACGATTTAGGATAGCGACGATAATTTCACTGGCATCAAGTGGCATCCCATACACAAAGGGGAAAAGTGTAATTTTTTTGTTTTTTATCTGTATGTCGATCAAGGACTCTATCGAGTGGACGGTTTCGAGTGGCAACTTTAGGCCAACCGTCGAGAGTTAAATAAAGTAACCCGAAAGGACAACGTCGAAGACGTCAAAAAAGCATAATTGAGTGGTAGTTTACGTCTCTGTGCAATCAACTTGAAACGAGAGAGGAAAGGATAGACAAGTTGGGTGGGTGGTGTTGCATATAATTGTAGAAAATTCTACTGGCAATTTTTTTTTTTTCGGGGGAACTATTTATAATGTATGTCGAGTGATACGTCATTTTTGTCGTGCATTCATCGTTTACCCTGTTCCTTGCGGCAGGACTTAATGTATGTGTGTGTATCTTGCGGTTGTGGGATTGCAATAAAGTGCATGTAATAAGTGTATCCTTGCAGACTTAAGGCCATTTGCGACGATTTTTGTATTTAACTTGGTTTTTGGCGAGAAGGGAAGGATGTGTCGTTTCAAGAGCCGAGATGAATCACGTCAATAAGCATGTTTAGAGGTGAGTGGAAAAGAGATAATTTTATTGGAAAATTTGTGTCTGATGTTATTGGATGAAAGTTCGTTGCTTTGTGTTAAAGGACAATAACAAGTCTAAAATGAAAAAAATATTTGTTGTTGTTGTATATGAAATCAAAATACCTTAAAGCTAATATGTTTTTTTTTATTTAAGATCGATCTGCAAATAATGTTTAAAAAACTCCTCTTTTTAGAGGGGAGACAAGTCGAATTCCGAAGTTCAAAGAAGATAGATTGATATCTTTTTGCGGCGGCAATGTTATTTGTTCTGGGATACTTTTTGAATATCTACGACGTGTTTTCTTTGAACTTTCTTCTTCAAAGCTTGTTTATATTTTGATTCATACCGTTTCAAGGTTTTTTGTTTTACCTCAATTTCTTTTTGAAGTTTTGCCACTGTGATTTTATCTCACAAGCAAAAAATTCTTATTCGTTGATATTCGTTGATATTCGTTGATTCCATGATATTTTTGCTTTTTCATTTAAGGGGCATGGTAATGCCTTTAATCAGAGCGGCAAACCTTCTGTATTTGCGGTTTATTGAACCCAGATGAAAATGCAGAAGGAACTTTCATTGTACACTAGTCGGCAAAAATATTTTGACGAAACTTACTTGCGTCTATCGGACTACCCTTTGATAAGTACCGTTGCGGAACGATGCGAAAATGAATAGAAAACGAAAGAACGTAATTTTACTTATGTGCAAGCAAAATTATTTGTAGATTATCTTTTGCATTCTCTTTCTGCTGATAAGAATGCACGCAGAAAACAATTTTTTTGTGGCACAAGTATTTTGACGAAACCTTTGTGGTAATTATCTCGCGAGTTTCGGCAAGTGTCAATCAAAACATTTTGGTAGTTAAACCTTGTAAACATTTTTCTATAATAAAAAATATTAAATTGAGGACTAATTATTAAAAATTATGGTGAAAACGGCAGAGTTAAGCCCTGTTGTCAGAGCTTTAATCATAGCGAAGTTTGAAGCTGGGATTGCCGTAAAAGAAATTGCCAAAGAATTTAAAATGTCGCGTCAAACAGTTCATTATCAGGTAAATAAATTCAAAAAAGATAATACTGTTAACAACTTGCCAAGATTGGGTGCCAAACGCAAAACAACGACGAATGAAGATAGAATCCTTCTGCGGGCATTTAAGAAAAACATTCATTTAAAGCCTCAATCTGCTACAAATGAATGGAATGAAAGAGCTATTAAAACAATCAGTGAACGTACTATTCGAAGACGTTTGAAAGAAGCAGATATCAAGACTTACCGAGCAAAGGAAATACCGTACATCTCTAAAGTAAAAAAGGCGAAAAGATTGGCTTTCGCGAAGGAGCACCAGCATAAGCCAAAAGAGTTTTGGAGGAGCGTTCTTTAGACAAACGAAAGCTCCTTTGAGTATAATTCATCAAGTCGAAAGATTTTTGTAAGGCTGCCACTGACCCAACGACAAAAAATAGGCCCGTTTGCAAAACAGTGAGACATGGCGGAGGCTCTGTCATGTTCTGGGGATGCATTTCATACAATGGGTTGGGTGACTTTGTTCCCATTGAAGGCTCGATGAACCAAGGGCAATATTTGAGAGTGCTGAATGATAACGTTTGCCCTTCCGAAGACAAGCTTATCGGTGAGTCATTCATTCTGCAACAGGATAATGCTCCATGCCACAAAAGCAGAATGATCACTAAATTTTTACAAGATGTTGGTGTCAATACTCTCGACTGGCCACCACAAAGTCCAGACTTGAATGTAATTAAAAACGTGTGGTCCCTCATGAAGCGGAAGCGAATTGCTTCTTTGCATAAAAACAAAGAAGAAACAATTGGCGAGGTTACTTCCCTTTGGAACGAGATGTCCACGGACTTCCTCAAAGCTTTAGTGGACTCAGTTCCAAAACGCCTTCAAAAAGTTATTGAAGCTAAAGGGGAACATACATTTTATTAATCGAAATTCTATTTTGAAGACTTTCTATGATTTAACTGTTGTTTCATTCATTAAAATCACTCGTCAAAATACTTATGCCAACGGCTGAAAATCAATTTAATTGATATCTTCTTAGGTTTCCATGAAATAATTTTTGTTTACTTATTTTTAAATTTGTATGGCCAAGATTGAAAAACGAAAAAAAAATTGTTTAGTTCTATAAAACCAATAAAAAGTTATAAGCAAAAATACATCGTTTTCATTTCGTCAAAATATTTATGCCGACTAGTAGGCAAAGTGTTAAATATCTTATAAAGTGTTAAAAATCTTAAATAGACTCCAAATTATTTTTTTTTAGCTTATAAGTTTGCTTTAAGCTAAAAAAGACCACATTTCTGGTTGTCATTCATGACGTTATGTACTGTCTATACTTACCTAGCTATATTTTTGTGCACTAAAGTGGACTCTTGAGCACTTTCTAGAAAAAGATGTAAGCTAGGTTAAACAGTATCTAAAGTTACAATCGATTTTTAGGAATATTGGCTTTTAATGCTAGTTTGAACTCAACACCTAATTCCTTCTTTAATCAGCAGCAAGTTGGTAAAACTTGGTTTGCAGTATTTTCGCTTTAGCTTTTTATTATCAGCATTTTTTAAAAAAAAGAGTATGATGGCCCATGTGGGGTGGCAGCATATAATTTTAGTGTTAAAAACGCAATATATTTTTTTGGCAATATATTTCCTGAAAAAAAAGCTTTATTAAATATTCAAATATTTATAAAGACTTATTATCATCCTTCAAAAATACTACACCTATTTTTCGGGGCGTTTTTGTGTAAACATTTTCGGACAAAAAAACACAATATTGTTTTCAATGAGATTTTCGATTAAGAAAATCTGAATTCCGTTTTACTATTATTTTTAAATAGTTGGCATTTAAGCTTTATTTCGCAGATAGGATATCTATATCGGATAAGGAACATAATACTATCTACGTAAGCGAATTGTAACCCACCAACTAGTTTTACATACCTCCAGCGTAATAAGAGTGTGTGCTTAATACGCCAAATGTCAGGGTTCGAATCCTGCCATCTTCACCTGAATAAAAAAGACTCGTTCTTTTTCACGGTCCTCAACTCCGTGAGGGTCTGACAAGCCCTCTGTGAGTATCATATGACTTGAAAAACTTCTCAAAGTGCCGTTCGGACTCGGCAAAAAATGTTAGGTCCCTTGGTATGTGAAGAAATTAACACACGCAGTATACATTGTTGAGAAGTTGGCTTTGGTTCACGTCGGGCTGATGCGCCACTCTATTTTATATTTAACGAGTTAAACATTCCATTGAATTTCGGAATATTAGCGTTTCGATATCCGGGCAGACCAAGACCACCAACAGACAAAGGGTCCAGGTCCAGGAGCGTGTACCATGTGGAGTGCAGTGAAGTAATAACTGCAGACCCTTAAAACATTTTAAAGATACGACCGAGACGTTCAGCAGACCTGATTAAACCATATCCGAAAATTAAGTAGTTCAACTGGAAATCTATTCGCCTAAATTAGCTTTAAAAAATACAGTCAAGCATGAAGACAAACGCGGAGCGGTTCGTCGGCTTATGTTGAGGGATAAGCTCGTTTATATTGCGCAGTTTATGTAAAACTCTATTAAAGTTATTTCGGGACATATTTTATAGTCTGTTGTATAATTTTTTCGTAGCGCTGTCCTCTGTTTTTATATACATATTGTGTGATTATTAAGATTCGTTACTCTCAAATAGGCTGGCAAAAACCTTTTCTGTAATCTTCTTTTTAAACTCGTCAAACTTGGTTGATGTAAGAAAAGTGGTCCAGAAGTTACCATATATTTCTTAGCAGCATCATTTTAGTTAGTCAAATTAAGTGCTTTCAAGCACTTATAGAAAACCAGTTACTATTTCAAAACTGCTATAGTTTTTTTTTTAAATTTAAATAGATGTTATTTATTTTAAATTTTTGCCTATTACCGTTTCGAAAATAGATGAAAGGACATACGTTTTCTATGCCTTTTTATGATATTTATAATTTAAATTTTTCAATTTCTTTCAATTTAACAACCACGAGTGCTAGCATAACCTCAAGTTTTGCGGACAAGGGAACTGAAAACAGCAATTTTTTTTATTTTGCTTGCTTAAATGGGCCCTAAAAAAATTGAGATTGGAAACGGCAATTTTGAAACCTTTTAAATGCAGTTGGCTTTCGCTGTAAGTGTTACATACTTCAGCCAAATTTAATCACGATAGTCAACCGTTAAGGGACAAGAAATCTTTAATAAATCATTTTCGAAAATGTTTTTAGGTTTTCGAGCCAAATCTTCGAGGTTTTTGAATACTCGCAGTTTGCTTTAGTTTTGCATAAAATTTCAGAAGATTGACTTTGCCCGATATTTATTTAAAAATTATACCTTATACCGTTAGGGAGATAAGGGAGGAGGCATACGATTTTTTGACATTTTTTATAATTTTTTTGAGTTTCAAACCCATAAAAAAATATTTTGGATCTTTTTTTTTCAGTTCCCGTAAGACTTTTTTTTCAATAAAACAACCATTGAATGCTCACCTTGAATTTTATGGCCACTAGCTTTTGCGTAAACCATAAAACAAGCTCAGGGTATATTGATTTTAATGCATAGTTTGTGACACAGTAAAACATATTATCGTAGACATTTGAGAGACATTATCGAGACCGACAGGTAAATCGATTAACCAGCGTCCGTCCGTCCATCTGTATGTGCGAAGGTTTAAGGTTTTCAGAATCAAGCTAGAAAGAAAATTGATACACGACTTGGTTATTTTCTTGCACAGGCAAAGTGTGAAAATTCACTAAATCCGTTAATGTCCACGCACACTACTGGCTTCAATGTGAGCCAACCTCTATTTCACATTTTCTTTCAAAATCCCTTTTGATCAAGTTAGGCAAAGCGTATGAACTCGAATTTTGAGCTCAATATCAGCCCAATACCTTTAACAAGGCAAAAAGTGGACCGCCCACAATATCGACCATGCCCACTTTTAAAATGTTAGATCTTTAAGAACCCCCCGATTCATCGGAAAGTTCACTCCAAATCGAAAAAAAAATTTATATCAAAAATTAAAGATATTACTACTTTCTAAATTTGCTCTATACAAGTTTTGAGCATCGCCTACTTTTAAGGGCTTTTACCGTTAAGGCACCAGGAGATTTAAAAAATTTGTTTTGAAAATTGACACCAGCGCTGAAATCAAACGAAGGATAGCTCTTGCCAATCGCTGTTTCTTTGGGCTAAGAAGGCAATTGAGTAGCAAAGCCCTCTCTCGAGCAACTAATGTGTCCATGTATAAGACCCTCATCATCCAAGTCCTGCTTTACGGTGCAGAAGCATGGACCCTGTCAAAGGCGGATGAAAACACTTTAGGCTGCTTCGTGAGGAAAATTCTTCGGACGATTAACGGTGCCGTCTGCATAGACGGAAAAAGGAGGAGGAGATATAACATCGAACTGTACGGGCTGTACAGCGATACCGACCTAGACAAAAGAGTCAAAACACAACGTCTACGATGGCTGGGTCATCTACAGCAGATGGACACCAACGCCCCGGCCCGGAAAATCTTCGAATCCACACCGCAGGGACGGCGCGGTAGAGGAGCACCGAAACTCAGGTGGCTCAGGTAGAAACTTCGCGTGTGAAACTGGAGACGGCTAGCTAAAGACAGAGCTGGCGAAGCTTGTTGGCTGAGGCCCAGGTCCACCCCGGATCGTAGCGCCACCTTAGGTAAGTAAGTAAGTTTTGAAAATTCCTTTATGTTTTGAGTTAAATCTCAGAAGGTTTTTAAACTTCAAAATTCATAATAATTTTCGTTAATATTTTGGACTATTTGTGATACGCGGATTTTTTTCATATAATTTCTCTTAATAACACCGTAGGGGGGAGGGGAGGGAGGTTTGTGTGGCATACGTTTTTTCGTGCATTTTTTTGTTTTTTTTTCGAAAATGCGTGAAAACGGTCGTATACAATTTGTTTCTCACAAATATGACTTAAAAACTTTGTTAGCTTAGAGTTGTTTTGTACGTGTGTTCCATATTGATTTCGTGCACTAAGCGGTTCAAAATCTATGGCGTCAAACACCTTGAAAAACGTCATCCATTCGCAACTCTTCATTTCTCAAAAACCCTATAAATATTTTCAAAACTTTGGATTTTTTCGTTTAAGTTCGGTATTTACTTAACTTTAGTTTCGCTTTTTTAGTTTTTATCTGCTAATCTTTAAAGAAAAAGTATTGAAAAGCTTTTTCAAAAATCTATTTCCCGTGAAACTTCAAACTGCAATTAACGCGTTATTTGTGCTTTAAAAAATTGCCCTCGTTTGGTTCTCAGATTATTTCCGCAGTTTAAAAGCCCACTGAATTTCATCTTTCTACGACTTAGGCAGACGGACGGATGAACAACGTAGTGATACCATTGTCCTATCTCCATCCTTTGAGGAGATAGTCCTTTTTCTATTTTGGGATAGACCGCGAAAAATCACACACAAAAAACAAAAACAAATTATGGAGAAACATTTTGATGGAGACAGATAGAAAGGACTTATAAATTTGAGCAGGGACAAGCTTATGGCTACTGTCTCCTGTGGAAACACGCAAAGATGCTCAGGCTGACACAGATATTTGTCGCTGCTGCAGTGATCGTATCAGGTCGGGATATACAACACGTACTGTGTGTATGCGAGGCGATTTTAAGTATGCGCATAAAATTTTTAGTGGAATATTTTTTTGGAAGCTTAGCGGAAGTAAACAGCACTAAATTCAAAGGCCTTCTTAGCTATTGCAAGGAATTTGGCTGTTTCACCAGGGAGAAGGCTGGTTCCTTTTTGTTTAAAAAAAATAAAAATAAATAGAGTGGCGCAACAGCTCGAGGTGAACCAGGGCCAACTTCTCAACAATGTATGCTGGTGCGTTAATTTCTTTACATACAAGGGGACCTACTTTTTGCCGAATCCGAACGGCTCTTTGAGAAGTTTTTCAAGACAATTGCTACTCTCGGAGGGCTTGTCAGACCCTCGCGGAGGTGGGAGCCGTGAAAAAGAACAAGTCATTTTTTTCAGGTGACGATGGCAGAATTCGAACCCAGACCTCCAGCGTAGTAAGCACACACACTAACCACTACGCTACGGCACCCCATCTTTTTTGTTTAACCTAACTTTATTGAGCCCAAACGGAATGGACTTAAAATTTTAAAGCAATGAAATGTAATTTCGTTAGAATCATGAGAAAATACGGTAAACGCAAAAATTTTCTCAGAAAAAAACAGTTTTTTTAAAAATGCCCCCTAAAAGTGGGTTTAAGTGGGCTCAAGTTTTATTGAGCGTGGTCACCGGGAAACTGAAACCCGTGTTTTTCCGGTGACCACGCTCAATGAAACTTGAGCGAAACGTTCGGGGTGAGTTCGTAAGAGCTCGTTTTAATTAATACGCGGTAATATCCGAAAAACATTTAAAATTCGAAAATAAAATTAACGTCATATAGTTGAAATAAAAATTAGAAAAAAAAGACAAATTTTAGTCAGGATTGTTTTTAATTTTTGTTTATATTTTTATGAGCGGAACCGTAGTAGTTATGGAAAACCATTAAATCTCGAGTAACTCAAAAACCGTCAGGTTTTGAAAAATATATATTACATAAAAAAGTATATTATTTTTGACCTCACCTACTTCCAGTCAACCTGTACAAAGAACAAGTAAGTAAGTGTAAGAGTTCGTCTATGTAACAAACTTCTAAATACCCGACCCTCTTTATCTATTAACACCAAATTTAAAATGTTTTGGTCTGTTCAGCCACGACCCTAAAAAAGGGCGTAGGCTGAAAATTAAAATCAATTAACTCTAATTTCGTTGGAATCACGAGAAAATGCGTTAAAAGCCTACTTATACCTTTAAAAAACAGTTTTTCCCCAAAACGCCCCCTAAAAGTGGGCGGAAATCAATCTTTTGTATGCAACAAACTTAGCAAATGGTAATATCTTTAATATTTGTCCTAAATTTTTTTTTCACTTTAGAATGAATTTCCCGAGAAATCAGGATTTCAAAAATTTCAAAGTGTTAAAAGTGGGCATGGTCGATAGAGTGGGCGGTCCAATTTTTGTCTAATTAAAGACTTCTGGTCGACATTGCTCGCCACCAAAATTTGAGTTTGTATGTTTTGTTTATCTTGAGACTTGACCAATCTTGGTTGTCTGACATTCAAGCCAATTGTGGGCGTGGCTGTCGGCGGATCTTCTCAATTTTTAAACTTTGTCTGAAAAAAATGAAAACCCAGCAACCCTGCAAGTTTCAGTTTCCTAGCTCAATTTTAAAGACCTCAAAACTGCATACATACGGACAGACGGACGGACGGACGGACATGGCTTAATCGACTTAACTGTCGGTCTCGATCATATCTCTTAAAGGTCTTAGGGGTCTACGGTGATTATTTCACTGTATTACAAACTGTCATGCGACTTCTTTAACATCATACTTGAGAGAATTGTGCAGAACTCTCGCGCCAATACCAGAGGTACAATCTTTCAAAAGTCCGTTCAACTATTCGCATACGCAGACGACATTGACATAATCGGTAGAACAAAGCGTGATATCAGTGAAGCCTTCGTGAGCATTGGGACGGAAGCGGCGAATATGGGTTTAGCAGTCAATGAGGGCAAAACCAAGTATATGCTGTCATCAAGAAAAGACACCAAACACCGACGTCTTGGACAAAACATCACCATCGACAGCTATAATTTTGAGGAAGTTAGGGACTTTGTCTACTTGGGTTCTGCTATCAATTCAGACAATGACACCAGCGCTGAAATCAAACGAGGGATAACTCTTGCCAATCGCTGTTTCTTTGGGCTAAGGAGGCAATTGAGTAGCAAAGCCCTCTCTCGAGCAACTAAAGTGTCCATGTATAAGACCTTCATCATCCCAGTCCTGCTTTACGGTGCAGAAGCATGGACCCTGTCAAAGGCGGATGTAAACACTTTAGGCTGCTTCGAGAGGAAAATTCTTCGGACGATTTACGGTCCCGTCTGCATAGACGGAGAGTGGAGGAGGAGGTAAAACATCGAACTGTACGGGCCGTACAGCGATACCGACCTAGCCAAAAGAGAAGAAAAAACACAACGTCTACGATGGCTGGGTAATCTAGAGCGGATGGACACCAACGCCCCGGCCCGGAAAATCTTCGAATCCACACCGCAGGGACGGCGCGGTAGAGGAGCACCGAGACTCAGGTGGCGCACGCAAGTGGAAGGGGACCTCAGCCAACTTCGCGTGCGAAACTGGAGACGGCTAGCTAGAGACAGAGCTGGCTGGCGAAGCTTGTTTGCTGAGGCCCAGGTCCACCCCGGACTGCAGCGCCACCTTAAGTAAGTAAGTAAGTTACAAACTATCCATTCAAATTAATATACCCTCGGTCGGATATAAAAATCAGGATTGGGCCGACAACAACACTTCTTCCACACTTTGAATCTTTTTCCGTTTCAATACTTTGTGGAACATTATTATTTGGCGACCGACGCGAACTACTTGTTTCGCGTCGGTCGATTTGTTATTTTTTAATTGTTGAATAATAAACAAACATAAAGCAAAACTATGGCCCTACATGATTATCTTAGCAGAACTGAGCTATAAATCTGTCCTTTGTAGAAGAGCTCTTTTATGTTTTCTAAAATTTTAAAACTTCCCTTTTATAATTAAAATATCAAAACTTTTTAGCTTAACAACGTGCGAAGTTACTAATTGCATCAGACCAAGTGCCTCCTTTAAATCACATTCAATTCACTGAACGATATTTACGCTTCCTGTTAGTTTCCCTATGAATTAGCTATGCGCGAGTGCCGACATCCCTTTTTATAATAATTAAATTGTTCCACAAAACTAGTTTTCAAAACTTTCGTCCCAACTCAAAGTTTTCTTCGTTCAGCATGTAAAAGTACCGAAAAAAAAACACTAAAATCAATTTTTCCCCCAAGCAGAACCACTGAGAAAAACTGCAACTTTCCACCGGAAAAAAGAATATAATAAAAAAAAAAGTCCTTCCAGCAAGTGCATAATTCCTTCATGAATTCTACACTTGGGTCTCGCTGCTGTAATTATCCTAAGTGACTTCCCGGGTACAGGCTTTTAGCTGCAGACTCGTCGAAGCAATTGCACACTTCTGCGGTGCCAAAACTAATTCTTTTCCCGCGATGTGGTGGTGCAAAACTTAAACGACTAAAATGGGTAAATATCCTTTATTCATCGCCCTTTTCTCTGGCATGGAATAATGCCGCTAGACGAATGCAACAAAAGTGTATCTCTCATCGGCTGACCAAACAATGCGTTGTTGTTTCGTTGTGTATTGTTTCACAATAATTACCGCTGGCTGTTGACCATCAACGGTGTTTCAGGACCAAAATGTGCTCAACATCGCGTGTCCTTGATGGGCGGGGGGCTATTGTGTGTGTTTTCTCACTCTTGGGGCTATGATGATTGTGCGTAGTAATTTTGGTAAATAAACTTTCCCAGCATTGAGTCCATTATTAAATCTAGGACGAAAAGATTTGCTCCGATTGTTGTTCTGCAGCGGAGTGGGTGGGTTGCACAGCGCAGGGTGGTTGGTACTTGAATTCAATAATAACTGGGCTGAGTGCTGGATGAATTCTGTATATATGAATACAAATCTAGGACAAGGGCAAACAACAATTGTTCGTCATTATTGATTGTCTGACAAATGGCACACACACATGTGTGTATAGCAATTAGCGCTGTAGGATGCTTCATCAAGTTAATTTCAATCTGCATGATGATGGATGGACGTGAGTGAATTGTTGTATGAATGATGATGTGATATTGTTTGGTTTTATTGTTAATTTTGTTGTCTTTTAGATCGGCGAAATGATTGAAATTTTACGCAAGCCTCTAATATAACAACGCAACTTCCATGACTGACGATTCTCGAAGGACGACACCGCGACTGCAACATGTTAAGAGTTCTAGGCCTGTTCTTCGCTTGTACTGTTATCATGATGTTCACACCACTTGTCAGGTAAGCTTAAGAGATTTCGAACGCTACAGCAAATGCCATCAAAAATCGCTGAGTATCCTTTGGGCATCCTGTATGTGGCAGAGAGTCTATGGGTGTTTTCTTTGGTTTGATTTGTTTGGAGACCCCTCAATGAAATTATAATTTATGACCTGTTTCGATTCCCCCCCGACAATATACGGATAAGTAGATGCTTCGTATAGATATGCAAATGTTCATTCGTAAGGATACTCAAAGGATAGTCCTCTGAGTAACTATGCCAAGTATCGAATATACAGCCTTTGTGATGGAAGGAATTTTCATAAAGTTTTGTGGATAAAAACATATTAAAAAAAATTTATATTTTGTTAACATGAGTCGATAAACTTTCCATTTGGGTTGGAAAATCCATTCCAGATGCAAGAGAAAAGAGATGCCAGCCGGTCGCTTGGAGAATGTTACGCAAACAATTTCAAAAATTCTGGAGGGTTATGACATAAGGTTGCGACCGAATTTTGGTGGTGAGTATCAAAGGATGTGTTTCGTTTTAATTTGACGACGAGTTTTGCTTTACAGGCGAACCACTTCATGTGGGCATGGACCTGACGATAGCCAGTTTTGATGCCATATCCGAAGTAAACATGGTAAGTGGTGTGGTAGTTTATGTTTTTATATTTCGCATTTAAAGCGGAGTTTCGAAAGAGCTTTTATGTACGCAATCCACTTTCACATGACAAGAATATAAGGCTGAAATAAATTGAAGTGCGGCATCTTCTGACTCGTCTGAAAAGAAATCAAGGACTGATGCTTATGTACACTTTGGCTCATGGACACTTCCAATTAAAAAGAAGTTAAAAAAGGTGAAGAAACACGCTTAGATATATAAGAAACACAGGTACTCAAAACTACCCTAAGGAAGAATTAAAGGTCAGCTAACAAAACGATAAGAAATAGTCGTTAAGTACGAACTTAGAAGCGGTTTCTTTTTTTTATTTATTTTTTTGAAGAAATATCTAAGGACCCGTGCGTCCATTTGGAGAACCTTTTATAATTTTCAAGATCAACCAGCTTATTTAAAATTCAAACCACATAAAAGGTCAAGTCCCCTCAATTTCATTGACTTCATTAATTAAACTTCATTACTCCATTCAACCATTACCTTCATTCTACTCATTCCTTTCATTGACTTCAATAACTGTATTCATTTTATTCACTTCATTAACTCCATTCATTTCACACACTTTAATCATTCTTCACTTCATTCACTTTATTTGCTTCATTCACTCCAGCCAATTCAATCACTCATGTTCACCTAATTATCTTAGCTCATTTGATTCGATTTTATTCACTTAAGTCGCTTTATAAATTCATTCAAATCATTCACATTAATTTCGTGAACACAATAATTTCGTTCACAGCATTTACTTCAATGATTTCATTATCTTCACTCACATTATTTATTTCAATTCAATTCAATTCATTATTTGATTCACTTCAAAGATTTAAATCATTTCATTGACTTTATTCACTTAACTCATTTCATTCACTTAATTAACTTAATTCGCTCATTTACATCATACGACTCATTAACTTAGCTATTTTCATTCACTTTAATAACTTCATTCACAGCATTCACTTCAAGCATTTCATTCATTTCAGTCACTTTGTTAACTTGATTTACTTCATTCACTTAAATCATTACGTTCACTTCATTCACTTCATTTATTTATATTCACTTAACTAAATTCATTCACTTTTATTCACTTAATTAACTTTATTCATTTCATTCCCCTCTCATGCAACTCATTCACTTTATTAACTCCATTTACTCCACTCACATCATTCACTTCATTTACATCAATAATTTTAATCATTTCGTTCACATTAATCATAACAATCATTTTATTCACTTCATTTACTTTATTCAGTTCATTCACTTCTTTAATTTCAATCACTATATTCATTGAATTCAGTTATATTTTTACATTTACAGTCAATTCATTTACTTCAATCACTTCATTCATTTCATTATTTCGTTCAACTCATTCAGTTCATTCAATTCATTTAATTCATTAACTTAATTGATTTCATTCACTTAAAATTGTGACTTTTAAATCAGAGATTTAGAGACGTGGACGAGGCTATAACAATTCTTTGGTTTTCAGCTTGGACCTGCTTTAAACTTTGAAAAAAACTCACCTTGTCTTATTTTCACGGTCTTATTTTCAGGTCATTTTGCTTGTATTAGTTAATATTAGCAGTCGAAAATTAAAATTAATATTCACCTAGTATTGGGCCCAGAAAAATTATCAGTTTTAACATAGAAAGGGATTTAGAGCCGTGAACGCAAAGTTATAGAAATTCTGTGCTTTTAGGTTTAAAGACATACATTAAACTTTGGGAAATCCGCCTTGACTTTTCTTCTGCTATTTTCACAAGGTTGTTTTGTTAGTCATCAAGTATTGTCGGCAAGTATTGACGTAGAAAGACCCTCGGTTTTGACATAGGAAGGGTTATATGGATTTGGAAACGAAGTTATAAAACTTTTTTCATTTTCATCTGCGAGAACCTAATTTAAGTTTTAAAAAATCCGCCATGACTATGTTTCTGCTTTTCTCAAAAGGTCGTTTGGTGCAGCATATTGGCGCAGCAAGATTAACGGTTTTGGCAAAGGAAGGGATTTAGAGACGAGGGCACGAAATTATAAAAATTCTTTGGTTTTCAGCAGAAAGGTCCTACTTTTAACTCTGAAAAAATTGGTTTTTCAGTTACAAGCAAGTATTGGGTCACCATTGCCCAGCAACATTGCCGGTTTTGACAAAGGAAGGGATTTAGGGACGAAGTTATAAAAATTCTTTGGTTTTCACCTGAATTTAACTTTGGTTTTTTTCCACCTTTCTCAGAAGGTTGTGAAGTTAGTCACCACCAAATATTGACATGACATTTAGCAAGACTCGGGCCGTTAATTTTCTTAATCGTTCAGTTATGCACCAGGGAACGGGACACTTTCACCGTATTTTTTTTAAGCAGTATTTTGATATTTTGCTACGCCTCAGTGGAGCCTAATTTCACAAATTTTCTCCCAGTACTTTTTTCCACCGGAAAAAGTCATTCCATTTCATAACAGAGCTTCGATCATTGCCAATCTGCAATCTTTGTATGACAAATTTCCGGAATTCCTTTTTCCAAGACGTATGCAAAGGTAGGAAACCCATTTAAGACACATTGCTCCACATCCCTTGTAAACAATCTTGAGAGACGGCGTCACAACGAAAAAGTCTACTTAGGCAGCAAAGAGAAAAAGCAGGTCGACAATCCTTAAACACAGAATCCTTTCGCTTCTAGCAAGTGCACTCAGAGATGTAATTCCAAACCAAATAAAGGGTCCAGCCCTCTAAAAACGACGACACCTTATTGTGAAAGAAATAAAAAAACACATAAAGAGGCGGGGTTGCCGGAAGGAGCGATACTACTATCCAACAACGTGAGAGGAGTTAATGTTGTTGTCCTTGGCACAGAAACTCAAAATCACCTGGTTCATTTCATTTCGAACGTAGAGGTAACCCTCTATTGTAGAGTGAGAGACGATTCAAAATAATATGCAACAACATCCATGATACACATCCATTATACAAATGTCCTTTCCTTTTGCTCTCCTTTCATTGCATGTGCACCCCTCAAAAGGATTACACAATCACAATGTACTTGAATCAATACTGGAGGGATGAGCGTTTAGCGTTCAACGCCTATGGCCCATACTATGACGACGACGCTGACGATGATGGTGTCAACGATGTGTTGACGTTGTCAGGTGATTTCGCTGAGAAAATTTGGGTACCGGATACGTTTTTTGCCAACGACAAAAACAGGTGAGTCCTCTGCCACTTTGGTTGAAGTTTTCTTTAATTTATTCGGGCGGGTATTTCGTGGGATTCTTTTATTGTTTTCGGCACTAGCTTCCTGCACGATGTGACGGAGCGTAATAAGCTGGTAAGACTGGGTGGCGATGGAGCTGTGACATATGGAATGAGGTTCACAACGACACTGGCATGTATGATGGACCTGCACTACTATCCGCTCGACTCACAGAATTGTACAGTGGAAATTGAGAGTTGTAAGTAGAGTTTGTCAGGACCCTCTAGAGCGATTATTTTCATTGGTTAATCGAAAAAATATCTTCCGCTCTAGATGGCTACACAGTAACCGATGTTGTCATGTACTGGAAGCCCACGCCTGTGCGCGGAGTAGAAGACGCCGAACTGCCACAATTCACAATAATCGGCTACGAGACGAACGATCGCAAGGAGAAGCTAGCCACTGGCATCTATCAGCGTCTGTCGTTATCCTTCAAATTGCAACGCAACATTGGATACTTTGTATTCCAAACATATCTGCCCAGCATACTCATTGTGATGTTATCCTGGGTATCATTTTGGATTAATCACGAAGCGACTAGCGCAAGAGTTGCTCTAGGTGAGTTCTATTATGTCTGCGAGTCCCACAGGATCTAAGGTTGTTCTTTGTAGGCATAACAACCGTTCTCACAATGACCACTATTAGTACCGGTGTGCGAAGTTCCTTGCCAAGGATATCCTATGTGAAAGCCATCGATATTTATTTGGTAATGTGTTTTGTGTTTGTGTTTGCTGCCCTATTAGAGTATGCAGCCGTAAATTACACATACTGGGGTAAGAGGGCGAAGAAAAAAGTTAAAAAGGGTAAAGAAACTGACAAGAAAACAGGTATGAGCAACTTATTGGAGCCGATGTTTGTATTTTGAAATTCGCTTATTTGGTTTTTTTCGTTTTTAGGCAAAAGCGATAAATCCGAAACGTGTTCAACTACTGAGGATATCATTGAATTGCAAGACGTACGAATGAGTCCTATACCCTCGCTGAGGAAGGGCAACTACAATAATACACTGGGATCAATAGGATCCGAGACATTAGATTTGGCTAAATTTCCACCTAGTTTTAGAATCGCTAGAAATTACGGAACGAATCGAAATAATTTACGATATAGGGGGAATCGTGGTAAGTTCATATTGGGAGGATATCAATTACACTATCTTGAGAAGGCTACGCATTGTCCGATTTTTTTTCCATACCACAGGTAGATTCATTGCCTTAAACAAGAAGACATAAGACTCGCCTCTACTCCAAATAAATACTCCAAAATTGATAAATTAAAGCCTGAGCTCCTCTCTTAACATATTGTAATGAAAGAGTATCGGGTCGGTTCCTCAAGATAGAGTCAGCTCTTAAATTTAATGGAAAATTGAAATCGTTTGCAGTAGGGCTTATTTTGGTTAAGAACTACTCTTACTACATAAGAACAGAGGTGACACATTTCTCTATAGTTATAAAGCAAGTTTTTTAGGAGGGGCTTTTGGTTCATTCTGCCAAAGGTAAAGTAAAAAAAGGATCCGCACTTCTGGTAAAGTTTTTTAAAAAGACGATGACGTCATGCGTGTATTCTGAGCAAGACAAAGACCCAAAACATTTTTAAATTTCTCTTTCCATATGGGTGCTGTATCTTGGTGTCCATCTGCTTGGAGCTGTCGTATTCTGACTCTTAGGAATAGGTCATACTCATAGGAATAGGTTATGTCGTTGTCGCAGTGAAGCCAGAAAAGTTCGGTGTTCTCCTCCAACCTCCGTCTATGCCAATGGCAAAAAATCGTTCTTCAGGAGGCAACCTAAAGTTTTTTCGTCCGCCTTTGGGCGGGTCTACGCTTGTGCACCGTAAACCGGGACTATAGCGAAGGTCGTATAAATTAATTCTTTAATTGCTCAAAAGACAGCTTGGCTACTTAATTGGATCCTTCGCGTAAAGAAATAGCGCCTGAAAAGATCCAACAATCATTTGATTTTCGTGCTTTAGAGTTTAAAACTCCCCCTGGAGTGATAGGCTTAGATAGATCTCTGCTTCTTTCGGGTGAAGACCAATTCAAGCGGTGGAAGGAACATTTCACATCGGTACCTACTAAATGATGTTTTTTTAAGTGATGTGACCCCAAAGCTAAGCATTGTCCTCTGGTAAAGGAAGCGACTGGGACAACTTCCTCAAAACTACGCATACGACGTGTGTTTACTGTCACATAGAATTTCGGCCTCTATCAAATGACAGCAAACGCGAGCGGATATCCGAGTTAGCTAGAAAATTCATGCAACAAGTTGCAAGCTAAGCTTTTGCGTGCATTGTCACCATCATCATTTTTCGTGAGCGCTTATCCTTAAATGGGTGGCTAAATGGTCCCTCCATCTTTCCAGATCCTTCCCTATCAACTCAAGACACACAGGCGCGATGCCCAGACGCATCTCGGAGATGTTTTTTACCTGATCCCACCACCTGTTTCTTGGCCTACCAGACGCGGGTGACGCGCTTGCATCTCGGCAAACATAGCCTGTCTAGGAAGTCTGTTGGGGGTATGCCAACAAAGTGTCCAAACCATCGAAGAATTGACCGTTCCAGTCGGAGAAGCAGCTGCTCAACACCAAGATTCCTACAAATACTGACGTTCCTTACTCTAGCCCTAAAATTAACACCAGCAACGCACCTCAGAAATATCATTTCGGCAGCTTGTACCCGCGCTCTAATTCTTTCGGTCATTACCCAAATTTCATGGCCATAGATGAGGGCTGAAACAAACACTGAATTAAAAATTGAGATCTTTGCTTTCAGTCCAATCTCAGCTTTCCTGATGACCGGCTTGCGCAGTTCTTTTACTATTGCTCCAGCTCGGTCAATCCTACAGGATAACTCAGCTATTTCAATGGGACTCCATTAATGTGCTGTGCAGGGTACACTGCACAGGAGTTCGGGAAACAACCATATTTTCGGACTTGCTCACGTTCACCTTCATTCCAGCTTCACCACCTAATGACCCTAAGCCCATCCAGTGCTCGCTGAAGTTCCTCCTCGCCAGGATAGCTAAATCATTTTCAAACAGAAGATTGCATTTCGAAAGATTGCTCACCAAGACTGCGGTTCACCATCCGGTTCATATCTGTTATGAAAGGGAGAGGCGATAGAACACAGCCCTGGCGAAGTCCAACGCACACATCAAAAGGTTGGGATTTGACGCCATTTATCCGAGCACAGCTTCTGCAGTTCCCATACAAAGACTGAATGGCTCTCAGAAGAGGTCCACTTAGTGCATAGTCCTGCAAAACTCTTCAGAGTTTATCCCGAGGAACCCGCTCATAGGCCAATTCCAAGTCTACAAAACACGCGTAGACCGGCTTTGCATATTCCTAGGCCTTCTCAAGAATAACCTTCGGGGTAAAGTGCTGGTCGGTTTTGCCTCTGCCAGGCCGAAAGCCGCATTGCTCTTCCTGCAACAAAGGCTCGATTACAGCTCTGGAACGCGCTTCCTACACCTTAGCGAAAACTTTTCCCGGAAGACTTAAGAGAGGTTACATCTATAGTTAGAGCAATCTCTCTTGTCTCCTTTTTTGAAAATGGGCACTAAAACTCCTGTTTGCCAATCGCTAGGTGCTTACCCGCTTTCCCAGGCCACCTTAGTGACACGTGTTAGCCATTTAACACCTTCTTCAACCATTGTTTAGAGCATTTCTGCAGCATTTCCAGCAGACTTTCCAACTTTGAGCGATTTAATTTCGGCAGTGATTTTATCTACTATAGGACTATTATCCGCCCTTATCTCTTCAGCAATGGCATTGCCATCTTCAGTGCCCTGTTGGGGATTGAGCAGCTCCAAAAACTGCTCACTCCATCTGCGTAAAACGGCGGCGTTCTCATGTGAAAGGAGTGTATTATCTTTGGATTTAACCACTTGAACGATATTTAACTTTCTTCATCTGAGCCGGCGAATAATCTGCCAAAATGTCTTGTTTGCAGATCTGTAATCGTGCTCCAGCGTCTCGCCGAACTTTTTTCATACCTGTTCTTTGGCTTTTCTGACCGCCATATTGGAAGTTCTTCGCGCCTCATTGTACCGGGCTCGAGAAATAGAGTTCCTACATTGAATCCACACAATATAGGCTCTCTTCTTTTCTCTGATGGCTTCTTGAATTCCTGAAGAATGCTTTTGTGTGCATTCATCATCAAAATAGGGATTTAGTGTCGGGGTGCCATGTGACGCCCAGCAAACCAGAGGTATTTCGGAGCTCGTTTTGGCCACTGACTGGCACTATTGATGCTGGTTGCTGGTTGCATAGGAGCATAGGATAGGACAGGGGAAGAGCCGGGTAATCTCTGGTGATTCTCGCCTTCCGGTGTCAAAGTTTTTCACAGTAGTTCCTTTTCCTCATGTTGGTCGGGGTATCTGCAGCTACGAAGTGGAAGTGATCCTTGTCAATGTTTGCCCCTCAGAAAGTTCACTCGTTCACGATACTTGCTTAGTGTCTTTGATGGGTGTCTTGTGTCGATCTCCATATGTGGTGGATCTCAATAGGGTGGACCGATGGAGTCGATCTGGTGGACGGTTGACGGATCGAAAGATTTCCATGCCGATGTAGCGTTACGGGGAACTGTGTACTAGCTTCCACAATGTGTCGTCCATCGAATATCGTAGGTCGTCTCGTTCAGGCTGTGCTTTTCGATCGTGCGGCCAAAGATTGCTTCCTAGTTTGGATTTAAAATCACCTGGTAAAATCTTGATCTTGTAGCTTAGGGAAAGCTCATAAGTTTTGTCCAAGAGTTCATAGAATGTATATTTAGCGTTGCCATCTTTCTCATGCCCGTAGGGCTTGTTAACAAATCAATCCTTGCTAAAGATGGTCGTGAAATGCTCATTCACATACTTGAATTTCAAGACATTTTCGATGAGTCTACCTCCAATGACGAAGCCACATCGCCGCAGTCGCCGTCGTGCAGTAGAAGCCGCCGTAGTTTTCCATTCTTCTTAATGCTACCCTTCCTCGTTTGAAGAACTGCCAGCCATGAATGGCCTTTCTCCAACTGTTCGAATGTATGTATGGTGTGTTTAGGGACTAAAATTTCATGTGCAGATCTAAAGCTCATAGTTTTTATGTAGTTTGTAGGTCGTTAACAGCAAATATAGTCCGATTCTGAGGCTTGTTGCCGCTTCAAAACTAATGGTTTCCTTACTTAGCCGGTTAGTCACCATGCTGACACGATATTGAACCAGGAGGACCAGATCCTTTCACGACTCCAAGATCGGAGAGCTGGATAAACTGCTCCTTATATGCCTGGATACTCTAATACTTCGTTGTAGACCATACAAGTTGTTCACTTAATAGTTCTACTTGTATGCAACTGCAGACGACCGCCGTTGATTCCATCTACAGAAGTCCTTCGATGCCATTTGACTAAAAGTAAAGTCTAAGCACTCCTAGTCCGCTTTCTGTCTACTACCTCCAACACCCTTCAAAGGTGGTTGCAACTCAGGAAATGATTGAAGAGGTGGATTAAAAATACCTGTGGACACTTGGATCCTGCACATCGGAAAAATTCCAAGTAACAATTTTATTTCATTAAGGTTAGAATTTTAATGAAGAGACTATTCCCTCTATTAAAAAGTCCTTTTACTGGTCGTATAAGAAGTTGTTGCTTATATAAAGTTTCCTTTTAGGTTTTACCGAAACGGTTACATGTAAAAGACTTCAGGTACAGGCTTTACAGAGGCTAGTACTTGTATGGGGCTTTTCCTCAATGTCAAACGAATAAACTGATTTTCTGCTAACTTCACCGATTGCGGGTATTTCTCTGACCAATTAAGCTATTTAATGACCATTTTTTTTTCTTTGCTAAAAATCAGTGTTGTTAGAATTAATGTTATTTGTGTTCGAGGCTTTTTGTGTCTCTTTTGACAAAGGTATTTTTAAGGTGGTAGAAAAGTCATCCCGTTGGGAAAACCTTCGGAATTAAAGGGCCACATCCATGAACCAATGCTTAATCAGCAGCTCTGGCATGACATGACAGTCCCCTCCCCGAACTTGAAGGGCTATGTTCATGATTCAACATTAGTTAAGCAGGCCAGTACCTGTAACTCACTTTGGAAATCTAAGAGCTGGAGTTGGAGCAACCAGCACCAAAACCTGCCCAATATTCATTACATGAACCACATACAGTTTTTTTTTAATAGTTGTCAGAAATATTGCTTGCCTTTGAAAAGGGCTACTTAAAAGTTTTCAATGTGTTTTAATCCGAATGCTCATCAATATTTTAATAAGTTTTACTTTTTCTTTCAATTTAAGCAACCAGTAACCAGCGACCCCGAATGTTGCACGCCCTAAAGAAAGGTGCATCAGCACTCAAAGCATCTATACCAAAAATCAAAGATGTCAATATTATTGATAAGTACTCCCGCATGGTGTTCCCAGTTAGCTTCTTAGCCTTCAACCTTGGCTATTGGCTCTTCTACATTTTGGAATGATAGCAGTTGACGACACTTCACGCAAAGTAGCGCAGTCGTGTGTAGTGTTAGAGTTCTTTCAATTAATTACTATCGAAAAATCCTCACCGCACAGAGGTAAATGTGACAGACCTGAACCAAACCCAAAACATTACGTGGGCAGAACCAAAAACAAATTGACGAAAATCGAAAAAAGGCATTAAAACTCAAAATTTACATAAAAATGCAGACGAAATTTGTGAAAATATTTTGACGATAATAAGAGGATAGAATTGTAACAATAATTGAAGACTTAAAATTCAAAAAAGAGTGACAAAAAATTAAGGTCCATATCATACAAAAAAACACGGAAGAAAATTCAAATCAAAATTTATGTCAAAATTCAACTTTAATAAATTGAATTAAAAGCAAAAAACTTTGTCAAAATCAAAACAAATGCCAAATTAAAATAGATTTAGTGCAATTTTGTATAAAAAAATAGGCAAGCAATATTAAATTAAACGAAAAACGAATCCCACTAAGTAGAAAATCTATAAGACGTTGTTGAACTTGCTGTTAGATTCTATAAGAAAATTTAAATGTAAACTGTTAAAAATAAATTCAATTCGAAAATTATACAAGAATTTTAGTCTTAAACAAAAACGCCAATTGGTAGACAATGAAAATTAAAAACTGCTTTAAAAGAAATTCTACGCAATTGGTTCCAAATTGTAGTTTTAGAATAACTGATTAAAATACTCGAATAAAAAGGCAATACATTAATTCAAACATTTAAAACAAACAAATCAATGTTCTGCTTACAGTCAAGTCTTTTTGGAGCGTTTGTAAAAAAGTTTTTAAGAAATTTTCAAGTATGGTGCAGTGATTTCAAATTGTTTTTTTTTAAACCCTAATTTTTTACAAAATGAAAATAATATTGTTTTTACTTTATATTCCTAGAGATAGTAGACATTAAATTTAACACTTCTATTGCAATTAGTCTGTTAAGAAGAAAATAAATTTAGGAAGAACCAATAAATATAAATAAAAAAAAGTTATCAAATTTGTTTTATAACTTATTAACTCCAAAAAAGGAACACAACCTCAAAATCAATTTAATGCGATTTTATGTGTTTTATAAAAGTCAATAACAGTGAAAACTAGCAATTTTCCAACCTTTGTTGTGACATCCTTTTCAATTGTATTTTATCCTAGTTTAGAAAGACTCATATACTTGAAGTGGAAAGCATTTTGACTTTAGGAATTTGATTTATGACAGAATACAGGATTTAGTTTTAACATGTTGTGGGTTGAAGCCTATAATGAGTTCAACTAAGAAAGTGTCCGATTGATTAAAATAGTTGTGCAATAAGCGAGAGATCAAAAATAAAATTTTATAAAACGGACTTATCACTTTGGTGACAGAGGTGTACGGTGTACCTGCTTCACTATTTTTTTTTTAATTTTTTCACTATTTTTTAGATTTTAAATGCAAAACGCGAGTGTTTTAATTTATTTTTTTTGTATTTCGTCTATCGAAGAAAGCTTCTAGTCTGCATAGTCTGAAAGAAACTCAGCACCTTATCATAGCTTCGAAATGCATTTGAACTGCGTGTTTCTAACTAGAGACACAGGAAAGCCAGCTGTTAATAAGATTAATAGCCTGAGGCCATATCACCTTATTTTTATATATACACAGGTAGCTTGAAAGGCAACATTTACTATTGGAATCAAAACTTGTTGAGCATTGTCGCAAAGAGCTGAAAGTTCTTGACTCACTAAGACTCTAAGGCTCTGCTGGATTCCTAGATGGTCACAAGAACTTTGAAGAAATAACAAAACCGACGTACTTGCATGGTAAGGATCGACATCGGTACTGAGGATCAGCATAAGATCAAGTCCTCCCATCCACCGCAAAATATGGCGTTCCGAAACCGGATGAAATAAGGTGGACCTCCCTGTCGAACTAAAAAATTTGTTGACGAATTATAAAAGTCCAGAACTTACATATTTATTTAGAGTGACAGAAAGACTCTGGCCAGTAAGTATACCTTCTAGACGCATTGTTACAATTAGACTGGTCATAATCTTCTAAGGCATCACTCTATAAAATTAAATTTTGACAACGACACAAAACAAGCTTCGCCAGCCAGCTCTGTCTCTAGCTAGCCGTCTCCAGTTTCTCACGCGAAGTTGGCTGAGGTCCCCTTCCACTTGCGTGCGCCACCTGGGTCTCGGTACTCCTCTACCACGCCGTCCCTGCGGTGTGGATTCGAAGATTTTCCGGGCCGGGGCGTTGGTGTCCATCCGCTCTAGATGACCCAGCCATTGTAGACATTGTGTTTTGACTTTTTTTAGCTAGGTCGGTGTCGCTGTACAGCCCGTACAGTTCGATGTTATATCTCCTCCTCCTTTTTCCGTCTATGCAGACGGCACCGTTAATCGTCTGAAGAATTTTCCTCTCGAAGCAGCTTAAAGTGCTTTCACCCGTCTTTGACAGGGTCCATGCTTCTGAACCGTAAAGCAGGAATGGGATGATGAGGGTCTTATACACGGACGCTTTAGTTGCTCGAGAGATGGCTTTGCTACTCAATTGCCTTATTAGCCCAAAGAAACAGCGATTGGCAAGAGTTGTCCTTCGTTTGATCTCAGCGTTGATGTCATTGTCTGAATTGATAGCGGGATCTATGGTAGACAAAATCCCTAACTACCTCAAAGCTACAGCTGTCGATGGTGATGTTTTGTCCAAGACGTCGGTGTTGGGTGTCCTTTCTTGATGACAGCATATACTTGGTTTTACTCTCGTTAACTGCTTAACCCATATTCGCCGCTTCCGTCCCAATACTCACGAAGGCTTCACTGACATCACGCTTTGCTCTACCGATTATGTCAATGTCGTCTGCATATGCGAGTACTTGAACGGACTTTTGAAAGATTGTACCTCTGGTGTTAGGGCGAGAGTTCTGCACAATTCTCTTAAGTCTGATGTTAAGGAAGTCGCATGACAGCGCGTCGCCTTGTCTAAATTCTTTTTTGACATCAAAGGGGTCGGTGAGGTCTTTGCCGACCTTGACGAAATAGCGTGAATTTTCCATCGTCCTCCTGCACAGACTGACGAGTTTGGCAGGGATGCCAAAACTAGACATTGCACTACACAGTTCGTCTCTATAGATGCTGTCAAACGCATACGTGTATCAATTTGGAATTCCTGGGTTTTCTCCAAGATCTGCCGCAGTGTGAATATATGATCGATGGTGGACTTTCCTGGCCTAAAGCCACACTGATATGTGCCTAAAAGATTGTTGACAAATGGCTTCAGGCGTTCACACAGTAAAGCACAAAAGATCTTGTATGCGATGTTAAGAAGACTGATGCCTCTGTAGTTGGCACAACTCACAGGGTCTCCTTTCTTCAGAATCGAGCAAACAATGCTGAGGTTCCATTCGTCGGGCATGCCTCCTTCTTCCGACCATATCTTGCAGATGAGCTGGTGCATGCTCCTAACCAGCTCATCACCAGCGGATTTAAAAAGTTCGGCAGCTAGGCCGTCTGCTCCGGCTGCTTTGTTGCACTTGAGCTTAGACACACCTACTTTCACCTCCTCCAGGTCGGGTGGGCGGTATCGTTCGTATGCTTCGTCGGTAACGTCTTCGCCCGGGTTGAATGGTTCGTTCTGCCTGACAGCGGTATTTGGTTTGTCTTCGCTGTTATACAGTCTGCATAAGTGGTCTTTCCAAATCCTCAGCATCGACTGCGATTCTACAATGATGCTCCCTCGAAGACTTACAGGCTTCAGTTCGAAGTTTATACCCTTGGCAGGACCTTTTGATACTTTGATAAAACTTTCTAACCTCATTCCTGTTGGAACATCTTTCTATCTCTTCAACCACGCTCTCTCTTTTTCCTCTCTCCTCACCTCTGCTCATAGAACTCGCGAGCAGCTCTAATCCTTCTGTGCACAGGACTGTGCACACATACCGCTTTGTATGCTTCCTGTTTAGCTGCGTGTGCTTGCCGGCATTCATCGTCAAACCAGGGGTATCGTTGTGGTGGCCGTGTGAAACCCAGCGCTTCAGAGGCGGCGTCTCTGATGGCATTTTGGCAATGTTGCCACTGGCTTTCAATACTTGAAGCTGCATAGGACTTCGTAGAAGGCTTTGAGAGACTCGATGGAAAAAGGACCTTGCGATCTCTTGCGATTGTAGTCGGCCGACGTCAAACTTCCTCACAGTATTTCCATTACTTGGCGCTGGTCGGGATATCCGCAGCCGTACCTTGGCTACAACAAGGTAGTGATCCGAGTCGATGTTGGCCCCTCGGAAAGTTCGAACATCCATGCTACTGGAGAAGTGCCTTGCGTGCGTCGATCGCAATGTGGTCAATCTGGATGACGGTTGGGCTGAAGGAACTCTACTTGGTATAAAAATGAAAAGTTCGAGCAAGCACCACTATTATCAAACGCAACGTTATGTTACTTCAACTATCAAATGATTATTCACCATCGCCTCGCTCAGCTATAATAAAAAAGATGCTTGTAAGAAATAAAAAGAAATGAAAGGAAACAGCAGAATATAAAAGATCATGTCATATTAAGCAAACCAACAGAAAAGTCAGTCCGAACTAGAATATAAAAGTGTGTTCAAATATAAGTAAGAAAACAAATTGCAGTATGAAATAAGAACCCCAAGAAAACAAACTTATAAGAATGAATAAAATGAACAAAAAAACTACTTACTAACTAGGGGTTGCAATTCGCTTGGGCGAATCGCTGGATAGCCCATCCCAATTGACCCTTGTCAAGCACCAAATCAACAAATGTCAAAAATGACAATCTCGAATTGTCTCCCATGTAGGTAAGCCTAACGTTTAAGAGTCATTCACAAGTTTATCGATGGGGTAAAGGCCTAAACTTCAAGCCAGCCACTTTATTACCTTTAAGTTAGTTGCTTTGCTAAAACCATTATTTTTTTAGACATTGCGTTGAGGACTGGCGCAGTATTCTTTTAGAATGTGAAATTTTTTAGAAGAAACTCTTTGGTAATGCCCACTACATTAAGATCTAGCGCGTCGATATAGTTAGTCAATATAAGATTTATAGGAAACTAGGCGATTCGAGCTTAAAAAGCTATTCGAGCAGCTTGGCTGTCAATCAGAGAAGCTGGAAAGCATAAAAGCCTTACCATATCGATTCCAAACCATCTTTTAGATAAAAAGGTGGATAAAACTAGTGGGAGGGTTACAATCCGCTTAGACGAATCATTGGATACCCCATTCCAATTGACCACTTTCAAGCTCCGAATTTTGTCATAAATCTTGGTTGCTAAATTTCAGTTTCTATTAACTTCAATTGTCATTAGAATTTCTCAGTTAAAAAGTCTTCTCTTTTAAAAAGGGGCGTGACATTCACCCCTTTTCAATTACATCGTTTTTGTTTATATTTTTTATCAGAAGTGATATACACGTGTTGATTGCAATTCACATTAAAAATTTGGTTTATACTTAAAAACGCCTCAAAAGTGGGCGTGGCAAAAATTTATTCATTTCAGTTGATAGGTTTCACACATATCTGAACATTTTATAACGCAAGTTTTTTGGATTCAAAGAAAATATATCGAATTAAAAATGCTTAATAAAATGCAAATGAAATATGACCACGCCCAAAAGGGGGCGCTTTTTGGCTTTTTTTTGAAACGTCAATCACAATACACTAAAGCGGCGATAACGCAAACCAAATTTCAGCTTTGCATTTTCACATTAAAAATTTGGTTTTTACTTAAAAACGCCCCAAAAGTGGGCGTGGCAAAAATTTATTCATTTCAGTTGATAGCTTTCACACATATCTGAACATTTTATAGCGCAAGTTTTTTGGATTCAAAGAAAATATATCGAATTAAAAATTCTTAATAAAATGCAAATGAAATATGAGCACGCCCAAAAGGGGGCGGTTTTTGCCTTTTTTTGAAACGTCAATCATAATACACTAAAGCGACAATAACGCGAACCAAATTTCAGCTTCCTACAACAATTTTGAATTTTCATGCTAATAAGTAAAGTGGGCGTGTCAGTGGACAGATTTCAAAAAATTTTACACTTACTGCTTCGGGACATAGAAAGAACAGATATTAAGTTTCAAGTTCCTAGATCAAAATTTAAGGCCTAAAAACTACCGACACACGGACGGACGGACGGACATGGCTCATTCGACTAACAATTCGGTCTCGATCATATGCCCTTAAGGTCTTGGGGGTCTACGGTGATTATTTCTCAATGTTACAAACTTAATATACCTCCTATCCTATGGGATGGGGTATAAAAATCAAATAAATGTTGCTGTTCATAATCGAATTTCCTCCATTGCATGTTATTAACGTGGTGGAAACATTCGTTCAGTTGAAAGCATTCGTTCAGTTTTGTAAGCCGCACGCTTTCAACTCGAGTTGGAGTTTTTTTTTTCGAAAGATAAGCAATCGATTGATTAGTAATGTGAAAAATGCATTTCACAGTGTTACAGTTCAGTTATCGCTCAACACTCATCTTGACAGCACGCGCTCGCGCTATAAACCTGTACCGCAGATACAGTGCGAACTAAAAAAATAAACGCCAAGCTAAGCAATAGTAGAACAAAATAAATTAAGAAAAGAATTGGAATTTGTCCGACAAAGAATAAATAGTAACCAAATAATTAAGACCTGGACAAAATTAGTGTAACAAATCAATTCATTCCAGTGCAGTTGATCAATAAGCAAAATACAAAATATTTACTTTTTTATGCCCTTGGCATAGGGCATGCAATATCAAGTTAAAAGTATATTTTGCAACGCAGTGATACAATCACCATTGACCTCTCGGACCTTTCAGAGATATGGACGAGACCGACATAAGATTGATTAAGCCATGTCCATCCGTCCGTGTTGTTCTTCGCCCCCGGGTCTTCGGACGTTGCACTGGAATGGCAGCGTATGTTAAACTCATTATATCATAGGGATCACTTAACAGTGGAGTCTAGTGCTTTCAAAATTCAATGTTTTCTTCTGTTACTGAAGCAAAAGCGCAACACCGAGTCATTGTCCATGAATGACACTTGGATCTCGGAAACCATACCATAAGGCTTTCAATGCTCGGTATGAGTGTTTAAAAAATCCTAAGTTAGGACGACCCTTATATTTGAGATTGAACGGGCTATTTGGTATAAAACTAGTTGGTATATCCCTCATGTCGAGGAAGGTGCGCCAGAAAATGCACTGTACCCGCTGGATAGGATTCAAAAATGGGTGTTTGAACTACTTGGTGGGAGAAATAGAGAAAAGTCAATTGACTCATTTGAAAACCGGCGCAATGTCTTTTGCCTGTCACTGTGGATTGTGATATTGCTTTTTCTATGAACAGTGTTCCAGCGAAAAAAAGTAGCCAATTGCAATCCACTTCTTTAGATACTCAACCATAATACCCGCCAAAGATCGAATGCACATCAGTTTAGTTGAGATAAAGTTCAGATGTTCTGTCATGAGCTTTTGAACGCAAATGTGAAACGTTCTGCTACAATCAGAGGCTTTCCTCCTCGCAATAATATACAGCTATTGAAAACAAGAGTATACCAGCTCTGCTTCTGGCCCTTTCCGCTTGTGCGATGTCAAACATTAATAATCCCTCCCTTGTTCGTGAGGGTATCATAAAAAGAATTTCACAAGTTCAAAATTTGGCTCAGAGACTTAGCGAGAATTTTCAATGCGGGCATTGGAAAAAAAAGTAAAAATAATAAATGAATATTGGAAAATAAATGAACTTTCAACAGACATATGGAAACTTTTTATCGACATACAGAAATGAAAGAGCCGCATAATTTGGGTCTTTCTATGCATGGCACAATTGGTTCGAAAACAAATTTCTTGGCGAAATGCGAATATCTAATACCATGTTTTCACCGGGCTCTAATCCGCGATTAATATTAATCTTCAAGAAATCCACTACAAATTACGCGATTTTCTCAACAAATTTAAGTCCTCTCGTCAAGCGATTAAAAACAAATCCCCTCATAAATTTCATTCACCCTTTTCACAAACCGCTTTCAACCCTGTTCGAAAACCTTTTAAACAGTTTGAGATTCGATAAAGGATACTGAAACTGTCTACGTACAACAGATCTGTCAAAATTACGATTTCTATTGCGATGTTTATAACGGGATTTTTTTTTCGCTCATGGAAAATGACATGGCCATTCTCTTTTGAGTGCCAAAAAAACCGGAAAAGAGTACTCATGTCAAATTTATCCTTTATTTGTCTGGTGGAACCACATAGGAATTTATTATTAAAGGATTTATAAACCAAGGGATTAACTACATATAGCAATACTACGCGCCGGTTTTATACTTATGAAACACTTCTTTTAGTGTCATCTGTCAACCCATTGGAATTTTCTTTGATCTTATTTGTCCCCTGGTTAAAGAAAAGAAGCTCCCAAACAATACGTTGCACTGCGTATTTGATGTTTGTTATACAGCACAGTTTGATCAGTTTTGTCAGGATCTGGAATTCGACCATATCGCCAAGTAGAGTTCCTCAAAATGAATGCTGTCATATGAGGCTTTAAATTTAATGAAAGGACGGCGAAATCCATTGGTGTTTCTAGAATTGGTGTAAGTGCGAACAACTGGTCTATGGTCGATTTTCGAAGCTGAAAGCCACATTGGTGTGTGCCGATTAGTGTGTCGCAGAAAAACCTAAGACTCTCACACAGAAGGATTTATAGGATCCTGTGTGTGACATTTAATTCATCATACTTAACCTATTATACCCGATCATACCCGACCATCATACCTTATGATAGTTCTTGCAAAAAGTATGATCGCCTTTCTTGAAGGTGAGTCATAAAACTGATTGTCCAAAACCCAACCATTGGGCATGCCTTCCGCCTTTTGCACTTAAATAAATCCACAGAGTCGGAAGCCTTATTATTCTAAAGCTTTTACAGAGATTAGTTTACTTCTGGACTTCTTCTTGGTCGACTGGGCTTTCGTTCTCTTCATGTGAATCCTCTTAAAACTACGTTCGTTCTCTTTACTAGAAGGAGGAATGTCACTGGTCTATTTCAACTCATGCTTAAAGGTGTTTCTATCCCGATATCCGATGAAGTCAAATACTTGAGAGTAATCCTTGATAGAAAACTTCTTTGGTCAAAGCATGTTGAATCCAACACCGAAAAAGCACTGTCCACTTTGTAGCGGAACATTTGGCAAGACATGTGACCTATCTCCGAAAAGGGTCCTTTGGGTCTGTACGGCCATGGTTAGAACACTCCTCTCATATGCATCGGTTGTTGGGTTTTTTTGCCAAATTCCAAAGAATGGATTGTCTTGGCTGCACAGGGGCTTTCCCTAGCATGCCGGGGTCTGCTCTTAATGCATTGATGACTCCCCCCCTCTTTGATGTATTTATCATGGGGAGTACGCTGAAAACCATCTTTCACTTAAAGAGGGGTCGTTTTTGGCACTACGTATTGGAATTTTGAAGAACTTGTGCGAGAATTTCGACCCGTGTTTTATGAACATGCCGTCTGATGTTATGACCCCAGAAATCCTTTTGTGACAAAGCTACCAAGTCGACTTTCCTCAGATAATGGGATGGTTTCGGCCAGACTCTGAGCCAGGGAAAGCATGCTATCGTATTTTCACAGATGGCTCCAAAACCGGGCAGGGGTTTGGTGCTGGAGTCATTGTACAAAGCGAGAATATTAGACTCCACTATCCTTCAGGCAAGCATGTGTCTGTCTTCCAAGCGGATATTTTCGCTATCCTAATGGCTTTGTGCTATATTGTAACTAACAAGCGGAGGGCGAGAAGCATATGCGTTTGTAGTGAGAACCAAGTCGCTCTAAATGCACTGCTTAACCCTCTTACCTCGTCCAAGATCTCGAACCCAAGCATTCGTTGAACTTAATCGGAAGTCTAAACGCAGTGAATCTTGTTTGGGTCACAGGTCACGCACTGGTACCCAGGGAAATGAGATCTCTGACGAGCTTGCCAGATAATGCTCAGAAGAGTCTTTCTCAGGAACCGAACCTGCCTTTAGGCCTGCCTGGATCTGTTGTCACGTCTGCCATAGATACTTGGGTTTCTCATGAGCACAGGGCTCCTTGCCGTGACTACAATAACTGCAGACAGACTAAACGACTACGCCCGGACATCAGCGTCTTTCTTTCTGTCTCTCAATAGAATTGGTTGCAGACTTCTTGTAAGCGTCCTTAGTGGCTTGAACGCAGTTAACTTTTTCCTCTTCTTTCTACGCATTAAAATTTTCCTCTCTTTTCTCTTTGCTCGATACTCTCCATACGCTGCTCTTGTTTTTAGCTGCAACCCTTTAGGGTGGCTGAAAACCGAGAGTTGATTCAGCCACGTTCTTAAAGCGTGGACCACAAAGCAGCCTCAGGCTTCGGCTTCGCCCGTGGGCTTTGAACCGGCTTTGCAGTGACATTTCGCTTATGGAGAGAGAGCTTTTACTATGCATTCTGCGTCATATCCGTGCATGACCAACACACTTATACAAATATAGCCAAAAGCGGACTGATTGACTTCGTGTGTGCGATCGAAATTAACCCCCATTTATTTCATACGAAGCAAAAGTTCAGCATATCTGAACTCGTGCTGGGCTTCTGAGCCTCATTACGTAGCATAGCGTTTTCTATTTGCGCACTCTTTCTCTTTGCAAACAACATTTTAAAGCCGAGCTTCATTGTGTTAGGAAACACTGTAATCGTATGGCTGAGCTTGTAAACGTCAAGCCGAGGCCAAGCCCAGGTTGCTTTGTTGTTCCCGCAGTGCTTATAGTGCTTAAGTACACAGCACTATAGCTACCAGGGCTAGCGGCTGTGTGTGCATATTTTTAAATTTATCGTGGTATGCTTAAAAAACGTAGTGACTGTAAATAAAAGCTCTCTCTCCATGAGCGAAATGTCATTGCAAAGCCGGTTCGAAGCCCACGTATCGTAACGGGGCGAAGCCGAGGCCTGAGGCTGCTTTGTGGTCCCCGCTTTAAGTTTAATTCTTCTTGGAGGCTCTCAGCCTTTTCTCATTGTTTCTAGTGCGAACAATAATTACGACGAAAAAAAAATTAACGTCAGAGTTGGCGTTTGCTCCCGGAAAGTGTGTACATTCAAGAGGGGAAATGTGGATGCTGACGCCTTGGAAACTTTGTTCTGCGCATAAATAGCATATCGGAACGCTGCAACGTTTATTAGTTAGTAGACGCTACCTGTTGACGTTTTTGTGAAGGCGGCTGTGTGTACCAAATAATCCTGCGAAGATGTTCCGCTCTGCAACTTTAGCATCGAAAACCCCAGTGCAACTTTGACATCATAATTTGAGCAGGTTCCGTGGGCTCTATCCAGGAGATCATAAAATTACTTACTGTCGGGGTCTTCAGCGTCTTCGCTAAGTTAGCAAATCACAGCAACGTGATAAATAACCGGCTTCAAGTCAATGACTTTGGATCTTAGGCGACTTTCCACTTTCAAAAATCCATGCTATTAAGTTTACTAAAAAAGGACCTTTATTAAAAATTCGACTAAACTCGATTGTTTATAATTTCCACTTTAATTGTACCAATCGCAATATAAAACCAGTTCAATAATCGAAAATTTATCTTGATATAAATTGATAAATTTATGATACAGAGCTGCAACAACTGCCGCTCTGTATCCCATTGGTCATTTATGATAACTCATTCATCTCCAAGATCTAAAAATAAAAAAATAAAACAATGACTTACAGCATATATACTATAAATTCTATACATATTCCAAAACAAGTCCATGTATGGTTCCTATTTATAAATTCCACCATCTCCAATAATGAGACTTCATCCCAAGACAATAGAGTAAAAATAAAGCAAGTCGACAACAACAAAGTAATCATCTACCCAAATCTGCTTACTCACTCGTTGGTACACAATTTCATTGATAAAAACCCACTCCCGAGCAGTCAGGCAAAAAAAAAAAAAACAACCGAAACAAAATATGTATTCCTATTGATTACCTCGAAATCCACCATTCAAACACATATCCACCGCCCATCATCATCACAGTTTTTTTTTTGCTCCGGATCCTCGCTGGCAGGCAGCATGGTCACCAAATTTCATAGTCTCCAAAGCAAAAATTTCGAAAATCCTTCAACACGCACACACACACACGACTCTACACTGTTTCTCTTGCTCGTCGACGTTTTTGAAAATTCATCCTTAGAAAAGCTTTATCCCTCACAGAACAACAAAACACAACCTACTCCTTTCTCGTTGTACAGTGCGTTCGAAAGCTTACACGTGGGAGGGAAACAAGCCAACTCGATTCTCTGTACACCTTCGTATGCCAAAGAAGAAAGCAAAGGAATTCCAGTAAGCAGATGGAAGTATCGTAGCCTTTCACCCGAAAATAGACAAAATCCCTGAGCAAATAAGGATAAGCACGACCAGCAACAGAGAATAACAACAAATCGTGAATAAATTGTAGGTCGCCCACACTTGTATGTAAGTGCTCAGGGCAGTAGCTTCTTATTTTGCCCTCGCGTAGGGGGTGGTCTCGGTTGATTGGGCTTCCAAGACTGGTTTTGATTTTCCTCTAAAATTAGATGACACAGTGAACCTCGTTAATGTATCAATTATCGCACTAAGAGGATACATTGACTTGGAATCCGGAGGTATTCGTTGCGTTGCGTTGTAGGCGACAAAAATGTTACGTAGACGTCCCAGTGTGCGGGTGATTTTCCTTGAGGAAATGTATTTTTTTAGTTTTCACCGAAGTAGTGCACTCAGCAGGGATTCTCCTTCACATGCAACTGGACATGAATGAAGGATTTGTTAAAGGAATAGTTTAAGCTTTCCTTCTTGTCGCTTTCAAGGACTCGCGCTTTTCTTTTTCGTCCTTTTGTTGAAAAGTGGTCGCGGAGTTATATTTCTTCTTCTTTTTTTGGTTATTATTTTCTCTCAATGAAAAATGAGACGCAAAAATGAGTTCATATCCCTGCTGTATCCAGTTGAATATGAATGAATCTTAGAGAGGAGCATCGATTGATGGTGGTCACGGTGTGCGCCTCAATGGAGGAAGTATAAAATGAGTTTTTAAGACTTATTTATGCGAAATTGTTGAAAAGCAAATGAAATTTCATTTTGTTTCATTTGCTCTGCCATACAGGCTAAGGATGCTCTCTGAAGGATGTAGGTCAATTCGGTGCAGCATCATTGTTCCTCGTGGGTTGCTCAAAAGTTTTGTAATTTTAATGAAGTTACAGAATTGAAGTTCGGCAGAATTGTAGAATAGTTTTCGAAAAAGAAAATATGAGTATCGTTAATGAAGGTGGGACTGGAGTACTTGTAGTCGGAAGTTCACAACCTTTTGCATTTCACGTAGAGGAGCAGAACAGGGCTTAATTGACTTTATTTTTTTTTGTGGTAGGACGAATGGTACTCAAAAACTCAATGAAAAATTATTTTAGTAAGATTTCGGGTGACATTATTCTATGTCGGTAGATAAATCATAGATCAAGGAGGAGAAAAACAAGAATTGCTCTTACAAGATTAAAGATTAGGCCATGTTTCATTTTGAGCTTCCTTTGGAACTCTGCAAAAAAAATCTGTTTTAAAGAGTTGGCTTTTCACAATTCTGCCTTAAACGATGAAATTTTAATTATTCTGATTTTTAAGCTAGTCTTTCCTTCTATTTAAATAAAGGGGGCAACATGCCCCCTCCCATCCATACATACTTCACTGTGAAGACAGCATTTTTAAAGTTTGGTTGGAGCACGATTACAGATCTGCAAACAAGACATTTTGGCAGAATATACGCCGGCTCAGAGGAAGGAAGTTGTATATCGTTCAAGGGGTCAAACCCAAAGACACTTACTCTCACTTTTCGAGCGAGCACTTTTCGGAGCTGCTCAATCCCCAAGAGGGCACTGAAGATGGGAATCCCTTTGCTGACGAGATTAGGACGGAGAATAATGCTACAGTCCCTGACGCGAATAAATTGCTTAAAGTGGGAAAGTCTGCTGGAGTTGATGAAACCCGGCCAAAAATACTCAAGGCAGTGGGCAAAGAAGGTGTTGAATGGCTAATGCGTGTCACTAAGGTGGCCTGGGAAATCGGGAAAGCACCTAGCTATGGGTAAACAGGAGTTTTAGTGCGCATTTTCAAAAAAGGGGACAAGAGAGATTGCTGTAACTATAGGGTATATCTCTCTTAAGTCTTCCGAAAAAACTGTTCGCGAAGGTGTTGGGAGCGCTGTAATCGAACCTTTTTTTAAATGATGTGATGAGAGAAGAGCAATGCATCCTTTGGCCTGGCAGAGGCACAACCGATCAGCTTTTTACTCTGAATGTTATTCTTGAGAAGGCCTGGGAATATGCCAAACCGGTCTACGCGTGTTTTCTAGCTTTTGAAAAGGCCTATGACCGGGTTCCTCGGGATAAACTCTGGAGAGTTTGCAGCTTTGCACTGAGTGGGCCTCTTCTGAGAGCCATTCAGTCCTTGTATGGGAACTGCAGAAGCTGTGTTCGGATAAATAGCCTCAAATCCCAACCTTTCTATGAGTGCGTTGGACTTCGACGGGGCTGTGTTCTATCGCCTCTCCTTTTCATGGCATATAAGAACTGGATCGTGGAGCGCAGTCTTGGTGAGGAATCTTTCGAAATGGCTGGCTACAGGATAAGCCATTTGCTATTTGCAGATGATTAAGCTATCCTGGCATTGTCCGAGGAGGAACTTCAGCGAGCACTGGATGGGTTTGTGGCCATATGTGGTGGATGAAGCTGGAATGAAGGTAAACGTGAGCAAATCCGGTTGTTTCCCAAACTCCTCTGCAGTGTACCCTGCACATTAATGGAGTCCCATTGAAACACGTAGAGAAGTTCAAGTATCTCGGGGTTTTTCTCACAAAAGATGGAAGGAGTGATTCTGAGTTATCCTGCAGGACTGGCCATGCTCTAGCAATAGTTAAAGAACTGCGCCAGCCAGTCATCAGGAAAGCTGAGCTTGGACTGAGAGCGAAGATCTCAGTTTTTAATTCAGTGTTAGTTCCAGCCCTCATCTATGGTCATGAAATTTGGATAATAACCGAAATAATTAGATCGCGGGTACAAGCTGCTGAAATGAGATTTCTGAGGTGCGTTGCTGGTGTTACTCTCAGGGATAGAGTGAGAAACGTCAGTGTTCGTGGGAACCTTAATGTTGTGCATCTACTTCTCCAAGTTAAAAGATCAATTTTTCGATGGTTTGGGCACGTTGTTCGCATGCTCCCCGACAGACTTCCTAGACATGTTATGCTCGCTGAGATGCAAGCGCGTCGCCCGCCTGGTAGGCCAAGAAACAGGTGGTGGGATCAGGTTAAGAACATAACTGTGTCTCTTGAGTTGGGAGGAGGATCGGGAATGGAAGGACCATTTAGCTGCCCTCACTCGGCGACCCTTCTAAAGAAAGGCGGTCACCGAAAATGATGATGATGAAGCTGGCCTAAGTCCCTTGCCCTTTCCTTTTCAAGCGCCGCCTAAGCATCGGTGCGCGTCTACTAAGACCTCCCTCCGTACTTGTTTCAAATATTTTCCAAGCCAGAGTGTTGGTATTTATTCGGTATGGATAAAGAAATCTAGGTCCGTTGCGCTATACAGTCCTAACAGTTCGACGTTAAAAAAATCCTACCAGGAAATGGTTTCCTGGGAGGATTCTTCTTCTATCCTTAAGGCCAAATGTGAGGCAAAGATTATTTCGTCTAATAAATTCCTTCAACAATTAAATTTTCAACTGCCGCTCACATATTATTCATAAAATGTTCAGGACGATTCAAGGCCTTAGTCTATCTACATATGTATACACAGAAAGTGCCTCGAAAGCTTCCATAAATTCTCTTAATAGGTTGAAGTCTTACTCAGAGTTTGGCCGGCTTCATCCACTGTTCCTGATCCTAATGATCTTGTCTAAATTGACTTCTTTAAGCCTTTTAAAATGCAGTAAAAATATTCATAAACCCTTTTCTTCTGGGGTTATTCTGGCCATCGTCACCTGAAAAAAAAGACTCGTTTTTTTCACGCTCTCCACCTCACCGAGGATCTGACAAGCCCCCCGAGCCCCGAGAGTAGCATTTATCTTGAAAAACTTCTCACAAAGTCGAACGCAACCAGCAAAAATTTGTAGGTCTTCTTGTATGTGAATAAGTTAACACGCACAGCATACTTTGATGAGAATTTGGCCCTGGTTGAGCTCGAGCTGTTGCGCCACTCTATTTATTTTTAAACCTTTTTTTTGTGTGTAGGCAACTCGAGTATTTCGAGTCGAAAGTGAATTTTTTTAAAAACTTAAAAATGCAAAATTAAGGCTTAAAAACTTTTAAACTTTTTGAATCAAAAACGCGCTGTAGTGACACACTTCAGTCTTCAGTCTTAATCAAGTTGTACGATTCCGCTGCATTGTCTATTAAAAGCTTAATATTATATAATTTCTAAGGTAGCTTTAGCCAAATCAGAACGAATTTAACTCCTCACCAACAAGACGTCAGCAGCAACAAAGGAAATCCCGATATAGCCTTATGATTCACTTTAATCTTGTACCCTGCCTGAATAATTCCAAGGGTTCACAACACTCATAGAAACAGGCTTGCCTCGTCGGTCGTTGGTAGAATTTTCGTAGAAATAGACGACCAAATCCAACCTATTGTATGTGTCTTCGAGTAGCCAGCCCACAGCAAAATTCTTTCTAAAAATAAAACAAAAGTGACATCCTTCAGGAGAACCCTCATTATCATCATCATCGTCATCAAGCTACATCAGCCCCTCATGTGTGCATCCACAAAATGTCAACTGCACTATTGTTGCGAGGAACTTATGTCCAAAAGCAACCATTAGGGCGACACAAAAACGTAAACGAGCTCAATTGATAAACACACAAACAAAAGAGACCACACAAAAGGATGTTTTTACATATTTTCCACCAGATATTTCGGTCCATTTGACTCCTTGTCGTCGTTAAGAACTCAATCCAACTTTACACAAGGCGACTGTCTTGATGAATTTATTTTTTTTCCTGCTTTTGTTCGCTGCTCGCCCTTCGAAGATGCGTAGGTGTTCCCGATACACCTAAGAAATCCTGCGCAAAGCTTCACCATATTACTATCATCAATGGTGGAACGAAAGAAAAAACCAACATTCTTGTGTAGAGATGCAGAGAATCTCGAGCATCATCACATCAAAAAAAAGCTCCTCTTTCACAGAGCAGATTTTCCTGTATAACATTGAAAAACTTTAGTCGTTCATACGAGTCCTTGCTGTGAATTACACAAAAATTGTATCATTTCGCTTGGGTTTTTGAAAAAAATGTAATCTCTGCAACAAGAGATCCAGTTTTGGCATTTTTCCTTAACAAATATTTAACAAATAAAGTCAAGTGTTGCAAATCCATAAAAAGTTCACTTAAAAAAGGATTTCGAAAATATATCCACCTCTCCCAAGTGAAGAAGAAAGCCAAAAGAAAAAAAAAATTACATAAAACCAAGGCAAACAGCTGCTCTCATCCTGTGGGCTCTAGCCAAAGTTATCAGTATCATTCAGCCTCCTCATATACGGCAGCGAGAGGTGGAGTGAATTAAAAGTCTTTTTTGCAATACACACCCAGTTGTTCAAAGGACAAACCGAAAAAATACCGAGGAAGGAAAAAAAATTCCTGTGAAGAAATCTATCAGTGTTTTCAGTGCTTCAAAATTGTGAATTGAATTCGTTTTTTCACTAGTGCAACGGGTATAAAATGCATAAAGGTCGAAAATTTCCAACAAAGGACTCTCGAATACGATGAAACGAGGATATAAAAGAAGACGAAAGGGGACATCGCCGATCTATTGTCTCGGCTAACCCGTTCATCTCTTTTTTCCCATAAAAAGATATAACGATATTTTTGTAAAAAAAAAATCCACACACAATTTGTGTTTTGAAAAAAGAAATTGCTAACAACTTTTCAAAAAAAAGGATATCTACCAACCAACACAGAAAAAGAAAATACCCAACAACAACAAGAAGATCCTAACCAAACCCCAAAAAAGTAATTGCGCAGTGATTTGCTCCGGGGGAATATTTCGTTCCTTCTTTTGGAAAGATTTTTTTTTTTGCTTTTCGTCACAAAAAAAGGGTAAAGGTTTTCTTTTCCAAAAAATCTATCTCAAGGAGTCTGGAAAATTTCGCAAAAATAAGTCGGATCATGTGCGGTTGGATGTGGGTCCTAATTTTCGTTCGCATTGGTAAGTTTGGTGAAGATTATGTATTTTACTTTTCGGTTGATCACAATTGAGACCACCTGTTTGGGAGAGAGCCAAGGCTACATGGAGACCTTATGAAACTTTAAGGATTCTAAGACAACATGGCTGCCGGATGTGATTTTTAGCGAGTTCTTGTGTTTTTGTCAAATCCAAAGAATTTTAAGTGAAAATTCCCTCTTACGTAGGTGTCTCGGGAAAATAAGATTTCTTTTCATGTCGCTTCTCCTTGACGTTGTGGTTGCTTCGGTGTCTTTTTCGTCGTTTTGTTATTGTAATTTCTCTATTCTTTTAAGGACGAAAGAACCAATACAATAAAAATCCAGTAACGCCCATGCAATGGCTGTGTCGTGGGGCTATGGTGTTAGTTTGTGCGTTTGTAATGGTTGTGCAGCATCCCTAATAGAATATATATGTGACCGAAAGTGTTGACGAGTATAGGTTTCGGGTGAGCTTTTTGGTGGGATTTCTAAGTGTGTGTGTGTGTGCTTGAGTGTCTCAGCCTCTCAGCAGAGGGTGAATTTTACTTCGTGCAAAAACTGAAAAGTCTTTCGATGTAAAGTGCACTTGTACCGAGGGAGAGTTATAAATACATAAGGGTGTGAAATGTGTCCTGTCCTGCAAGCTCTGATGTCTGTTGTTGTAAATGTCAACGATATACACGTTCCTATACTATATGTATGTACGTACCTTCAATGTAACATCAAGGAAAATCCGTTTAATTAAAATGTTTGGGATTAGTTGGGCATTTTTTCACCTTTCCGTGGGGTATGTACTCATCGATTTAAAGTTGTTCAAGTAGTTTTTTTTTCGTCATCAGTTTGTATGGACTAGATACAGGTTTTAAATTATTTCATAAAAATATTCACATTGCAGCTATAAGCTTTGTACTCAAAGTTTCAAAAAAGTTCGAAAAAAGTTGTTATATTTTTTTACCTTGGCTACACTTACAATTAGTTAATTGGCTGGTAAAAATTTTTGGAAAAAAGTATTCATAATTTGACTAAAGTGCAAAATGGGCTCAAATATTCATTGATGACAGTAATAAAAAAAATCGAAGATAACAGAATCTGTAAACGCCATTGGTCCTTAAGCACAAAGAATGCTTGACTTCTTTCTTCCAAGGATAATAAGGAATTTAAAATTATCTAAAACGAGTTAGGTCAAACATTTTATAAAAGTAATCAAAGAAAAAATTTCATACTTAACATTTCCATTCACCTGTCTTCATGTAATGCAACAACTTAAAGGCGAAATTAAGCTATAGAACCAAGCCAAGAGCCAAGAAATGCACCAATTTTTTGGTGTAGCATCAGTAACATCAGCGAAAAGAACTTTGTCGTCACAAATGGCTCTCGTGGGCGGTGTGCGAAGGTTCTACTGGTCTTTAAAGTCGAACGCTTTCGCTTGAAGAATTAAAAACCGCATAACATCTACTCAGGAACCATAACATCTACTCAGGAAAACGGAGACATCTGTGGTGGTCTTGGCGGATCAAATGCTTCCTTAACATTTCTACGCTAAGAAGTTCGTAAGTCCTAGGACTTATCTTTATGCGTCAAAATCGTTCAAGGCAGATAAAAGTGAAAGAAGTTTTACCCCATTCCTTACCATAAAAACGGCAAATGGGAGCCCGATGTTATTGTTGTGGCTTACTTTCCCTTTCTTTCTTACTTTCATACTTTTCCGTCACCAATGGCAATGGCAGTTGTTGAGCTTGTATAAAATTGTGCATACAAGAAGTCGGGCCTTATCTTGTGGTGCTATGCTAATTAATGCTCCAGAACTATGTCTGGGTCAGCACAAAATGTAAGAAGAGAAGGTCGTCTTTGGGATTCATTCTATCTTACATTGCAAACTGAAAAAAAAAACATCTATGTTTCAACTGAAACCACGTGCAGACTTTTTCTAGGGAGCGATGAGTCCTCTCTACAACTTATGGAATTCGCCCTGCCCTTTTGCGTTCGAGGAAAATATCCTCGGTAAAAAAAATTATTCCCTCGGCAAACCTAGCCGATACCCTTCCAGAGACTGCCCCCGAAGCAAAAAGATGGCTCTAGGATTTAATCAAAGAAGTCACAAAAGCAACATTCTAACCTAATCTAATCTTTCATTCGTTTCTGCGAGAAGACAGCAGGTAATTGACCTCACCATTTCCAAAAGGTATTTTTAGACTTTTCCTTAATAAAAGATAGTCTTGTCAGATCATATCCAGATATCCTTGTCAGATCAGATAGTCTTGTCAGATCATAAATACTTAAATTTCAAATCAACTGGAAAGTTCTATTATCAAAAGAGTGGCGAAATCCGAGAAAAATTAATTGGGGACAGTTAAGAAAGAGGATTGACAATTCTGTTCAAGAACCAATCAAATTAGATCAAGACAAAGGAGAGCGATGACTGCTCATGATCTGCACAGCGCCTGTCTCCTAACCCGTTCTTTTGAACAAGCGTGGCCTGTTACTTGAAACCCGCCCCCAAAAGTGGGCATGGGCTAAAAATTAAAATCAATTAATTGTTATTTTGTTAGAATCATGGGAAAATACAGTTAAGTGAAAATTATTTCAGAAAAAACACAATTTTTCGTAAAAACGCCCCTTAAAAGTGGGTGGAGCTCAAAACTTTATATCGAGGAAACTTAGCAGATGGGAATATATTTAATATTTGTTAAAAAAATTTTTTTTGAGTGATTTTTTCCGAGAAATCGGGTTTTTAATGATCTTAAATGTTAAAAGTGGGCATGGTCGATATTGTGGGTAGTCCATTTTTTGCCTTGTTAAAGATCTTGACCCTGTATTTCTCAGTATCAAAATTTGAGCTCCTACGTCTTGTCTAACTTGACCAAAAGGCGTTTTAAAAAAAAATGCCAAATAGAGGTTATCTCACATTGAAGCCAGTAGTGGGCGTGGTCGTTAAAGGATTAAGCTAATTTCAGTGTAACAGAAGAACCAAGTCGTGTTTCAGATCTCTCGCTTGATTTTGAAGACCTTAAACCTTCACACACAGAGACGGACGGACGAAAATGGCTTAAACGATTCACCTGTCGGTCTCGATAATATCTGTTAAAGGTCTTAGGGGTCTACGATGATTATTTCGCTGTGTTACAAACTATGCACTAAAATTAATATACCCTGGGTCGGGTATAAAGACTTATTGGCAAGTGGGTGATTAAGGTTTTCTTACGGCAAGCCTTCCTGAGTATCAGTTTGTCATGAGAGAGCTCTCAGTTTGCCTCTCGGAATCGATGCTTACATACCTGATGCGCACATTTTATGAGAGGTCAGGCAAAGGCTCTTTTAAGCTGCAAGTGTCAGTAAGTTTGCTTTTTTTATACACTAGTCGTAAAACGACTCTTATAAAATATATTGTGAGGAGGTTAAATCTCTTCACAGGAACAGACCAAACAAATTTGTTTCAATCCTCAAACCTGATCTTATCAGTCTTCTCCTAGAGACTCATTTCCTGAGAAATCATTCCGCACGTGACTTTAGTGGTACGGACAACTTTGCCAACTCTAGAATAGAGCTGTGTCATTCGTGATTGATTCGATCCTTTGGACGCGTTCCTCTAAAAGTATTGCTGATTGCAATCCCGGAAGGGCAAACCAATCGTTCCTAATATCAATCCTCTTTCCCGTTCAAATGAATGAAACGAATGAAAAAATAAAACCAATCCTTCCCACAATATTAATCCTTTTTTCTTTCAAATGAACGAAACGAATGAAATCGGTACGAACCAATACTTTTCTCTCTCCATAATTTTTGGTCAAATGAGCGAAACAAAAGAGAAAGGGTAAATTCAATCATTCACAACACAATATTAACACGTTCCATTCCTACATCGATGACCGTAGCGAAACTGCTATGCGATTTCGAAAAATGTGTATTTGCCGCGCACACGCTGGCTGCTGCTAAGCCAATCCGGATTGAACGGAGGAACGGTGACTGACTTGGGATCGATGACTGAAAGAAGACCGAAATCGGTAAGAACCATGATGGTTCAAAAAGGAACGAATGAATGATTGACTGAAAAGATCAGGTCCTTTTTTGAATCAATCCGATTCGATTCGGGAAAATGAACGATTGACACAGCTCTACTCTAGAACCAGCGAGCACTATGCAGCAAAGCTAATATATTGCAGCCTGAGCAGTTACTTAAGACGCTATGAGAGTTTGAAGTCACCTGTGTTGCCAGCTACTTTTGTATAAATTCCTCACCACTGGCTCATTTTCCACTTTTTTCAGCAAATTTCAGCAAAAATTCGGGTGGCGGATAGGGGAATATTCACCAGATATAATGGGTACCGGTATGAATATACCGGTATGAAATATCCGGGGCGGACTAAAACCAGCAACAAACGAAAAATCCAGAAGCGCCTGTCCAGAAGCGCCTGGGGCGGACCAAAACCAGCAACAAACGAAAAATCCAGAAGCGCCTGTCTCAAAATGAGCGGCTTCCTGGTCGGCGTCTGTTATCCTGATAAGGGTCGGCTAAATATTTTCTTTATCTCATCCAATATGCAAATAGAATGGACAACAATTAGATGTATGCCAAATGTTTTTAAGAAATACTCTGCTAGTTATATTATTGCTTTTCGCCGTAAAGGCATAACACTTGCGGGGGTAAGCTTTGGTCTTTCTGTGCCGTATTTACATGTTCCGTACTGGCCCATCAGCGTTTGCTTGTTGGACCAAGAATTACTTTTCTCTTTTATCTTTTCAAATCCTTTCTGCTCGCGATTTGCTACGCATTTTAAGCGTAGTCATAACCTCTTAATCGCGAGCTAATTATTAAAAAAAAAAATTGTCCACAACAGGTTGAAAGTCTTTTTCGTATTTTTTCCGAATTCTTTTTTATGAATAAGAGAAATGTTTAATCTTTCCCCAGGACAGATTAAAGATTCCCTTTTTCTCCTTTCCTCAATATTTGAACTTAATTTTCGCAAGAAAAGGGAAATTCACCACTATCTGGCAACAGCAACACTGATGCATTGATGTGTCAGGCCAGATCATGGCTCATTTGAATAGTAAGCAGCAGTTCGTTTCTTTCTTCCGAGAGTAGCTCAGTCTGACAACTGAGAGGCAGCCTATGAACCTCGAGCTTGCATAATACTGCGAGAATCAGTATGTACTGTAGAGGGTTCCATCTGTTAAGTTGGGACTTCACCGAGGCTTTGCAGTCCAAGTGATTCTCTTCTTATGGTTTTAAACAAGTTAAATCTAGCACCTTACTTTGGTTTTTCAAATTATAGAGTCCGATGCCATTCTTCCTGAAGATTTAACACAATGTTTTTGGTCTGAATTAAGTCTTCGATAGTTCTGCTCTATGTGCTCAGGGTTGATCACTTTTTACCCCAACCCTTGGATTAATGCCTTCCATTCCATTGTGTTTTTGGAATACATGTCGCTTATAGATTCTTCACTGCAAATAAAGTCAGGCGTTCGAGATACGCGTTTGGGTGAAAAATCCTTAAAAAACACCAAAAGGAACGAATGCCTGCAGCGTTCTCGTGATTGTAGATACAGTTGAATTTACAATCCCACCAAAAATTAAAGAACGGATTGGAACAACGTTTTCAACTTAGTGTTTCAGCTGGCTACGTGTTCTCTATACTTTTGACATCCACTCGGCCTACAAATTTACGTTTGGTTCCACCATTAACAGACACTCTGGTGAAAATATTTGGAGCTTGGAAATGCAGGCTGAATAAGCTAAGAACCTACCCTAAGTTGAGCGCAAGTCAACTTTATCTTATCTGGAAGCTCTTTTCTTATCTGGAGCTCATCTGGAATATCCTTTCTACAAAATGCTTGCCAAATTGACTCTCTGTTGATGTTCCTAAGAGTATTTTTGTAGGTTCTGAAGTTCAGCTCAAGTTGAGATCTAAATTCAAGAGCTTTTTCAATAATAAATCACAGAGTGTTTGCGTTACCTTAAGTTCAAGACGGTGGGTTACCATTGCCGTGGCGTAGTGGTTAGTGTGTGTTTTTACTACGCCGGAGGTCTGGATTCGAATCCTGCCATCGTCACCTGAAAAAAAAGAATTGCTCTTTTTCACGGTCCCCACCTTCGCGAGGGTCTGACAAGCCCTCCGAGAGTATCATTTGTCTTGAAAAGCTTCTCAAAGAGCCGTTCGGATTCGGCAAAAAATTTTAGGTCCCCTTGTATGTAAAGAAATTAACGCACCAGCATACATTGTTGAGAAGTTGGCCCTGGTTCACCTCGAGCTGTTGCGCCACTCTATTTTTATTTATTTATTTATTTATTTATAAGTTCAAGACCCGTAATCGTGCTGATGCCTCTCCAGTCTAAGCACTCTGTACGAGTACTTTCTCTTTTTGGAAGCTTAAAAATCAATTCTTTTTTCTCATCTGAGAAAACATGTTTGCCATCCGCGATGTGGGAAATGCTTATCTTTGTAGAGATTACATCCAAACTTTTCAATTAGGGATTCTCTATTCTTCTTACAGGGCTCGAGACCCGTGGAGGGTCTCAACCTGGTTTTTCGTAGCCTCCCATCCTCTGCAATCCTGGACACGCTATTTCCAATCGTCCAGACCAAACGCTCAGGCATCCGCATGACTTGGTGCTTAAAACGAGGGTTCGGTCATCCTGGTCGTCTCGAGCCTGGGGGCTTGGATTCGAATACCTTCTTGGCTGGAGCACTATTGTCCATCCGCTTGATGTAACCGGGCTTATGTAGTCTTCTTGTTTTGGATTTTTGAGCTACATCCACATCTTGGTACAGCAAATAGAATTCGCAGTTATATCTTCTCCTCCATTCTTCGCCCTCCTCGCCATAAATTCGCCGTAGAATTAGTCTCTCGAAAGAGACAAGTTCCTCCACCTCTTGAGCTCGTCACCCAAATTTTTAATAGAATAATCAGGTCATCTGTTAGGTCTTGTTACAAAGGGTTGCATCTGCTTCTGTCGCAAGTGAACTAATTTGATTTCAAGTGTCACGTTTCAGACTTGTCTGTACTTCTTCTGCCGCACAAGGACTTGAGCTCATTTCTGACTGATGCCAAATCTTTGATCGTTGATCCGTTGCTATCAGAAATCTACTAACAGCCACTTTATGCCTTATTTGCGCCTCTTGAAGGCGGTTTTTCCAGTATTGCGGTTTTCAAAGATTTTAGCAGACTTGATGATGGATTGAAATATTTTCTGGCCTTGGCCTTGGCGCACATCGGCTCAATATGGTTTTCAGTCTACTTTCGTGGGATTTTCAAAGTAGAACAGAACTCTAGATATCCTTAAAGTGTGAGAAGCAAATAAAGCACACAGTAAGCATTCTTTGTGGAAACGCCCTGACCTATAGGCGCAGAGCATATAGTTCAAGTAAACTATATGCTCTGCGGTACCCGCGCCTAGTTTTGTGTATGTTAGTGGACTACTCCATTAATCCTGCCATCGTCACCTGAAAAAAAAAGACTTGTTCTTTTCACGGTCCCCACCTCCGCGAGGGTTTGACAAGCCCTCCGAGAGTATTAATTGTCTTGAAAAACTTCTCAAAGTGCCGTTCGGATTCGGCAAAAAATTGTAGGTCCCCTTGTATGTAAAGAAATTAACACACCAGCATACATTGTTGAGAAGTTGGCCCTGGTTCACCTCGAGCTGTTGCGCCACTCTACTCCATTAAACCCAGGGTTACTATTAAAAACTCTTTCCAGCTTTATAACACACGACTTCTTCCCAACAGTTGCGTAAGTGGTGCCCTAATTGGATCAGTTATAGTTTGCTTTACCTGGAAGCCTTTGTAATTAAGTCTTAATCCAACCTACCACAGAGATGCTTCATATCTGTTCTGTATGGTTCATAATGCATTCCCTTAAGGCAGCACATCTCTTTTGACTTTGCACCGAAACCGTGCAATTGTAAGACACACCCCTTAATATGCTTCGCCTCTCGCCAGGAATAAGTAAATTTACTTCGCATTACAGGCATCGGGTAGCATCGTTGCAATGTGCTTAAGTAAATCTCATAACTTAAATCTGTGTATAAGTAAACAATCATTCATCTGCAAACGTGCTTATTGCACTCGCACATACCTTGCAGCAGTTCTTTCGACAAACGATGTCCTTGCGCGCACAGAGTCAATTATAGTTTAGCAAGGCCTTTTGTGCAAGAGTTTCACTTCAGAGTTTTTTCTCCCCAGTTTTTATCTGATGCATCTATGAAAGGAAAAAACAAAACATTATACCTACTAGTTTGGAAGATTAATCAAAAAACAAGAAACTGCAACGAAAAACCGCAATAAACAAAATGGTCGACAATATTGGCAGAGGGGGGAAAAATTAAGAAAACACTTCACTTTGGATCTTCTTGGAAAAGGTATACAATAATTTGGATTGCCTCAAGCATTTCGCATTAATAATGAGCCACACCGAGTTCTTGTATCCTAATCTCTGCCATTGTATATCGTATATCCTTAATGAGAGAGATTTGAATGTTTTATTTTGCCTCCATTGTTTATAAATAGATATTTAATGCTTAAGTAACAGTGATAGGTGGCTGTATTTAGGCTAATCTTCAAGGCTATTAGATCTCGCCATCTTCTCTAACATTTGCTCAAACGAACGAAGTTCTTAAGCTCAAGGTTCGTGGAATTGTATAAAAATGTTATCGTACAGTACAGGCATTGGATTGTGATGAGTAGACCCTTCTTTAGTGCAATGGATTTAAGTAATATTGAATACAATAATAGTTTTACAAAATAAAAATTTGTTGTTGGTTTATGTGTGCTATTGGTGGTGCAGGATGAACCACCCAACCTGCCGTTGAATCACACACGGTTTTTTCTTTCTACATTTCGTCCACTAGTGTTTCAAACCTACTCTACAAAATAAAATTTTTTATTGTTATTTAACAAAAAGTATTCTTTTTTTTTGCATAAAATGAAATCAAGGACAACACTGGGACTCTCACGAAACGTTCAAGGTGTAGACATATTTCGGAAGACGCATGCATTTTTCTGGTATTGCCTGTCCAGATCTGTTAAGTTCTCTCACAAAGGAGCTTGTTTTGGTCAAAGCGTTTCCCTGCTCGAGCAAATATAATCAGCCAGCCTTTCCTAATCTAAGCCCAAGAACCTTATAACACTCCATCCTTGGTCCTTAAGCTACATTTAACTTCTTTTCATAGGGCCATTCTCTGAAGAAGATTTGCAGTTCAAATACGATTTGAGCAGAATTATTTTAGCATAGGTAGCTCGAAGGAACCTGTTCCTGAAATAAGCTTGGCTTCGGGTAAAATGTGAGCTACTTTCCAGGTGCTGCATAAGTTGGTATTTTTGATCAAAATACATTACTTCGTTTTCAAGCTGTTTGCATTTTTTTTAATGCGTACAAACCGCACGAGTCGCCCTGCCCATTCAGCTGGCATTATCCTTCTCAGTTTCCCCTTTATAAGGCAGTACTTCCAAGATATTGGAAACTCGCTTAAGTTTTAAAACGCTGTTTGCTTTAAATGAGTTTAATACCATTTTGTAGTCTCACAGAGGCTTTTTCGACAGTTCGCGTTGCCGGCCATCCTGGCAACAGATGAATCAGTCGAGTCATCAACGAGAAACCTAAAACGAGCATTGGACAGAATTTGTGTCTGGACGAAGACTTGGCGAATCGCTCTTAACGAGAACAAGTCTACGCATGTGAATTTCACTTACAGAAAGGTTAACAGTTTACCTCTGTTGGTAAATACCTTATGCAAATGAAGCGGGATGACACTGGACGCTAAACTAAGGTGGAAACCACACGTAAAGAAGAAGCGTGACGAGCTCGAGATTAGGCTCAGGGAGATGTATTGGCTTCTCGGAAGATTTTCGAAAGTAAGCATATCAACAAACTGCTCTTGTACAGGCAGGTGTTAGAGCCGTCCTGGACATACGGAATACAAATTTGGGGTTGTACCAAGCCGAGCAACATGTCCATGTTGCAGACTTTCCAAAACAAGACACTAGGAGCAATTGTGAATGCTCCATGGTATATTTAGAATACTGATATTTACTGAGATTTAGGAATAGCTACCGTGAGCGAAGAAGTAACAAACTTTGCTCGAAAGCTCAATGCTCGCCTTCAAGTATAAATGCTTAAATTGAGAGGAGCTTGGCCACTCTGTTCAAACTCAAACTGAGTTCACGACAAGGGGTAGAGATGTCTGCTCAAAATCTGAACAGCATCCTTACCCGTTGTTTTGAACTCGCGTGCCCAGTTACGAAAAACCTCCGTAGAAAATCGGTACCTGGTGGAATGCCGAACTGCAGCGTATTCGCAAAGAGACCAGGAAGTTCCTGAATCGGTCCTTAAAAACCAATTTAGTAGAAGACTGGAATCTATATCGATCAAGGCAAAAGGATTTTAAGAGACTTATTCGCAAGTCGAAAAATGACTCTTATAAAAAATTTTGTGACGAGATCGAATCTCTAAGTGAAACTAGTAGGCTTGTGAAAGTTCTTCAGAGGAACAGACCAAGCAGACTCGCTTCAATACTCAAACCTGATGACACCTACACTGAGAGCAAGGCGGAGACCTACAGTCTTCTCCTTGAGACTCACTTCCCGGGAAATCAGGTCACCACGTGCTCTTCAGTGGTACCGGCAACGGTGGCCACTGCAGAACCAGCGAACACAACGCGGCTTAACTGGTACATTGCATCTAGAGTGGTGACTGATGACGCTATCTAATATGCTATTGCATCTTTTAAGAGCTTTAAGTCACCTGGTCCAGATGGAATCTACACGGTTATGCTGAAGCAAGGTTTAGGTCAGCTGTTGCCCACGTTGAAAAGAATTTTCACTGCGAGCCTTGCCTTGGCTTACATACCCACCCTTTGGCGTATGGTTAAAGTCGTTTTCATACCAAAACCTGGTAAGTCAGACTATAGCCTAGCCAAAAGCTTCAGACCCATAAGTCTGTCATCCTTCCTGCTGAAAAGCTCAGAGAGACTGGTTGAGCTGCGCGTGCGCAAAGTTGCTCTTTGTTTGCACCCTCTTTCTGAGATGCAACACGCTGCAATCAGCGCGGAAAATCCTGCGAAACTGCGCTTCAAAACCTTGTTGGTAGGATTGAATGTGCTCTTGACCAGAAGAAGTACGTGCTGGGCGTTTTCGTCGATATTGAGGGTGCTTTTGATAACGCGACGTTTGATAGCATGTGCAACTCAGCCAGACAACATGGTGTAGATGAAACATTAGTTCAATGGATTAGGGCAATGCTAATGAACAGGACGCTGATAGCCGAAGCAGATTGTGGCAAGTGCGTCATAACTGGGGTAAACAAGGGCTGCCCGCAAGGTGGTGTTCTGTCTCCCCTTTTATGAAGCATGGTTGTAGACTCTCTACTATCGGCTCTCAACCTTCCTGGAACCTACACACAAGCCTACGCGGATGATGTCGCCGTTCTTTCTGTTTATCAAACCTAGGGACTGCGTGCTCTCAAGCGCAGAGATCCCTGGACTTGATCGATGATTGGTGCACTAGGAATGGGCTTTCAGTGAATCCTCTTAAAACTTCGGTTGTTCTCTTTACGAGAAGGAGGAAGGTCACTGGTCTGACTCAACTAGTGCTTAAAGGTGTCACTATCCCGATATCCGATGAAGTCAAATATCTGGGAGTAATCCTTGATAGAAGACTTCTATGGTCCAAGCATGTTGAATCCAAAACCGTAAAAGCATTGTCCACCTTCTGGCAGTGCAGAAGCGCTTTTGGCAAGACGGGGGGCTTATCTCCGAAAAGGGTCCTCTGGATCTATACTGCCATGGTTAGACCACTCCTTTCATACGCATCGGTTGTTTGGTGGAACAGGCTTTCGCGGAAACGTGTTACTGCCTCTTTTGCCAAACTCCAAAGAACGGCTTGTCTTGGCTGCACAGGGGCCTTCCCTAGCACGCCGGGGTCTGCTCTAGATGCTTTGATGAACCTCCCCCCCTTGATATATTTATCATGGGGTGTACGCTGAAAACCATCTTTCGCTTAAAGAGAGGAGGTTTTTGGTACCACACGCATTGGAATTTTGAAGAACCTGTTCGAGAATTGTCCTTTGACCCCCCCTTTCTTATGGACATGCCCTCTGACGCAATGACCCCAGAAATCCTTTTGTGACAAAATTACCAAGTCCTGAGGAAATTTGACTTGGTAATTTTGGTAATTTAATGAAATGGCTTCGGCCAGACTCTGAGCCAGGGAAAGAATGCCATCGTATTTTCACGGATGGCTCCAAAACCGGACAGGGGTCTGGTGCTGGAGCCTTTGTGGAAAGCGAGAACATTAGACTCCACTACCCCTTAGGTAAATATGCGTCTGTCTTCCAAGCGGAGACTTTCGCTATCCTAATGGCTATGCGCTATATTTTGACTAACAGGTGGAGGGCAAGAAGCATATGCGTTTGCAGTGACAGCCAAGCCGCTCTAAATGCGTTGCTCAACCTTCTTACCTCGTCCAAGATAGTGCTCGAACTCAAGAATTCGTTAAACTTAGTCGGAAGGCTAAATGCAGTGAATCTTGTTTGGGTTCCAGATCACACTGGTATCCAGGGAAATGAGATCTCTGATGAGCTTGCCAGACTTGGCTCAGAAGAGGTTTTCTCAAGACCCGAACCTGCTTTAGGCCTGCCTGTATCTGTTGTCACGTCTGCCATTGATACCTTGCGTGACTGCGATGGATGCAGACAGACTAAACGACTACGCCCGGACATCTGCGAGGGGTCAGCGTCTTTTCTTCTATCTCTTAGGAGAATCGATTGCAGACTTCTTGTAGGCGTCCTTACCGGCCACCAAGCTTTTGCTAGACACTTGAATGTGTTAGGCTTAAGCGAAACCACCACCTGTCTTGCCTGTGGAGAGGACGACGATACAGCGGAACACTTTCTCTGTAGTTGTCCTGTCTTTGCTCGCATCAGGTTGGCGGATCTTTGGGGCTGACGTGGTGAGTACCGAACACCTAAGCTCTTCATCACTGAAGCTCCTTCTCATCTTTCTTCGAAAGACGGGTAAACTAAATACATTAATGTAAGGTGTCTGCATGGTAGTACAATGGACCAGTAGTTGTGTCTGAGTGCTCCATCGGATAGTAGCAACCTCCAACAAAAACGTAAACGTATAAATGCTTAAATGGGTTTGGAAGTCTGTAACAAACTAATTGTTTTATTGACATTGTCAAAAGCCTTTTCGTAATCTATAAGCAGACCCAAGATTACGGATGGTGATCGAAAAGTCAGTGACTTTGATGCTAGATGGCGTTGAGATTGCGCATAGGTGTTTTTTTTTTTATCTTTTTGTTTCTTTTTGGCCATAGAAAAATAATCAAAAAGGTCGCAAAAACACTTCGCTTTTACTGTCGTATAGAGAACCTCGGTTAGTAAGATTTGATCAAAATGGGGAAAAAGGAAGGAACTCTTTAAGAAAGTACCTACTAATTTTCCTGTTGAATTTATCTAAGATAAACTAAGAAAACAAAGCAGGTGTTCGTCTTTCTCGCATGTGATAGTGCGCAAGTGTATCATTGCTGCCCTATGAGCACACAAGATGCTGAGCTCTAAGGACGTCCGAATGATGCCACAATTAGGAAATCGTCACCAAAATCTACGGTATTGTGCTGGACGATTTTCAAATTGACATTCAAGTGAATTTTTTAAGCGCTTGCAAAATCAACTGCAAAGTTGAGATGCAGCAAATCTCAAGCCAGGCCAAAAAACGGGTAAAGGGAGGGTCGGGTAATTAGAAATTGTTACAGACGAACTCTTGCACTTACTTACTTGCTTTTGGCTTGAATTTTCGTTTTAAGTACATTTCTTCACGGTTCCAATAAAATAAGCTTGAAAGATTTTCTTTTTATTCCACGCCCACTGTGTAGGGTTTAACCCATACACATAATTGATTTCGAATGAATAAATTCAGGCCAAAAAACTTCAAGATTTCATGTTACTGGGTAAATCAGCCCCAGGTGAAGTCAAACAAACTGCGGGTAGATTTTGGCAATTGCATAACCTGATAGCCTGGTCCCCAAGCAATCCATATTTATAAATGAGTTCTGCATTCATTTATAAATTTGGATTGGGTTGGGAATGGTTTGATTTCGGGGTTTGGGGTTCAAACACCCCGCCCCCTCCCTTCAATAACCTAGGGTCAGCTAGGTCATCACTCCCGTCACCTAAATTAAGTGAAGTGCCTTTGCGTGGTATGCTTACTTGCTTACCTAAATTAAGGTGGCTCTCATAAGTGTGAAACTAATTCGCAAGCAACAAGCTTCGAAGGCGAGCTCCCTTTCTAGCTAGCCATCTACAGTTTTGCACGCGAGCTTGGCTAAAAGGCCCTTCAATTTACGTACGTTAGGTACCGAAGTTTCGGTGCTCCTCTATACTGCACCGTGCCTCCAGAGTGAATTCTAAGAACTAAAGCCAAATGGTATCTCTCTCTCTAGATGATCCGGTTATTCCGTTGTTTTTTTACCTTTTTAGCTATGTAGACGGGGCCACAAATAACCTCTAGAAGAAGCCTAGAGTGTCCTTATGCACCTTTGATAATTGCAGTCGGCCTTGCATTCTAGCGTTTTCCATTTTATCTTTACTTTGGGAAGCTTCCTTAGCTGCCAACTTAATTAAAGCGAACCATTTTTCGATTCAGGCGGATGGAGTTCTTTTTGTAAGATATGCTATCATCTTAATACATCTGAAAGGATATGGTGCATGATAGGTAGGTGGGGTAGGATAACTGATAACCAAAGCCACCAGCTAACATATGCGAGGATAATCGAGCCTTATCACGAAATTCTGTGAAGAGATACAATCTTGTTTGCTGATATTTTATCCTGAATTTTGAGGGTACGGCGCTAGCTCGTTTAGCTCCTCGAAAAAGATTCTACTTCTTCAACAGACCCCCAGTTGTGCAGTTTGCTTAGCCATGCCGCTTGCCCATATCGTTGACAATTTTCATTTATTTTTGTTTACCTTTGGCTATAGCTTTCGAGTATATCCAACATAAGTTCGTTCTAGCCAAGGACTTAGCTTCTGGATTTTTTAAGCTTGTTCGCTTCTTTTTTTTGCATTATATTATTCTGCTGAGGCCCCAAACACAGGGCCACGGTCTTAACATATAATATCTTGTTGTCAAGGGTTCTAAGTGTTCGCCTTTGATCTCAAAACTTCTGACTCCATGGCCTGAGTGGGTGTTTGGCTGTCAAAGTAAACGGCTTATTTCAAAACTTTTCCGCTTAAGTTCCTTCGCAGCATGGATTATGGCTCCCCTCGAAAGCACTTCAGACGCTATCGAGTCGGTTTTTGCCCAATCTTAGAGCCTCACATAAAATTGAAACCTGCAGTATGTGTCTCTCTCTTCCTGTCCCCTTTACTTATATACTTCCTTACGGTACTCTTATAGGATAGGAGGTATATTAAGTTTGTCACATAGTTTGTAACACGGTGAAATAATAATGGTAGACCCCCAAGACCTTAAGGACATATGATCGAGACCGAATTCTGAATCGAATGAGCCATGTCCGTCCGTCCGCCCGTCTGTATGTCACATGTTTTTAGGCCTTAAATTTTGAGCTAGGATGCTGAAGCTTCGTACGAAAGATCCACGTCATGCGAAGCAGCACAAGTGTAAAAATTTTTGAAATCCGCCAAAGACACGCCCACAATCGGTCTAAATGTGCAACTACCTCCAGAATTTTTAAAACTGTAAGACGTTCTAAAAGGCTGAAATTTAACATTTGGCATCTCCTAATAAATGTAAGACATAAAAAAGAAAAATTTAATTGGTAAACCTCCTCTAGTGGGCGTGGCATCTATTTTAAGGGTAAATTTTCAAATGCAGTTTACTCAATATTTTTGCTCAAAATTGAAAAAAATTTGCTTAATATTTTATGTAGAAAACGTTTAGTTCTACACTTTGTTCATATAAGACTTTTGGCCATGCCCACATTTGGAGGCAGATTTGAAGAAAAACCTAAAATTTACCTGAAAAACTTAATTGCGACTAGCCTTGAGCCTAATTTAGGAAAGCATGAAACAAAAAAAGTAGCAGGTCAGGTAAACGAGACTTCAGTCCAGATTTCGTTTATATAAAGTTTTTGGCCACGCCCCCTTTTAAGGGTCAAGTTTTCAAAAATATTAAATTTGAACCAAAAAATTGCATTTTTACGTACATTTAAGTGTAACTTGGATATATATGTGGTTTCTAATTAGGGGCGGTTGGACCACGCCCCTTTCCGAAGTTTGCATTACTTATGAAATGTCAAAAAATAACTATGTCATCAGCATTTACGGACTGTAACTTCTTCGTTTTACGGACTGTAACTTCTGCGTACACACTGTAGCACTTACTTACTGGTTTTATAATAAGCTTGCGATCAAAGGATTATGACCGGTCTTAAAATGTAGCATCGTCTTCGTAAGTACGAAGAGTTTGAGGACGAAAGAGATAAAAAAGAAAAGGAGTTTCCGATCCAACACAAACGCTGATGAGCCAGTACGGAACATGAAAATCCTGTACAGAAACAGCAAAGCTTACCCCCGCAAGTGTTATGCCTCTATGGATAAAAGCAATGGTACAATCAACAGAGTTTTCAATGAGAATATCTAATTGTTGTCCATTCTATTTGGATGTTGGAAGAGAAAAAAGTGTCTAATATTAGGCCGCAGGGTTGTCCTGTATAACAACCGCCGACTACGAAGCTACTCATCATCTATAGAGGGACACTACTGGGACTCTATATAGAAATATTCATAAAGTCTGGCAGACCGCAGTCCACACTGTGTTCATTCTTTTAATATGACGACTGCGTTAGTCACCCATTGTTGCTGGAGTTCATGTTCAAAGCTGTGTGCCTACAATGTTAGATTATTTTTCCCATTCCATGGTATCGAAATCACCCTTTTCCTGGTCTTTGCCTCGATTTCATCGCTGATTCGTCCTACCTAGGTCCCCAGTCCTCGAGTTTAGAAAGAACTCAGGGCATTTTTTTTTTTGCTAATCAGGATAGGCACATCGTCAGTCACAATAGCAACTTCGCAGTATTATGTGGCCCTTACTATTTAAGAGTTTATTAATTAAACAAGATTGGATTAGATTCTGGTCTAATTTTCGAGGATATCAAGGATTCCTCAGTTCCTGCGCCTTTTCATACTTGGTGAAAATGCCTCGTAAGGTAAAATGGGAATTTAAGGTTGTCCTACAATAATTGCAGACCGATTGTAAAGAATTTCATAATTTGTCGTTAGGTTAAAAAACACAGAAGCTTGGACACAATGGACATATGAATTTAGGTTGCCTTTAACGTAACCTTTTCACAACGATACAAATTTTTCCTTCGGTCCTGAAAGACATATTAATTTTTCTACCCTAATCCAAAACCCTGCTCTTTTTGTTTTCCGTTGTCCAGAGTTTCCGCTCCTTCCTCAAAAGCAGTCTAACATTACCTTTGTTTTCTTTTGTAGTCTCTACCTCCGAAGCAGGGTTTGTTGCCTTATTGTCTTCGGCAATTCGCTTGAGAATGACCTTATAGAGTAAGAACGTCAGTGACAACTGCTTTTCCACCATTAAAGTCACCTGGGAGTTTATCAGCAATCTCAAATGGAATTCCGATTTGCTTAATTAGGGACCTAGTCGACCGACGCGCGCGGCGCAGCATCCCTCGTTGCCTAAGTCCGGCCAATATACAGATTTTATAAAGTAGATTAAAGCTTGATCTCTGTAGTGGAAGAAAACTTTTGGATCACCTCAACTTGCTGTAGGTCGGTGCATTGGTATCCATCTTCATTGGTATGTGACTGACGATATCTGCCTCAAGGCTAGCTAAATCTCCCTGCCATTCTACACCCACTCGTTTTCTTGCTGTGGATTACGATTACAACGAGCTGTAGACAACTTGCTATGTTGGTCCACACGGCTAGTTTTTTTTTCACCTTCTGATCTAGAAGCACTACAGAAGGAGGAGATATAACATCGAACTGTACGGGCTATACAGCGACACCGACCTAGCCAGAAGAGTCAAAACACAACGTCTACGATGGTTGGGTCATCTAAAGCGGTTGGACAACAGCGCCCCGGCCCAGAAAATCTTCGAATCCACCCCGCAGGGACGGCGCAGTAGAGGAGCACCGTGACTCAGGTGGCACACGCAAGTGAAAGGGGACCTCAGCCAACTTCGCGTGCGAAACTAGAGGCATCTAGCTAGAGACAGAGCTGGCTGGCGAAGCTTGTTGGCTGAGGCCCAGCTCTACCCCGGACTGTAGCGCCACCTTAGGTAAGAGCTAGAAGCACTACATTTTGGATTTTACATCACCCTTTCAGCGTCTTCGGAAGACTCTATTGTATATTTCAAAACCATTAATTATTAAAATAAAAAGAAAAAAAAAAACTTATAGTAAGCGAAGCTCAATAATATGTTTACTAAAAGCTTCAAAAATGAACTTCGTCAATAGGGATTTTAAAGAAAGAGGAAGTAAATAACATAGCTACATCATCCTACTCCTTATAAAGAAAACTACTCTCTTATTTTGCCGATTACATCCTACACCTGATCAAATTCCTATAAGTCCTTATTTATCACCCACCAGCACATTATTTTACCCTTTTCAGTCAAGCTACATAAAGTTTCTACCTGCGTAGTATTCTTCGATTGTACACAATAGTCAAGGACTCGTAGATATTTCGCATTTTCGTCATCCTTTGGATAACATGGCCACCTACAAGGCTCACCAGCACCGGCTCGAACGCCAACAGTTCTTCATCTTTAGAACAAATTCAATTCTGAAGAAGTTATTTAATCTAATCGCGTGTTTCCATAAAAACGTTATCTACAAGGACGAACTCTTGGATGGCCTACAATGAAAGGCAAGAAAAACACATCCTTAATATTAGGTATAGATAAAAATATTTGTCAGTGCTGCCGTATCAATTCAACACACAAAAACAACAACGCCAGTCACTGGATACCTTCCCACATCGGGGTGTGCAATAAAATAGAAAAACAATTTACATCAAGCCTGCGTCCACAGAGTGCTGTGCGCGCGTATGGAGAGCTTTTTATTTTGATTCAGAGAATTTTCCAATTTGGAGACTTTCGAATTCCACTCTGTACCATAACCCCAAAACAAGGAACATAATCTCTCTCTTCAAAGGATATTTGGTTTGAAAAACGAAATTAATGGTGGATCAATTGTTACGCGTGCAGATTTTCTCTCCTTCAAAAAGGATGCTTCGCCCGAGATTTGGGAAGAAATCCTCTCCAATTGCGTTGGAGTTTCAAGTAGAGCACAAGCACAACGCATGCGTTGCTGAGCAAAGCTCTTGTTCATTCATCAAATTTCAAGATACACTGATGATAAACACAGCTTCTCGAAGGACATGAGAGCCAACAAATTGACATTGAGCGAAGGCGGACACACTCAACAATTTTCGTATGCTGCATGTACACATACTGGAAAAATTCATTCGAGAGATACAGACACACTGTGCGGATGGTTGTGTTGTGAGTGCGGGGGAGAGTACGACAAAGAGAGAGAGAGAAAAAGGATTTTATCATGCCCTACCCCACGAAGAAAGTGAGTTTCGTATATACGTTGTACAACCGAAGATTCTCTCGAGTCCTGCTATTCCAACGATGTGTGTGTATCGGGAATGTGTGAGGAAAGACAAAATCATCATTGAACGTCGTCCTTGTTGGTCATTAAAACTCTGGGAGGTGTTTTTTTTTTCTTTTTTTTTTGGAGCGAGAGGGTGTTTTACGTAAAATGTACACATTTTCATTCAGAGACAATGTGGCAAAGGACTAAGGGCGAACCAACGATGATGGGTGTGGTAATTAAGGGGAATAATTTTCGTTTTTAAACGACTTTAACGCGTCACGTTTGGAAAACAATATGCAAAAACCCTGACTTTTCTGAAACAGTAGAGTTCTCAACCAGGAACTAGGAAACTCTGATAAACTCCTTTCTTAGGGCCTGGTCTGATTCAACAGTGGGCCAGTGTAAAAAGCTGAATGATAAGTCCCCTTCTACCACGGGATTAAAATAGTACAGACTCAAACCAATCGAATTTTTTATCGTCAGACAGATATTTGGTGATGTCTCCTTTAAGGTCCTTTTGGAGGGCTCTTCCTAAACCGTTTTCCACTTACACCATAGTAAAGAAGTCGGTTTGGATTTCAGCTTGAGTCGAGATTCGAACCATAACAATCATACCTAGGTGCCCTTGGCTACTTCCAAACAAGGGTCTCATGTAAAAACTTCTTGTTATCGGAATGCGTGCTGTCATATTTGCTGCTTCCAGCACGTAGCAGTGATCTTCTCTACTTAGCCGCCCCATAAGAGTCCCCAAAAACTAAAAATTTCCTTTTTCCTTCTAGTCCTTTGTGATGATCATGTGACGGCGTGGCCAAACGTTGCAGCAGACAAGGTGGGAGTGCGACAAGGCTCAGCCCGGCAATTTCTTGGCTCGAGTTTTGTACGCGATGATCGAGCACAAATGCGCGCACTTCGATACGGTCCACAATCTCGACAATCGCGTCGAGGTGATCGCAGCGATCTTGAACATGATGGGAACTCTCGGTCGCCATATCCGCATCATCATGAAGACGATGAGGACGATTTGATAGATCAGTTTGAGGTTCATCCATCAGATTATCCACCACATCACGATGATGACTACTTTGGCCAGGACATTCCCAATTATTTGGCCCATGAGATCTACACGACAGAGCCCCTGCAACCGGGAAGTTTGGATAAGTCCGATCCTCGGTATCGAGCGATCGGTGCTCGCAAACCGTTAATTCGAACAGATTTGTATGGAGTAAAGGAGTTTGGCGATCGAAAGACTGAAGCACAGCGGGGAACCGAGCGATTTTTGGGGACAATGAATGCGCGGGATAGAATTTTCAGGCCACATGTACCGCTGGTGAGTGACGAGTCTAGGATGTCCTCACCCAATGACGGCACGTTGCATGAATGTGCGAATAACTGCAAGGATACCCAGTGGATGTGTACGCTGTCGTGCTCATGCATATCAAAGAATGAACGCTGCGACAAGGTGAAGAACTGTGACGACGGGACCGATGAGCAGGATTGCGATGGCAACGACGACATGATCAGCAAGATTCAAATGACTTGCGAGTCAACTGGCGAGCATGCCATGTGCCCGAAGACATATCGTTGCATCAACAAGGAGTGGCTGTGCGATGGTGATGATGACTGTGGGGATTACTCCGATGAAACTCATTGTGGTAAGGACTCAGTCCCTCAATTAAGACAAGTTTAAGAATTTTTCTGTCTGTTGTAGGTAATCGAAGCAATTGCACCGATGATCAGTTTGAATGTTCGAATGGATTCTGTGTACCACGAAGCTGGGTGTGTGATGGAGAAAATGATTGTAAGGACTTCTCAGATGAAACAAATTGCTCGAGGACAACGTAAGTTATCATCAGGGTCACCCTTGAGCTCATTGATCTAATTTGGTGTTAATATTAATAGCTGTTCGGCCGAGCACTTTCCCTGCGAGGATGGTTACTGCGTCTCATTGGCATTTCGCTGCGATGGAGAGAAGGACTGCGCCGATGGCTCAGACGAACGCAATTGTCAAGCTGTGATGAACAGCTGCCCGGAGGGCGAGTTTAAATGTCGTGGTGGCCTTGGCGGAGCTGGAGGCCCTGGTGGCCAGTGTGTTTTGAGTCGTTTTAGGTGTGATGGTGACAACGATTGCGGTGATTGGAGCGACGAAGAGAACTGCCCGAAAAAGCCTTCGAGCTGTACATCGAATGAATACAAGTGAGTTGGAAAATGTGCGACTTAAGGAGGATTTTTTTTAAAATTTGTTGTTTAGATGTGCCGACGGAACGTGCATTCCAAATCGCTGGAAATGTGACAAGGAACAGGACTGTGATGGCGGTGAAGATGAAAAGGACTGCGGCAATATGAACGGCAGTCATCCTTCGACATGTGCCCCAGATGAGTTCACATGTCTCAACGGGCGTTGCATATTGGTATAAAGCTTGTCTTAACACCTAACAGCATTATCCTTTGACTACTCTTCCTTTCTTTTATAGTCAACTTGGCTGTGTGACGGCTACCCGGATTGCTCCTCGGCCGAGGACGAAGTTGAGTGCCATTTGGCTTGTGATCCTGGACAGTTTCTGTGCCCCGCCAAAAAGAATATTACCAACCTTAAGTAAGATTGACTTAAATCCTTCTCTATAATCGGAATCTAACTTCGATTGACTTACAGGATCTGCGTGCATCAAAAACACGTTTGCGATGGACAAAACGATTGTCCTCTGGGTGAGGATGAGATGAACTGCCCTCGTGTCAAGGACTGTGGCAAGAACACGCAGTGCGAACAGCTTTGCATAACAACAGCTCGTGGACGTGACGAATGTGCCTGTCGGCTGGGCTTCCTTATGCATGGCAATAAGAAGAAGTATGATTCTGTTAACCTTCCTTTTTACAGAATCAAGCTGACTTCTATCTAATTTCAGTTGTACCGACATCGATGAGTGCCAGTTTTTATCGAACCCAGTGTGCTCGCAAAAGTGCCAAAACACCCATGGAAGTTTCATATGCTCTTGCGAGAGTGGCTATGTCCTGCGACCGGATCTCAGAACCTGCAAGGCGCTGGGTGGTGCTATGCAACTTCTGGTTGCCAATCGCTGGGATATTCGGAGAGTAACTCTCAGTAACAATCGCTACACAGCTGTGGTTAAGGGACTGCATAACGCCATCGCTCTTGACTATCACTACAAGAAGGGTCTGATGTTCTGGTCAGACGTTTCGACAGATGTCATAAAAATGGTCTACGTAAATGGAACGCGCGTAAGAGATGTCATCAAGTGGGGTCTAGAATCGCCTGGTGGCATTGCTGTCGATTGGGTTCATGACTTACTCTTTTGGACTGATTCCGGAACCAGAAGGGTGGAAGTGTCTAACTTTCAGGGAAATCTGCGAGCTGTGATTGCGGCAAATGACCTGGATAAGCCAAGAGCGATTGTAGTCCATCCTGGTGAGGCAATGGTCTTTTGGTCAGATTGGGGTGAGTTTTCCTTGAAGGTTCAATGCAAAACTTGTCCTAATCAGAGCTTATCTTTTGAAGGTCCAAATCCTAAAATCGAATGCGCCTACATGGATGGATCGCAGAGGCAGGTTATCATAACAAAAGGTGTGACGTGGCCAAATGGCTTAGCCATTGACTATCCCAGTAGGAAGCTCTATTGGGCCGATGCCAAACAGCATGCGATTGAGAGCTCCAACTTTGATGGAACAGATCGGGTTAAGGTAATTGACTAGACGAGATTCTAGAAAATTCCTTAATCCTTTTTTATTGCTTCTCTTAGATTCTCAGTAGCCACCTGCCACACCCATTTGCCCTGACGATCTTCGAGGACACCATGTACTGGACCGACTGGAACACAAAGACTGTATCGGCGGCTAATAAAATTTCTGGCAAAGGCTTCCGGTCGGTGCACGAAAACTTCCACTTCCCAATGGATGTTCATGCTTATCATCCCGCTCGGCAGCCTGACTATGCTGATCGCTGTCAAAAGGATCGTCGAGGCTTGCGTGGCGGATGCACTCACCTATGCCTTCCTAACAAGACTTCTAGACGGTGTGGATGCCCCATTGGATTGACCCTTAAAGAAGACCAGTAAGTATATTCGAAATCCTATACCTGAGAAAGAAAAAGAAATCAATAATGTCCCTTCCCACAGGAAAACCTGCAACAGTGCACCGGATAAACTTATTTTAGTCGCTCGCCGAAAAGACATTCGACTGCGCCAGTTGAGCACGAAGCCCGCGTCGGCCAATGATATTGACATGATTGTGCCCCTGGATAACCTAAAGCACACAGTAGCCTTGGACTGGTGCAGCGAGACGGATTTCATCTACTGGACAGATGTAGAGAGATCTTCGATAAATAAGGCCCATCTCAATGGCAGCTATCAGCAGAAGCTGATCCACTCGAACCTAGTGTCGCCTGCGGGATTGGCATTGGACTGGATCACACATAAGATCTATTGGACAGATCCGGCTACGAACCGCATTGAGGTTGCTCTGACCAATGGAAAGATGCGATCGATTTTAATTTGGGAGAAGCTGGACAAACCGAGGGACATTGTTGTCAACCCAATAGGTATGGACTAATTTGAGTTGCATTGTAAGAGCTTCACTTACGTTTGCTTTTCCTTAGATGGCCTTATGTTCTGGTCAGACTGGGGTGAACAACCGATGATCGAAAGAGCCGGGATGGATGGTAAAAACCGGGCAGTTGTAACAGCGAGCAATTTGAAGTATCCAAACGGATTGGCTGTGGATTATGATAACCAAAAGATATATTTTGTGGACGGGGGTTTTAAAACTATTGAGAACATGAACTTTGATGGAACTGCACGAAGGGTCATCATCGGTATGTTTCGATCTCAAATAAAGCTCTAGAACTCTTCTGATTGATCGACTGATCTTAGGTACTGGCTTGGGTCACCCCTTTGGACTTGACATCAATGAAAACAAGATCTTCTGGACCGATTGGGAAACAAAGTCTGTTCAAGTGGCCGACAAGTATACCGGCAAGAATATCAAAACAATCATTGCTAATACGAGTGATCTGATGGATCTTCGGGTATTCCATCGTTCTCGCAGGAGAATGCAGAATACTTGTGGCAGTTTCAATGGTGGTTGTTCGCATTTGTGTCTGCTTAATCCCACAGGATATACGTGTGCATGTCCCATCGGTGTAAAACTATCGGTAAAGCTTAAAACCAACAAATTAAAGAGTCCTTTTTCTATTGACCCTTTACTTCTTTCATAGGAGGACATGAGAACCTGTTACAATGGTCCGTCGAGTTATATTCTATTTGCACATCGCATGGACATTCGGCAAATATCACTGGACTTTGATCATATGATTGATGTGGTCCTTCCATTGCCGCCCATTTCGAATGCAGTTGCCCTGGATGTGGACCAGCAAACTGGTCTGATCTACTGGTCGGACACGGTGGAGAATGTCATTATGAGCTCGACAGCTGACGGATTGCATGTGACTCAGGTCATCGGCGAGAGTTTGGACAACGCAGATGGATTGACGATCGATTCGGTTGGCAGAAATGTAAGTCTTATTCCAAAACTATTTTAAGAATTTATTTTGTACAACACAATTTTGTAGAATTCCTAAAAAAATCAGGTCACAAACAAACTGAAAACAATTAATTTTTTAAGTCAAACTTACATAAGCCCGATTTTTTATCCTCTGAGTTTTTTCTGATTTTAAAAGGGATCAACATTGATCTAACCTAAGTTGAGCTTAATTAAAAATAAATTTAAGTTTGTATCTTTGGTGGGTGGAAACCCTTTGCCTCTAGGATCACTTAATGAATGCGGGCGAGATTTTAACTTCCGACATGCGTAAATCATGCTTGAGACAATGATTTTCCAATGAGACCCGAACAGAATTTGAACGAAGAGCATTTCTTTTAGGTTTGTCAACAAGTTACCGCTGAGTGCTTTGCTGATTTTTCTTCTTAGCTTTTCTCAACGAACGAAATTTTTTTCGTTCTCTCAAAATGTTGCGAAGATTCGCCTTCTTAAAACCACTTTGGCACCTTCAGCGAGAAAGTTCTGTAAAAAAATTAATTTCGAGGAGGCTCGATAAAGCATCGTCACCGACAATTTTTACACACCAAATAAACGGTGTTAGTCACCGACGCTATTTATGCATAATTTTTATTTGATACACTTACACGTTCCGGAAAATTCCACTGTAGAATTTACCCGCACTATTATGAGTTTTATCTCCAATTCCTGACACCTAAAATGATGTAATATTTTAGCCTGACGTTTGTCCAATAAAACTCAATTTCACTTTTTTAATAACACAATGTAACACTTTACTTATATACTAAAACATATTTAAAATGAAATCACACTTAACACTTTATTTCTATTCAACCGCTTTTCACTTTACGCTCGATTTTCAAAAGTCAGCCCCTCAAATATCACTGTCCCGTACGCGCCTGTCATTGTCATGCGTAAATTTATAAATTCTGCGCTTTCTGTATCTCTCTTTGGTAATTTTCCATTGGTATTTTTCCACTGATACTTTTCCATTGGAAGGAAATACGTTGTTGAAATTCCAACTTCGGACGTCAGTTTGCTGTCAGTTGACTGGAATGACAGCTAGGTGTGTTCGTAAAGTGAATCAAATGGTGTAATTAGCTACTCGGGCATGTATTTTTACGTCCTGCAGCCACATCACAATCCGTACATGCTCTTTCTCGTAGGCTAATTTTTTAATGCATACTTTCAGGCAAAAATTTGACGTGGAAATGAGGCATTTTACATGAAAAAGTTAATACTTTGACAAGTTAGTGCAAAAGTCATTGGATAAGGAACTTTGATAATTTCCTTTTTCAACGCAAAATTGCGTTTCCCTCCAGCTGTACTATCTGTTCTGGACGTCTTTTTACGACCTAGTTCAACAAGCTTTATACCCTTGGATGAAGCCTCGTGAAGCTTCTTAACAAGACACAACAGCTTAAGTCCAATGGAGCTATAATCCCACCACCTTGTTGTTCGCGAATGAGGCTTTGCTGAAACTGAAGAAACCCAACGGGCAATATTCAGCATTTACCAATAAGTAAAGGTTGCTGCGATAATACTCTGTGAACCATAGATGGTTTTTTTCCTACATTTTGTTGGAAAGTCGCTGAATGCACCCATCGACTCATACGAACACCCCGATTGACTTAACGAACACACCTTGTCATCATTCCAGTATCGTCATTCCAGATGACAGCAAACTGATGTTCGAAGTTCGAATTTCGGTATCGAATTTCCCTCCAATGGAAAAGTGCCAATGTAGAATTTGCAAAGGGGAAATATAGAAATATGCTAGAAAGTCCTGAATTTGTATAAATACACGTATGACAGGCTCGTACGGGACAGTTATATTTTAAACGTTGACTTGAGAAAACAGAGTGAGTTGAGTAGCTTTTTTCTTGGTTATACAGTTCGCCCATACTGAAGCAACTAACGGGTAGAGGCAACTTTCTTAGCTTCTATAAGTTTCACGCTTAAATGTTTCTCAATATGTACCTACCACGACTTAAAGTGCTTATTAGTCCCAGATATTAATATTACCGCAACACCTCAATTTTTTAAACTTGATACGTCGGCTTCACGTGTTGGCTCCGGTGACCACAAGGACTTTTATTTTCGTCCTAGGTTAACAGATCAGTTCCAAGTTTTTCTTATTGTTAATTACCTAATCTGTTGATCATAAGCTGCATACCTTTTGCCACTTCTTTAAAAAAAACTGCCATGTGGTCCGTAATAACAGATTTGCGGAGTTTTCGTGAGACTTTTTGCTATTCCACCTTTAACTACTTACATAATGTGACGAAACGAAGAGCAGTATGCTTAGCAGTATGCTCCCATAGTCCCAAACAAATCTGTTCATACATGGATCGCAAAACTTTTATGAGCTTCGTAGCGAAACCAATCTGAAGAAGATTGTTAAAAAGAGCCTCTCGAGCCAAGGTATCAAACGCTGCTCGAAATTCGACAAAAAAACGTGTTAAGTTTCTGTGATCCTTTTATTGATTCCGGCTATATTTTTATAAGTGCGAGTATCTGGTCAATCACTGAGTAGGCTAGCGTGAAATTTGTGGAACATATTTTTCCTTTCTACCCAAGCTTGTACATACTTTCTTTTGGTTTTTACCCTAAGAAGAGCTAAAGGGGATAAGAAAGGATGCGGTCTGGTAGCTTAGCTGTGGTTTATATTTCTAGAGATGGGTTCTTTTACGTTGAAGCTCCTATGGAGGCTCTATCCTTGTGGCCCTTGATTCTGTCAGTCAAAGCATCCTTATCTGTGTCAGATCTCGTACTTCTTCCAACGGAGATAAGAAAATGACTTTTGTATTGAGCTATTTTGCACTTTTTCAAAGATAAGAATCACAAGCCATCGCTTGTGGGTGAAAATGTTCACATTGAGGGTGAAAATTCTCGCTTGTGATTTTTCTCAACCCGCAAATTAAGGCTTGGTTTTTATCACAAGTTGGAAACTGTCTACTCATGCAGTTTTTAATGCCGTTGCCTGTGAAGAAACTGTCATAAGAAATCGGCATAAGAAACTGACATTAAGAAGTGTTGATAAACTGTGGCGAACGAATCTTCTTAATGTTTCCCTACCGCGCTTATCTTGAAGACTTGCTCGCTTCTTTGATCAACTTATTGGACATCCTGCCAAAAATGCAACTCCCTTCCTAAATCCTATTATAGGCTCTCCATTCTCATTGACTTTAAACTTGCACGGTTTACCTGCACCTTTTTTGCCTCTATTTAGCAGGGGGCACTTCTTTCGCCCTTCAGATGTCGAGTTCTTTTAGATTTCAACTAGTTTTACCCCATTTGAATCTTTCCCAGACTACAAGAAAACAAAGACTTAATACTCCGTGTTAATAAAAGGCCGCGGGCTCACAGCTCACTATATCCCATAAACACATTTCTAGCTTCCCTTTTCCACTCTAACCATCGGAACTGTATTCAATTTCAGATCTACTGGACAGATGCTGGTCGTCATACAGTGGAAGTAAGTAGCCTAGATGGTAAGAATCGTCACTTGATTGCTTGGCAGGATCTGGAATCACCACGTGGTTTGGCTCACGATTACGAAGCTGGTCTGTTGTTTTGGACAGATTGGGGCCATTTTCGTAAGATTGAAAGAGCCAACATGGACGGCGAAGAAAGGAGTAAAATTGTTACTAGCAAATTGGGCTGGCCAAATGGCTTGTCCTTAGATCTTGAACTGAAACGAATTTTTTGGGTTGATGCTCAATTGAAGACAATTGATTCCTCTGACTATACCGGAAACCAACGGCAGCTAATTATGGCGTCTTTGCATCATCCATATGCGCTGGCCGTTACCCCTAAACATATCTACTGGACCGATTGGAAGTCGAAAGCTCTTCATATGGCTGACAGGAAGAACATTTCGATTAGATCTGATGTGATCGTCAACGTTGATGGTTTGATGGATATTAAGGTTATAAAGGTGAGCTTTGCATTGACACATAAGACTTAAACAAATTAAGGCTTGAATCAATCTCTTCTTAAATAGACAAATGTAACTTTGCAAGAGAATGTCTGTGGCAAGGATAATGGTGGTTGTTCGCACTTGTGTCTACGAAATCCAACTGGATATGCATGCAAGTGTCCCATTGGACTGAAGTTGAAAGAGGACAGTATTACAGAGTGTCAAACTTTACCTGATGTAAGCTCTTTGCCCTTATCTAAACTGTGTGTATCCTAATTCATTCTGTTGCAGGACTATTTGTTAATCGCGCTTCGATCTGGTATTGGAATGATTTCTTTGAACACACCCGACTATATGGATGTGGTACTTCCAATAAAAGGTGTACATGGCGGAGTTGTCTTGGACTACCATCACAAGCAGTCGCTCTTGTTCTTTGCCGATGTGAACCTAGACATAATTCGACGAGTTAATCTTGTGAATTTCACCGACAACAAGGCGATAGTAGATTCCGATCTTTTGACTCCAAATGGCATTGCTGTTGATTGGATAGCGGACAATATTTACTGGTCGGATACAGATCGAAAAATTATAGAAGTTTCTCGGCTGGACGGCGGTTCAAGGAAGGCAATTTTATCTGAAGGCCTCAATGATCCAAGAGCGCTGATTGTGTATCCCAAGAAGGGGTAAGACAAATTGCTTTGCCGCTCTTATTTTTGAGACTTATGTGCGTGTTTTAGCTTCCTTTTCTGGGCTGACTGGGGCTCGCCGGCAAGAATTGAGAGATGCCTTCTGGATGGAACAAACCGAACTGCTATCGTTACCGCTGATCTTGGATTTCCAACCGGACTTGCCATTGATTTTGAGTAAGAGATCACAATACTTGACCCCTTTAAGCTAGATTTGTTAAATTTTCTGTTATGCTTTACCATAGAACCCGCAGACTTTTCTGGGCCGATGCGCTGCAGGATCGCATTGAACAGGTCGATTTCTATGGCAAAAAACGTGCCCCGATAATTCCGTTTGCAACACATCCATTCGGTTGCACTTTGGTGAGATTTTTTCGTTGTTTCCAATAGGGGCTGGATTTAACAATTTTCCACCCCACAGTTCGATTCGTCAATCTATTGGACCGACTGGTACAACAAGTCTGTATATCGAGCTCGTAAGACACCACGCGGTGGTTACACCAACATCGGTGAGATCCGTCATTCACTTAGTGGTGCTCTGGACATTCGATCTGTGTCAGCTAAGCGACAGCCCGACGATTGGAATCAGTGTTCGTCCGATAATGGCGGATGTTCACATCTCTGTTTGTTCAGAGGACATGACTATGTTTGTGCGTGTCCTGATATACCCGATAAGCGAACCTGCAAACTAGCACCCGCTTTCTTGGTTCCAAGACGATCTGACGAAACTCCCGAGTATCCAGATGAGGTTACTGCCGGAACGAATCCAGGAGATGACGAGTATGCGGCTGATGAACAGACAACTCAGGAACGAATTGTGATAGTGGCTAGTGGAGTGGTTACAGTTTTATTAATATTGGTGGTTGTCGCTATTCTGGGTAAGAGTTCTTACTACTTGGTCCTGAGAGATTCTTGTTTTAATCTAAGGGTTTTCTTTATGTTTCCAGTGCTAGTCCTAAATTCAAAGAAAAATAAACCAAAAAGACATTCGCGAGGATCCAGTAGATCAGTGTTAACATTTTCGAATCCTAACTACAACGTCGATGGAACACCCATGGAACCGAAGACGACAATTTGGAAGAGATTTAAATATGACAAGTCACAGGTAAGGGCCGATTGTACTGCATGCTTAAGTTTGAGCTAGAAGACTTGAATTTTTTATTATTTAAAAAGTTCAGCAAGCTGTAAGGCCTTAAACGACGTGCGCGTAAGACGACTCTTCTTTAAGCAAATTCTAGAAGACCTATGCTATTAAAACGGCGCAGAATCAAAAGAATCTTAAGTCGATGAAAACTTTTTTGCATTTCTTCGACTTGAGAAAGAAAACTATTAATATGAGCTTCAAACACACAACACCTGTGGGAAGATTTTCGCATTTCCAAAGAGTGCCTGCACTGATTTCAGTGATCTGGCCGGCCTGATTTTAATGAAGATCCAATGCGTTCAACTAGATTGTTGAGTCTGCACAATACTTTGGTGTTTGATTCTACTATTGAAACCTATCTAATTTACAGCTTGCCCTGGGACTATACTTAAGTTCGACGCGTCTTCACGTCAAACTTATTGAAAGTTGGGAAAGATTTGGAAATCACGAATTTTTACGAGTGGCGCTACACATCCGAGTCAAATTTCGCCAGATTGTCAATTAGCTTTCGTCTTTTGTCGTCCCAAATTTGACACAAGATATCGTCATTGTTCAAGACCATAGCCAGAACCTGAGCAATTCGCCACCTGATGCGAGCAAGGGCAGGACAAGTACAAAATAAGTCAGCTTGAGCTTCAATTCAATTTAATTTTATTTGGAGAAACCAGGTCACAAAACATCTTTTCAACCCTCTCTCGAGTTTTAAACAACACTGTTGATTTGAAAGCCGATGAATCTTTAATCTGAACAGGTGGTTTCTTCGGTAAACAACGATAGAAAGTGATAGTCTTAGAAAATCTATTGGACAGTGTATACAGTTAATTGTCCGCTGCCGCCTGGTTGTGGTTAAAGTAGGTCGGTTGATGCTGATATCGTGAAACGATAATAGTGATATGATAATAGTGAAACGATGCAACAACGAAGGCTTCCCAAAAGCCGATGCGCCAAAAAAGTGCAAAGAGTTTGGACTTACTGTAAAGATTTTCATATGGAGCACTCAATCCAGCATGGTCACAGGTGTTTTTATCCGCACATGTGGCTCATCATCTTCATTTTCAGTGACCGCTTATTCATAGAAGGGTCGTGGAGCGAGGGCGGCTAAATGGTTCTTCCATCGTTCCCGATCTTCCACCACCAACTCAAGAGACACAGGCATGATCCCCAGACTGGTCTCAGAGATGTTCTTTACCTGATCCCACCACCTGTTTCTAGGCCAGCCAGGCGGGCGACGTGCTCACATCTCGGCTAACATAACCTGTCTATAAAAGACACGTGGCTGGCGCATAAATTTAACACGTTTCTCAATTCAACAGGAAAAAAGGCTTCTACGTAAAAAAAATCTGTCCGCTGATGCTGCACCAAATCTTCTTCACATAAGCTTCCTGAGCTCTAAACAGGAAAGCCCATGAGGTCCGGATTTTGTCCAACACCTTTTAGGTTTTCGTTTTAGGTTGTCCATTTCTCAGATGCAACTATGATGTACCTACTGCTCCTATAGATTACAGCACAATCTGATTGCGACTCCACTGTAAGTATGTCAGAGATATGGATGGGCAGGGTTGATTTTGGGGTTTGGATAAACACACCGAAATTCCCACTTTGCATCTTCTGCAAATGCTGCCCCCCAAATCAGTGGCAAGACTTCTCTCTATATCAATCCTCCAGCTGTTCGGAATGAAAAAGACGGGTTCTGAATCGTGCTTCTACAAAAAGGGCCTATATTTATAAGCAACGAATACTAGACCTTTATTCTGATATCGCTGAGATCTTTGGGGCGGACTTTCGTGATGACCAATATCTTACCCGGGGTAGGTTCTGCATACTCTCCCTAAGTTTCCCAATACCTCTCTAAGTTTAAAATATCCAAATTGAGGAATACAAGCACAGAAAAATACGATCGACTCCGCGGATATGAAGCCTTCCCGATTGGGAGAAAAGGGCAAGGCAACCAGTTTGGGTGTAAGCCTATTCCAAAGGAGACTTTCCGAAGAAGAGAGAAGTATTAAAAACGAGTATAGAGGCGGAGGTAATCGTTTTTTTCAACCAGCAGCAAAGTGTACGGTTAGGTGTTAGCTCTTACCTAGTGAGAATAATTTACCCTGACGATGGGAGAAGTAGGGATTACCAGTTCAGGTAAGAACTTAACCAAGTAAGAACAAAACCCATACCGTGGGGGGTGAATTGAGATCTGGGGCAATCATTTTCGAATTTCCGCCACAGAAAATGATATGAGTACAGTGAAGAATTTTCTAAACGAGGTGCTTATGGAGGCCAACCGTTTAAGTTAAATTCCCTTATTGCAGGAGACTCAATGAATTGTTTACTTCGAGGATAGGAGAGAAACGCGTAACCAGCTGCGGTATAAATACCAGAGGAAATATAATTAGGTCGATTTTTTCGTACTGGATGGAGACTCAAACCAGTCCTTTAAAAAATAGTATATTGGTATAAGAGGTGGGAGAAGGAGGTGTTAGAGTGTAGTAGGAGAAAGAGTTGTTTGAAAACTTAGTGGGTGATACATATGATCTAAAAGAGATTTCCTGAGTTAAGACTACTCGGTGATCCGGTGTTATCCAATGCTAACGAGGTATGTGGCTATCGCTATTTTTTTTTTCTTACTTACCCCCTTCGGGTAGGGGTTAGAATATACCCGAGGTAAGGCATGCCTGTCGTAAGAGGCGACTAAAATCCACCCTCCGTATGCCGAGCGCGTAGCGCATACAAACCATGCAATGGACAAAACGAACGGAAGTAATACCCCAGGTGGTAATCCAGCATCACTGGCAAATCCACCCTCTTCGGAGGTAGGCTCTACGGATTCTGGGGAGAGCCATTTATTGCTTTCAAATCCCTTTATGAAGAAACCAAGGGTACCTCGATCACCACCACCTAGATCGATCATCTCCGGGAAAGGAAGTCCGCCGGTTAATCGGGACTCAGCGAAAACTAAATGCTTTGAAGCGGAAAACAACGAACTCCGCGCTAAGCTTAAAGATATGGAACGTCTCTACCGTGAGCTCAAAAATGAAGTAGATTCGTTACGAAAAGAAAACGAGGCTCTTAGGAATCCCCGTGATACTACAAAACGTGAGGACACGCCGAAGCGTCAAAGCGAATACGTGACAGACGAAGAAGAGCTTGCACGCGAAACTAATCCGGCTCTCAAGAAAAGATCTACCAAAAAACGAAAAATTGGGTCTTCGCCAGTAGTTGAGGCCGTATATAAACACGATGAAACACCAACCGTGTCAAAAAAAGCGACAGCGAAAATTGAAGAAAAAATTCGCCGACCGCCTGCAATAAATGTCGTTGGGGTCGCAGACTACGGAAAGCTGCGAAATATCTTAAAAAATACTCTGGGGACGAAGTATAATTTAATTTCTCTTCGAAATAATGTATGGAAAGTCAATGTCGATGACTCTGATGCCTATCGCGCACTTTCGCAAAAATTAAATACCGAGAATGTACAATGGTATACTTACGAAAACAAATTCGAGAAGCCGCTTCGGGTTTTCGCTAGGGGACTTCACCCAACCTGCACGAAGGAAGAAATTGTTGAAGATGTTCAAGCCCAAGGCTTTAAAATTCTTGATGCCGTGAACATACTTAAGAAAGAAAAACAACGTACGGAAGGAGAAAAAGACACCGTGGTCAAGCGCGGTCTTCCTATTTTCATGCTGACGTTCGATAGGATTGAAAACATAAACGAAATTTATAAAATAAAAACAATCCTAAACATCAGGGTAAAAATTGAGCCCAAGCGAAAGGGCAATAGACTAGTACCTCAATGTAAGCGATGCCAAGGCTTCCGACATACTCAAGCGTACTGCCAAAAAGAACCGCGATGTGTCAAATGCGCCGGTGGACATCTTTCAAAAGATTGCAACGTAAGCAGTCAGGCCCCAGCGACTTGCGCCAATTGTAATGGAAGTCACCCGGCGAGCTACCGAGGTTGCGAAATCGCAATAGAGCTACAAAAACGTCACGAAACTGTTAAGCAACATATTGTAGATAGGGCCACAACCCCAAAACGTTCTAGAGCTGACAAGCCGAAAACTCCCAAATCGGTCAGAAATACGAGATTGACGAGAAAAAATATACAAACTCCGCAAGAAAACGTCGCCGGTCCAAGTACAAAGGGAAAATCATCACTCATCGGCCCAAGATCGTACGCTGAAGTCGCGTCACACAAAAGCAAACCTCCAGAACCTACCACAACAGATTCGGTATCTCAAATATTATTTATGATATTGGAAAAGCTTGAGCAACAAACTAAAGTTAATCAAGTAATATTTGACAAACTGAGCGAGCTAGAGTTTAAACCTCGCAAAACCAATAACAAATCATGAATATGAAGCTCATTAACATACTTACATGGAATGCAAATGGTCTTTTAAAGAAAATCGACGAACTAGAAGTATTTCTACGGGAAAAAAATATTGACCTATGCCTGATTTCGGAAACACACTTTAAGAAGGGATCCGGACCCAAAATTAGAGGTTACATCGACTACCACGCGCATCATCCATCAGAAAATTCGAGAGGCGGATCCTCTCTCTACATCAAAGACTGCATTAAGCATTACAAAAACGAAGAAATTGAGCTTGACTCTATGCAAATAACTTCAGTATCGGTAAAAATAGGTCACCTAGATTATAATATTGCCTCGAGTTATTTTCCTCCACAGTATAGGCTAGCGGACGACGATCTTACTCCCCTCTTTGACTTACTTGGGTCGAATTTTATCATCGGCGGGGACTTTAATGCGAAAAACACCTTTTGGGGATCACGGTGCAATTCAACAAGAGGTAGAGTACTCTTCAAAGCTAGCATGAAACGTGGCGTGGTTTTCCTTTCGACGGGAAAGCCAACGTATTGGCCAACCGACAGAAACAAAGTACCTGACCTTGTCGACTTCTTTATCGCAAAAGGGGTTCCCCGCCACCTAACAAATGTAGAAGAAGGCTATGATCTCTGTTCGGATCACTCGGCAGTCGTTTTGAAAATCGGCGGAAGTCTAGCAAAAAATGAGAGAGCGCCTAGGCTAACGAATAACAACACCGACTGGGATGGCTTTAGGAAATACTGTAAAGAAAATGTATCTCTACATGTACCACTTACAACCCCTTTCGAAATAGAAGACGAAGTCGATAAACTCATTAGAACTATCCAAGACGCTGCTTGGTACAATACTTCTTTCCGGAAGACTGGAGTAAGGAAAAGCGGATCAATTTACCCGCGCGAAATTGAAGAGCTCATACGCGAAAAGAGAAAGGCTCGAAAGAGGTGGCATTTGTCTCGAGCTCCTCCTGATAAAACCATTCTGAATGGGCTATCTAACAAATTAAAGCACTTACTTCAAGATTTTAAAAGTCGCGAGACTACCAACTACCTCGAAAACTTGACTGCCGATAGAGGGTCAAACTATTCACTTTGGAAAGCCGTGAAGTGCATTAAAAAGCCCATAGTACACTCGGCGCCAATAAGAAAAGATAACGGTGAATGGGTAAAAGGCGACAAAGAGAAAGCAGATGTATTTGCAGAACATCTAGAAGAAACATTCAAACCGTTTGACGGGGAGCCGTTGGTTGACGATCTGTATCGCAATGCGGAATTAGACAATTATCGAATGAAAACCGTGACACTGTCTGAACTTCGTCAAACAATCCGAAATTTGAAAAATAACAAAGCTCCAGGCTATGACCTAATTACTGGGGAAATTTTGAAGGAGCTACCGAAAAGAGCGTTAGTCAAGCTTCTCTACATCATAAACGCATCAATGAGAATTTCATACGTTCCACGGCAATGGAAAGTCGCAGAGGTAATAATGGTTCCGAAACCAGGGAAATGCCCGAACGACAAGAAATCATATAGACCGATTTCGCTTCTGCCGATTATATCTAAAGTCTTCGAGAAACTTGTGCTCAAACGACTGCAACCAATAATTGAAGAAAGACGATTGATACCGGATCACCAATTCGGCTTTAGGGTCAAACATTCAACACTTGACCAGGTCTATCGAATAACTAATGAAATTGAGAAAGCCTTAGAAGCGAAAATGATATGTTCTACCGCTTTTCTTGACGTATCCCAAGCCTTTGATAAAGTTTGGCACGAAGGCCTGAAATATAAGCTACGGAAAGTTTTGCCGGAAAAAATGTATGAACTCTTAGAGTCTTATCTTGACAACAGACTATTTCGAGTGAGATACGGGAGCGAATACTCAGAATTCAAAGAAATACAAGCCGGCGTTCCACAAGGTAGCGTCCTCGGTCCAACACTGTTTTTACTTTTTACAAGAGATGTACCTCAAGTAGAGACAACGACTATAGCCACGTTCGCTGACGACACGGCTATCCTCGCTACGGATAAGACAGTCGAACAATCAACGGGAAAACTCCAACGCGCTTTGAATAAAATATGCGAATGGACAAAGGCCTGGCGAATCCTCCTAAATGAGACAAAATCAACGCATGTAAATTTTACTTACAAGAGGGTAATCAACTTACCTCTATTTATAAACTCGGTACAAATTCCGTACGCAAACGAGGCGAAATATTTAGGCATGACCCTAGACGCAAAACTTAAGTGGAAGCCACACGTTAAAAAGAAACGAGATGAACTTGAAATCAAGCTACGAGAACTGAATTGGCTTATCGGACGTTATTCGAAACTAAGCGTATATAACAAACTGCTATTGTATAAGCAAGTGCTAAAACCATCTTGGACGTACGGTATACAACTTTGGGGTTGTACCAAACCAAGCAACATATCTATTTTAGAAACTTTTCAGAATAAGACACTAAGAGCAATCGTAAATGCTCCATGGTATATAAGAAATAGCGATTTACATCGAGATCTAGGCATCGCAACCGTTACCGACGAAGTAAGAAACTTTGCTCGCAAACTTCACACTCGCCTTCACGGCCATTGCAACCACGAAATAATCCGAACTTTGGATCAGACAAATCTTGCACGCCGACTACAACGAACAAGACCGTTGGATCTAGCGTCGTAAGAGGAAACCGCACATAATGACGGTATTGCAGGTGCTTTCGTTGGAAGGTAGCCTGCCAAACGCGATTACTATACAGAAGCATGAACTACTTGTTAAGGAAACTTAGTCGTAGTCTTACAAAGATTGGGAGGTTTTTTAGTGAGTAAGAATCTCACACTACTATGAGCACGCGCGTTCGATTCTCATAGTGCCTATGAAGGTTTTTACCTACCCACGGAAAAAAAAAAAAAAAAAAAAAAAAAAAAAAAAAAAAAAAAAAAAAAAAAAAAAAAAAAAAAAAAAAAAAAAAAAACTTAACGCCGAAAGTGCGGGACAGAAACGCAGAAGGTTTCTTTCGCTCACTCTTCCTTAAAAATTCTGAGCAAATCGTTTAAGGGAAAAGTGATACAGTGGAAAGTGACAGCTTGGACAGACAGCTTGGCTGTCGGGGAAGTAAATAATAGCGCTGTAGTCTATTGAGTAGATTAAAACCCCGGTCCAGGCTTTTTGATCAGCTGTGATTTCTGCTTCAAATACATTACAGTGATCAGATAGAGGTGTGCAAATTTACAAGTAACGTGCAATAGAAAATTCTCCGTGCTCTTTCCGGCTGTTTTCGACCCGTTTGTGACGATTTCTATTGCACATCATCATCATCATCATCATCATCATCATCATCATCATCATCATCATCATCATCATCATCATCATCATCATCATCATCATCATCATCATCATCGTCATCATCATCATCATCATCATCATCATCATCATCATCATCATCATCATCATCATCATCATCATCATCATCATCATCATCATCATCATCATCATCATCATTTTCGAATGCAGCTTATCCTTTTAATGGGTCGCGGAGCGAGGGTGGCTAAATGGTCTTTCCATCGTTCTCGATCCTCCGCCACCAACTCAAGAGACTCCGGCGCAATCCCCAGGCGGGACTCAGAGAGGTTCTTTACCTGATCTCACCACCTGTTTCTTGGCCTACCAGGGGGGCGACGCACTCGCATCTCGGCTAGCATGACCTGCAAGGTCGGGTTTAAGAATAGCCTTGAGGTAAGGTATGCCTGTCGTAGGAGCCGACTAAAATCCACTGGAAGGAGTAATCTCCAGGCATAAGTGATGCTGTCCAGGAGTATAAACTCCTTGTGGGGCCACCCTTGGCAGTAAAGCTATAACTGAAAAAGATGAACCCTTAGGTTTAAATAAAATCCAGCAGCGACTGATGTATATTGTACGGCTGGTTGGTCAGCACCTGATCCCAGAGGGACGGCTGAACTTCAAATAACAGAAATCTAGGAGCGTCTGTCTCGGAACGAGCGTCTTCCTGGTCGGCGTATGTTGTCCGGGTTAGGATCGGCCTAATTTAACCTAATTTAAGCCTGGCAGCTAGGTATAAAATGCACCCCCCCCCTCCTTCCCCCGACCCACCCAACCATGAAAAGAAAACAGCCGGATATTTGCTGATCCTGGTAATCCACGGCACCCTTTGGAGCTAGGCCTGAGGGGTGTCAGCATGCGAGCGCTTGGTGGTCGGAAGGTCCCGCTCGGCATCCAACCGGGCTTAACCCGAAGAAGTTACGAGCAGCCCGTCAATGGTGCCGCTATCCATTACGGGAGGCGGAGGGGGACAGCGCCAAGTCAAAATGAGGGCTTATGTGGAAACTCTACAAGTCAACAACGAGTCTTAAGTAAAATCTAATAGAAGCCTTTTTTTTAAACAGTTAAATGATATGCCAAGTTGAAAGCTATTAGAAGGAACCAGAAGGTTCTTTTGACTCATGCGTTGAAAAAAAAGTTTAATACGGAAAGAAGGTTTAATAAGCAAGCAAGTCCGTTTTTATTTATGGACTCTGAATAAATTTAGACTTTCTAGAATTTAACGTAAAATTCTGAAAATCAAAATTTCTACAGAGCTCTCATTATATCAGCGAAAGATTTAAATAAAAATAAATAAATATAAATAGAGTGGCGCAACAGCTCGAGGTGAACCAGGGCCAACTTCTCAGCAATGTATGCTGGTGTGTTAATTTCTTTACATACAAGGGACCTACAATTTTTTGCCGAATCCGAACGGCACTCTGAGAAGTTTTTCAAGACAAATGATACTCTCGGAGGGCTTGTCAGACCCTCGCGGAGGTGGGGGCAGTGAAAAAGAGCAAGTCTTTTTTTTTCAGGTGACGATGGCAGGATACGAACCCAGACCTCCGGCGTAGTAAGCACACACACTAACCACTACGCCACTGCACCCCACGGAAGGATTTAAAGAAAACTATATTATCAGGAGCCAGTTGCAGACGGATTCTCTAAGCCTTAGTTCTGCTTTTCAGCCATCAGCGTCTCAAGACATTACCAAGAATTAGGCTTAACATTTCGTCTAGACCAGCTCCAGGAGTCTTTCTTACGGCACCTGCGATGATACAAGATAATTTAATAACATTCTTCAGCTAAGCTGTATTCTACTCCCTGTGCCTTCTATAAGGATACATTATGGGGCTGAAGCTCTCAGTTCGGCGCGGGTGATTTCGCAATGGGTTTTGATCATTAAAACAGAATAATGTATCTATTTGACCATGTGGGCTGTCGGTCTTGTATTCTCAAATTAGCTGTTTCTTCATGATTACGACTTTTTTATTCATTCAATAAGTCGTACTCTAATTTAATTTTCTTTTTCTTTCCAGGAACGAGTCTACGAAGAACGAAGCCTAACCACAGAAACTGCATCATCTAGCCTCTTTGTAGCTACACCCTCGCCCATGGCATCACCATCGAATAAGAATAACATTCAACTTTCAACTATAACATAAATTCAGTGTTTTTATTCCTTATTTTTATAAATTTTTTTGACTCAAATATTTTTTTTAATAATTTCATTGAAACGAGAGCTGCTAATGACTAGAATACTAGAGTTAAGTTTTTCGAATTTAAGAAATTTTTAAGAAAATTATTTTTCTCTAATAAAAAAAAACCAAAAAAAAAATACATAAAACAAACCCCCTGTATTATATAAAAAATAAAATCAGAAAATGCACGGTTGTTTACTAAAAATGAAAATATATGAAAACAAAATTGTATTTAAAAATAAAAAAACAATGTATTTCGGAAAATATTACAAAATTAATATACGTATTTTTGTACAACAAAATAAAAAAAAATTTTAGGCAATTCAAAAAGAAATTACTATTATTTTCCTTTGTTAACGAGATATTATAATTTTTAAAATTATACCAACACAACTATGCACACGACAACTAATTGAATTGAAACAAAGTCCCACAAAAATATGCCACTAAATGAAATAACAGCCAAAGATTCCTAAAGCAAAGAAAAAAAAATTATTAAACTAAATTGAAATAGAAAAAAAAACAATGAAATAAGAATAAAAAAAACAGGTACCTTGCGAATTGTTATTCAATTTATTATTTTATTTTTGTAAATAGATGTATCATAGTAGAATATTTTTTATTAAATATAATGTAAGGAATAAGTTGACTTATTTTTCTTAAAAAAAAAAAAACTTATACAAATGTATTCAATTTGAGAGTATTTTTTTGTGAAAAAAGAAATCCCTTGAATAGAATACTACTGTGAATTTCAGTGCCAAAAAGGGCTTCAAAATGAATACCATCAAAATAAAACTAATTTAAAATTTAAGATTAATATTACAAAGAAATAAGTAAAACGAAAAAAAACAGATAGAGTATACATATAAATATATTTTCTAGGTAATTAAGTTTATATAAATGGACTTGTTTTTCATTACTGAAATAATATGATATATTTTTAAAAGAATGATCAATATTAAGTCATTAAATTTATTTTTAAGAAGATAAAGGACATTTTTAAGGCAGTTTCTAGACAGCACAATAATAACTGAGGACGAGATTTAAAAAAATGTAAGCCAAAACAATTTATGAGAAATTTTGACTTTCAACATGATCAGATCTGAGGTTTGGGTCTCATTTTATAAAAAAAGCGATATAAGGGCTGTTGTTGAAATTACCAGAATTTGGTTTTTCGCGTATGGAAAAGGTGATTGAAATTTCTCAAATGAATCACTTTCTGAAACGAAATCTGTACAGCCTATGACCAAAAGGCTCTACTTGATCACAGGCTGACATTAATGAAAGATATAAAAAAGTGTTAACAATAGCCCTTAGACTCAAACCTAAACCTTTACTATCGATCTCTTGTTTAAAAATTAAAAGTACTACCTCCGTACGAAAAACCGTAAAAATTTCTCATAAAACTAAAACACAAAATCGATGCTTTCTAAAAAAAAAGTCCATAATTTTTTTTTACATAATTAACAAATTTGTATAGCTAAAAAATCTAATAAACGAAAACATATAAATGTGATTATTTTTTTTCCATTTGTAACAAAATAAATCAAAAATAGTAAATGGTTGTAATTTCTACAGAAAAAAAAAATAATAATAATAAAATTTTTATATAATAAAAATTAACCAATATGAAATTCGTCAAATAAAAAAAAACAGCATCGGAACTAAAAAAAAATAAGAAAGAAAAGAATAATAAATTGTAGCTTAGACATATCTCCATCCAAATAACGTTTGAAGTTTAACATACATACAAAATCTAAAAATAACGATATATTTGATGAAAAACAAACAAAAAATTTGAGTGTAAATAATAAGACAGACAACATGACATTATATATTTTTATTTTGATTATTTGACAAATTAAATTGTATAAACAACAAACGCATTTAAAAACAGAAAGCGATTCGAATATTTATTTTTTACTTTAATATATTAACTGATAATTTAATTATTAATATTTTCTTTTCAAATTAAATTTTGGCAATAAGACTGATTACTAACAAGAACATGAAATATATTTTTTATCGCACTGCTCTTTTGTTGTTTGAGGCAACAGTTGTCTGTTTTGCGTTATATTTTATTGAATTTTTTCATTTTATTTTATAGTTTCACCGTATTATATAAATAATAAGTTAAAAGAAATCTAATGTTTACTTATCTAATTGTCCATAATTTCGGGAAGAAAAATGTTAGTTGATCGCTTTTATCAATTTTTCTTAGATTTATCGTAAGCTACCCACAGGGGGTGCATTCTGGGCTTAAGCCTGATATCAAACTTATTGCATCACGGAGCTTAATCAAACGCAAATTGTGAAAAGTTATGGAAAAACATTGTGACTGCATCAACATTTTATAGGTGCTTGGTCGAACCTTTCCATCATAGATCTTTAACTGCAATTTAATTTATTTAAAGCCTCCCGCTGTGTATCGCACAGTTAAGAGCATTTCTAAAAGCAGTTAATTTTTATACATTTTTAAAATAACCAAAATTAAGCGACACGCCAAAAAAAAAACAACGAGAAGAACTAGAAAAAGAAACTAAAAGATTCTTAACACTTTTGCGCTGAATAAAGGCTGAAGATCAAAAGAAGGTTTGAGAAGCAGACAAGGTCTCACGGCGCGTTATTAAATTTAAACCTTCAAGAGTTCATGAAATCCACCAAACTTGATTTACTGGAAATCAAAATTACAAGCGAATTTGTAAAATATTAACGCAATATTGAAAAGTACGACTGCGCCATTTTTGATTCTTGATTCATTTAATTGATTCTTGATTCCAGTATTATTTGCAAAATGTAACCGAACTCAAATTGTTGTTATACAGCAAAGAGAGTAAAATAATAGTGGATTAACTAATAAGGTGTTTTATCCGGAAACTAGAGATTCCCCTAAGCCAGCGAGCGTAAAAACAGATTAAGGGTAGGTACACTGAGACATTACCTAGACCCAATGCTTTTCGAGTTGTCGATGGCGACTGTCCTGTAGCTCGTGTCAAAAAGCCATAAAGTTCTAGGCCCATGTCAAAAGGGGTTAAAAAAGCTCTTGCAAAAAGGCTCTAAATTTATATCATATGACATTGAATCTCTTCACGCAGAGACTAAAAATTTATGGGATTATTAATATCTTCGACGCATGAATTCTCAAATCAAACCGTACTTACTCTTTTCGTATTCTGACGCAGCAAGGCAAACAAGCCTTTCATTGACAGCTGATAATAATCAATCCAGCTGTGTTGTTGTTTTGTGTAAAGTAATACGCATAATGATTGATGTTGGTGTGGACGTTGTTGTACCTGTCAAAAAAGGTAAAAGGGCTGAGCTGTGTACACCGCAATAAAATGGTGAAGACTTATGTTGATGCTGCTGTTTATTTTATTAATTTTTTAAGTAAAATCTTATTATTTTTTGCATCATTACTTTTTTTAGATTCAAAATTTGGTGGTAATTAAAAATGAACTTCATTATTTCTAAATCTGAAAGAATATCCCGGTTTCTAGGGAGGTAAAAAAAATCTCGCGTTTGCAAAGAGATGTGCAGATTAGCCAAATAGACATTGTCTTTTTATACCACAGGATGTCATGCCACAAATGTCAAAAAATGAAAGCATACGTCAAATTAATCTTCTTTTTTTTAGTGGAAACAGTTTGGGGTTTGCTTTAAATCTTGCTATGCTTTATGTGTGCTGGAAAGAACCTACATTGGGTGCGGAAGTGGAAAAGGGGAACTATTTTTAAGCCCATTTTTGCTTTATGCCCCTTTTAAAACGATTATTTGAAAATTCCTGAGAGAATTCAGTGGTTAAGCACTGAATAAATATTTGAGACCTAAGGGACGTTTAAGAAGCAGATAACGAGCTCTTTTAGTGTTGCCTTTTCTTATATTATGTTCTCAGGAATTTCATAAATTGTTATCAGTCTTTGCACTATTTTGAGAATTTCCCTGGCTGTGCTTAGACCTGTTTGTTTCCCCATGCTAAGTTGGCTGAGGTCCATTTCCACTTGCGTGCGCCACCTGAGTCTCGGTGCTCCTCTACTGCATAGTCCCTGTGGGGCGGATTCAAAGATTTTCCGGGCTGGGGTGTTGGTTCCCATCCGCTCTAGATGACCCAGCCATGGTCTCACTAAGACAATGAAAATCCAACTTACGATGCTCTGGGTGTGTCCCCGAAATTACCCTAGGATTGCTTTTTGGACTACACTTTAAATACTTATCACATAGCGAGCGGAAAGAACTAGCAGAAAGAGAAGCAATTGGATTTTACGCAAGATCTTACACAAACGCTGTTGATCCAGCTCGGAACATTTAAGCCCCGCAAGTGTTATGCCTTTACGGAGAGTTTTCAAAAAAAGCATTTAGCATTCTTTTAGTCTATTTGGAAGAGATAAAGCTGTTTTATACTCGGCCGACCCTAGTCTAGATAGCAGGAGCCTACCAGAGCGCACCTGAATTTTTCGCATGTTGCTGGCTTGGGCCCCCTTTAAAAATACTTATAGCTGTACCGAGCATATCTTATGAGCGTAACCCTATACGCTAGTTGCGGAGGCACCCAATGAGGAGCAGTTCAGCAATCTTTCTCGATAGGCCTCTGTGAATAGGCTCTTGCGCAAGCTGTTTTTAATACTGCGCTTCATAGGGCGGTATAAAATTTCACACTGTACAGGTTGGCCACGCTCCTTAATTGTGGTATCAAGTGTGTACACACAGTGAAAGGATAAGTCTTATTAAAGACAGTTAAATGGCTTAATAAAGTATAAGTAAATATATATACAAGCAAACAAAAATCGTAAGATACTGCGCTTCATGTGTATTTTCTTAGTAAGTTTACTGTATAGAATTAACCTTAGATACTCAACTTCTTTAAGTGGTATAGCGTCGTGCCCGAGTAGTGTATGGGTTTCATTTGGAAATTCCTATTCTTTCTCTTCCTAATGGTATTGAAGTTTTCTTGACCGGGCTAAGATTAAGTCCAAATCACTATTCAAAGAGGCTTTAGAATAATTTCGCTGAGCAAACCTTTCAAACTTTGCCCTAGCAATCAATACTATGTCCTTGGGGTAAGTAGTTTATCCTTATTAAGGGTTGTATGAATCCTTTTTTGTGCTGACCACTGACATTTCGCTCAGCATCTTGTTACTCCCCCCCTATCCAGGGCTCGCCTGATGCCTTCGTCTGACGTGTAATCAAGTAAGATGCTTCAGTACAAGGGTTTTTTTTGAAAAGCTTTCTATGCAAAAAGTTATTCTTCACCTCATCAAAGCATTACAAGGGGGCGAAAAAAGTTTGTACTAAGGATTCACCCTAAGGGGATGTCTATTTTTAACTGATACCATACACTTAGCAGGATTTCTTGTGGATACATCCTGCGTTCAATATTTTTTACGAGGGTATCACTGTTTTTTTTAACCCTAACCACCGTTGATATACCTACACGACTTTTTTAAATTTTTTTACTTACCTACGAAAGTTTCTCAATTTTGTAACTTTCAAGATATTAGGACCAGTTGGTCTTAATAATTGTCTCAAGAACTCTCGCTGTCCTTTTTTATAATGGAAAATAAAACACGAAAACGTTTTTCGATTTCAATTGCAATTATCATCGGCTTGAAAGCTACTGCAGAAGCAACTGCTCATTTCAACACTCAGGGTACTTGAGGCTCAATGAGTCTGTTCACTATTCGAGTTTGATTGTTACAGAAAAATTAGTCGCCCTTTATATATTTTTTTTTAATGAAATCAATATTTTACTAAGTTGATTAGAACATTCTGAACGCTTCAGTATTTTAAATATTCTTAAATTTATTTGTAGAACATACTTTTTGAGAATTTGTTTTTTTACTTATATTTCACAGCTAAAAAAAATATTTTCAAAGCGAGCAACTTAACATAAATTCCTTAGACAGGACACTTCTAAAAGATTCAATCGAAGTTTCACATTTTGAGCTACTTATTTGTACATAATTTAAATGTAGTGATTTCTTATTTAAACTTATCATTTGAAATTAAATTTAAATTCAAAATTAAATGGGGCTCAAAAAATAATTCAAATTATTTAAAACATTTACTTTTGACTTGAATTTAATATTTCACAAAAAAAAAATCAACTCAAAATGTGACCTTCGATTGTTTTGTGCGTAAAATGTTTATAGTGCTTAGAACAGTGAAACCATAATTATAAGAATAATTAAAAAAAAGAAAATTCAAAAGACCTAGAAAAAAACCATTAGTGCATAAGAAATTACACTACAATTATTTAATTGTAAAATTTGACAATATAGTATAAAATAAAAACAAATAAAAAATTAAAATTTGTGAAAATAAATAATTTTAAAAGCTTATTTGATTAAACGAAAAATTGTTAAAAAATATATAAGAAAAAAAATCAGAACAAATAACTTTTATTTTACACATTTAAGAAATCCTTAAAATTTGAAAGAAAAATTTAGGAAAAAAAAAATTAAGCCTTCCATAAAATGAAGCATTTCATGCAAAGTTATAATAGCTAGAGCTACACATTTAAGAAACTCACTTTTTCAATTGTATTTTTAATTACCTCACCCCAAGAGCTCTAAAAAGGAATAGATTGTCAATCGACGAATTTGTAATGTCTAAGGACCTTTTAAGGTCTGAGGTCTTCTGTCAAAATTGGACGCTAAACAAAAGCTTGACTCCATAGTCTTATAGCTCTAGATTTGAGTGTCTGACTTTGGTAGGTTGTAGTTGACTTAAATTCCTTCAGACTCCTTTTCCTTTCCTATTACCTGCTAATTTATAACAAAACGCCCTTTGTTTGTCATAAAGCAAAAAAAAATATTTTCCTAACTTTTGTGCACTTTTACTCCAACCTTAGACCACTTTTTTACCTTTAAAACAAGTTCGAAACTCTTAATTTCAGTCAGCATTGAAACGTAATTAAAACTCTCTTAAAAAACATAAATTCTTTGCACGTTATAGTGCAACGAGGACGAAATGCAAAAAAATTATAAATGATTATTTGTATTTCAAAATAAATTTAAAAAACAGTTCCATTGAATAAAAAAATAAATTTAATCTATAGGTTTATAAGACATCAAACATAAAACACTACTTTAGCAAAATATTTTCAAAAACCATTAAATTTTAGGTATTTTTTTAAAATTTAAAGAAATTTATTTTCTTTCAATAAAACACATATACAAATATTTTTTTACTCTTACCCATTAATTATAAAAAAAAACTAATTTTTAATAAATAAAAACTAAAATTGTATATCACATACATTTTTTTTTTATAAAAATTAAATACTATAAAACTCAATTTTAATTGTTACACAGAAAATAAAAGAAAAAGATTTTTATATAAGTTAGTACAAGGAGAAAAAGAAAAAAAAAATAAATATTGAAACGTTTTCACATCAATTGTTTTATATTTGTAAAATAAATAATAATTATAGTTTATGGAATAAATATTTAGTCTTAAGAGAATTTACTACTGAATACTTACATTGTTACATGAAAAGATCTTGTATTCTACGAAATTGCCTCCATTTTGTAAAGATCTTTTCACCAATAAAAAAAACACATAAACACAAAAAAATCATGCAGAGAATCAGAATCATACAGAGAAAAAAAACACACACATACACTTATGACTTCTGTAAGAAGCAAAATGAATACATATAATGTTAACTAAAATTTACAAAATAAGGAACTAAAACTATTGAAAACAAAAAAAAAAATAAGAAAGGAATGTCGTGAATATTCATAAGTTTTTTTTTATAGTTGCGTATTATTTTTATGAGATCCAATAATAATTAAAAATTTACAGAAGAAAATGAAATTAATAGTAAAATAAGATGAAAACGTCGTCAAAAACTAAAAAAAAAGAAAACAAATAAATAAAATAATAAAAATTAAGTTAAAAAACAAATGAAAAATAAATCATAAATGGAAAACACAGAGAATTTGAAATTGATAAGGGATAAGTGAAAGCGAGCGAAGAAATAAATGTATTTTAAATGTTAAAAAAAACAGTTTTTTATTCATCATCATCATCATTTTCGAATGCCGCCTATCCTTTAAAAGGGTCGCGGAGCGAGGGTGGCTAAATGGTCCTTCCATCTTTCTCGATCCTCCGCCACCAACTCAAGAGACTCCGGCGCAATCCCCAGGCGGGACTCAGAGAGGTTCTTTACCTGATCCCACCACCTGTTTCTTGGCCTACCAGGGGGCGACGCGCTCGCATCTCGGCTAGCATGACCTGTCTAGGAAGTCTGTCAGGGCGCATGCGAACAACGTGTCCAAACCATCGAAGAATCGATGGCTCCACTCGGAGAAGTAGCTGCTCAACATTAAGATTCCTACGAATACTGACGTTTCTCACTCTGTCCCTTAGAGTAACACCAGCAACGCACCTCAGGAATCTCATTTCGGCAGCTTGTACCCGCGATCTAATTCTTTCGGTCATTACCCAAATTTCATGACCATAGATGAGGGTCGGAACGAACACTGAATTAAAAACTGAGATCTTTGCTTTCACTCCAAGCTCAGCTTTCCTGATGACCGGCCGGCGCAGTTCCTTTACTATTGCTCCAGCTTGGCCAATTCTACAGGACAACTCAGTATCACTCCTCCCATCTTTCCAAGTACCCCGAGATACTTAAACTTCTCCACCTGTTTTAATGGAACTCCATTTATGTGCAGGGTACACTGCACAGGAGTTCGGGAAACAACCATCACTTCCGATTTGTTCACGTTTACTTTCATCCCAGCATCACTACAGATGGCTGCAAACCTATCCAGTGCTCGTTGAAGTTCCTCTTTGGATGATGCAAGGATGGCCAAATCATCTGCGAAAAGCAGATGGCTCATCCTGATGCCAGCCAATTCGAAACATTGCTCGCCAAGACTGCGCCTCACCATCCAGTCCAGTTTTTTATTCGAGTTTATATACTTTTTCTGGTTTTGAGCAGAATGAGTGAACGATTTAAACCATTTCTGATGATTTTGAATGGAGTAACCCGATTTCATTTTTCCAGGTACTTTAAAACTATCCCCGCCCTCTGACAGGTGAATTGATAAGCTATATCCGTCCGCCCATCCGTCCGCCTGTATGTGTGAAAGTTTTGGGTCTCCAAAATCAAGCCTGAGAGCTGAAACTTATATCGCACAGGAAAAATGTTCAAATTGATTATAGCGCTGTCAATTGGCTTCAAAGTAAGGCCATCTCTAATTAACATTTCATTCCAAAAGACATTTTGACCAACTTAAGCAACGCTTAGGCACTTAAATTTTGAGTGAGGGCACAGGAGCAGTTATGCTTAGTTAGCTCGCAAATCTTCCCATAAGCCAATTCATTTCTTAACTCTTAACCTGATTTCGAGCTCGCCACGTTTCTTTTTAACTTGAGGCAGTTAGAAATCCATTTAAGCTTTGCGCTGCATTATTTGTACGGGATTTGTAACGAATAAAGGTTTTGTGTTTATCTAACATGCGTTGCGTTGACTTAGTCTCGTTAAGGGCGACTCGCCAGCTCTTAGTCCAGTCGCATATTTTGTCTAAGGCGCGTTGAAGGTTTCCTGTTGACAATTTAACCATCGTATCAATAGCGATAATAGCTGTGTCGTCAGTGAACGAAGCTTAAATTTTACCCATTCTATCATAAAGCAAAAACAATATTGGACTGAAAACGCTTCCTTGTGGGAGACCGGTACTAATATTTTTGAATTCCGAGCACTAATTTTCATACCTATCACAAAAGATTCTGTCTTCATGGTAGCACTCCGAGATTCTATAGAGTTTTTCTGGTAAGCTAAGCCTTAACTTGAACTTCAGACTTTCGTGCCTGATACCTTGTCGAAGGCTTGCGATACGTCGAGAATAGCGCTAGTACATTATGTGTCTTTTTCGCTTCCAGAGCTTTTTCCATTTGGTTTGTTATTCGATAGACCTGGTCGATTGTTGAATGCTTTTTATACCGCATCCCATAGCATAGGAGGTATATTAAGTTTGTCACATAGTTTGTAACATGGTGAAATAATAACGGCAAGTCCCCAAGACCTTAAGGGCATATCATTTTTCGGTACTAACAGTTAAGGAACACTAATTAACCCAAGGAATACTGCAATGAGCCCAAGGAATATTTCAATGAGCTCAAGGTATTCTGGAAGAAGTGGGCAGGAGCTGAAGGAATCCTTTAAAGATGGAGCATTCCATTTTTCGGTACTTACATGTTAGAAACTCGAATCAATCCAAGGAAATAAAAATATTGCAGAATTTATTTAAAAAAAAATTACCTTTGCCCCTCGACGCGATTTGAACTCCGAACCAACGAAACGCGAGCCGAACACTCTACCAGTGAGCTACCGAGGCACACGGCTTGGACTTGTCATTTGGCGATTGTACGTGTCATACTTACGCACATAGCGCTTCATTGTATAGGGGATGTGGTACCGCATACATGGATTGAGCTCCTCGACCAACAGTTTTCCGTTAAATGCTTTGAATGCTTTTTCTAAGTATTCTGCAAATAATTCCGCTTTTTCTTTGCCCCTTCTTGCCCAATCGCCGTTGGCTTTTTTAATGGTGCAAAGTGTACTATGAGGCGGATGAAAACACTTAAGGCTGCTTCGAGAGAAAAATTCTTCGGACGATTTACGGTCCCGTCTGCATAGACGGAGAGTGGAGAAGAAGATATAACATCGAACTGTACGGGCTGTACAGCGATACCGACCTAGCCAAAAGAGTCAAAGCACAACGCCTACGATGGCTGGGTCATCTAGAGCGGATGAACACCAACGCCCCGGCCCGGAAAATCTTCGAATCCACACCGCAGGGACGGCGCGGTAGAGGAGCACCGAGACTCGGGTGGCGCACGCAAGTGGAAGGGGACCTCAGCCAACTTCGCGTGCGAAACTGGAGACGGCTAGCTCGAGACAGAGCTGTCTGGCGAAACTTGTTGGCTGAGGCCCAGGTCCACCCCGGACTGTAGCGCCACCTTAAGTAAGTGAGTAAGAGTGTACTATAGTCTTTGACTTCTAGACTTCTAGACTTCCTAGACTTCACCGCTTTCCAAAGCGAGTAATTCGAACCTTTATCGGCGGTCAAACTTTCGAGGCAAGCAGTAGTCTCGCGACTTTTAAATACTAGAAGCTCGTGCTTCAGTTTGTAAGAAAGGTGGTTCAAGATCGTCTTATCCGGTGATCTTATCCGATCATCTTATCCGTCTTACACGTGTTCGTGAACTTTGCCATCTCCTTTGCACCTCTTGCGCGCTCTCCTTTTTCCGCATATTAGCTCTTCTAGTTCCCGTGGATATATTCTTTTGCTGTTCCATAATTCGGACCTCCGAAAAGATGTGTTATTCCACGCAGCGCTTTGAATAACCTTCACGAGTTTTTCTATTTCGTCTTCTATTTTTAGTGGCGTTTTGAGTGGTAAATTCAAAACTATGTTTTCTTTGCAGGATTGTCTAAAGCCGTCGCAGTCGGTGTTATTATTAGTTAATCCAGGCGCTCTTTCCTTTTTCACTAGGCTTCCGCCTATTTTCAAAAGAACTGCCGAGTGATCTGAACAGTGATAAAAGCGTTCTTCTACTTTTGTTAGATTTCTCCTGGCTTTCCCGTCGATAAGAAGACCACGCCACGTTTCGTACTTGCTTTGCAGAGGACTCTGCCTCTGCACCGTGAACCCCAAAAAGTATTTTTCGCGTTAAAGTCCCCGCCGATGATAAAGTTTGACCCAAGTGAGTCAAAGAGGGGAGCAGGATCGTTATCAGCCAGTTGATACTGTGGAGGAAATTAGCTCGACGCGATGTTGCAATCTAGGTGACTTAATTTTACCGCGACTGAGGTTATTTGCATAGAGTCAACTTCTATTTCTTTGTTTTTAGAGTGCTTAATGCAGTTTTTAATGTAAAGAAAGGATCTGTCTCTCGGATTCTCTGAAGGATGATGCGCGTGATAGTCGATGTAACCTTTTGTTTTTGGTCCCGAACCCTTTTTAAAGTGGGCTTCAGAAATCAGGCATATGTCAATCAATATTAATACTTTTAGCTCTCCAATTTTTTGCAAAAGGCCGTATGCATTCCATATAATTATTTTTATTGGCTTTCTTATATTCATGATTTCTTTTTATATATTTTTCGAGGTTTAAACTCGAGCTCTTTCAATTTCTTAAATATTACTCGATTAAGTTTCGTTTCTTACTCAAGCTTTTCTAAAATCAAGCCTTGAATTTGAGAGACCTAATCTGATTCGGCCGAGCCAAACTTTGAACTACTCTCTCGATTATGTCTGATAAAGGCTCCTTAGGCATTCCAATCTCGACATGCAAACTCATGATAAGACTAGATGCAATAAAAAGAACAAATCTCAGATGGACAACTGGTAGTACCCGTCCAGTAACGGAACAGATTTGACCAAAGCTAGATTTGACTAACGCTCTAGGAGTTTGATAGCTCTTAAGAGATCGCACATTAGTGCTACAATCGGTGCCACTATAGGAGACTAGAGGCAAGCACGCCACAAGGCTTGGTGTCTATTCTAACGACTTTTAGAACTTTTTTTGCACCAGGAGCTGCATGGATCAGGAGATCACTCTCCACCATCTCTGCATATGCCCCGTCGTCTTTCAGAACCGAAATCTTCATCTTGGAGCTTTCTTCTATAATGATCTTAGTGATCTTAGAAGGTACGATAGACCCAAAATGTCTCTTAGCCTTTATAAGTAGCTCGAAATGGTTTAACGAGTAGGCAATACTTCCAGATCCACATGGTATCACTATGGACCTACATAAGTAGGTCTAAGTGTTTCGGTTTCTTTGGACCCGACAGCCACTTCAACCTTACCTAACCTTAGGGGCATGGCCTATTATTTACTTCCAGTGTATGAATTCAGGCCAAAAAACTTCAACTTGCGGTGTTGCTGCGTAAACAGGGTCGGGTTTTTAGAAGTTCGTTACAGACGAACATTCCACTGTTTTGTTGAACAACAGCACTCTTCCATTTCTTGCTTTGGTGCAGCATTAAACTTCACACTTCTTTAATTTTCACCAATTCCGCATGATTGATTTCGAATTGAAGCCATTATACCACCTTGATATCCAAAGCAATCGAAAAAATTGTTCTTTTATTATTTTTCAACTTTTAGCAATACAATGTTGCAAGAACACATACAATTTAGGAAGGCTCATAATCTCGTATACACCAATCAACTTTTCACTTTTGCCCAAATCTGGCAACTGGAGTACATGTACCTACTTTAAACGGAAGCCGCCATCCCAGCTTCTTCTCAAATAATTTCACGTGTCATCGTGATCATTACATTTTCACCGAATCAATTCGTTCCAAATGATTTCGATGAAATTGAATAGAGGACCCGCTTATTATCCTGTCACGCCGCCACTTATGATCAACAGCGGACTATAGGAACACGAAAAAAAAACGAGTGCAAAAACTGCCATCAGCAAATCTCTACACGCACACACGCGCAATGCCATACGCATAAAATGTCTGGCTGAGCGGCCAAGCCTAAGATGAAAACTTGCAAAAGACCGGCCTCAAATTACAGAAAATAAAAATTCAAAAATGCCCACCATTCAAGTAAAAAGTGAATAAATAAAAAATCGAGAAAAAAAAACCAAAAAATGAATTCTTCTCCGCCAGTAGGTTCCACCACCACCGCCGCCGCGATGGAATCGTTTTATAACTCGATACGCTGGCTGGTGGCAGATTTCCTATGGAATGCTGCTCCATCAAAAATGGAGCGCATACCTCGACTGGAATTGCTTCACACGACTCTGCTTAAAATACACAATGGGTGAGTGCGCGCGCGCGACAAGGGGGAGGAACGTGCCCCATCGACTTGTGGTATCCTGACGACAATTAAAATTACTGTGGACAATGTCCTGCGAGCAGTAGTGGCAGTATTTATGGTCTAATCGCTATCATCGCGTCGTCACTGACTGACTGCTTTGTTACAAATTCCGTCCACATCGTGAGAGCATCCTTCCTCATTTCGTACACACTCAATATTGATAGTCCAGTTAATGGAAAATAACGATGAATGGGTGGGACGAAAGCAGCGAAAAAAAAATGAAAGACTGTCAATGTTGTCTGAATGTGCTGACATGGTAGCCAAGGAATTTGCAATGAGCTTGAAGAGGTGACCGATATCCAAACTAAATAAAAATCGAACAAGTAAGATAAGAGGATTCGTTCAGATGTCTTAATCTATGGAATTTTTTTTTAAGTTTTAAAGGACTTTCTTAAAAACAAACCAGTAAGTAAGTGCTGCAGTGTATACGCAGAAGTTACAGTCCGTAAAACGGAAAATGCTGATGGCATTGTTATTTTTTGACATTTTATAAGTAGTGCAAACTTCGAAAAAGGGCGTGGTCCAACCACCCTTAATTACAAACTATCAATTATAAGATATTTCCAAGTTAGGCTTAAATGTACGTAAAAGTGCAATTTTTTGGCTCAAATTCAATATTTTTGAAAAACCGACCCTTAAAATGGGGCGTGGCTAAAAACTTGATTTAAACTAAATCTGGACTGAAGTCTCGTTTAGCTAACCTGCTACTTTTTTTATTTCATGCTTTCTTAAATGAGGCTCGAGGCCAGCCGCAATTACGTTTTTCTGGAAAATTTCAGCTTTTTCTTCAATTCTGCCTCCAAATGGGGGCGTGGCCTTATGTGTTGTATGAACAAAATGTAGAACTAAGCGTTTTCTTCACAAAAAATTTAGCGATTTTTTTTCAATTTGCAACAAAAATATTGAGTAGAATACTTTTGAAAATTTACCCTTAAAATAGATGCCACGCCCACTGGAGGAGGTTTACCAATTAAATTTTCCTTTTTCGTGTCTATCATTCATTAGGATATGCTGGATGACAAATTTCAGCCGTTTAAGACGTCTTACAGCTTTGAAAGCTCTGGGTGTAGCTACACATTTAGACCGATTGTGGCCGTGTCTTTGGTCCGATTTCAAGAATTTTTACACTTTTACTGCTTCATGACTTGGAGCTTACGTACACCCTACCTCAAAACGTAAGGCCAAAAATATGTGACATGCAGACGGACGGACGGACATTGCTTATTCGATACCGAATTCGGTCCCAAATCTCTCGATCATATGCCTTTAAGGTCTTGGAGGGTCTGCCATTATTATTTCACCGTGTTACAAACTATTTATGTGACCAACTTAATATACCCCCCATCCTATGGGATGGTGTATAAAAAAGGAGGAAAATGAGTTCTTCTTTAAGACCAGTTGAGGCTGCCAGAGGTTGACACCACACAACACAATTAGACAATTTGCTGGCATCGGGTCAAGAGACAATAATTATTTCACCCAGTCGCAATATATAGTGCGCAAGCTAACCCATTGACCAAAAGACTTACCAAGCACACAACAACTACAGCCCAAAGAAAATTGACAACCACTGGCTTCAACTACACGAAGGAACGCTATCTTGAAGAACTTTCACAACGTTCGACGCTTATTTTACACAGACGCGGGGCAAGCTACATTGACCAACGTGAAATAAGAAGACGCTGACATTCTTGACGACTAGAACCGAATCAGATTCTTGACGACTATAATTAGATAAATAGAGTGGCGCAACAATTCGGGGTGAACCAGGGCCAACTTCTCAACAATGTATGCTGTGTGTGTTAATTTCTGCACATACAATCCTTGACGACTAGCTCCAAGATAAAAGCTCAACATAAGTAACGTCCACGCACTCTTCCTCTCCATATGTCGAACTATACAGAAGACGTGCATATGTGGGTGGTAAAATTCGACGATATGTCCAAACACATGAGCATAGGCAGCTTTTTTCTAGGGGTCCAAACTCTGCAAAGGAGACATTTCCTCTCAAGCGAAGAACTGTTTGCCAGTGTTCACCACCTTTTGACAGGGAAAAAGACATTACAAAAGAAAGATGCCTGTTTCACATCAAGAGTGAGAGAGCGAGCGAGCTGTCAAATGTATTTCAATCAATTGCAATGAATGGGGAGGTTCACAATAACGGCGTTATCGCTGTGTCACACGCCGACCTTATCGAAAAATTGAAAAACCCTCGCCGAGGTCGACGATTATTCTGTCAATCGTTGTGAGTCTCGAAGCTTATACTTGTTGTGAAATATGAACCGATAATACAGTCGACAAATTTTAGAAATATTTTAAGTTTTGCCACTGTGCGTCAAAGCAAGCGGCACTGTTTCTCGCTTTCATTGTGTAGTAACAAACGATTTCTCTGGTCTTGCATTGTCGCTGCCGCTATGGTTTGACGCTCTCGCGCTGAATGTGAAAAGGCCAAAAGCCGTTCAGCTGCTAGAGGCCTGAAAGTAAGACGCCGCACGCACTCAGATGAAAATAACACTTAAGAATATTTAGGGTTCACTTTCACCTAACACTTTAGAACATTTTCTAAGAATACTTGTCAGGACATAGATATTTGGCTGCATGATCTAAAATAAGCCTGTGCCAAAGTCTTCTCGCAAGTTCATGTTCTTCTTGGTTGTTCGAGCTTTTGTGCTTTGTGACTCTGCAGTAGTTTGTAGTTTGGTTTCAGCCTAGTTTTGGTTAAATAGATTCTAAGGACTAGAGAGTTTCATGGGAAGGGCGCGAAATTTATTGGTCTCCACCAATGAGATTGTTTAAGAAATAAACTAAATCTGTAGTTTTAATTTAGTTCTTTTAATTTTCTTTATTTTTTGAGTTAGTATAGTTTTATAAAGGGAAAAGGCCCTTCCCCTTAATTTGGCATAAGTTAAGCAAATCGGACTGTTCCGAGGTCGGTTCTAGTAAGGACATTGGCATTGGTTCTTGATCTTATCACTTCCACTCTCTCTTTCCTATCAGTTAAGTTGTCCCTAGAACCGGTTAGTTCATTCCTTTCCTGTTAGGTACACAAATTATGCTCGAAGTGCAGATGGCATTTGTTGGTCGAGCTACACACCTTCTCCGCAGCTGAGCCAAGCCGAGCCCTTTATCCGTCCGTCTGTCCGTCTGTCTATAATTTTAAGTCCTTAAATTTTGATATAGGAACTTGAAACCTCATATCTGAGCTTTATTCAGAATACAGATTATAAATGGTTTCCGAAGCAGTACAAATTTAAAAAATTGTGTGTAAAAAGCGCCCACTGACACGCCCACTTTACTTACCAGCATGAAAAAAAAAAAAAAAAAATTCGAAGGCGGATTGTAACCCACCCACTAGTTTTTGTCGCCTTATTATACCAGATGCGGAAAGTTAAGTCCCCACATCAAATCCGCACAAACACAATGCAGTGCAGGCTCTATTCTTCTCTCTGATGACTTCCTGAACTGCAAGTATTCTAAGCCACACAGTTCTTTTCCCACCACCCTGCCACAACAAGTAGCTTCATTCCACAAACAGTTTCTGCAAAGCTCTGGTTACAAATAAAAAAAACTGCCTTTCCTTTCCTACATTTAAAAGATGTATTAGAACCCTAGTATAGAGGGTGTGCAAATTGCGTTGAACTGATTCCTTTTTGAAGGCTCAAACTACCCGATCAGAAACAACTACACTGGCCTATTTTATCTAGTCTTCCCGTCTTTCGAAGCCAAATTAGAGAAGTGGCTTCAGCTCGGCACTCACGACGTTAGCCCTAAAGATTCAAAAGCTCATGCAAGCAAAGGACTACACAGGGGTGGACTTGCTACATCTTCGTCCTCTCTACAAACAAGATAAGTGGCATTTTCGCACAAGGCAAAGAAGTTTAGATGTTTGGCAAAGCTTGGTGGCCCAAAAGGATGCATACAAGCATGTCTCCAGCTGATTGTACTTAAATTTAGATCAAAGCAAATGCAGCGAGGATACGCAAATCATCTTGTCTGTCTGCACCAATCGCAGTCGCTACAACGAGCCCTGTGTTCGCACAAAACCTAATCGTCAATGGCAGACGTGACTAGACATTCAGGCAGAACCAGGTAAGCCTGCACCCGTGTCCTTAGAAACCCACTTCTACATTGTGCCTAGTTAGCTCACAGGAGATCTCATTTACCTGCATATAAAGTTGGGAAATGAACAAGATCCACTGTATTTAATCTTCCGCCTAAACAAGCTAAAGCTTAAGTTCGATCTAGTGCTCCAAGATAGCCTCGCACGAGGTAAGAAAGTTAAGCTGCGCTTTCAACAGTGGGGTTGCAACGCATATGCTTCTTATTGAGCTCTACCTGTTCACCACCACCAGTCACAAAACAGCCCGTAGTCACAGGAATAGTGAATCTTTTCTCGAGAGGCAGACGCCGAGCGAAACAACATAAGGGATAGTAAAGTCAAAGGTTCTCGCTCTTCACAAAGACTCCAGCAGCAGTGTTGGAGTCGTATTCGTATCGTATTCACGATAGAATTTTCTAACTGGCCTAGTGTCTGACTAATAGTTGCTTGATGACCGTCTAGAGCAGAGCCCATCGAGCTAAGGGCTCCGACTGCGAAGTCAATACAATATATTCTTTGTCCCTCGAAAGCCTGACCAAAAAACTAAACCTTTTAAGAGGACCACGGTCTTAGATCCCGAAAAGCCTTTTCGGATATGATCGAAGATACCCTTTCCAAAAGGACTCTTCACTGTCAGGGTTTAACAAGCTTGGATCATAGAAGTTTCACATCAAAGATTACTCCCCAATATTTTATTTCGTCGGAAAACGGGATAATGACACCTTTAAGCACAAGTAGAGTCAGAGGAACAAGGTTCTTCCTTTTCATAAAGAGAACAACTATGGTCTTATGTTGGTTCACTGAAAGCCATTCATGGCGCACCAATCATCGAGCAAGTTGACAGATTTCTGTGCTTGAGAGCAGATAGTCCCTATGTTTGAACAGACAAAAATAACGGCCACATCGTCTGCTTAGACTTGTGTGTTTTGTTTATGTTCTAAAAAGGTTGCCGTTTTCAGAAAGCCTACCATTATGCATCATAAAAAATTCGGAAGAACTCCACCTTGTGGACAGACCCTTATTATCCCGAATGTGTGTCATACGCATGAAACAATCTACTTCGGTAATTATTGACGAACAGTGGCATTTCATTTAAACTTTGCAGTTATGTTTCATCGATACTGTCTGGTTTGGTTGAGTGCTGTCGAGCTGATACTTTTAAGCCTCATAAATCAGTCAGTTTGATAGTACTTTCCCTGGTAGGGAAGCGACGTGCCATCTTTTAAAAGTTGATGCCGTTTTCGACTACTATGATCTTCACTTAAGCCTTCATTGTGGCTTAGCTCTGCCCTCTAAGCCCCTTGTATTTAATAACATATTGAACGACGGGCTGTTTATTACTTGACGGGATGCTTTGCGGGACATTACAGACTGACCAGCAAATGCAAGTTGGTCGCAAAGTGTGCGGGATAAATTATGTGCTCCCTACTTGGGCTCACTGTTGCATTTGTGATTGGTGCGAGTCTCATATTCACAGAGTTTCAATGGGAAAGGCATGCTGCCCTCCTGCAACTCCCATGCTTGGCCACACTCTTTTGGAGAAGATGCATAAGGCTGGGTGTATGAATTTAAATGTTATTACCCACAGGACCACAAACGATGGGGTGCTTGTGCACGATAATTTCCTGTTATTCAAAGCAGTAATAATTTTATAACTTACCCAAACGATTTAGGACTCCCTGCGATTTTTTTCACGGCATTTGACCCAGATTTTAGATTCAGGAGACGCCGCGCCGCTTTACTTCAGGAAACAGACAGACTTGGATATCTTCCAGTTGAAGTACAATCGGCCCTCTGAGATCAGACTTGCAAGTTTATCTCTCAGTTTTGACTCATAGTCAAGTCTGATTGACTTGGTGGACTTGGATGACCGCTCATTTCCGATGGGTTTTAGTCGGCCTGAAAATAACTCAAGACTCGCACTTAAAAATTTAATCACTCACAATGCAATGTCGATTAGTTTTCAGATGGCACCGAGATATATTACTCAGTCCCACCGAATGAAGGTACATAAATAGAAGCCATTCTTTACAACAATTTTGAATTCCTTACATAAAATCAGAATTTTTTGTCACACAAGAAAACTTGTCCAACATCAGCCCCCCTATCTCTGCCCGTATCCAGCCCATTAGTCACTCAAACATGACTCTATCATTCTTCATATTCCATCGTGCGAATTCCATGCATAATGTCATAATTTCCCGCCATGTTCATACGCGCCACTTCAACACGTTTCTATCGAACATCCCAATTAAAAGGGTTTTCTTTGCGTCTTCAAATTACCAACCATCATCATCATCCTTCGAGAGCCTTTTCAATTGAATCATCGTCTGTGAAGCCAGCAACATTGTCCATCGAAGACGTTGAGAATTCCACAGAAAACCGTCAAAAGGAAACACACCACAACACCGCATCCTTTTCTCATTTGAAACCTCCTCCAAATCCAGAGTCTTCTTTTTATCGCCGCTGGAGCAGTACAATACCAAGACAATGCTTCGATCTCCATCATCAGACCGATTACGGGCCAAAAATTCATTACTGAAATGCATCATCGTCTTGGAGAGCTGCACATCCTTCCACCATACTCTTATAAACCAGTAGTTTGTCTCCGAATGGATGTATATGCGTTTTGCGGCTGCAAAAGACCGAAGACCTGTAAAGAATTGCCAGCCAGTGCCCAAGGAAAACCACATTCAGTGGAATTGGTGGCGATGGTAGTAGTCTTCCTTGTCTCGTTTTGTGCGGTCTTTTCCATTGACCGCCACCAGGATAAAGTGCAGAAAGCGACAAAAAAAAAAACAAAAAACGATGCGAAATAAATAATTTTTGTTATGCCCATCCGCGATATGGCGGATGGATCTTTTTGTTCTCCTCCACATGAATTCCTGGAAGTGACTGGCGGCCAAAGTACCTCATTCGCTGCTGGCTGGTCCTCCGAAAAGCAGCCTCTTGCGGACAAAAGCACTAGAACCAACCGAACAACTTAACCATGATAATGCGGTGGATACCAAAATAGGGACACACAGGGGCCCTACTGCGCT